>UELW01000001.1:17058863-17658863 GCA_900490495.1 Danionella dracula
TGTATTAGCAGATAGACATTAAGTTTGTTTATGTAGCTTTAAGAAGCATTTATTCTCTTGTATCCTAATTTTACAAGGAATAGCACTCTACTCTCGATAAGGAGCATCTTTCTCTCCTTGTGATGAATCTGTGTGTGTCCAGGAGGTGCAGGGGATCGATAACGAGGAGCTGAAGGTGCAGCTGACAGTGTTCGAAGATCTGGCCGAGGAGGACTCGGAGGATCTCCGCTCTCGACTGAATGACATCCGCATCGAGATGGAATATCCTTCATCTGCTCTCGAGCTCTTTATCTCTTAGTCTTCTCTTGACGAATGCTCTCTGATCAATCATATGCTTTAGGGTAAAAGGGTAAATGTTAGGCCAGACAGAGTTTCTCTTCAAAAAAGTGGAAATCTAGTTTCAGCTCCTCATAATTGTGCTAGAATTGAATTTTAAGGCAGTAAGTAGTGTGGGCACTCTACCAGTATGAAAGTAAATACCGGCATTGTTTTGTGCTATGATATGGATTTTGCAATATCTCACATTCAAAAATGTCATGAATTCTTCTTGATGTTTCAATTGCACGCGCTCAATTTATATGATGTTTAGATGAGGAGATGCAGGAAGTGATGAGACGTGATGTGAGCACTTGTTCTGAAAGGAGAGGGGGAAGCTAGTCAGTACAGAGATTGTGCAAGCTACTGCTCTGAAAAGCCCGTCAGCCAGAACAAACTAAGTTGCTAAAAGTCACCAGAAACAGCAGAAGACGTTGATAGATTTGTCTCTATTCGCTGGATTATAAAAAAAGTCGCTAGGCGATCTGAAGAGTCACTAAATCCAGCGACAAAGTCGATAACACTTAACGTGCAGATAGGACGGCTGCCCGGGGCACAGCTCTCTCATTGCGCTCTCCCTCTCTCTCTCTGTCGCTTTCTCTCAATGCGCTCTCTCTTTCTCTCAGCTCTCTCTCTCTCTCTCTTTCTCTCAGCTCTCTCTCTCTCTCAGTGCTCTCTCTTTATTTCTTAGCTCTTTCTCTCAGCTCTCTCTCTCTGTGTTTTTTAGTGCTCTCCCTCTCTCTCAGCACTTTCTTTTTCTCTCAGCTCTCTCTCTCTCTCTCTCTCTCTCTCTCTCTCTCTCTCTCTCTCTCTGTTAAATCAAGACTCGGTTTATCAGTGAAAATATGTAAATAAATGCGTACAGTTTTTATTGCAAGTGTTCGGGTCCAGTTCCAACAAACTAAGAGAGACATGAAGTAAAATACATAGCCTTAAATAGAATTAAATTCATACCTTTTTTATTTTTATGAATTTTTTTTCTTAAATTCAGACAAATAATTTTTAATTGTCTCTATATTGTTAACACTATATTGTTAAATATGTTTAATGCATAGGCTATTCAGAAATGAAGTCCCCCACTTGCACCAGAAAATTCCGGGTCCTAACCATAAGATGTTTTGGAAGTCTTCATAAATTGCTTCTGTTGTTTTCATTGTTACAATTTAATCTTACTTTTGTAAGGCGTCAGAACAGGGAAAATGTATCAATCTCCTGAAAACTGGATCACAATTCAGGCCTGAAGAAGTTAAAAAGATTCTGTTTAGGTAAAAGTATAAATATCATGCTGACACAAAATTGTCACATTTGTAAATGACATTGTATTAGATGTTAATTTATTACATTTTAGCTCATTTACAGCCCAAATTTATTATTTTGTTTTCAGACTTCAAATACTTGCAGTAAACTAATGCTCTCTAGCTTTCTCTGTTGCATTGTAGGAGTATTGCTCGAAGCAAATATTCTTGTTTCAATCTCGGCGGACGGATAAAATCACAGTTCAGCAAATGTCCAGCAGGGGTTTCAAGAGAGCTGGGGTTTCAGTTAGAAACGAGTTTTCCTCGCTTTGAAGGTTTTTCAAATACCAATCAAACATAGATAGCAACAAAATCACTACGCATTCATACAAAACTCTGAGTGTAATACGTTTTCAGGATTAAAGAAAATTCTGTAGACCCAAAAGAATAATAACCGTAAGTTCATAAGTTTTGTTTTAATTTCTAAAAAAAGTAAAACCTTAACCTTGATTAACATGTTTACATTTGTTGTTGTTGTTGGAATAAATGCATTTCCTGTTCCTAAAGTTACAATCTGAATAAACCATTAAATAAAGTTATTGAAAAACTATTACCTTTTAAATACACGAAGACAGAATAACGGTTGAAGCTAAAGAAGCGATTAGATGGTTTTCATCAGCTTAAGCAGTATATTTTGTCCCTTTAGGAGTTATCAGGTTTATATCAAGTTTTCTGGTTTTCAGTTATTGTACCGTTGCTCTCATTTCTCTTTTCGGTAAATTTTCTCTCTGTTTTTATGTGATTCTTTAACTGCTGATCCTCACCGATGTGAGTGAGGTCTTCCAGATTCTCATGAACACGGTCAAGGACTCGAAGGCAGAGTCCTCGTTCCTGTCTCTGATGCAGCATCTGCTCCTGGTCCGTAACGACTACAGCGCCAGGTACATACTCGACTCATTTCAGCTACACGTGGGTGAAGGTTCCTCCAAAGATCTTCATTCCCAGGAATCTTTGTGTTTCTCTGCTCTTTTCTCTCTGAAGGAGAGTTTAGGACCGAACTGATTGAAATACTGATAAAAAGCAACTCTAATCCTCATTTGTTGGCTTTTGTCTGTCTAAGAGGGAGAGCCTACAAGCTGTCGTTTTTCTCTTCCTCTGTTTTTCATGCATGTTTTGAAGAAGAAAAGTTTTGTATACCTTGTTGTTCTTTTTCCTGATTTTTTTTTCTTTTTTAAAGGACTCGTTTGTGGGGCTGTAGTTTTTATCCACTAAATTTATAGACAATATTTAAATAAGTCTTTTAAGTCATTGTTCATTTTCTATTTAAAAGTCAACACAAAATATAATAAAAAATATATATATTTCTGTTTTTATGTCCTTAAAACTACATTATTATGCCAGTCATATTCATATCTGAGTCCATTCTCGATAGCTCAGAAGACCACCACTTGTAATTAAAACTAGACCTTTTTGTAGTCTTTGTAACAAGCTCCAATCACAGCAAGAGCTATTTCAGTCGAGTTATTCCTTCCTCAGAGATCGCGTGGTTATTTACACTGCAAAAAAAAACTTCTTAGGTCAAGTAAAAAAAAAATCTGCAAAGAGCGTTGGATTTGTGAAGAATTTGTCAAAATGAAGTGGAAATAAATAATTCTTAAACTAAACAAAATAATCTTTTTGATATAGTTAGAAAGTACAATCGTATAGAATATTTGAACGACTAACTAGTTATATTTTTACTTTGAATTAAGAGTGAATTAAAGGAAACTTTTATGTAAAATAGTATTTAATTAATAATGTTTATGCTTAATTTAAGTTCCTAAAATGTAGTATGGTGTCTTAAAAGTAGAAATTCTAACAAAATAAATCTTTAAAGTAAAAAGTCATTTTTATTAAACGTAATGTAAAGTAGATTTTTAGGAAAAACGTCTCGGAATTGAGAACGTTTGTGCTGGTGTTTATTCTAATGCCTTCATGCTTCATTGCTTAAAATTAAACAGATTTTCTTCATTATAAGTATTATATAATAAAACTTTAGCGGAAAAGCAGAATGTAATCAAGGACATTTTTGATGAAGTTTTAAAATCCATTTAAGACTAGAATTTTTAAATTTTTTTTTGAATAATTGAACATTTTGGTGTTCTTTATGTCTTTGCAGGGCTCGCAAAATGTTTTAATCCCTGGTAACCCTTCGGGCATGCAGTCTTCTGTTTTTGGTAGCCCGAAATAAATGTAGGTAGTCCGTATAAAATAGAGATTTTTTTATTGTAGAATTTTGTAAAGGAAACAAAACATTAATCAAAAACATTTTCAAAACAATTTACAACAACCATATAAAACAGTCAAAGTACAATCATCAACTCAAATATTTGTTTCTAACTGAACAGAAATTTCTATGAACTTTTAAGAAAATTAATAAAATGAATCAGTCAGGATTTGAATATGAAACGTCAACTGCTTTTTGCCTCATAGTCTGATTTTTAAAAAGGAGAAAATCAAAATTGATTTAGGGATGTGGCTGCTGTGATGTTTGATTGGTGGCCAGCAGGAGTTGGAAGCGGTAGCCGACGGCAACCGGCTCTAAATAAGCACCTGGTGACTGCGACAACCCCGCTGCAATTAACTTCCTCACACGTCACACACACTGGAGGTTAAGAAAGATTACAGGGGAGAAAAGAAACACTCTTTTTCTTCTCCTCAGCTCCTCCAGACACATCTTTGGTCACCCACGCAATCCAATTGTACTTAAAATGATGCTTTCACATTCGCCAGGAGAAGGAATAGAGGAGGAGAGTGAAGAGATAGAGGGAGGAGAGGGGAAGTGGAAGGAGAAAGAGGATAGTACAGTCTTAGGTCCTCTCTCACACTTTCTCTCTTCACTCTCTCTCTTTCTTTCCTCTTTCTCTATCTATACCCTTCTCTCTCCCCTTCTCTTATCCCTTGCTCTCTCTGTCCCCTCTAACTTTCTCCACTCTCTTTCTTTCTCTCTCTTTTTTACTCTGTCATCTCCCCCTTCTCTATCGTTTTTTCCCCCTGTCTCCTATCTCTCTCCTTGCTCTTGTTCTTCTCCTTCTCACTTCCTTCACTCTCCCTCTTTATTTCTCTTTCTCCTCTCTATCCCCCTCTCTCTTTTCCTCTCATCTCTCTCTCTTTTCTCCTTCCCTAAAAGAATTTTCAAAATATAATAAAAAAAAATGTATATATTGTTCAAACCTTTGGTAACCTTGGGTTCAGCTCCTGAGAAAGTGAAGTTTGAGTTAAGCGCAGTGCATCATGGTAGATGCTCTCACACAGCGCTCTCTGCAGCGGTCTGTGTGTTAAACCAAATGCGGAGAGTCATTTGGGTTTGTTTCCTGCGTAATGAGACTCGACTCGTGTTCGCCCCGCTGATACAAAGAGCACAACACCACACAGGGAGCGAGTTTAGATTCGCATGCTAATCACGCCCGTTTCCTTCTCCTCCTTTCCTTTGGGTTTGTTCAGCTAAGATATATTCCTCCCAAAATGTCATGGATGGTATGGTTTCTTCCACTTTCAAAGGAGTTAGCTTTCAAAATTGCATTTTATATTGATTTTATTTATTTGTTAGAGCTTCTAAATGCAAAACGTCTTCACCAATGGAAGCAGGCACATGAAGAAATATACAGAATTTACCGGTTCATCACAATGAATGATTTTAGCTAACAAATCACATTACTCGTGTTTTGGGATTTTTTTTATCTGTCAATTTTTTTATTTATTATTCTCGGATTTCAGACCTTTTTGTTCTGAGATTTTAGATGTAAATCAGTTTTTCATTTAGACTTTTTTTCCTTATAACTCTAAATTAAATCTCTGAATTCTTAATTTTTTAAATATTAAATTCAGATTTTTTTTAATGAAATCTGACTTATTTCAGAAAATTAAAAATGTTCCTATATTTGAGTTTTTTTTTCTTATAATCTAAAGTACTTAATCTAAATCTTAGAATGCAGACTCCCTTTTTTCTTAACTCATGCATTTTTTTTCTATGTGCTCAGAATTGTGGCATTTTTTCCTAGAGTTTTGACTTTTTTAAATTAAAATATTGATCTAGAGCCCATAATTCAGACCCATTTTCTTATAATATTAACTTTTTTTTCTTTTAATTCAGGATTATTTTTATTGGTTTTTGTCTTCTGAAAATCTTAAACTAAATGTTAGAATTCTGACCCCTTCACCTCAGGATTTCTTCTTTTTGATTATATGGATGAATATGGTTTCTCTCCGTGAGGATGCACACTGTGAGAGAGCTTTTCAGGTTCACATGGTTTCAAAAATCCACTTTATATTGGTTCTATTTATTTATTAGAGCTTCTAAATGCATAACTTCCTCACCAATGGAAGCATAAGCATGCAATATTATACAGAATTTACTGTTTACTCTGATGTGTTTGTGTTTTGGGAATTTTTTTCATCCACTCAAGGGTGTTTTATTTTGGCCAGAACACTCTTTGTTTCGTCATATGAAATACATACTTTTATTATTCTCGGTATTCAAACCCCTTTTTTCTCTGATTTCTGACTTTTCCGCTCAAACTTTTTTCTTATGGTTCTGACTTTGGTCTTATATTTGATTTTTTTATATTTACACTTTTTATGTTAAATCTCAGAATTCTGATTTTATTTTTTATGAAATCTGACTTAATTCTGAGAATTTTCATAATTATTCCTATAATTTGGTCTTTTTTAACTTTGGTCTCAGAATAGTGGCATTTTCCTATAATTTTGACTTAAAAAAATATTAAACTGGAGTCCATAATTCATACCCTTTTCCTAATAATTCAGAATAATGACTTTTTTTCTTATAATTCAGATAAAAGTTTTAGTTTTAATTGACATTCTTTTTCTTAATTTTGTTCCAAATATTAGAATTACAACTACTTTTTCTCCTGATTTCTTCTTTTGTATTCTATGGTTTCTCTGTGTGAGGACGCACAGTGTGGGAGAGTTTCAAGTTAGCTTTATTCCTTTCAAAATTCCCCTTGATATGGATTTTATTGTATTTGTTAGAACACATCTGGTTTGGGCCACCATTGGTTTGCTTCTAGTTTGTTTTCTCTTTTGTCCTGGTTGGTTTGAACCAATAGGAGCGCAGTGACCAAACCTGGAGCTTCTCCAGGAGCAGGCCTCGGTTCGCTCCATTCAAGCTCAACTTGAGCTTATGATGACACAATCCGAACCGGTCTGAACCAACTGATCTGTAAATATTTTATCTGATAAATTGCATCTTTATTATCCTTAGAATTCTCAGGCCTTTTTTTTTTCTTGAAATTCTGATCTAAATCACAGATTTCAGATTTTTTTCTTTAGAATGTTGACCTTTCTTTAAATTCTGATTCTTCTTTAAATCTAATTTTATATAATTTAGACCTTTATTACTCTTAAAATTCTAATTTAATTCTTGTAAATAGTATTTTTTATTGTATTAATATCTTGAACTAGATCTTAGAATTCTGACTTTTTTTTAGAATTCAAACTTAAATCTCAGGGGTTTTTTGAGCTCTTGCTCAGGGTTTTTTCAATTATTATTATTTTTTTTAATTCCAAATTAATTCTCAAAATTAGTATTTTTTTAGTATTCGTATTTAGATTTCAATATTTGAAATCTTGAACCAGATCTCAGAATTCAGACTTAAATCTCCTATTTCAGGTTTTTTTTTAGAGTAATGCTTAACATTCTAAATTAAGTTTCCAAATTAGTCAACTTTTTCCTCTAAATTTGACTTTTATTTTTAAAATGTTTAACTAGATCTCAGAATTTTGGCGTTTTTCTTCTTAACATTCAGACTGAAATCTCAGATTACAGATTTATTTTTCTGAATAAGGAATTTTTGTTAAAATTTTGAAATTCATTCTCAAAATTGGTTTTTATCCCTATAATTTTAACTCACTTTTAATGTTTTGAAAATGTCTCTTTTTGTGGCTAAAAATAGCAACTGTGTGTTTTGGAGTTTGTAGGGGAAGCAAACGTTAATATCGATGTGAGTAAAAGTGCTAAACGAGGCAGCGCTGGGAGTCAGGAAGTGTTTTCTCTGCTTCATCTGCGCAATCACTCCTAAAGTGCTAGCGCTCAGCAGAAAGAGACGAGCGCTGCGTTTTTAATGTCAATATCCTGTGAAAAAACAACTGGCTTGCCAACAAACACACACTATATATATATATATATATATATATATATATATATATATATATATATATATATAATTTGCCACTGATTATAGCTACCATGCTTTATTTGGACAGCAGGGGTCTCTCTCGCTCCACCAATGAATCGAGAGAGGGAGCGAGAAACAATTGTTTGTTACACATAATGAATCCAAACTTCATTAATAGGGAAAATACTCCTAAAGAAATTGATATCAAACAAGAAATAATTCCATTTCATTCCCGCTTTTCCCCAAAATTAAGGAAATTCAATTCAAGATTGTAAATTAAATATATCCAGCAAACTAATTTTTAAGAAAATTCCCCTCTTCTCCTACTCTCTCTTCCTCTCTTCACGCAATCTTTCAATTATTTATCTTGCTCTCTCTCTCTCTCTCTCCTGTCTCTCCCCTCTTTTTCTCTCCTCTCTCTCCTCTTTTTCTCTCCTCTCTCTCGCTCCTCTTTTCTCTCTGCTCTCTTTTTCTCTCCTCTCCCCTTTTTTCACTCCGCTTTCTCTCTCTTGTTCTATGTTTCTCTCCCTCTTTTTCTCTCCTTTCTCTCGATCTTCCCTTCTCTTTTATTTGGTTCTCTCTCTCTCCCTCTAAGAAATTACATTATTTGAAAAAACAACACCACCTGATATTATTTTTATTTCAAAATTAAATCAAATCAAAGCCATTTTTTTCAACAAAATAGTATTTTATTGCCAAAACATTCTCCATTTTTCTCCCTTGCAAAATAGTTTATCTTATAGGACAGTGATGTGGAAAGCGACTTCATTTTAGTTTTCAATGTGCTCAAAATAAGAATGTGTTTGTAGACAATCTAAGTGTTAAATAAAAATTTCCCCTCCTCCTCTATGCTCTCTGGAGTTTGAAGTTTTCAGCGTCACCACGGCCCTTTCCTCAACCTTGGGAATAAAAATCTTTATTTTATAAACCGAAAGCTCCGTGTCTCCTCCCATCTCTCCGTTTAGAAGCAACACCTGTCCGTCTCGCACAGAAATAATGCACCGAAGATGTTAAACGTCTGGGACTCCTCTGACCTTCAACTCGGAGACTGTCTGTCTGTCAGAGAGCGGTATTGAAAGCTCCTGTGAGATATTCGCTCTGACGTCTCCGTCTCTCCATCAGGCCTCAGTATTACAAGCTGATTGACGAGTGCACGGCACAGATCGTGCTGCACAGGAGTGGCTGCGACCCTGACTTCAAGTGCAGGAAGATCTCACTGGACGTGAGTCAGCTGATCGGTGAGATTCTCACTTCTTTTCCTTTTTTATGTGTTAATTAAGGCTGAACAATTAATCTTTATATATAATTATAAATTCATTGCGCACACAGACACACGTAATAAAGCTGATTCTGAGAAATATCATTTAGAAATAATTGCAATTCAATTGTTGTCCAAAATCATTCAGTCCTAATAAAATTTATGAAAAGCAGCACCTTAAATTCCCAGATAAGCTAAAAAAAGAGGTGAAAGTGAATTTTCAGTGTCTCCTGGTGTGTTCCGGGGTGCTGCGGTTCTTCCTGTGTCCACACGGGAGCGGACTTTAAGGTCAAGCTCGAATGCCCTTCAGCAGCTCTTGTGACATTAAAACAGAAAAAGCTCCTGTATATCACAGACGGAGGTGCTGATTCTCAGATGTTTCTCAGAATCATTTTTGAAATAGAGACTGTTTCACATCTAAAGCAAGCCTTCTGCAACATTATTAGATTTGATTTAATTCAGTTTCTAATTAACTTAAGAATAAACCCCATCTCTCTCTGTTTTCTCTCTCTCTCCACTCTCACTTTCATTCTCTTTTCTTACTCTCCCTCCTCCTTTTCTCTCTCCCACTCTCATTCTTCCTTCATTCTCTCCTCTCTCTTGCTCTCTCCCCTCTCTCTCACTCTCCACTTCTCCCTCCTCTCTCTCTCCCTCCCTTCGTCTTTCTCCCTCTCCCCTCCCTTCCTCTCTCTCCCTCCCCCCCCTCTCTCTCTCTCTCTCTCTCTCTCTCTCTCTCTCTCTCTCTCTCTCTCTCTCAGATAACATGGTGGATCAGACTAAAGTGGAAGAGAGCGAGACGAGGGCTGTGGAGATGGGGAAGAAGGTAAATCACTATCTTTTGAACGCTGTGAGAGCTGCCTCCAGAGCCACAGATGTGCTGCGCCGGCCCATACGCAGCTTTAACTCCCCCCCACCCCCGCTGTCTCACTTGACAGATGTGTAATTTGGGTGGCGAGAGAAGCAGAACAGAGATTTCCTGACATCTTCCCTCAGACACAATCCCAACACACTGCAATTACCCCCTGCGAGTGAGAGAGGGGTCCGCGCGCCTCCGAACGCAGCTCTGAGAAAATATGAACAGAGCATGCAGGAAAAGAGTTTATTATCCACATTTAACTTTTAATGATCTGATTATTGATGAAAAACATTTTTTTAGCTCTTATTTTGTTTTTTAAAGCATCTTTAAAATCAAGAAGCACAACCGATTTCAGCAGCTCATTTGAGATTAGATTATTATTTGAATAATAAAACGACAAATATTGTAATAAAATGTTTCACTGCGTTTTGTGTCAGTCATAAGTTCTTCTTCCTAAATCAGAGGCGCTTGAATGCAGAGAAGCAGTTTCAACATCAGAATTTCTCACCAAACACAGAAATTTTTATAATTTTTTCAACTATTTAATGTTTAAAATGAAAATTGAGTTTATAACCAATGAAAACACCTCCACCCACCAATAATGCTCAAATCAGCATTTCTGTATAACCCAACAGCTATAAAAGCGTACTATTTCAAACACAAAGAAGTTTCATTGCTAATATTTTTAGTATAGGTCTATTGGGTTTCACTTTTCTAATTGTCTCATCGCTGTCCTTTGCTTCTCTTTTCCCTCTCTCTTTCTACCCCCTCTCTTGCTCTCTCTTTTTTTCTACACCCCTCTCTTTTATCTTGTTTTCTCACTTTCTTTTTGCCTCTTTCTCTCTTTTTTTCTCTCATCTATTTCCTCTCCCCTCTCACTCATCCTTTCATCTCTTGCTCTATCTCCCTCTTTTTTCTTCTCGACCCACTCCCTCTTTTTCTCTGCTCTCTTTCTCACATTTCTTTCTTTCTCTCTCTCCTCCACTCTTTCTCTTTTCACCTAAGCTTTCTCTTGCTTCTTTCTCTCCCTACTCTCTCATTCTCTTGGTCTTACTTTTATTCTATCCTCACCCTCTCTCTCCCTCCATCCCTGTCACTCTCTGTCTAATCCTACATCTATATATAAGACCACATCTTTCTTACTCTCACTTTCCTTTCTCTGTCTTCTTTTCCCCTCACATTCTCTCCTATGTTCCTCCCTTTGTTCTCCCCCACACTCTATCTCCTTCTCTACTTCCTCCCTTCTTCCATGCTCCTTATTCACTGGCACTTTCTTCCTTCCTCTCTCTCTCTTTCTATCTCTTCTTTCAGTCTTTCATGCATTTTTCCCTCTATTTCTCTTGCCCTACCCGCTTCTCTATCTTACCTGCTCTCTTTCTCTCTTTCTTCTCTTTCTCCCCTCCCTTTCTCTTTTCTTGCTCTTTGTTCTCCCCCCTCGCTCTCTCCTCTCTTCCTCCCTTATTCACTCACTCGCTCTCCCTCCCCTTCCGCTCCCTCATTTCCTCTCCATCTCCTCTTCGTCTTTCATTGCTCTATCAACCTTCATTCTCTTTCTCTCTTACCCTCTCCCTCTCTCTTCTCATTCCCCTCTTCCTATCTTTTTTCTCCCCACTCTGCCTTCTCCCTCCCTCTCTTTCTCTCCCCTCTCTCTTTCTTTATCTGTCTAGTTTTTCCTTGCCTCGCCCCATCTCTTTTACCCTCTCTGCATTCTTCTCCCCTGTTACCCAATCTCTCTCTGTCTCTCTCTGTCATTCTGTCTAATAATTTTGCCCTCATCCCTTCTTTCTTACTATTTCATTCTTCCTTCTCTTTTTCTTGCCCTATTCTCCCACACTCTTTTATCCTCCCTCCCTCTCTTTCTTTTATTTTTCTCTCCCCCTTCTCATTTTCTCGCTATTCTTTCTTTCTCACTGTCTTTCTCGCTATTTCTATCTTTTTCTCTCTTTCTTGTGCTTTCACTCCTCACTCCCCTCTCTCTATTTCGATCTGCTGTTTCACTCTTTCCTCTCTTTAGCTCGTTTTATCATCTGACTCTCTTTTGCTTCCCTCTCTTCCTCTTTCTGTCTACTTCGCTTTCTTCTCACTCCTTCTCTACTCTGTCTAATATAAACTTGCAACTTTTGATGCTCTTTCACATCACTGCACAGTTTCTAAAGGATACAGAGAGAAAAAGATTCTCAATGCGTTTGTTTCTTTGTTACAACATGATGTTTCAGGATTATTTTTTTAGGTTAAACCATTAAGTCTCTGAACTTATAGCTGATTAATATTCATCGATCTGTTTGTTTATTTGTGCGTGGCTGTGTTTGCTTCCCCAAGCTCAGAGAAAACAAAAATAGCGATTCGTCTATCGTCAGCGAGAGTTACTCTCTTGCTCCCTTGCACGTTTCTCTCTCTCTCTCTCTCTCTCTCTCTCTCTCTGTTCTTATTCAGAGTAATAACAGAGTGTCATCAGAAGAGCGACAGCCTGCGCCTCTCATTACTAGCACGCGCCACAGCTCCGCATGTGTGACCCTTCCATTTCCGCCACTGTCACGTAATTGCATGTCTGGCTTGCAAACACCAGCTGTCAATGTCACCGGAAATTGTCAGCGTGTGTGTGGGAGAAAAAGAAGTCTGTGAGGAGAATGCTAAAGCAGAGAGAGTTTCACCTCTAGAGAGATAGGGAGGGAGGGAGAGATGGGAGAAACAAGAGATACGAGAGGGAGACCAAGACAGGAGAGGGAGATGGCAACTATGAGAGAGGGAGGGGGAGAGAGGAGAAAAGAAGAGATAGAGACAAATGAAACGAGACTATGGAATAGAGGGAGATAGATGTGAAAGGGAGAGAGCGACGAGAGAGAGGGAGAAAGAGTTTATAATGAAGAAAACTATATTTATAAAAACTCACTAGTGAACAACCACTATATTAAAAAACCTCTCTTCACCTCTCTTCTTTTTCACTCTCCTACTTCTTCCCCTCTCTTCTCTCTCCCCTCTCTTCTCTCTCTTCTTCACATCTCTTTTCTTTCTATCTCTTTTTTCTTCTCTTCTCTTTTCTCTCTCTTTCTTCCCTTTTCTTTCCCTCTCTTTATTTCTTCGTCCCCTCTCTCCCCCCTTTCTTGCCTTCTTCCCCTCTCTTTTCTCTCTCTTTACCCCCTCTCTCTCTCTCCTGACTCTTCCTCTTTCTTTCTTCTCTCTGCCACTCTCTCTTTTTCGTTTTCCTCTTTCTTCGCTGTCCCTCTGTCTCTCTCTCTATCTTTCTGCCCCACTCTCTCCATCTCTCTTTCTCCCCAGTATTTATCTTCTCTTCTAGTCTCTCTCTCTCTTTTCCCCATCTCTCATAGTCTTCATCTCTTTCTTCTTTCATAATTAGCTTTTAAAAGAGAACGTAAGCTTGTCAGATGTAGACTTTTGTTGTCAGTGACATCCAATCTATACCATCCTCCATGTCCTAACGCTTTTCCTAAGCTGAAAATGGGTGCTAGGGGAAATGGTCAGGTTGCCATGGCATACAATTTTCATTTTTTCAATACAAGTTCTATAAACCAACCCCCATTTCTTAACTCTTGTACTAAACTGAGATGATGATGTGTGAAAATAGTTGCTATTGTAAACATTCTCGTTGCTATGCATGGGTCAGTGACGCAATAAAATTATAACTTGCCATTATGAGCTTCAAAATCCAACCCCTGTGTCTAGCTTGTTTAGTAGGGGCCCCACCCATTCATGTTCAATGATGATGTTAAGTCAATGATGACCCTTTAGGGCGTAGGGCTGAAATTCTTGGTACCTGTATGTTTCAATCTCCGCCTCTTTTCTCACTCCAGTGCTTGATACTCTGTGTTGCAGCTGGAGGTTGAATTGACAATGCGCCAGGAGCTGCAGGTGGAGCTGATGAAGGCTCAGATGGAGTTTGAGCAAAAGCTCCAGGAGCTCAGCACAGAGAAAGAGATGCTTGGGAAAGAGAGGAGTGAGCAGGAGGCTGAGAAAAAGATTCTGCACTCCGAGGTCCTGGTGCTCAAAGATAAGGTGATTACACTCAGAACCAATATTTCTGGGATGAAAAAACACTTGAGTAAAGCTGTAGTTATCAGTTATTTTGATAGTCGATTAATCTAGCACTTTAATTCATCGATTCATTAATTGATTAATTGGATAATATACAGCTCATTCTCAAAAAAATTGCATATTATGATAAAGTTCATTATTTTCTGTAATGTACTGATAAACATTAGACTTTCATATATTTCAGATTCATTACACACAACTGAAGTAGTTCAAGCCTTTTACTGTTTTAATATTGATCATTTTGGCATACAGCTCATGAAATCCCAAAATTCCTATCTCAAAAAATTAGCATATCATAAAAAGGTTCTCTAAACGAGCTATTTACCTATTTATCTGAATCAACTAATTAACTCAAAAGCCTCAGGAATCTTTTGCAGGTGTTTAAACAACTCCCAGCCTGGGTCACTACTCAAAACCGCAATCATGGGTAAGACTGCTGACCTGACTGCTGCCCAGAATGCCATCACTGACATACTCAAGCAAGAGGGTTAGAAACAGAGAAATTTATGAACGTATAGGCTGTTCCCAGAATGCTGTATCAAGGCACCTCAGTGGGAAGTCTGTGGGAAGGAAACCGTGTAGCAGAAATGCTGCACAACCACAAACGGTGACCGGACCCTGAGGAAGATTGTGGAGAAGGACCGATTCCAGTAATTAGGGGACCTGCGAAAGCAGTGGACTGAGTCTGGAGTAGAAACATCCAGAGACACTGTGTACATGCGTGTGCAGGAAACCTGCGGCTACAGGTGCCGCATTCCCCATATCAAGCCACTTTTGAACCAGAAACAGATGCTGAATCCCGTTGACCTGTGCTACAGAGAAGCAGCACTGGACTGTTGCTCAGTGGTCCAAAGTACCTTTCTTTCAGATGAAAGCAAATTTTGCACCTCATTCGGAAATCAAGGTGCCAGAGTCTTGAGGAAGTCTGGGGAGAGGGAAATGCCAAAATGCCTGAAGCCCAGCGTCAAGTCCCCACAGTCAGTGATGGTCTGGGGTTCCATGTCAGCTGCTGGTGTTGGTTTGCTATGTTTTATCAAGAGCAGGGTCAATGCAGCTAGCTATCAGGAGATTTTGGAGCACTTCATGTTTCCATCTGCTGAAAAGCTTTATGGAGATGAAGATTTCATTTTTCAGCACGACCTGGCACCTGCTCAGATTGCCAAAACCCTTGGTAAATGGTTTGCTGACCATGGTATTACTGTGCTCAATTGGTCAACTCCCCTGACCTGAACCCCATAGACGATTTGTGGGATGTTGTGAAGAGAAAGTTGAGAGATGCAAGACCCAGCACTTTGGATGAGCTTAAGACGGCTATCGAAGCATCCTGTGCCTCCATAACACCTTAGCAGTGCACGACCAAGTATTGAGTGCATAACTGTACAGAATTATTTGAAGGTTGACTTTTTTTGTATTAAAAACACTTTTCTTTTATTGGATAGATGAAATATGGAATTTTTTGAGATAGGAATGTTGGGTTTTCATGAGCTGTATACCAAAATCATCAATATTAAAACAATAAAAGGCTTGAACTTCTTCAGTTGTGTGTAATGAATCTAAAATATATGCAATTCTAATGTTTATAAGTACATTACAGGAAATGATGACCTGTATATCTATTTTTAATCATCTGACCTGAATGACAAAGAAACTTTTAAAAGGGGGTATAAATCAAAAGCAGTGATGCAAAACATTTCCTGTTGTTGTTGTTGTTATTATTATTGTTACTACTACTACAACTATTACTACTACTACTCTTTATTCTTACTTTAAAGAATGGCAATAAAACACCTGGGGGCTGTACCATGAACGTGGTTTAACAAACTCAGTATTACCGGAAAGGTTTTGACTTGAATCAGGCTTAATCGGTACCATGAAGCACCTCATCAACTCTCTTTGTCGAGTCAGGCTTTGATCCTAAGATTAATTCACAGGCATGTGCACGTAAAAGACTTACGTTTACACTGAATAACCAATTACAGTGAACATGGATAGAGCCAAATAGTTTTTTTCACTGTGGAGGAGGAGCAAGAGATTAAAGTTAGCAAATACAATGCATATTTTATATTATGCATATATTTTTGTGTCTTGTAATGCTGTGGCTGCTACCAAAACCAGACAAGATTGTTGGCAAAACATTTCTGATTTTGTGAAAACCATGTCAAAGATGATGTCGCATTCTATTTAATATAATATTGAGTATGATGCGTGATATGCATTTGATAACGATAGCATTTTTTTTTGTAGTGTAATTCCAATACGTTAAAGTTCTCTGTCACGTTAATGTGTTTATTGATGTTTTACACTAAAAAAATAAATGCTGATTTATCTACAAATATATGTTTAAGATGAAAAGGTCTAAATGATTGTTTAAATTTTTTTGGAAGACGAAACCTCAACACAAAACGATCATAGCTGCAGATAAAAATTTGGATCTGTCGCAGGTTAGTCGTATAACACACCATCTGCGGTACAGTATAAGCGGAGCTTCTTCATGTCACATTTTGTATGTGCGTTGAAGTTCACAAAAATGTCCCTGTAATCTGTATCTTTCATGCAAAAATTTTGTCCATCCCAAAATACACATCTCGAATTAAGTAAGCATTGAACAATTTGCACACAAATATGCGCAGAATTGGGAAGAAAATATATGAAGTTAATGTTACAGACACTAGTGTTAAGTCACTTAAAAGTTCCTTTTTTATCCACTGATTGGACACACATAACCTTGCGATCTCTGATCCTGAACATAGCCTGGTCCGGAGCATCACAGTACCCATAATCCAGGATGGTTGCAAACTAATCCTAAACTTAGCTGACTAACCGGTCAACCCCTGAGCTCAATAGTGTTGTTTTTGTGAACAATAACGACAAAGAAATGATTTCGTTGAAGAACCTTTTTTCTCATGACCATAACGATATGATGATGAGCTAAATATGCCTCTGTTTTGACAAAAACATCTACAATGATCAAAAACAAATTTACGTTAACGAAAACAAGAGACATAAATGTTAGAGTGGATAGTTACATGTTCAAAATTCATGACTAATCAGACTTTCAGACTTTATTTTAGAAGTGGCGCACTTGCATATTTGTGATTTGTACCAACAATGTGAATGCATGCTGTAATTAAAGTTATAATACTGAGGGATGCTAGCGTTAGTTACAGTAAGTTTAGCATTAACACGCTACAAATCATGGAATAAAAACAAAGGAGAAAAAAAGCCTTTCAGAGTCTTACTTTTACATTCAAAACCGACAAGAAGAATCACTCGCATACTTTTTTTTAGCCAAGATTACAGACTCAACAGCTACTCATCCTGAGTCAATCTGCATTTTAAACATGCTGTTGATCTGCTCATTCTAAAACGCACTTTAGAGCGATCCGCTCATCCTTAAACGCACTTTTTAAAGATCGCAACCATATCTTCTATTGCCATTTTGCTGCATTTGTCACAAGTACACCTACAACAAAATAATTCATTCATAAAACAGTACGCTACATTATAAATCATACAGTGTAAAAGATGCCAGTTTGATTTTCCTGTAAACACGTCCTGAGGAGCCTTTTTCCTCCGGTTTCTGCTTCATTCTGCGGACTCAATCTCCGTGTCAGACTCACACATTTAAGATGCTGTTACATCACGCATAGCTGTTGTCTGGACATTATAACATTTTAAAACAATAGTATGTTGTTAAAGCATTATGTTGGTTTTTGCTAAATTTGGGCTAACAGGAGAGCGCTGGTCAGTAGGGGGTGTGCCGAAAGCACGTCTGTGGGAGGGACTGGCTTAAACGGTGCATTTTCCCAGGCCAAAAATACGAGGTGATTCAAAGACATTTTTTACTAACTTATGAACAGTGCAACGCTGGTATAGAGGGCTCAAATATTTATTCTAAATGTTATAACAAGGGCGCAATGGGAACTTTAATGTCAGAGTAGCGCTGTGAACACTGAACCTTTTAAACAGACTAACTGCTGCTAATGAAGAAATGTTGTTTTCCTTAAACTTTAAGTTTTGAGTAAAAAAAGAGTGGGGAATTTATAATGTCATAGAAATAAGAATGTAATAAAAATGAAAATGTCCTGGTATTAGTAAATACTAATTTTGATACTCTTTACTCATATTAAAGTACTCGTACTTGTATTGAAAAAATGTGTAATTCCCAGTGTTTAACAGTTACTAGTCACTATCGGACACCTGATGAGGTATCCAGGGCAATGACACTTGAAGCACCATCTTGTGAAATCAGTTTTTTCCTGCAGTAGGAGGTGTTTTTATGGATGCACTATTAAAGGATGTGAAGTGAGCTGGTGTGGAAGGAGGAGATGCTGAGGTTTAGATGAAGATGAGGATTGGACATAGACACACAGCGGTCCAGATATTTCAGAAAATCAGCAGGATGCAGGATTAACCACCTGTAAGCAGACGGAGAGATAAACAGATGTAGAAACTGCTGAGCTAACGCTAGTGCCACCAGTGCTGGAACTCCTGCTCAAACTGCTGCATCTGATCCACATTCCATTCCTTTCTCTTTTCTATTGCTCTCTTTCTCTCTTTTCTCTCTCTCCATCTCTGTCATTCTCTCTCTTTCTTCTATCCCCCTTTCTTTCTATTTATCCATCTCTCTTTATTCTCCACCTCTGCCTATAAAATCTCTCTCTCTTCTCTTTCCATCTCTGTTTTTTCTTTCTCGTTTCTCTCTCTCTTCTCTCTCCTTTTTGTTTCTCTTTCTCAAACTTAATAATCACTGAGAGTAAAGTGTAAAGAGTAAAGTATTTATTCGTTCCAAAAATTGTGTGGTTTTTAATTAAATCACATATTTGCGTTTATTATGGATTGGTTTACTTGAGCTGTATACCTGTTTAAATTGATGCCGTTTGTCCGCCAGGTTGAGAAGCTCTCAAAAGATCTCAAAGAAGCCAAAGCAAAGGTTATCACAGTTCATGTTCCGACTACACCCAGTAGCCAATCAGGGGCCCCCATACCTCCCCCACCCCCTCCTCTTCCTGGACAGAAGAATGCACCACCACCTCCCCCTCCTTTACCTGGAGGACCTGGCATCCCTGCTCCACCTCCCCCTCCTCCTTTACCCGGAGCACCGTTTATGCCTCCTCCGCCTCCACCTCTACCTGGAGCAGCTGGTTTGCTTCCTCAACTTCCTGGAATGACAGGTATGCCCCCCCCCACCTCCACCTCTTCCAGGGATGCCAGGTATGCCCCCACCACCTCCACCTCTTCCAGGGATGCCAGGTATGCCCCCACCACCTCCACCTCTTCCAGGGATGCCAGGTATGCCCCCACCACCTCCACCTCTTCCTGGGATGCCAGGTATGCCCCCACCACCACCTCCCCTTCCAGGGATGCCAGGTATGCCCCCACCTCCTCCTCCGCCTCCAGGAATGCCTCCTCCTCCAATGGGAGGACCCGGGATGTCTTTGCCTTCTTTGGGTGGGTTTGTTGGATGGCCACCTGCAGTTCCTCAGCTGCCTTTCGGACTCCAGCCAAAGAAAGAATACAAGCCAGAGGTGCAGATGAAGAGGGCCAACTGGAGCAAGGTAAGTGTTGATTCTTCCACTGTGTGCCATAAGAGGTATATAGTTATGAGTATTATTAAAATCTATTCAAGAGTTTTTATGTAGCGTTTGTGTTTGAGGTTGTTTGAAACCAGTTTGTTCGAAAAGATGTCCCTTGATTCAGGTTTAAAGATTTTTTTGCAACTCATGTCCGATTAAACCACAAGAACAATTATGTTGATACGAAATGTATAAAGCAAACAAACAAGCTTTATGACCTTCTCGTATCTTTTTTCTCTACTTTTTCGTTTTGTTGTTATTTCTCACCCCATTCTTATATTAGTATGTGCATATTTTTATTAATATCCCTTCTGGTGCTGTTCTTTCTCTTCCAGGGCTGTGCCTATTTTTCCGGTCCTGTCCCTTCTCTTCCGGTCCTGTTCCTACTCTTCCGGTCCTGTCCCTTCTCTTCCGGTCCTGTCCCTTCTCTTCTGGTTCGGTCCCTACTCTTCCCGAGCCTCTCCCTACTCTTCCCGAGCCTCTCCCTACTCTTCACGGCATCTCCTTTCTCTTCCTGGCCTCTGCCTTCTCTCTTTGGCTTCTCCATTCTTTTTCTGAGCCTAATTTACAACTTTTTTCACATCCTTCCTACAGCTTATTATCTTTCGCTCTCTCTGGTAAATTTGAAGCGGTCACTGGCATCATCAGAGGTTGTACCTTGTCTCTTTTGTTCTGACCTCTAATTTCCTCCTCCTCCTCTCCCTATCTCTCTCTTGATCTACATGAACATCAATGTTATTTTCTTGCTTTTCTGAGACTGCAACACTTGCAGAAGCTGAATGCCAAGTCCTTTACAGGAATTAAGACCGGGGTGCTTGCCCTCTGCATTTAAAGTGGCATGAATGTCTTCCAATTAAACCCTGTTCGTTAAAAAAGAACCTTCATCATAACACAGAAGCATATAAATGTACCATCTGCACCCTACTTTGCATACAGAATTTTGGTGAGGTGCTTATATTGTAAGACATCTGTTCCTTCAGTCTGCTCTCCATGAGAGAGGTTCAGATCTGACTCACTTTGAAGATACTTACAAAACCAACCCAAGCCCAAGTGCATCTTTAATTCAAAACAGTGTAAAGCACTGATTCTTTTTAACCTGGAGATTATTGTAGCACCTAAAAGTGCTTTTTAGGTTTTTTGGGTAGTCAGATCTCTCCAAAAGGTTTTTCAGGTATCACAGAGAATCTCGCGTAACTATTCTTTCCACTTAAGTTGGATAAGCAATGCTAACGTCTCCTCACTTACTGCTCCTTCTCTTCCCATCTGTTCCTCCTCTTCTACTCCTGTCCTGTCCTTCTTTTCTCATCCTTCCCTCTTCTGCTTTTCCCATACTGTTCCTTCTCTTCTCGTACTGTCCCTTCTCTTCCAAACTGTCCCTCCTCTTCTACTCCTCCTCCTGTCCCTTGTACCCCCCGTCCTGTCCCTTCTCTTCCCATCCTGTTCTCTTTTACTTCGTGTCCTGTCCCTTCTCTTCCCATCCTGTTCTCTTTTACTTCGTGTCCTGTCCCTTCTCTTCCCATCCTGTTCTCTTTTACTTCGTGTCCTGTCCCTTCTCTTCCCATCCTGTTCTCTTCTGCTCCCTGTCCTGTCCCTTCTGCTCCCTGTCGTGTCCCTTCTACTCCCCGTCGTGTTCCTTCTACTCCCCGTCCTGTCCCTTCTCTTCCCATCCTTTCCCTTCAACTCCCCGTTCTGTCCCTTCTCTTCCCGTCTTATCACTTACCCTTTACGAACATGAATCACTTGTTAGCCTTGCAAATTGCAGTTCTTACAAGTTTAGTGATAATTCAGTTTGGAGAAGCATGTGATTACGTAGTCCCATTTTTTTGCCTCTATTTTATAAAGATGAAACATTTACGTTAAAAAAGTAATAAAGAAAGAAATGCGGTTAAAATACGGTATGACCAGTATGCCACATTAAAATAGGGTATTGACTTGTATGCCTTATCAGATCTTCCAACCATTTTTTCATCTTTCTAACTGTGATTAAGTTCTAATTAAGTGAGAACTTTGTTTGAGGGTACTAGGGCCTGTCTTAAAGAGTCAAGGCACACTTTGCACAATTTAAATCATGCTATATTTCAATTATAGCTTTTTTTGCTAATCATTGGAATGTTATCTGAATCCTCTCCCTATCCTACTTGTGAAATAGACAAATAAATCTTGCCCTCAAAGCGTTTAAACGGTATGAGTCTGCTGAGGGAGTTAAAGCCTTTGTGGCAGACCTCTTAGCTGCAGGATTACAAAGGGAGAATAATGTAGTATAATGAAGTACTGGCTTTATAATTGTGCAAATGAGAGGAGGAGAGAATTACAGAAAGAACAATCATTTTTCTCTCTTGGCAACCCCCACGTGAGCCTCTGCAGCGCTTCTCTCCCGTGAGTGTGAAAATCAGATCAGTTGTAATGAGTTTCAGCCCCTTTTATTCTCCATCTCTGATCATTTTTCGTCTTCTCTCGTCTCTTCTGAATATCAGTCCTCTTCTTGTTGAGCTCCCAGGACTCTCAGCCTCTCTTTTAGTGAAATGAGGTTATCAACTGAGGCTGTGAGAATGAGGGTGCTTGCTGAGTCTTATTGAATGAGGTTAAAATCAAGCCCTGGACCTCCGAATCTTAAACTGTGGAGCGTTATTATTTTTAGAGTTGTTCATAAGTGTTAATGAAGCTGGTTTATAAAAGGCTGATATGAAGTACAAACCGAAAAAGGCTTGCATTGCTGTGAAACAATGCAGAGGTCTAATAATCCAAAGTTTTTTTCCCTCCACAGTGGCAGTTAGCATGAAATAAAAATGATTCTTTGTATACATGCATCAAAAAGGACTCCTGTGTGCCTCTGGTCAGTAGGATTGCACATATTTCAGGGATATGCAATTAGATTTGCATCTATATTCACAGGTAAGAATTAGATTAAAAACTAATATTTTGTTAAATACTGTTTCGTTTAAAATAGATTCCATTCAAAAGTGATTTGATAAATTGTTAGAATTAAAATTCATCAGATATTTAGCAAAATTGGCCCATTGTAGAATATTTTGTTCTTCTAAATATGCAAAAGACCACATTCTCTAACAGGCATTTTGACAAAAGAAAAAAAATTAGAACAAAAAAAAAACTCAATGACTGGGCACGTTACAGGTGCTGCTAGTGTATGGAGCCAGAACGATCTCAAAAAGACTGTACTCTAACATACGTTTCAGTTTATAAATAAATAGCACAATTTAAATGTACAATATCCAATTCATATTTTCAAAGCAATGTTCATACATTTCCATGTGAATGCATAAATATTTCCCTCAATCTGTACACGTGTGCATTTTACCTGAATTCATTTGAAAACAGGTTCACAGATTTGATTTTATTACATTTTCAGCTGCTTCTCATTAAATATTTACAAACTGTATGAGATAAATTTACACATTGCCGAGGGTAGATTTGCAGCCTCAGGTACGAATACACACCACTTTGAATTTGTGCTCGATACTTTTAAGTCTCTTCTCGCATTTTGGGTTCATATCCGTAACTTTAGAGCTGCTCCTGTTCTCCACCAATCAGCGCTGTTCATGCAAAAAAAGACTCTTTAAATACTATTATTATGCAGCACCACAGCATCCACACCAGACACCGTACACGTGCAGAGTTATTTTATAACAGCACTTTTATTAACATAGTTACGTGGTGGGTCCACCAGGAGCGGGTGAAATGGCCTTAATTATTTTAATGACAAAAGACTTCGTGAAACATAACAATACTCAAGAAAAGTTTCCCTTTAGATACTCAGTTAAAGTTCAAATTATAATTTTTTTATTATTATTATTATTGAAATTTTATATTTATCCATATTTGTATTTATAGGATTTTAGCGAGAATAACTAACAATATTGGTAGTAGTATTAAGTGTCAATGTTTAACAGTTTCATTTTTGTAGTTTAGCAGGATGCTCTCTGATAAGCTCGCAGTATAAGTACTACAGTACTCAGAATGCTTAGCGCCACATCACAAATGCAGTTCACGTTGCTTGGTTCCAGTCATAGATTTAGCACATCATAAATAGTTAAGCATGCGATCATGAACTAGTAGATTAATATAAACATCCCAATAGCTCTATGAAGATGAACGAATCGTGACGGTCTCATCCACTCGTTCACTTGAACGGCTGTGAGAATGCAGCACTATCTGTAGTCATGTAGATTCTTTTCACTGAATCTACATGCATTTCCCGCGAGTGTTCTTCTGTATCTGTTCTTTTGAATCCAATCCACATAAACAACACTGAAAACACTCATTTTTGAAATTGAACTCTGAGCTCCCTAAAGCCATGCTTGCTTTCCAGCACTGTTTAGCATCCTCCTCTTTGTGTTGAGGGGGGCAGCGCGAGCTGCGTAGCCGTGCGTAAAACATTCATGTCATTTCTTCAACACATCAGAGTACCGTGTTATGAAAATAAAAAAAAATATCAATTATGTACCTTCATTATTGTGGACGATACGATTTGACTCAGCCCTTAGAACCTTTAGATTTTCATACATTTTGAAGAAAAACTAGATGGCGTCATGGCTGATTGAACACGTTCAGACTTGGAACTATGATGACCGGGTGATAAAATTTCACCCCCAATCGGACATTGTGTACCCAAGCTTTTACAATTTCCTGTTTCAATTCAACAAAATGGCGAACTGCCAGCTGCCACAGCCTTGCCCTTTGGTATAGAAAGAAAATTAACATCACATTTGAAACCCAAAGATGTTAAAGGAGGAGGACATAGGATAATAGAGGAAAATGTAGGATATTAGCTTCTAAAACCTCTCGTCGGTAATCAGCAGGTGATGTCTATGGTTCCTTTCATCTCTAAACATAGAGAAGAATCTGTTCAGTTCAGTTGCTGAAGCCTAAACTTGAACCAAATGAGGGACTGATGGAAGATTGTTGTTGTGCAGATTGGAGCAGAGGAACTTTCCGAAGACAGCTTCTGGGTGAACGCGAAAGAGGAACGCTTTGAGAACAAGGAGCTGTTTGCTAAGCTCACCCTGGCCTTCTCCACACAGACCAAGGGTGAGTACCACACACACTCTCACACACACACGCTTGAAAGTTACGGATCACACAATGAACCTCTGTCTCTCTTCTTCTCCTCCTTAACTCAACTCAGCCTCCAAAGGTAGGTGACACCTCTCTCTCTCTCTGTTTGTGTGTGTCAGTGCTTCTGCTTGTGTTGTGTGCTGAGATTTAAATCAGTTTCATGTTAAAAGAAATCTTGTTAGCATTTGCGCTAAAGTCTGCTCTTGTCCACGAGGAGCACATCCTAGAGCTTTCAGGAAACTTTTTTTCCAACACGAATGAGGTACAAATGAACAAAGGAAAACTATTTGGTGCTTATGAGGTCTTACGTTGGGACGTCAACTCTTCTCACCTTTGTGTTGCATGTTAAGATTAACATTTCTTGCTTTTATTATGACTGTTGCTTCAAGAAAAGCGGTTTTCTTTTATTGACGAGTATTCATATAAAGTGAAAACAAGAATTTCTTGTCGTTAGGTGGTTTTGAAGAGTTTCCCATCATAAAAACATTTAGGACTTTCCAGACCATTCTCATGTTTTAGTATCATTTCCTCATCAAAAACAAGTTCAACCAATTGGGGAGATTCAAAATCATTGTTTAGGACAAATACTGCCTTCTAAAGGTTATTAAAGTGCAGCAGAGACAATAGAAACTATGCTCTCTCTTTTTGGCTGTTGCTCCAAGTAAAGGCCTTTTTTTACTGATTATATTCTCATAATGAGCAAACAATAATTTATTTGCTATCTGTGTTCAGTTAAAAAAAATTATCTTTTTTATGAAAAAAAAAACTACTAAACTTTCTGTTCTACATTACTAGCATAAAAATGTAGTGCTTTTTTTAACCAACATATTTTTAGTTTTAAAAGGCCATAAATCCATGACAAACCTGTCTCACTAACTAATATAAATTTACACAATCAATAGAAACTTTTTTATTGTAGTTAATTTACCCTGTGTAAAACCAATCAAACAATTCTTACACCTTCTGAACTCAAATGAGCTCACGGCGCATCACAGGTTTCCCTTTTGTAGCTTACTGAATGGAAGTGTTCTTGTTAAAGCTGGCTCTGCACAGAGAGCTTAGAGCTGATTGGTTGGAATGGGTTTGGGGCTTTTTACCTTGCCATCGTACATCAATGTTCAGTAGAATGGAGACAGTGCCACACGCCTAGATTTCCAATAGTAACCAAAACACAGGTTTACTTTATCACTCTTTTTATCATTCTCATAACTACAATGCCCTGCTGTGTGATGATCTAAATCCTTTTCATTTACAGTTTTTTAACAGAACCAAACTGACAAAAAGCTCAGTTTCTGCTTTGACTGTTGAAGACTTTTAGAAGTTTTAGAAGACTTTGTCTCCAAAAGGCTGAAATTCCTTTAGGTTCATTTGAGTGCAAATGCTTTTTTTGGAAACTCTTTCTCTCAAAGCCTTAATTTTTTGTGAATGCTCGCTGTGCTTGATTGGATTTGATTTGTAGCACTCTGCTGGACTTTCTCTCCATTCTTTCAATCTGTGATGAACGAGACACGCCTAGATCTAGCATGTTTGCAGGGTTTTCAATAGTGACCAAAACACATATTTTGACATTTTTGCTTGTTAATTTGTTGTTAGCGTTTGTTGTTTTTTTTTTATTTAAAGAAGTTTACTCTCTAATTCATTGTTTATTGTCTCGTCACCAGTCTGAGCTGTTGGCTTGCCCTCAGTTCCACATAAACAGTGACTATATTTTCAGTAGGAAAAAAATGGAGCAAAATGGTGAACTGCTGAACTTGTAGTTTTGCCACATCTATCAGCAGATCTTTGCTGCCACAAAAAGGAACAAGTACTTTTTAATAGCCTCGAAACCTTTGAATGGAGTCATGTTTTCAGTGGCAGCACGCCCTCCTGAATGTGTATGAGCCTGCTGAAAGGTCTGTTTGTTGGCACCTGCACTCGGTCCTCTCGTCTGGCCTTTACACTTTTATTGCATATTTATATTCGCTCTGATATACAGCAGAGCGACTTTAACGAGCCTGGAGCATGTGTCTGAGTTTGCCCTTCAGAGAATGACCTTCAGAGAGAGTTTTATCAGGTATTCTCTATTCTCTTCCCAACTCTCTTCTCTCTCTCCTACTCCATCCCTCTCTCTCTCTCTCTGTCCTTTCCTTCTCCACTTATCTCTCTACCTCTCTGTCCTTTCCCTCTCCCCTTATCTCTCTACCTCTCTCTCCTTTCCCTCTCCCCTTATCTCTCTACCTCTCTGTCCTTTCCCTCTCATCTTTTCTCTCTACCTCTCTCTCCTTTCCCTCTCATCTTTTCTCTCTACCTCTCTCTCCTTTCCCTCTCCCTTTTTCTCTCTACCTCTCTCACTCCTTTCCCTCTCTCTTTCTCTCTGTCCCTCTCTCTTCTTCCCCTCTCTCCTTTTCTCTGTCCCTCTCTCCTTTTCTCTCTACCCCTCTCACTCCTTTCCCTCTCTCTTTTTTTCTCCCTCCCTCCCTCCCTCTCCCTCTCTCTCTTTATCTCTATCTATCTTGCACAAAAACAGATGCTATGGTCTGCTTGGAAAATGATAAAGCAGTCCTTGAAACCACCTAAGTCGTGCATCTGTGTGTGTGTGTGTGTACGGCTGTCTGAGTTGATGTAGGATAACCTTTTCTGATAACCGACTGTAAACGAATGCTGCCCTTTTCAGATCTTCCATCTGTCCGATCTCGTCCATACAGCGAGAGAGAGAGAGAGAGCGAAAGAGAGAGTTTGTCCTTGAGCATGATTGTTTTCCTTCTCTCTCTGATCGTCTCAGTCTCTCCACTCGAGTGAAAGCTCTTCACTTTCAGAGGCAGTCTGACCTTTGACCTTTGCTGGGGTCACCTCTGGCTGAGGGTGTGTGTAGCACAAGGTGTCATTAAAAAAAATATATAGAGGAAAAAAATATAGTTATTTTCAGAGTTTCATCAAAAAAAACTTGGGATTTTAGGACATGCTATAAGTCTGAAATCCCATGCACAAAAATGCAATCTCTAGTTCCCCAGAAACATGAGCCTTTTTAATTTTTTTGTTGAAAACACATAAAATGTTTTTTTTAAGCCAGGGGCTTGAAAGAGAGCCTAAAAAAATCACTGTAAATGAATGCAGATGCCCAGCCAGATTTCTTTTAGAGGCCCTGAGCTGTTTTTCGGAGGCTGTTTGAGTTTTTGACACAAATGATTGATGTAGACACCTGGAAATGGAGACTAGATTTGTTTTTTTCCTACATATCTAGATTCAGTCTGTCTGTCTGGTTTAGCAGTCCTAACAGGGACCTAAATGCCCTCTGATCCCGTGTCGATGAGGAATTAGCTATTTTTTTGCACCGTGTTCTTTCTTTCTCTCTCTCCTCACCACTCTTCTCTTTAACTCTATTGCTCTCTGTCTCCTCTTTTCTATCTCTCTCTCTCACACTCTCTCCCTCCCACAAGCTCCTCTTTCCTTCTCTCATATTTCTCATTTTGTCTTCTATCTGTATCCTTCTCTCACCTCACTTGCCTCACTTTTCTTCTATTTACTTTTTGCGATTGCTCTCTCTCTCGCTCTCGCTCTCTCTCTCCTCGCCTCTTTTCTATTCCCCCCACTCTCTCTCCTCACCTCTCTTACAGTTCCTTTTTGCTCTCTCTCTCTCTCCTCTCCCCCTCTATTGTTCACTCTCTGCTTTTCTCTCTATCCCCTCTCTTTCTCTATCTCTCCTCTCGCTCACTTGCTCTTTCTCTCGCCTCACCTTTTTTCTATTTCACTCTTGCTCTTTCTCTCGCTCTCTCTCTCCCCCCCTCTCACATCACTCGCGCTCTCTCTCTTTCCCAATCTCCCCTCGCCTTCTCTCATCTTTCTTCATTTGTCTTCTATCTAGTTCCTTCTTGGTCACTCTCTCCCCTCTACCACTCTATTGTTCACTCTATCCTTTTCTATCTCTCCCCCTCTTTCTTGCTACCTCTCCTCTTTCTCACTTGCTCTCTCTCGCTCTCTCCCAATCTTCTCCTCTCTTTTATCTCTCTCCCGCTCTATTCTATCTGTGTTCCTCGCCTCTCTTCTCTTTCCCTCTATTCAAATGTCTCTCTCTCTTCTCTTATCTTCCTTCCTTGCTATCTGTATCCTTCTTACCTCTCTACTCAACCTCTCTCTCCCTCCCTCCCTCTTGCTCTCTCCCTCCCTCCCTCCCTCTTGCTCTCTCCCTCCCTCCCTCCCTCTTGCTCTCTCCCTCCCTCCCTCCCCTCCTCCCCTCCCTCCCTCCCTCTTGCTCTCTCCCTCCCTCCCTCCCTCCCTCTTGCTCTCTCCCTCCCTCCCTCTTGCTCTCTCTCTCTCTTTCCCTCTTGCTCTCTCTCTCTCTTTCCCTCTTGCTCTCTCTCCTCCCTCCCTCCCTCTTGCTCTCTCCCTCCCTCCCTCTTGCTCTCTCTCTCTCTTTCCCTCTTGCTCTCTCTGCTCTCTCTCTCTTTCCCTCTTGCTCTCTCTCTCTCTTTCCCTCTTGCTCTCTCTATCTTTCCCTCTTGCTCTCTCTTCCTCTATTGCTCTCTCTCTCCTCAATCTTTCTCTCTCCCTTCTCCTGTCTGGTCGAGCCTGTGTCCATGATTGAATAGCACTTTTTCTGTGCTGTGTACTTGTTTTTGCTTCTTTTCTGACTGCTACTGATGATGATGATAATGACAGAGTGAGAGCTAGGTCATGCTCGTGTGTTATTGATTGTCTCTCCTCTCCGGGTGTTGTTGTGGCTGGTGCCCTGCTTTCTCGGGTCTCGATGGAGAGCAGACTCTCTCTGGATCTGGATGAGCCGCTCACCTCTGCTCTCTCATTCTTTGGAGTGTGCTGCGACCTACTTTACCATCACAGATACACAAACACGGCATCTCAAAACAGTCCTGTCGTCCAGATTCTCTTCAGATTTACAGCTCTGGAGTCTAAAGAGCGACACAAACAAATGCGTCTTTCACTTGAATGATGTCACTCAAGTAGAAGCAGCCACACTTTCAGGATAAATCTGTGAGAGATGCTCTGATCACTTCGCTCATGTCAAGGCATGTTGATTCTGGATTTATGGCGCATTTCTTAAATTGAGCATATACGTGAGACTATCTCATATTAAACCTACCACAATTACTGCAAAAAATGTACTCTTGGGACAAGAAAAAAAAACCTCAAATAAAGTTAAACTCTTCCTATATCAAGAAAAAAAAATCTGCCAATGGGGTAAACAAATTTGACTTGGTAAGAATTCTTAAAATGAGAGAAAAATGTGTGACTAATAACAAATGCTGTTAGATCTTAAAAATAGACAAAAACTCTCAAAACAAGTCTTTACAAACTGTAAAAATGCATTAAACTAGAATATTTTAACTTATAGCTAGTGTCTAGTGGTCTTAAAAATAGACCTTCTGTCTAGTAAAATAGGCCAAATCTTAATTATTTAAAAAAATCATCTGAATTCAGACAAAAAGTCAAGACTTTTTTAGTAAAAAGTCAGAAATGGAAGATAAAAGCCAGTTAAAAGAAGAAAAAAAGTAATCGAACAAGGCAAAAATAGAAGATCCAATTCTAACAGCAGAAGTTAGATTTTCGAGAAAAGAGTATGAATTCTTAGCAAAAAAGCTATTTTTCTACCGCAAGTAAATTTCTCATCCGTAGATGCTCTTAAACTCCTGATTTCGAGTGGAGTGAAGAATTCTAGAGTCTGGGTTCCATTCATGTTCTAAAAAAAGGCTAAACATTTTTTTTTGGTCTTCAAACAAACCAAGAGCAGCTTAGTTAGTGGAATCAGCTGTGCTTAGTTGAGGTTGAAACTGTGCTGTTTCAGACCGCTGCTTGAAAACTATGATCTAAAATTTTGTGGCTATAAGAATCAGGAACAGCTGTTATATCACCCCTGGGGTTAGGGATAACGTTTGTTTTTCAGTGAAACAATGAAATGCTTTGATTCGTCCCTGTTTCTCAAATCTTACCCCGGCTCCCCAAAACCCCATCACATCTGCAGAGCTCATAAAACTCTCTTCGAGTCTGATTGTATCCTTCCTCAAATGCATCTAGCTGCTTAGGTGCTGCCCAGAGATTAAAGTCAGATATAATGTGCTCATGAAGCCAGCGCTCCCCTGCAGAGCGTAAGAGGGGCGGCTCGTTAAACGCTGCTGCACGGCTCTCGCTAGCTCTTATTGCCTCTATGCTGCATCTCAGCTGGGGAACCGAGGGCTCTCGAAGTAACAGCACCTCGGGTTTATTCCAAGAGCTCGCTTCACCCTGATAAGTCTCTCTTCATCTGGATAGACGCCTGCTTTCTATTAGGACTGCACGCTTGTTTAACAAGCACAAAGGGTGTGAGATCAATTGGTATTGAGCAGCAGGTTTGTATTTAATGCAGATTTAACATACAAAACTTACCGGCACCTCGATGTGATTCTTGAAATTGGATGTAGAATTTTTGAAGGCTGATATTGCGATTCTTCTGGACAGGCAAAATTTGCACGCCATGATGACACAGTTCCCCTTCTTTTCCTTCAGTTGAAAAATCTCTTTCAGATTGGATGCTGAACATCTGAATTTTTCATGACGCATGATGACTCTTCCTTGACTCCGCTTCTTTCTCCATTATTAAGCAAACCCAGGTGCTAGAGACAGTCTTATAAATAAATATAAACAAATACAAAAGTGACGATGGCAGGTTAAAGAAAAATAGCGCTGTAAAAGTACAGTTACTGCACTAAAAATGTACACAAGTAAAAGTACACTGCAAAAAATGCACTATTGGAACAAGAAAAAAAACTGAAATAAAGTTAAACTCTTCCTATATCAAGCAAAAAAATCTGCCAATGGGGTAAGAAAATTTGACTTGGCAAGATTTCTTAAAATTAGAAAAAAAAGTCTAGCTGATAAATAGACAAAAACTCTCAAAACAAGACTTTAAACAAGTTGTAAAACTGCACTAAAACTAGAATATTTCAACTTGTATCTAGTCTCTAGTGGTCTTAAAACTAGACAATCTGTCTTAAAACTAGGATGTTTTCTCTTTTATTTAAGACTAACTTAGAAAATGTAGTATTAAAATAAGTTTATACGACCTTAAATTAAGAAAGTTTGTGCTTAGTTTTAGTTCTTAAAGTAGAATATGGGTTCTTAAAACTAGAAATTCTAGCTTACAATTTTAATTTTAAATAAGTATATTATGTATTATTTAGGCCTATTGATGCATTTTTAGACAGTACAGTTAAGATAGGAGAGAGGTAGAACACTTAGTAGAGCTCTGGGGAGAAGATCATCGAAAGACCAGAGCTGGATTCGAACCCAGGTCACCAGAGGTTTCAGCTCCACATGTCAGCGCTCTGACCGCTACGCTATCAGTGCTGACAAATTATTTAGCTTCTGATAAGCTATACAAAACTAAAAGAGAAAACATTCTAGTTTTAAGACAGATTGTCTAGATTTAAGACCGCTAGTGACTAGATACAAGTTAGAATATTCTAGTTTCAATGCATTTTTACAGCTTGGAAAGACTTGTTTTGAGAGTTTTTGTATTTTTTTTAATATTCAACAGCTTATGTTACCAGATAGAAGTTTTTGCTAATTTTAAGAATTCTCACCAACTGAAATTTGCTCGCCCCATTAGCAGAATCTTTTGCTTGATCTAGGAAGAGTTCATCTATATTTGAGGTTTTTTTTCTTGTTTCAAGAGTGCTTTTTTGAAGTACAAATCTCTTCCATCAAAGTTAGAACACAACTGGATGGATATTAAGGTTTGGGGTATTGATGATTTATTTACAGTGTAGATCCTTTTTCTTATTTTTTTCACAAATATTTGAGTCTTATTTCAAGAAATCAAATGTTCTTACCTTTACTTGATCTAGACTAGAACTAGATTTAAGATTTTTTTTTCTTGTTCCAAGATGCATGCTTTTAACCAGTATTTAATATTGATTTCTTAAAATAAAATATCAGTAACAATCTTGATATAAGAATATGTTGAGTCAAAAATTCTTGTTTTAAGATTCTTGTTTTAAGATCAGTGGCAAAATCGGCAACTTGTTTCAAATAGTTTCTTAATTCAAGAAAATAAATGACCAGAATAAGATTTTTTTTCTCCTCAAGAAAATATAAGTTTTATTTTCTCAAAATAAGCAAAGTAATCTATACCCAAAAGGTTTAAATTAGAAAATTCTTCCTAAAATAAGAAATTTTAGGAAATAAGATTTTCAATCAGCTTTGCTTAAAATTCATTTTTTTGCAGTGTAAACGTAGAACATTTTTAAACTACTCACCAAATTACAATTTCTGAAAAAAAAAACTACTCAATTACAGTAACGTGAGTATTTGTAATTCGTTACTTTCCTCCCTTGCATTCAAGTACAGCACTTCCTGTGGACACCCTGGATTGAACGAGACAGTCTGCAAGCTGCATTCAGTATAATTTTTCTAAAACAGAAGAAAAAACTTTCAGAGCTGCTGCACTGCTCCAGGACCATTAGAAAGCTCTATAAAATAACTTTATTTTAAGTCAACAGCTTAATTGAGGCACTTTCTTATGAGAGCACTTTCTGTGGTCAGCTCGAGCTGAAACTCACTGGCTAAAAACTAAATAATATTTAGTTATCCTTCATCATTTTTTTGTGATTGTTATTTTGTAATCATCTTGGTGTTTGGTGACCCTTTAAAACTATAGCAAGAGTTGAACATCAGCCTTACTGCACGAACAAGTTTAAACTTGCATTTGTTTGGTCTGAATTTGTTCGAAATTTTGATTAATGGACTCACGTCCATCTGACAATAAAACTGAAACTCAGTCAGGTGTGTTTGGTGGCTGTATTTGGAACAAAAAGGAAATGTCATCACCTAAACGTTGAGATTTTACAACTTAGATAAAAGTTTTGGGTTAATCTACACATCGCCTACACAAACAAACACACAGACTCCGAACAAACAATAATTCTGTGTTAATGGAGGAGCTATCAATCTTCCTCTGGACTGCCTCCAGCTTGGGTTAGAGCTCCTAATGGAGACGTGTTTTAGTGTGAATACCGAACCACTCGCCTTGCTCTTTCATTCTGCTGAAGGTTAATGCACAGCCACTGATGTATTCTTCTCCTCTGGTTTCCCATAATGCTCAAGCATCCTACTGCTCACTTCACAGGGTTCATCTCGGTTTGTTTTCAAGGCTGTTTGGCCAGTAATGTGTTGAAGGCATTGTGTGGTGGTGGCTAGGTGTGAGCTAATGGAACGCAGCAGCATACGGCTATCTAATGGCACTTTTCAATCAAGTTTTTTTTTTGACAATGGCTCGACTCGAGTCTGCATGCTTTTGGGGGTGTTTCCATCGCGTTCTGTCTGCAGTACAGGAACTATTATTAGTACCCATTGAGATGAGGTTCTTATTAGTTAGCCGAGTTGAGTTGAAGCAATACTTTTCTTTTGATTGGAAAGAATAGCATCCTTTAGACTGCTGATGATCAGTCCCCAAAGAGCCCTGTTTGAGCAGAACCGCCACATTTATATACCCACTGCTTGCTTTTTTCATTTTTGAGAAAACCCCTTTTTATTTATTACCAAGATGAACAGACAAATTTAAAGCTGCCGATCTACCTTTATATAGTATATGTATATGGAGTATATGGCCATAATTATAGATCATGGTATTTTTTTATATCAGTTGATATCGATTATTATCTGGATATTATAAAATCTTTATTTCTGGTAAAAAAAAAAAACATTTAAATAAAAAATAAAGCAGGTTTTAGCTCTGGACTGAAAGTTGTACAAACATGAACATTAACTGAGGTTTTCAACTATTTTTTATGGTCAAAACAAGACATTTTCTAAACATGAATAGTTTAAGGTAATATTATTGCATCATTAAAACGGCTCAACTTTATTTTCTCTAAACGAGAGCCGATGATCTGCTGATGTTCTGCATTCCTCATCTTCATGAAAAGAAATCTGAGCTCAAGAGATCGAGCGGCTGAGATAAACTTGCACGTGTTTCTGATAAACTCAGGAGCTGACTCCACTCTGAGCGTTTCTCTTCTCTGTTACTGTGAGCATGTCATTGTGTGAGGTTAATAAAGACGTCAGTCAACGAGTTACACCAAAGTTTCTAAAATCCGGGTTTCTGATTGGTCTTCCATTCCACGGCGTCATGTAACATGTCAGTCGGAAGTGTTTGCGGGAACACGCTAAACGGATAGAATATAGCTTCTACACAGCTTTTTGTTTGTGGTAAAAAAGGATAAAAGTGCAGCAGTTTTATTCTCTGAGCATGATTAGTGCGCATGTGTTGCCTCATACGACTCTGGAACTAATATAAATACAGAAAAATGAACCTGGAAGTGCCGTTGCTGGTCATGAACCTATCCAACCTTCAATCAAGGTCTCTTTGTCGTCGTATAAAGAAAATTTATATCAACGATAATTATCGATATAGGATTATCGCCCGGAAGAGCATGGATTCATGGGTTTTTAGCACATTAACTCAAACTGCTAATGAAAACAATGTTTTAACAAGGGGTGGGCATAGATACATTTTTTAAATCTAGGTTAATCTAACTGTTATTTTGAAATAAATCTACATTAAAATGCCTCATGTGAATTTTGCCAAAGGCATTCAGAATATGTATCCAAAATATTGACTTACTTTTTTAAATGGTTAAACAAGTGTCTAATCATTTTATGCATCTTAGGTGTACCTAAAAAATCCTCACAATGAGAACAAATACTTTTAGTTTGTTAAAGATAGAGGTGAATTGTAGATATATTGTCTCTGTTTGTGCAGGAAGTGTTTTCACACAAAGGACCAGAGGTTACTAACAGCCCAGCTTATCCTCAAAATTCAGAAACAAAAAGTAATTTTTAGACTAAAACACTTGATGTTTAACAATGTAACATTAGCAATTGTATTTACATTTTTATGGGCAAAATTTTTTTATTTTACGTGTAGCAGGAAACTTGAGTTTCATCTGAGCTCTCTTTTAAAGAACTACGGAGACTCACAGGAAAGTTCTTGTTGGAGACATATCCTGACCTAGATGCTCATCACCACTGTTGGACGCACCTCTTTCTGTGACTCATTCTCACTGCCGTTATCGTCTGAGAACACATCAGTTGGTTGGCGTCGGCGCTCTGCTGAGCGCAGCGGATTATCAGCCTTCGCTTTGTGCGAGCATCCCTCTACCATTCCAGCTCCCAGTAGAGGCGCCTTCACTGGAGCCGCCAATACATTCGACTGAGGCTAATCTGCGCTTTATCTTCAACAGATTTGCCGCATTTTACCCATGCTCCAGAGAGAGTGGCGAGAGTGTGTTCCTTTGTGAATCTGAATTCTCATCCCTATTTACAGCGAAGACAGTTTCTAATGGGGATTTGCAGAAACACTGTAAACAGACAGAGAGCTGTGAAAGCAGATAAATCTCTAGCTCGGGAGAAAAGGCGCGGGTGAGGATGCCTGCGTCTCCTCTCAGCATATGGCTTGATTTGAACATGAACCCAGTGTGCCACTCAGAGGAGGGAAACGGGCCTAGCTCTGCGTTTATTTGCCTTTTCAAAAATGAAAGCATCTGAAGAGCACATTTTTGCTTCCAGCAACCCTGTGAGAAATACACATGGGTGGAACGAGAGGGTGCTAATTAAAGTGATTGTCTGTCAATTTTAATAATTTCTCCATGGTTCATAGAGGACACAAATGTCCAAAAATTGGTTAATGGTTTGATGTCGCATTCTGGTAACCCCCAAGGTAACCCAAGCATCCCCTAATACTTCAAAAAATGACTTTATAAATGTAAAATATAATTTCTTTAAAGAACCTATTTCAGCTTTTAAATTCAGGCCTCCACAACATATCTCCAAGCTCTGTTACTAATGAATTTGTGCCATCTACTGGACTGAGGGGTGATCTCATTTACTTTAAACCCTCCGAGGCTCAGCTTAGCCCCTTGCAACACAAAAGGTTGTATTTTTCAGCTGATAAACCCTGAACCCTGACAACTTCCTGAAGCTTCAGCTTCTCTGGGGGTCTATGACTTAGCTGATCCGAAGGGCGTCAGCTGGACATTGTAGTTCTGAGAGCAATGCTGGTTTTGTTGACAAATTCAGCGAATCAGAGTCGACGCAGGTTCTCTGAAAAGAGTTTTTTCTGAAAGTAACGTAGGACTGTACGAACCGTACTGCGCTCCTCTCACCACTCACGCAAAAAAGAAAAGGTCTTTCCCAAGCATGGGTGCTAGCGGTTGTGATTTGATCGCCTCATGAGGAGGAATTGAGTTTTCTTGTGTGATTCTCCTCTTTATATTCTCTGAGAAGAGAAGAGTCTGTAAGGGAATGATGGTGAAGCTTCATCTTTCACCTGAACCTCAGGAGAACGACAACCTTCTGTTGTCTTCTGTCATTTTCACAAGGACCGCTTCTCGAATCTAATCATGTTCTACTCAGGTTTCTCAAAAAGGCTTTCAATAATGAATCAGTTCCCACTTTATTTGGGTCAGCGTCTTCCTCTAACAGTTAATTTACTAATCTCTGTGTTTGCAATGATAAATATTTTGTTGTGTTTGTTGTGGCCTTCTTGGTGTCCATTGTTCAATCCATATTACATTGTTTATAATCTTGTTCTTTCACCTTTCGTCGATAAAATCATGTAGAAAAATTATAGAACGAGTCATAGGTTTCTGAAGCATTAGATGGTTTATCCTGTTTATTAGAATTAATTAAATCCAAAACAGGCTTCAGAGGATGCATTTTTTACCAAATCTGAACTGTATTCATGAAACGCAGGACGCTTATGAATATTTAAATTAAAACAGCAGGACTTCAGCCAAAAACTCTGCTTCTTTAACTCACAAAGTTTTAATGGAGAGGATTAAATGTGGTGAGGGGGTCGTAGGGGTTAATTAGATTTATAGTTTCGACCGCTTCACCCCAGTCTCCCTGCAGGCGTCCAGCCCACAGCGTCGCGCTCCTGTTTGATGCGACGCGAGATGCATCTTCAAAGACGCCGATGACAAGATATCAAGAGTCGGGTGTCTGTTCTTATCGCTGCAGAAACTCTGAAGCATCCGTGCAATTAAATTAAGCCGAGGAAAAAGACGCGGCAGTGCGATTATCAACGGCTGTGTGCTCTGCGTTATCAGAAATCATCAAAGATGGAGAGTTCTACTGTACTTTCCACGACGCGCCGGGTATGGATGCATGCGACGGAACTGATTTGCATTTTCAAAGAAATTAAAACCCTGTGCCTAGAGCTGATAGCAGCATGTGTTTCTTTCTGAGTTCTCTCTCTCTCTGTCTCTTTCTTTCTCGCTCTCTCTGTTTTTGTTTGCAGCTTTTAATTTTTCTCCCCCTCTTCTATCTCACTCTCTCACTTTCTCCTGCTCCCTCTCCTTCTCTTCCCTAGTTCCCACTTTCTCTTTGTTTCGTGCGCTCGCCGCCGCTCTCGGCTTTCTTCCTCGCCCTATATCACCCTTTTCTCTGTCCTTTTCTCACACCCTCTTTCTCCCTCTCTTTCTCTTCTCTTCTCTCTTTTTCTCTCTTCTGCTTCCTCTTTTTTTCTCTCCCTCTTTCTCACTCCCTCTCTCGCTTTCTCCTGCTCCTCTCTCCTCCTCTTATCTCTTTCCCTCTTTCTCTTCTCCTTTCTCTCCCTCTCTTTTGTCTCTCCCTATATCACATCTTTTTCTGTCTTTCTCTCTCCCCATCTCTCTTTCTCTGCCCTTTTCTATCTCTCGCCCTCTTTCTCCCTCTCCTCCTTATCTCTCTCTTCCTCTCTTTTCATACATATTTTTCTTTCTATCCCCCTCTCTCTTCTTTTTCTGTCCTTTTCTCTTTCCTTTCTCTCTCTCCTGCTCTAACGCTCTCTTTTTCTCTCTCTTTCTTCTCTCACCCTTTCTTGCTTTCTTTCTTTATCTCTCCTCTCTCACTCTCTTTTTAGCTCACTCTCCCTATATCACCTTTTTTCTGTCTTTTTATCTCATCTTTCCTCTTTCTCTGTGCTTTTCTCTCTTGCTTTCTTTCTCCCTCTCTTTCGCACATCTCTCTTTTTCTTTCTTTCTTTCTCTTTCCTATCTTTCTCCTTTTCTCTCCTCAGTCTCTGTCCTTTTCTCTATCTCCTCTCCCTCTTCTCTCTCACCTTCTCTCGCTCTCTCCATCTCTCCCCTCTCTCTTCTTTCTCTGTCCTTTTTTCTCTCTCCTCTCCCTCTTCTCTCTCACCCTCTCGTTCACTCCCACTCTTCTCTTTCTCTGTCTTTTTTTCTCTTTACTCTCCCTCTTCTCTCTCCTCTTTCTCTGTCCTTTTCTCTCTCCTCTCCCTCTTCTCTCTCACCCTCTCTAGTTCTCTCCCACCTCTTCTCTCTTCTCTTTCACCCTCTCTAGTTCTCTTCCACCTCTTCTCTCTTCTCTTTCTCTGTTTTTTTATCTTTTCCTCTCTCGTGCTTTCTGTCCCCTCCTCTCTACATTCTTTCTCTGTCCTTTTCTCTCTCCTCTCCCTCCTCTCTCTTACCCTCGCTTGTTCTCTCGCTCACTCTCTTCCTCTTTTCTGTTTTAATCTTTTTTTATCACATTTCACCTCTCACCCGTCTCTCTTTTACGTTACATCCCCCTCTTTTCTTATTCTCTCTTTTGATCTCTTTTTATCTTCCTTTCTTTCTAATCTCTCTCATTTTTTTTATATTTTTCATTTCATTTTTTATATCTTATTCATTTTTCAATATTTTTGAGGTTTAATCGCATATTATGGTGTCTGAGTCTCGCTCGGGACCCAAACAGACAAAAAAATTATGACACACTCTGAATCACGCCTCAGAACTTGACAACGTCAGACGCTTGGAAAGTAGGTTTGCGAGGTTTACACTCATTCAGAGGAACCCACCTCTTTTTTTCTAAAGGGAGCGTGTCTTGTGTGTTTCTTGATGAAGTGACATTTTAAGAGGCTGGTATTTAAAGCCTCATGTGTTTCAATCTGACCTTAATTTCCGACCTTTGAGCAAGTTCGAGTGTGTTTTCAGACTCAAGTTTTCCTACGGGCTCGTTTAATTTTTCACCATGCTTCTGTTGTTCCATGGAAATGTGTGCTGTTCCCCCTCGACTCATTTCATGACCTGCTTCCCTCCTTTTTTTTCCCCAATTGCGTTTGTGCATTCCCAGCCCTAACATTAATCATCACCACCCCCACTCTCTGCTGTCATGTCTTCTCTTTAATATGTCACCTTTCCTCTCTCTAGCTCTCTCCCACTTCCTCTCTCTTTCTCCCTCTCTCTCTTTCTCTCTCCCTCACTCTCCTCTTCTCACTTTCCCATCGTTTCTCTCTCGCTTTCTCCCACTCCCTCTCTCACCTCTCTCTTCTTTTCTTGCTCTCTCCTGCTTCCTTTCCCTCTTTCTCTTTTGCTTTCTTGCTCTCTATTTCTGTATCCTGTATCCCTCTTGTTCTCTTCCACTCTCTCTCCTTTTCTCTTCTCTCTCTTTTACATTTTGTCTTTCTTCTCTTCACACCTCTCTTCTTTCTCTTATCTCTTGTACTCTCTGTACCCATCTCTGTCCTTTCTCCTTTTCTATTACTCTCTCCTCCTCTTCCTCTCTCTTTTTCTCCTCTTCTCTCTTTTTCTCCTCTTCTCTCTCTTTCTTTCACTGATCTTCTCTCTTTTTCTCTCCCTCTCTCTGTCCCCCACTCTCTCACTATCAAATGCTCCCTCTCTTGCTCTCTCTCTTTCTCTTTCTACATCTCTGTTCTTGCTTGCTCATTCTTTCCCTCTCTACCTTCCTCTTCTCTCTCTGACCCTCTATTTTCTCTCTCTCCATATCTCTCCTCTTTCTCTTCTTTCTCCTTCTCTATTCTTCTTCTCTCTCTCCCTCTCTCTCACTCGCTTATTCTAGCTCTCCTTTTCCGCTCTCTCTTTCTCTTCTCTCTCCTCTTCCTCTCACTGATTTTTTTTCTCCTTTTCCTCTTTCGCTCTCTTTCTCTCTCTCACACACACACACACCCTCCCTCTCTCTCTCTCTCTCTCTCTCTCTCTCTCTCGATTAATGTGGATCTAATCAGAGTGGATTTGGCTCTTAATGCGCTCCTCAAGAGCTTCCCTGCAGACATTTGTTCATTTTGTCCGTTTTCAGCCTCTGTAACTTGCCCTCCGCACCCCCTGCAGCTCTGAATATTTCAGTAGGTGCCATTAAAAATCAAGGGAGACGAGGGGCCGGGAACGAGAGAGCGTTCCACTAACAGCACTTTTACATTTCTATCTAAAAACCTACCCTCTGTACTGCTCCATTATTCATCACGCACACTTCTCCATTTCATCTCTCGTTCAAACACGTAACTTTCTCTCCTCTCTTTACAACAACCAACTTTCCTTTTCATCCAAACTCCAGTCTGGATTGCTCTGTTTTTCCCTTCCTCTAGTCACCTTGACATTCTACCTCTTCTTCCATCCCTCATCTGTTTATCTCTGGTTCTTCAGCTGCACAAACTTAGTCTATCTATCATTTGCATCCATCTATTTGTCCTGCCGTTCACCTCTTTCCAACCATTTTTCATTTTTTATCATGTCTTTTGTCTGTTCTTCCATCTGTTTGTCCATCTTTTCCTCCTGTTTTCCATCTCTCTTTGCGTCCATCTGTCCATCCATTCCTCTGCCCTCTGCCCTCTATGACTCTTTCTTTCTGTCCTTCCATTTGTCTTCCCTTTCTCCATTCCTCCATTTTGTATGTTCTTTCGCCCACCTGTCTGTCAATTCATTTATTGATCTTTGTCTGTCTTTACCCTTCCTTCCATTCATTAATTTCTACCTCCATCCATCCATTTATTTATCCATCCATCACTTACTTGTCTGTTTATCCTTTAGTTTGCATCTGTCTTTTTTTCCAGACTCAACTTCAGGGTCATTTATCTGACAGTTTATCTATCCATCCCTACATCTGTCCATCACTCTGTACATCCATTCATCCTGCCCATTCCTCCATCTACTAACCTATTCCTCTGTTCGCCTGGTATCTCTGTCTGTCTGTCTATCTATCCAAATCTGTTCTTCCTTCCATCTCTCTACTTGTCTTTACATTTACATTTGCATTTATGCATTTGGCAGACGCTTTTGTCCAAAGCGACTTACATTAGGGGAGAGACAATATGCAATTTGTTACACCGTCAAAGTCTATCTCAGCTTCTCATAAAAGAATTGTATCAACTGATCAATAAACCTAAGCAGTGAGGAAGTAGAGGAAGAAAATAAAGACAGAGGAGGGAAAAAAGAAGGTAGTTTTTTTTAATTAATTAATTTATTTTTTTTAGTAGGTGTTCTCTGAAGAGAAGAGTTTTCAGTTACTTTTTGAAAGCTGTTAGTGTTGCTGCTTTCCTGACTGGATCAGGGAGTTTGTTCCACCATCCAGGGACAGTGAAAGAGAAGGTTCTGCTGAGAGATCTTCTGCCCTTGTGGGAAGGAACCACAAGTCGCTGTTCCTTCTCTGAGCGCAGGCTTCTGGAAGGCATGTAGGAGCGTATGAGCTCATGGAGGTAGCAAGGGGCTGATCTGGAGATAGTTTTGTATGCCAGCGTTAGTGATTTGAATTTAACCCGAGCTGCAATGGGGAGCCAATGAAGAGTGATGAAGTGGGGAGTAACATGAGCTCGTTTCGGTTCCTTGAAGATAAGACGAGCTGCAGAGTTCTGGATCATCTGCAGAGGTTTGAGAGTATTTAATGGAAGTCCTGCTAGGAGAGCGTTGCAGTAGTCCAGACGTGAGAGGACCAGAGCCTGAACCAGGAGTTGAGTTGCATGCTCAGTTAAGAAGGGCCTGATCTTTCGAATGTTGTGCAGTGCAAATCTACACGCTCGAGTTGTCTTTGTGATGTGGTCTTTGAAGGACAGCTGTTCATCCAAAATCACTCCAAGATTTCTGACTGTAGGAGAAGGGGTGACTGTAGAGGATTGCAGCTGGATGGTGAGGTCGTGATGCAGGTCTTGGTCCATCCATCCATCACTCCATCCTTCAATCCCTTGCATTCATGGTGTCCGTTGACCTAGTATTCATGTCTGTCTGTCTTCTTCTACACTTCCCATTGTCTTCTATCTATCTATCTATCTATCTATCTATCTATCTCTATCTGTCTATCTTTCTTTCTCTCCTGTCTATCTGTATGTGTTCCTACAATTTGTTCTCTTGTCTTAATTTCTAGTCTTTTCTCTTTTCCTTCACTCTCCTACTCTCTTCATATATTCTCCTCTTCCTCTCTTCTCTCCTTCCTTCTCCTCTCTCTCTCTCTCTCTCTCTCTCTCTCTCTTCAATACATTTTTGTTCAAAGACCGGATTTTCTGTCGCTCTCGTCATTCCCAAGTAATTTCCTACATGTTTTTTTTTTCTGTCTTCAAACAGCTTCCCCTCCCTAATTAACAGCCACATTTGATTTCTAATTAACTCACACATCCACAGTGCTCTCTTTCTCCATCTTTTCTTCTCTGCCGCTGCGTGCGCTGGCTGAGGAAACATGAAGCGACTGCCTATAATAAAATCTGACAGAAACCATGATCAAAAGTGACGGAGAAGAGGAAACACAAGAACAGAGGAAAGTTATTTAGTGACAGAAAGATTAGTGAAAGGAGAATGGGAGGGATGATGTGTGGATAACGAAAAGACGACCCCTAAAGCAATAGTTCATCTTAAAGGGGGGAGCAACCACCTATGTAGTTATCTTCCCTATGATCTCTGCTTCTTGCTTTTCGATTAGAAGCTCCTGAGAAGATCTGGTCTTTCCCCCTTTTTTCTTTTCTCCATCTTTCACAACTCTCTCTTAAGTGCTGCACACAATCCCACATGTGCCCACTCTTCTCTTTTCCTCTCATCCTCTCTTATTTTTTTTTCCTCTTCTCTTATCTTCTGAGCTTCTCTTTTCCTCTCCGGTCATCCTCTTTTCTTCTCTCATCCTATCTCCTCTTCTTATCCTCTCTTATCCCCTCTGCTTTTCTTCTTTCGACATCTCTCTTCTTCTCTCCTTTCATCTTCTCTTCTCCTCCTTCTCTCTCATCAAATCCTCCTATCCTCTCATCCTCACATCCTCTTTTCTTTTCTCCCATCATCTTTTATCCACTTGTCCTTTTCTGCTCTCCTTCTCTCCTCTCATCTCATCTTTTCACTACTCTCTTCTCCTCTTTCCTCTCACCCTCTCTCATCTTCTCTCTTCTCCTCTCACCTTCTCTCCTCTCTTCCTCTCTTCTCTCTTACTCTCTCCTCTCATTCTTCTCATCCTCTTTTTTCTCCTCTCATCTTCTCTTTTTTATTGTCTTTTTTTCTCTTCTCTCTTGCTCTTTTCTCTGCTGATTTTCTTTCTCCTACCTGCTTTTTTTATCCTCATGTTCTCTCCTCTCCTCTTAAGTGCTACATGCTTTTCCACATGTGCTGTCTCATCTGGAGATGGAGCTTGAGTTCCTCCAGCATTCAAATGCAGAGAGATGGAGCAAAAAAATAGTGTGTTTGAAAACATGGGGCATTTTACACCTTTAACCCCCTCTCTATCCTCCCTCAGCCCTCCTGAGCCTCGCAGAGAGGGCATCATCAGTGTTTTAGCAGAAAGCACACGCAGACGCCGGGCCCTCTGAGAGATGTTTGAAATGTGCTCTCTGAATTCTTCATGGCACTCCAAGAGGAGCGTGTCGAGTCTTTCCCGAAGATCCTGGCGGGAGAATAAAGACTGTTAATGCATCCTCTCCTGACATCCCTCCATCTCACGCCCGTCTCCCTGCGGGATGCACAGATGGAGGAGAGTTCATGCATTCATTCATCCTGCGTTCCGCTCTCGAGAACCGCCGCAGAATGCAAAGTACCCACAATGAGAGAGTTTTTAATTGCTTTTAGCGCAGTGTGCATCAGAGCTCCGATAGAGCCTGCTGTGAGCTGACGTGTAACCAAAAGAACGTTAATAATTAACTCAACTAGCTCCAATATTTATGTGCTTTAAACTCGCCAGGCTGTCAAATCCTGTTAGAGGCTTTTCATTGTCTTACATTGTCTCTTCTCTTTTTCTTTCTCTCTTGATCTCTTTCTCTAATGCACCTGCAATAATGTTTTTATGAACATATTGAAGAAGAAAAAAAGTCCAATTCAGTTCATTTTTACATGTCGTGGCACTGTCGTTATAATCGCAAAGACCGGAAGCATGTGAGATGTGTGACTGCGCAAACCAATTATGTCGGCTCTACAGATTGTGGAGCCCCAGGTACAGCACAACTAACGACTGGGTGTGTTTCAGCACCAGTTTCAGTCCTTCAGATCAGATCTTCATGAGCACTGATTCGTCCTTTAGAGGCCTCGATGTGAAGACGCTCGTCGCAGCTCACGCTCGCTGTTCGAATTTTCGCTGGCGAGCATAATCTCAGGCCCTTGGCGCGCTCTTGCAATGTCGCTCTGGATCTTGTCTCATCTCTCGGCTCCAGGGTTTCACACTCACAGCGGCCTCCAGAAGTCTAATGCTGCTCCTCGTCTAGATTCATTATGAGTTATTTCTCTGTCATACATTCGCTGTTATCCACAGTTTTATTCTCTCCCCGCTTGCTCGTGCTCTCTCTCTCTCTCTCTCTCTCTCTTTCTCCATCTCTCATAGTCCCGCCTCTCTTTTTTTCTTTCTTCTCTCTTTCTCTTCTCTCTCACTCTCTGTCATCTCTGTGTCTGTCATAGTCACTCATCTCTCTTTATATCTTCCCTCTCTTTTTTCAATCTCTCTCACTGTCTCTCTTTAACTCTTTCTCTACCTCTCCCTCCCTCCCTCTTTTACCTCTCTTTTCTCTTTCCTTCTTTCTCTTCTCTCTTCCTTCCTTCCTCTTTTCCCTCTTTATCTTTTCTTTTTTTCTCTTTCTTCTTTTCCTCGTTCTATTTTCTTTCTCTATCTCTTTATTTGTTCCCCCTCTTCCTTCTCTATTTCTCTCTCCCGTTTCTCTTACTCTCTCTATCTCTCTCATAGTTCCGCCTCTCTCTTTTTTCTCCCTCATCTCTTTCTCTCCTCTCTTTCTCTGTTTATTCTCTGTCTCTCTCACTCTCTCTTCCTCTTTTTCTCATTCATCTCTAAGCAAACATTAAGATATGTTTTTGTAGAACTTGTTTTTAAATCACTTCTATGTCGATGGCTGTTGTACACGTTTTGCTCTGTACTAAACTTGTTTAAACTCGTGTGGGCGTAAGTGTTAAAATTTTAGACTCTGTGGTGAGTTCTTGAGTCTGAAATCCCTCTCTTCTCACCCCCCTCTTTCTCCAACTCTCTCTTTCTGAATGTTTTAGGTGTGTGTAAGAGTCTCATTATATCAAACCCTCAGGCCTCAGACTCACTGTTAAACTTCATGCGAGTCTCTCTCTCTCTCTCTCGCTCTCGCTCTCGCTCTCGTGGCCCTTCGAGAGTATATGTCTCTGCCTCTGCTTCATTATCAGCTTCCCTCTGTATTATGTCGATCTCTCTGTCCAATCTAACACACCCTTAGTGAGCATGTCCACATGTCAGTCAGTGTGAGAAGATTTGTTTGCTTTGTCTGTGAGAGAGAGAGGCAGCTGCAGTTTGATGCGATGCTCTTGACAGTTTGTTTTGATTACGATGTCTTTAGGAATGTGAAATCTCAGGAGTACAAGGCTCTGTCTGTCACATGAAGTTCCTCTATCTCTCACTCTCTCTCCTCACACACTTTCACAAGGTATTAGCGCTTTACATTTAAGAGCTGTGGAAATGTAATCCTCAGCATCATTCTCTTCATGGTCTTAGTAGAATTAGTTGTAAGAGGTCTCGTGTTGAAACAAATCGTTTAACCACTTCAGAGAGGGCAAAATATCTCGACGTCCATGCATGGCTGTTACTGACTGTACTAGAGTATTTTTGGCCTACTTTGCAATGAGTATAAAAATATTAGCAACTTTTACTCTTTTTCTCTACTCTCTCTCTTTCTCTAATTTCCTCCCTTCTTTTTCTCTATCTCGCTTGTTGCCCTGCTCTCCCCCTCGCTCTTTCTCTGTTGATTTTGTTGATAGCGAGTTAGCGACATCTACTGGACCGGAGGAAGAAGTCGTTTGGCACATTTTATATCGATACTTGAAGTTGGACTATCGATACAGTATCGTAAAAATATTATTGCGGTAGTTAGATGTATCAATATTTTTGCACAGCCCTATTCTTGAGGTGACCCATCATTTTCCATTTCAGCTGTCTAGATGGATAATATTATTGATGAATGGGATGATTGGACTCTGCTTGAAGAATTCATCAGCAGGTCAACTGAGGGATATATAACTATGAGACTGATGAGAGGTGAGCGAACACACGTGAACTTGCCTTTCTTTGTGGTGCCTGCAGTCTCACACAGGTTGATGTCGAACCAATTTCAGAAATTTCTAAATAAAATGTCATTTTACTAAGACAATGTTTGCTGACATCGTGTCTCAGGGGAAGCTCGTGTCTCAAGCTAACTCAATCAGAAATGAAAAAAAAATTATCCTTTTCCTGAACAAACCGCTCATCGAAGGTTTATTTGAAGTGGGTAGTTGCATAGTCGAGCTTGATCGAAGTGTAATAAAGAGTAGGTCTATGTATATCATAGAAAATTGTGTCTAGTACTATACAAATTACAAAGGTTTAATTGGCATTTTTATTTCAAGTGACCTGACCGCGACCCGGACATCATTAAAAAATATTTTTGGATGACTCATGACCGTGGGTTTTGGATAGGTGGGTAGAGATCTTTCAGGTCTTAAACAGACTGACCCCAGTTTGTTTTTAATAAATATGTTTAAATCTGAGAAGATATCTGTTCACTGGTGTCCATCAAGGCTCTATTCTGGGACTTCTACCTTTTAACATACCGTCTCCACTAAGTCGTCTTCTCCACTCACTCAAGCTTAATTATCACTTTTATGTTAACTCAAAACCTAGATAAGACCTTGATTTTACTAGTATGATGTTTCTCCAATTCAGACATGGATGAATGACAACTTCCTTTGCCTGAACAGAGGCAAAACTGAACTCATGCTGATTGGTTCCTGACATCAAATAGGGCGGTTAAAAAACTGGGGCTTTAAGTCTGTCTCTTGATGGTTGACTGCTAGAGATAAAGAGCAGAATGAAGAACCTGGGTGTAACATTTTATCCGTGTTTGACTTTCAAACAGTTTGAACTTACAACCGTCAATTCTTAATTTTGCCATCTGAGAAATATAACTAGACTACATCTTATACATTCTGTTGAAAGACTAATCAGTGCATCTGTCGCAGCTTGTCTGGATTAATATGGGGTTATATTAATGTCACAATTGTGAGCATAAAAGTTAACTTGCACACGTGCGAATGCCGTTTTGAAAATTAAATGTTCCTCTCGTGTAGAACTTATTTGGAGCGAGCTTATTTTGAGCATAAAATATGTTTTTGCATGCACGTAGACAGTCTTGTTTGCAACAATACCCTCATACCCGCACTCCCTGGAAACAAACTACTGTTACAAACTGCCACAATTCCAGCCAATCAGAGGAGTTGTCTATAACAAGTTTATGTTGACAAATGAACTACAAGTCTCATCTCATCTCATCTTCTTCCGCTTATCCGTGGCCGGGTCGCGGGGGCAGCAGTCTGAGCAGGGATGCCCAGACTTCCCTCTCCACAGACACTTCCTCCAACTCCCCGGGAGGGATCCCGAGGCGTTCCCAGGCCAGCTGGGAGACATAGTCCCTCCAGCGCATCCTGGGTCTTCCCCGGGGCCTCCTCCCAGTGGGACATGTCCAGAACACCTCCCCTGGGAGGCGTCCAGGAGGCATCCGGAATAGATGCCCAAGCCACCTCAGCTGACTCCTCTCGATGTGGAGGAGCAGAGGCTCTACTCTGAGCTCTCCCCGGGTGACGGAGCTTCTCACCCTATCTCTAAGGGAGCGCCCAGCCACCCGGCGGAGGAAGCTCATTTCGGCCGCTTGTATCCGGGATCTTGTCCTTTCGGTCATGACCCAGAGCTCATGACCATAGGTGAGAGTAGGGACGTAGATCGACCGGTAAATCGAGAGCTTTGCCTCTCGTCTCAGCTCCCTTTTCACCACAACAGATCGATACAGCGACCGCATCACTGCAGATGCTGCACCGATCCGCCTGTCGATCTCGCGCTCAATCCTCCCCTCACTCGTGAACAGGACCTCGAGATACTTGAACTCCTCCACCTGAGGCAGGAGCATTCCACTGACCTGGAGAGGGCAGGCCACCTTTTTCCGGTCGAGAACCATGGCCTCAGACTTGGAGGTGCTGATCCTCATCCCAGCCGCTTCACACTCGGCTGCAAACCGCCCCAACGCACGCTGGAGGTCCAGGCCCGAAGAAGCCAACAGGACAACATCATCCGCAAACAGCAGAGATGAAATCCTGAGGTCCCCGAACCGGACCCCCTCCGGCCCCCGGCTGCGCCTGGAGATTCTGTCCATAAAAATTATGAACAGAACCGGTGATAAAGGGCAGCCCTGCCGGAGGCCAACGCGCACTGGGAACAGGTCTGACTTTGTGCCGGCAATGCGGACCAAGCTCCTGCTCTGGTTGTACAGGGACCGGACAGCCCTTAGCAGGGAGCCCCGGACCCCATACTCCCAGAGCACCTCCCACAGGACCCCGAGGGACACGGTCGAATGCCTTCTCCAAATCCTCAAAACACATGTGGACCGGTTGGGTGAACTCCCATGACCCCTCGAGGACCCTGCAGAGGGTATAGAGCTGGTCCAGTGTTCCACGACCAGGTCAAAACCCGCATTGTTCCTCCTGCATCCGAGGTTCGACTACTGGCCGAACTCTCCTCTCCAGTACCCTGGCATAGACTTTCCCCGAGAAAGCTAAGGAGTGTGATCCCCCGGTAGTTGGAACACAACCTCCGGTTCCCCTTCTTAAAAAGAGGGACCACCACTCCGGTCTGCCATTCCAGAGGTACTTTTTCAGCTTGACTGCATCCCTTACTTCCGGTGTCCACCACCGGGTTCTGGGATTGCCACCACGACAGGCACCAGAGACCTTACGGCCACAGCTTCGCACCGCGGCAGTGACAATAGAGGTGGAAAACATGGTCCACTCGGACTCCATGTCTCCAGCCTCCCCCGGTATCTGGTTGAAGCTCTCCCGGAGGTGGGAGTTAAAGCTCACTCTGACAGGGGGCTCGGCCAGATGTTCCCAACAGACCCTCAACGTACGTTTGCGTCTGCCGGGTCTTTCCGGCCTCCTCCCCAGCCAGCGGATCCAACTCACCACCAGGTAGTGATCGGTTGATAGCTCAGCCCATCTCTTCACCCGAGTGTCCAAAACACATGGTCGAAGGTCAGATGGTACGACAACGAAGTCAATCATTGACCTTCGGCCTAAGGTGTCCTGCTGCCATGTGCACCGGTGGACACCCTTGTGCTTGAACATGGTGTTCGTTATGGACAAACCGTGAAAGGCACAGAAGTCCAATAACAGAATACCACTCGGGTTCAGGTCGGGGAGGCCATTCCTCCCAATCACGCCCCTCCAGGTGACGCTGTCATCCCCCACGTGCGCATTAAAGTCCCCCAGGAGAACGATGGGGTCCCCGGTTGGAGCACTTTCCAGCACCCCTCCCAGGGACTCCAAGAAGGCCGGGTACTCTGCACTGCTGTTCGGCCTGTAGACCGTAACCACAGTGAGAGACCTGCCCCCAACCCGGAGGGAAGTGACCCTCTCGCTCACAGGGGAGAACTCCAACACATGGCGGCTGAGCTGGGGGGCTATGAGCAGGCCCACACCAGCATGCCGCCTCTCACCGCGGGGGACGCCAGAGTAGTGAAGAGACCAGCCCCTCTCGAGGAGCAGGGTTCCAGAGCCCAGGCTGTGTGTGGAGGTGAGCCCGACAATCTCTAGCCGGTAACGCTCCACCCCCCGCACAAGCTTAGGCTCCTTCCCCCCTAGCGAGGTGACATTCCATGTCCCCAGAGCTAGCTTCTGTGTCAATGGATTGGCCCGCCGAGGTCCCCACCTTCGGCTGCCACCCAGATCGCAAAGCACTGGCCCCTTACGGTCCCTCCTGCGGGTGGTGGGCCCACTGGAGGGCGATCCCACGTGGCCTTTTCGGGCTGGGCCCGGCCGGATCCCATGGGAAAAGACCCGACCACCAGACGCTCGCCTGTGAGCTTCAACCCCAGGCCTGGCTCCAAGGTGGGGCCCCGGTGATGCCAATCCGGACGACGTCGCGGAATCTGCTCTTGTCATCGTATGGGGTCTTCTGAACCGCTCTTAGTCTGACCCATCACCTAGGACCTGTTTGCCTTGGGAGACCCTACCAGGGGCAGCAAGCCCCCGACAGCATAGCTCCTAGGATCCTTCGAGCACGCTAACCCCTCCACCACGTTAAGGTGGCGGTTCAAGGAGGGGACTTCAAGTAATCGATGTTTAATGGTTGCTGATTTATTGCAATTTGCTCAACAGGCTCAAAAACTTGCTGTCTCAGAGAAAATGTTATTACGATTCTGTTAATGAAGACTGTATTCAGGTAGCTTTTACTTGTGTACATATTGTGCATTTTTATGTTAGGGACAACTTTAAATGTACAATTGTGCTTTGAGGGGTTTTTTAACCAAATTGTTGAATTAAATTCTGGTTACTTCCGGTTATGGCTTAGTGGTGAACAATCATGTGTCGAACATAAGAAAATACCTCATTCAACTTTACTCAGTTTAAGTTCCGAAATACCAAAGCATTCCAAGATGCCACCAAAAGCAGTGAAAGGCCCGCATAAATGGAATAAACCAAACCCTCCAGTGAAAGGCGAAGTTGATGCTAACCCTAGCCAAGTTAGCATGGAAGAGGGAGTCGCAGATGTAAGCCAAGATTCAACTTTAACGGTTATTGAGGCCATCAACTCTTTGAGGACAGATTTTACTGCCAAGTTGGATGGATTGCTTCAGACGACTAACGAAATTCAATCTGACCTGAAAGCCGAGTGAATCACGAGTGACTGAGGCGGAGGAGCACAGCGCACAAGACAACATTTTGTCACACCTGGAAACCGAGAATATGAAATTAAAAACTGTATTGACACACTTGTATTGAAGGTAGATAATCTTGAGAACCGTAGTCGCCGATCAAACCTGAGAATTATTGGCCTCCCGGAGAAAAGTGAAGGGACGGACATGTGTGCGTTTCTGGAAAAAAATACTCACCAAAACCCTAGGACAGAAGAATTTCCCCAGGCCTGTGTAAATTGAGAGAGCGCACCGGGTTGGCAGACCCTCCGAAAACCACTTGGATCCTCATCCTTGAGCAGTAATTATGAAGCTGTTAAACTATGCAGCCTAAATTTGCTTTCTGAAAGCAGCGCGCTCAAAAGGCACTGTAATGCTGAAGAAGGATCTCCGCAATCTCAACATTCCCGGCTTGCGCTATGGCATTCTGCACCAAACTACTCTGTGTATTAAGCACGAGGGGAAGCTCCACTTGTTCGACAACCCCTTAGATGCTCAAAAGTTTTTGCCACACCTTAAAGATGCTGTCTAAAATATACATTGGACTGCAACAATGGGGACTCGGTCAGTGGCCGTAAACATCTGATCAAAATTTGGGGATTATACTTGACTGTTTGGGTTAATTTGCTGGCTTTTGCAGGTAGGTTACCGTACAGGTTAATTATTGGACATCGATGCGTGCTGTTCCTCACCATGGAGAGCTCCCGGGTGGACCGGCAAGCTTCCAAATTTGAGATGTACAATACTTTTGAGGGAGAGTGCATTATATAGGGGAAGCTGCTATGTTCGATTGTTTAGTGTTTTTTAATTATTTTTGTTCTTTATGTTTTTTGTTTGCATAATTTAAATACCCACATAACCTTCATCAATAATCCATGCAAAGTTTTTATAAATAACATAAATTTGTAAGATCCAGATTTCCACCTGGAATGTAAGAGGACTTAACAAAATGAAATTATATCTTATTTAATCACAGGAGATGTGTTTATGGTGAAGAGGAGATGGCCAGGACAGGTGTTTTCTGCATTTTTGACTCATACGCTAGAGAACCCGTTTAACTCATTACTTTTATCCATAAAACATTACCCATACAAGTTATTAACACAGTTACAGATAAAATGGGGAGGTATTTAATTAGTCAAGTACAGCTCCTTTCCATCAAGCTGAACTTGATAAATGTTTATGGACTTAATGTAGATAACCCTGCATTTTACAGAAACTTGTTTTTGACATTGACTCAGTTACCAGGACTTTTTGTCATAGTAGGAGATTTAAATTGTATGTTAAACCCAGAACTAGATAGATCAACTGAAGACCTTTCACATTCACAAACAAGGATAGTTATGTTTAGGAACAGATATCCAGACAAAATGGCTTTTTCATGCTATTCTAGAACTTGCAAAACATTCTCTCTCATCGATTATTTTCTGGTGTCTTCTGCTGGTATGATAGCATTCTAATCTCAGATCATGCCCCAGCCTCATTTGTGATTCAGCTCTCACAACTGCAAATCATGCCCCCAAGGTGGCGTTTGCATTCAACCTGGTTAAGGAACCCTGAATTTCTGGATTATGTTGACAATCAGATTATTACTTTGAAACAAATACAAACCAAAAATCTGCTTCCATTAGATGGGAAGCCTTTAAGGCCTTTATCAGAGAAAGGATCATTAGTTTTACAAGCTACAAATATAAACAAAGTCAAGAGGAACTGTTAAATTTTGAAATTAAAATAAAATAAACTGAATCTAAACACTTTAAAAATAACTCTCCTGACCTTCTCTTAGAATTACACAAACTAAAACTTAAGTACAACAAACTGTCACTAAACAAAGCTCAGAAAAGATTGTTGAGACTGAAACAGACCTACTATGAAAGTGGGGATAAAGCGGGAAAACTGCTAGCTTGGAAAGCTAAACAAATGCAATCTGAAAGAGCCATACTCTTCATTCAGATCTTAGACTCATAAGGTAACATTCGATCAAACTGAAATAAATGAGGTTTTAAGGAACTATTATCAGGCTCTTTATAGCTCAGAATATTCAGAGAGCTCTGCAGAGAGGTAACACTCGTTCTTGGACTCTTTAGAATTCTAGGGTACAGAACTAGAATTTATGCTATCCCTGAGGAACTGCTTGAGGCCATTACATGTATGAAAAGTGGGAAGACACCAGGCCCAGATGGCATACCAATAGAAATTTATAAAATGTTTAATCACAAATTATGTATCAAGACCCATTAGAAAATGGGGCATTGCCTCCTTCTTAACACAGCAGTGATGACATTATTGTTAAAACCTGGCAAAGCTTCTTCTGACTGTGCTTCATATAGACCAATTACCCCTCTAAATAATGATTATAAGATTTTATGTAAGATACTAACTAAGATGAAGATGAACTAACTAAGATGCTAGCTAAGACATCTGCCCCACCTTGTGCATCTAGATCAAAATGCCTTTTTTGGGGAAAGGCAGAGCCTGCATAATATATGTAGAGTACTTAACATAATATATAAGAAATCTAGTACCCTTGATAATGGCCATCCGCTTTCTCCGTTACTTTGCACTCTGGCAATCGAATCGTTGGCTATGGCAATTCGCAATAGTACAGATATTTCAGGTATAATAATCGCCCAACAGATCATCGTATTTCACTTTATGCAGATGATATTATATTTGCCTCCAACTTAAAACATTCTATGCCAAAAATACTCAACCTGATTAAATCATTTTGTGAATTCTCATAATACAAAATTAACTACACTAAATCTTTGCTACTGTTCCTCCATAAATCAGAAAGGCTGCACTCTCCCAGTGCAGACAATCTTTACTATTTCACAAGAAGGTATCACTTACCTTGGCATCAAGATTACACCAACTGCTAGTGAAGCGGTAGCTGCAAATTATAATTTGGTATCAGACTCTATTAGTAATCTGCTAGATAGATGGACAAAACTCCCCATTCCATTTATAGTGCAATACCACAACTTTCTTGCTTCTCACCAATTTTTGGCAATTGAAATTTTCATCCTGGAAGAGCTGCTACAGGCTTTAGAAATTGCTCATTCCAAGCAATTAGGAAAATATCTGATCTTTTTAATGAAAAGATTTTTTTAAATACTTAAAAAGTTTTATTCTTTCCAAACAAAATCAAAGCTTGGCTAAGCCCTCACTATCTCGTTCTTTCCCAATTTCGTCAATAGAAAAAGCAGCTCTCATTGGTCGTTCTCTTGCAAAATCCGTTACGGCAGAGCTGAACTGGACAAAGATGTGAAGTGCCGGTGGTTTCCAATCAAAGTATGTTCACGCACATAACTTTGCACCAAATATTCGGATAGATGTATAACGGCTTTATCTCGTTTCATTCATTTTATCTCTGCTCTTGCACTTTTTTTTGTATTGTCTACTTTTGTTCTCTGTTCAGCACTTTGGAAAGCCAGCTTGAAAGGCACTTTATAAAATGATGTTTATTATTATTGTTGTTGTTATTATTTAATCTGACTGGTGTGCGCAAGGTTTAAGCGTACGCAGCATTGATGATTGATGGACTTGTATCCCTTAGCAAGCTCCTCTAGCAGGTGAACACACACAGCAAAGCTGTACATACGTATATATTATATTTCCACCTAAATTCATTTGATAGATTTCATCCGAGTAGAAACTCGTTCCAGAGATCTGAGTTGACTGATGTGTGCCGTCAGTGCTGATGATGTTAATGAGGTCTTAATGGATGGCATTCACGCCGCTACTTTCTTCTCGTCTGTAAACGCTCCATTAAAGAGCAGAACAGAGAGGGAGGAGAGTGGGCAACCGAAGCCATGAATAAACTATAGCAGCTACTTAGAGGAACACATGTTCTCGAGGCTGGCAGTGCTCATATGCACTCCTCTACATCTCCCTCTCTTTCTCTCTCGCACCATTTGAGAGTGCTTGTTAATTGTAGGCTCATTCTGATACTGGTAATTATCCTCTGATCAGACCCTCGGTTCTCTAAATGCTCTGCAGGAGGTGAGTGTGTGGGGAGCGGTATTTTTAGAGACTGCTCGGTAAAAGTGTGAAGTAAGTGTTTGAGGAAGAGTTTCACCCACACAGTATCCTCCTCCTCGCCATCAGCTCCTCAGACTCTGAGCGAGAAGAAAAATAGTGATGATGCCATTTTACAGTTTGCTATGACCACCAACAATTACTGAGAAAGGGGGGAGTGTGAAAGAGAGGCAGTGAGACTTGCCAAATACTGATGAGCAAGAGAATTCAAGTGTTTTCCTCCTCTCTCTTTTCTTTTATCCTCTATTATCTCTTCCTCTGTTCTCCTCTGATCTCTTTATTTTCCTCATCTCTTCCTCTCTTAACCCCTCGATTTCTCTGATTTTCTTTTTTTCTGCTCTCCTTTTGTTTACTCTCACCTCTCCATTCTTCTCCTCTTCTCTTTTTTTCCTCTCTTCTCTTCTCTCTTCACTTTCATCATCTTTTCTTCTCTCTCTCTATTCTTCCTCTCTTTCTCGCATCTCTTCTCTCCCTCTCCTCTCCCTTTTTCCCTGCTAAATCATTTACCTGCTCTTCTCTTCATTTTTTGTTAGAGTCGTGATGTATATTTATTTTCTGTTATTCAGCATCCTCTTAAAACTACACTCTCTCCTTGTACTCTCGCTCTCCTCCCCCACACCTCTCACTCCTTGCCTTCTTTCTCTCCTCTCTCCGCACTTTCCTCTCACTGTTTCTCTCCTCTTTCTTCCCCTTTTCTCTCTCTCATCTTTCATCACCTTCTCTCCTCTCTCTTCCCTTGCACTCTCCCCTTTTTTCACTTCCTCTCTCTCATCCTTTCTCTCTCTCTCTCTCTCTCTCCCTCATTATCTCCTTTTCTCTATCTCCCTCTCTCTCTCCCTCATTATCTCCTTTTCTCTATCTCCCTCTCTGTATCAATTTCTCTTTCTCTCTCGCTCTCATCCCCCTTCTCTCTCCCTTTGCGCTTTCTCTCCTTTTCTTCCTCCTAGCTCTTCTCCTTTGATCTCTTCATTTCCTGTTAGAGTCATGATGTATATTTGTTTCCTGTTTTAGAGCTGTTTCCCATGTGTGGTGGTGTGTGAAGGTCATGTGAAGGCTGTAGTGCCTGCTGGGATTGATTCTAATCATTTGTTTTTAGCTAAAGCTGTAAACACCCTCGTCTGTGCTCATTTGTTCAATTCTCTATCTATTTCACCGTCTCTCTCACAGCGTATTGCTCTTTCTTTTTTTTCTTTTTTTTTTTTTTTTTTTTTTTTTTTTGACGTTTCCTGTCAGACATATCATATGTAATCCCGGCAGAACATTGTCTTCTCTCTCCTCCTTCTCTCTTCTCATGCTCTTTCTCTCCTCTCTCTCACCACTCTCCCTCTCTCTTCCCTCCCTCTTTCTCTCCCCATGTGATCGCTCCTCTTTCCTCATCAATCTTCTCTCTTTTTCGCCCTTTGCACTCACTCTCTTCTTTCTTTCTCTACTTCCTCGTCCTCTTTCTTCCCTCTCTCCCCTTGCGTTTTCTATATCTCTCCTATTTCTATCTTTTTCTCCTATTTCTCTCTCGCTCTCTCTCTCTCTCTCTCTCCTTCCACTCAATCTCTCTTTCCTTACACTCTCCCTCTTCTCCCCACTCTCTCCTTCTCATCTTTCTTCTGACTCCTCTTTCCCCTTGCACTTTCTATCTCTCTCCCCTCTCTACCCTTACACTTTCTATCTCTCTCACTCTCTCTCCTCTATATCGCTCTCCTTGCACTCTCTTTGCCCACTCTCTCACTCTTTCTCTCTCTTTTCCCATGCTATCGCACTCTCTCTTTGTCTCTCATCTATTTTCCTCTCTCCCCCTCTCTACTCTCTTCTCCCCCCCTCTCTTCTATCTCTCTATCCCCCTCTCACTTTCTTCTCCCCTGTCTACCCTTGCACTTTCTCTCACTCTCTTTGCTCTCTCTCTCTCTCTCCTCTCACCTCCTCTCTCTCTCTTCTTCCCTCTACCCTTCCACTTTCCTCTCTATTTCTCTTCTCTCTCTGTCTCCACTTTTTTCCTCTCACCCCCTCTTCTCTCTCCTCTCTCTATCTCTCTCTTGCCCTTTCCCCCTCTCATACTCTCTTTCTCCTCTCCCCCGTTCTCTCTCTTCTATCTCTCTCTCTCTCTCTCTCTCTCTCTCTCCCCCCTCTTTCTCCTCTCTGATGTGTCAGGCTGATGGTGTCCGTGTCGCAGGTGTTGAAAGCTTCCGTCTGCCTGTGAACACACACAAGCACCTCGTAGGCGAGAGTGTGGTCTCTCTTCCCTTTATTTTTGCAGGCAGTCGTGTGTGTCCTGTGCTGTCAGAAATATAATGAGAGAGACGGAGGTGCGCAGGAGAAACTGTGGGAGGTAAAGATAGAGTGAGGAACAGATGAGAGAGGGGAGAGGGGGAGAAGCTCTGTGTTTTTGTTTCCAATTACCAAAGGCAAAGTCACCTTCCCTTTGTCTCCAGAGTGTTTGTGTGTTTCATCGGGTCGACTCTTGAGTGCTCGTCTTTGATTTGTTTCTCTGTGTGTTTGTGTCTGGAAGACAGACTTAGCGCCACCCCTTTTTGATGTGACCTCATTAGTGTGACCTGGTTAGAAGCTGGACATGGACTGACTCTTAATTACCTCTCTGTCTCTCACTCTCTCTCTCCTCTTTCATCCCCTTTTTCTCTTCTCTCTCCCTCATTCCCTGTCCTCTTCACTCCTTTCCTCTTCTCCAGTTTTTCTCTTCTCTTCCCCTATTTTTCTTTTCTCCTCTCTTCTGTAATTTTTCTTTAGTTTTTCCCATTTTCATCTCTTATCTTCTCTTCTCCTCTCTTCTCACATTCCTTCTTTCTCTCCTCTTCTCTCCTTCTCTTTTATTATCTTCTTTACTCTCTCTATTCTTCTCTCTTTTCTCGCTTCTTTCTCTTCTGTTCTCTTATCTTCTCTTCTATCTTTCTTTATGTTCACCGGAAGAAGGAGAATATAGAAGAGCAACTGAACATGCAGATGTATGGTTAATCATCGACATAGAGTGTTTGTTCTCTTGTAGAGTGTGTAGCTGGTAGATCTGTTCAGTTAAACTGTGTAACACAGCATTCTGGAACTCGAAGTGTCGAGTCCATTGAGCCAAACAGCCAAACATCCACAGAGTGAGTGTGAAAACAAGTCTCTGCTTTCTGCTTCAGCTCTCTCAATCTCCAGTGCTCACGTCTGACTGCGTCTGTGTGTGTGGAGTGTTTAGCTGCAGGTTTAAAGTTTTATAAAGCTGTCAGCTCTCACTGGGTTTCATCTGAGTGGCTGAGTTGAGCTGACAGCTGTTCTGAACTGTGTGTGTTTGTGCGTGTGCGTGGTGAGAGCAGTATCTCTGGTGGAAAGCTGAGCACACACTCGTGGATGAAGTTCTAGGAGGATGAGAAGAGACGTGTGGATGTTGTTCTCACGGCTTCAGCTCAGTTTCAGAGTGAGTGTACTTTTTTCAGGGCCAGATATAAGAGAGACTATAGGCTTGCGAGTGAGGCCCTGTTCTGGAGTTTATAGATAATGTTTTTCAGGATCACGATGTCCTCCATGTTTACGATCTGTTGTGTTTTCAAATGAGTTAAACTCTTGCTATTCATATTTATATACTGTTTAGTTAGTTTGTTGCATCTTCCTATCATACTTTCATTTATGACTTTCATCAGATTTATTTTTAACAAACAAAACGAGCTGCTGCTGCTTCTTCATACATTGTGCTTGCGGAGGATCACAAGGATAAACCTAATACCCACAAAAGTACATTTCGATTCTAAGTTGTGGCTAATGAAACAATCATTCAACGAGGTGTTAAGATTTTAATAAACTAGCTTAAACACAAACTAACACTGTTAATCAAAATACCTCAATCTCCCTGCGCAACTTGCTACAACATTTGCAATAAAGCATAGCAGACGGAATAAAATCCAAATAATCCAGAACCTTCTGAATTTAAAGTTTGCCAGGCTATATTCATTTCTCTCTCTTTTCTTATCAATCTTCTCCTCTCTTCTCTCTTCTTCTCCGCTTTTCTGCTCATTCCTCTTTCTCTCTTTCGTTTCCTCTTTTTCTGTAAGGTTGCCTGCAGAGCCTCTATGAACCAAGTTTTCCCATGGTTTTAATTAATTCACACCAAACTTAGTTTATGTTACAACAACCATGATCTAAATATGCTGGCTAAGTTTGGCTTAAGGCACAGACAATTGGACCACTTTATATATCTTTAGTTATAACCCTTAAGTGCACAAGCCAAGACTCTTAAAAATCACAAGCCAGGCCCACGTGTCAAGCAGTCAAGGGGTTAACTAAAGACTAAGATCGAATAATTCATAAGCTCTGGGATCTCTTTCAATGGCTTTTCTCACTCTGTGTTTGTGTAATTAAAGTCTCTGCTCGTTTGGTTCGTGAGCATCTGTTGTGTTGTACCTCGGTCGATGATTTCCCAGTAGATCCCAGTAACACATCTGTGTGCCTCACAACAGCAGCTTTCAGAACAGATTAACCAGCTTTGAACCGGCTCTCTGCGCCGTGTTTGACTGACAGCTCCTCCAATACGCCATTTGTGTTTGGTTATGCGTCAATAACATGTCGGAGTGGATCCAGTGGCTCTCGAGGGCTCTTGCAGTGTGTGCCTCTGTGTTTATACACACACCCCTGGCTTGCCCTGGTCTGAAATCACACTGAGTTTATTTCTCTCTGTAGAGTTGACAAGCTTTGGAATTAAACCTGCAGCTATCTTGCTCTCACTTGGACTGCAGCCAAGCCTCTCTTTTTCTTTCCTCTCTTTTTCTTTCCCCTCTCTCCTCTTTTCTTTTCTTTTCTCTGCCCTTTACTTGTCACAGTGTTTGAGTTAAACCAGCCACCGGGTCATACTTACCCCTGGCATTTCTTTGCTGTATGTTTAATCGTTATTGCAATAACAAAATAATAATGAATTAATAATAATTTAAGAATAAAAGTCCTGCCGCTAAACACGATACGAGTAAAATTGAGAATTAATCAATTTAATTGTGCATTTATCTCTCTCTCCTCTCGCTTCATTTTCTCCTCTCTTTTTTTCTCTCTCTTTCTCTCTCTCTTTCTCTCTCTTTTTTTCTTTCCCTCTCTTTATCTCTTTCTCCCTCTATCTTTATCTTTCTCTCACTGTCCTTTTTCTCCCTTGTTTCTCTCTCCTCTGTCTTTAACTTTCAATCGTTCTTTCTCTCTATCTCACTTGTCTTATCTTTCTGTCTTTCCTTCTCTCTTTCTTTCTCTTTTTTTATCTCTGTCTTTCTGTCTCCCTCTCCTGCCCTTTCTCTCTTTTTATCATTCTCTCTCCTTTCTCTTTCCCTCTCTCACTATTTGTTGCTGTCTTGCTCTCTCTCTCTCTGCTACTCTCTCCTTTATCTTTCTCTCTCTATCTCTTTCTCCCTCTATCTTTATCTTTCTCTCACTGTCCTTTTTCTCCCTTCTTTCTCTCTCCTCTGTCTTTAACTTTCTCTCTCTGTCTCTCTTTTCTTATCTTTGTCTTTCCTTCTCTTTCTTTCTCTATTTTTATATTTCCCTTTCTGTCTCCCTCTCCTGCTCTTTCTCTCTTTCTATCATTCTCTCTTCTTTCTCATTCCCTCTCTCACTATTTGTTGCTTTCTTTCTCTCTCTCTCTCTCTCTCTCTCTCTCTTTCCTTTATCTTTCTCTCTCTATCTCCCTCTATCTTTATCTTTCTCTCACTGTCATTTTTTCCCTTCTTTCTCTCTCCTCTGTCTTTAACTTTCTATCTTTATTTCTCTCTCTCACTTTCTTACTCTCTACCTCTCTTATCTTTCTGTCTATCCCTCTATCTTTCTTTCTCTTTTTCTATCTCTCCCTTTATGTCTCCCTCTCCGGCCCTTTCTCTCTTTCTATTATTCTCTCTCCTTTCTCTTTCCCTCTCTCCCACTATTTGTTGCTTTCTTGCTCTCTCTCCCGCTCTCTCTCTCTCCTTAAGTAGTGTTTTTTTCTTTATGGCCAGTGAAAGGGGCCAGATCCCTAGATAAGGCAGAGAGAGAGAGAGAGTCCACTATGATCTCCTGCTCAAAAGCAGGTCACTCAGACAGAGGCGTCTCAACGGAGTCTCAGGAGAGCTCTGACTGCTTCTGCCTCGATTGAGAACCAGATCTCTGAGTTCACTCGCGCTCAATTGTCTTTCTCTTTTTCCCTTCTCCCATTCTTTTACCTTTCTTTTTTCTATATTTTTCTCTTTCTCTGTCTTCACTCTCTCATCTCTCATTTTCTCTATCCTCTTTTTCTCACTTCATGATCTCTCTATCATCTATTTTGCTTACGTTAGACTGTCAATATTTCAGTTTTCTTTGTAAAAACTAAAATCTCAAAATCTAGCAAAGGCTATCACGTTTATAAAAAATATTTTAATGTTAAAGTTGTTCTGTCGTTGTTGTACTGACCAAAGTTTTAATAATCTGTTTTTTGAGTTTTGGAGGCTCTTTGGGATGCCCAGAAGGCAGTGCGTGTTCGTCTAGAATGCATCGATCCGCAGTGGTGGTGGTTGTTTGGTTCTTCCTCGGTGTGACCTTCTTCTGTGCTTGCAGCTCCCTGGAGCTCTGAGAGCCGGCCCAGGTTCCGCTCCTCACTCCACAGTGATTAGGCTCCTGGAGTGGCTGCAAACAGAAGCTTGATCGAAAATTGTTACTTTCAGCTTGTATTGGCCTGTGTAGCCGGGGTTCTGCCTGATCGGTGATGCAGGCTGTGTTCGTGCGTCACTGCTGTAGACCTTCACGGCTAGAGGCAGAGGACAAACGCATGTTCCCTTTATTTCTTTAGCTCGAGGTCACACGTGCAAGGGCGAGAGCTCATTTACATGTAAATGCCAAAAACAACTTCATCTCAGGACTTTGACGTAGCGTGAATGTGATTACAGGCTTTAATTGAAATGAATGAGCGTGGTGCAGTTCGCAGTGTGTCCTGTAGAGGGTGGTATGATATTACAAGTAGTTTTACATCAAGCACTATGAACTCTTTGCTTTAAAAGCAGTTACTTGGCAAAATAATTTATATTTATTTTATTACATTGTTACTGATAATTGTGTAAAAAAAGTAACATAAACGAACATTAAGTTTTATTATTTAAAAAATCAGTTTAAAAATTCCAGTTATTTAATATTTGTAATTGCAAACTATTGTTTTTTTTCTACTAAGCATAATGTAATAAATGACAAAATAATAAATGAAAATTAAGCAGGAACAACACTTTTATTAAAGCGTATTCTGCAGTTCACTGTGGATCCTGTAGGTCGCAGTATGAGAACAGACATTTTTTTCACATATTATTTTTTTTAAAAAGGTTATTTTGCTTTTGAATCATTCTTAGAATTAAAATTGAAAGAATTTACATAGTTTTTTGTCTTTTAAACATCATTATTTATTTGTTATTTAATTTATATTATGACTTTTTTGTGCTTTAACTGTTTTACAGCGATGGATTCACTCCAACTGAAACTGAAAGTTTCTTATTTTTATGTTTTCAACAACTTTGTTTCGTGGAATTAGATGCAATTACAATTTAAACTAATACAAAAATCTATGTTTTACTAATATATCTAACATGTTTTTAATATGCTGATTATTGAGTGTCATCAGCTTTTTTGTTCCAAATAGGTTTTAAACAAATTAATATATAAATATAAATCAAATAAAAAAATGTAAAAAGTAAATAAATTAATTAAAATAGAGTGAATGTATATTAATCTTTACAGCAAGATTGATCGTCCCAAAAGTTTTTTTTTTTTGTATAAAACCTTACCAATTTTTATAAATAAAATAATTGCGGGAGGGGGGGGGGTTGTTGCTCAGTGGTAGAGCGCATGTTTTGAATGTATGAGGTCCCCAAGATCAATCCCCAGTAAATGTAAAATTAGTGATAGAATAAAAAAGGAATATTTCAGCTGCAGTTCCCTGTGTGTCCTATAGATGTCAGTATGAGACCACTAATAACTTAACTCTCAAACGCGAAGATTATACAGAGTTTTATGGTCCTTGCTCTGCTCTCGATGATGATTATGGGCTCGTGTAATGTTCTGTAAAACTCTAAAGCAATTAAATGCGGTTTCTCTCAAGTTCAACACCAATAAACACTCGATTTAACTTTGTTATCTCACCGTTTCCTCTCTCAGATCTTGTCTTTCATATCCATGATCTGTTTTTATTTCATGATAACTTCAGGATTACATTGTGTGTTTGTAATCAGCACAATGACCAGCAGCTTAACCCTGAAGATATGTGTTAAGTTAATTTCAAATGTGTTTAAAATTAATATAATGTTATTACAAAGCCTTGTTGTCTTTATTTTAATGATATTTAATGTTCCAAACTTATTAATGATGTACTGAAAATTAATGTTCATTATGTAAGTATTTAATCATTTACTAAATGTGATTTTTTAGTCAATATGTTGAGTCATATATATGAGAGAGATATGTCAATGTTTCTCTCCATTTTCATTTTTATATGTATTATTTTTTTATTTAAATGATCTACCGCGTGTTTATTAATTACATGTTCACTGTCTATTCATTGGAATTGTTTTATGGAGATTCAGATGTTATTGTGGCAAATATTAATACTTTTTAAAATCTTTTTTCAATTGTACTATTTTTGTAGGTTTTAAATATAATGAATACCTATTGAACATTTAGATTAAATGTTTTCTTTTCAAATGTTCAATGTGTCTCAAATAATAAACTTTTTCTTTAAAATTTTAATTATATTAAATACTCAATTAACTTTTAAATCGATTTTTTTCTTCAAATATTCAATACTTCTCATAGCCTTTTTTCAATAATTTATATAAATATAATAAATACATAATGATTTTTTTTATTGAATTCGTTATTTAATTTTAAGCATCAACTGTCCTACATGTCCCATAATAAACTTTTCCATAAGTTTTAAGTATGTTAAATACCTAATAAACTTTATAAAAAAAAATTATAAACTTGTTTTCATAAGTTTTAAATATATCAAATGCCTAATGAGTTTTTAGATCAAATTTACTCTATTATTTGAGACATGGTGAACAGTTTGTCTGTATATTTTAAACATTGAAATTATTAATTATACAAATTAATAATTAAAATGTAAAATTATTAATACATTAATATTAGTTTTTTTAAGCGTCAAATGTTAAATTCCACTCAAAATAATAATTATTTCCCCAAAACTTTTTAATATATTAAACGAACTTTTAGATTAAATAGATTTTTTTTGTCAAATTTTCAGTGTCAAATAATATTTTTTTTGTCTGTACGTGTTACATATATTATTAAATACTTTATGAAATTTTAGATTAAATAGAATTTATGTTATTGTTTTTTTTTCGTCCATTGTTCAATATGTCTGAAATAATAAACTTTTATCCTTTATTTTGGAAAATCTTTGCACTTATTACAACTTATGGAATAAAAGAAAAATAGATGTTCATGTGTTTAATGTCTCATCCCTTGCTTTTATTATTTTAATCATCTGCTTTACTCTTTTGTGAAGCACTTTGAATTGCCCAAGTGTACTAAAATGTGCTCTTTACATTCACTTCTCTTGTCTTAATGAAGACGCATCAAAACACAGTTTATCTCTTAACAGTTTAAAATAATCATTTTAAAAAATTGTTTTTTTTTTTTTAATTTCAGTAAATTTGCCATCCAAAACTCCCTTCATACACTTTCTCTCTCTGCAGTAGCATCTTTCATGCACCAGGGGTGCGCAAGTGAGCCGGCTCTAAACCCCGCCCCCAGTGCCTCCCCTCTGGCCCAGCTCCACCCTCTTCCTGCCTTTGCTCCCCACCCCCTCACACCACACCCGGCCATCTGGCTCTGACTCCCCTCGCTCCCTCCCTCCACTCATTCCTTCCTCTCTGCACAAAAACAGGATGAAGGGCCCCATTCAGCTCCCGGTTACCCACGGCAACCGGAGCCCTGGAAACCCATACACATACACACACACACACACACACACACACACATTCAGGGACATTTAAAGTTTAAAGGGCCGGCGTCTGTCAGCAGCTGCATTACCCCCTGAACAACGAGCAGCTGCTCTCTCACAGCGCATATGTCCCTCCTGTCTGTCCGTGTTTCTTTCTTTCGCTCTGTCGCTCGTTTTGAGAGAGCAGCATTCCTTCACGCAGACTGTGCTCTTCTCGATTAGATTACTGAAGTGTTCCCAGAGTTTGCTGACAAGCACATTCTTTCGCTCTCAGGAGGAGAGCCTTCTTTTTTCTGTAGAGTTACTTTTCAATCTTTAAATTAAACCACTGTTACTCTTCCCTTTCTCTCCCTCCTCTCTCTCTCTCTCTCTCTCTGTTGCTTCTCCTCTCTCACTTCTACTTCTGTTCTCTATCTCTTGCGCTCTCTCTTTTTCTATCTGTTTATCTCCATCTCTCACTTCTCTTGTCTCTTTCCTTTCTCTCTCCTCTCTCTTACTCTTCATCTTCTCTCTCTTCTATCTTTCTCTCTCTCGCCTGTCTTTCTTCTTTTGCTCTCTTTGTCCTCTCTTGCTTTCTCCCTCTTTCGCTTCTCACCCTCTCTCTTTTCTCTCTCTCCTTTCCTTTCCTGTCCTCTCGCTCTCTTTCTGTTCTCTCCTTTCTCTCTTTTCTTCTCTCCTCTCCCTCTATCTAGTATTCTCTTTCTCTCCCTCTGTTCTCTCATCCTTTCTCTCTCTCCCTCTTCTTTACTTTTTTCTCTCCTTCTCGCTCACTCCTTTCTTTCCCCTCTCTGTCTACTCTTTCTCCTCTCTTTTACGTTCTCCTTTCTCCCTCTCTACTTTTTTCTCTCTCTTCTCTCTATCTCTCCTTTACAAGCATTAAAGTTCATAGAAAAAAGTAAACAAGCAGAGCTCAGTTAGTAAACACCCTTTAAAAATGGGAGTTTATTCTGAACTTAAATGTAAGTTTACATTATGTTATAGCTGCTCTAATCTCTTCGTCAAGCACTCAGTCTCAACACGACTAGTTTTATTTTAAAAAAAAAAGAAAGAAAGTCTCCTCTGTGATTTTTACGCTTTTCAGGTTTCTCTTAAATGTCTCATAATAATATTTCGTAGCTAAAAGCGATAATCAGAATGGAAGCTGGACTCTCCAGCAGGAGGCGCTGATCTGTACTTAGTGAGCTGCTTTGTTTAACAGCATCTGTTGAACGTATGGATGCAAATATAAAGAAATCAGCAACGGCTCCGCGACACCGGGGTGATCGACTCCTCTCATAGCCACTTGGTGAGTTTTCCTCTTCAAGTCTGCTCCCACTCCAGAGTGAGAGAGATTCAGGGACCGCTGGGTTTGTAGCTCTGCTGAGCTGAGACTGCAGTGTGTCCTAGCCTCCACCGGGGGCGCCAGAGCTCTACCAAAAACGCAAAACCAGGCGTTCAAACTACTGACAGAGAGAAGAACGGGAGGGGTGTAGGGGGCTTCAGAGCGAGGAGGATTTATGGAGTGTGTGCTTGGCTTGATGATGACGTTACTTGCATTTACTTTAAACAAGCTTTTGTTCTGTTTGTGTCGCTCTATTTCTCTCTCTTTTTTCTTTCTTTCATGTTCTCTCTTTCTCTTCCCCCTTTCTTTTATCCCTCTCTTTCTTTCTCATTCTGTGCCTCTCCCCTTCTCTTTTTTTTCTCCCTCTGTTTCTCTTACTCCCCTCTTTATATTTTCCTCGTCTCTCCTTTATCTCCTTCTCTTTTCTGTCTCTCTGTTCTATCCCTCTGTATTTTTCTCTCGTATCTCTCTCTCCCTTTTCTTCTCGCTCTCCCTCTCTTTCTCCTACTCTCTCGCTCTCTCTCACCCTCACTCTATCGCTTTCACTCTCTTTTTTCTGTCATTCTATTCTCTCCTCTTTAACTCTCTTGCTCTCTTTCTCTCTGTCGTCTCAATTGAGGTCTTTTTATGTATGTTTTTAGTTCATAAAGAAAACGTGTAGAATGTCGATTTCTCAATGAGTATTTGGGGCAAGCGAAGACTTAGATGTGTATGTGAGCTGAAAGAATAGAATCAGGAGTAACAGTGAACGTGATTAGAATTGTAACTGATTTGATCTTCTGTAAACACTCCTGAGAGAGAGTTTCTTATTTAAAGAGTTCTGCTCTCCGAGGCCTTCTTTATAATTACTTACAGTGTTGCTTTTATTAGAAAATAATCTAATAAAAATCTCTCCTCTCTCTCTCTTCACTCCTATTTCTCTCTTTCTGTCTCTCTCGCTCTCTCTTTTATATATATATATATATATATATATATATATATATATATATCCTGTTTTATCTCCCTTCATGGACCCTATTTTAGCTAGAAAATCTTTTTTGTCTATCTGACCTTTCACTCATATAAACTCTTACCTTGTATGGTGAGAATACTAGCCATGAAGTTTGTGCTGGAGAGGAGAGAAATGAGAGCAGAGCAGGACACAGAAGCCCCCTTTTGAGCTAACAGTATCTAAATACACGAGACAGAGAGAGAAAAATGTAAAGAGAGAGATTTTTCTCTCTCGGCTAAGTGCTGTGAGCGAGGGTTATAACTGTTTTCTTTAGAAACTGTGAAATTCAGCGGCTGATTTATTTTTGAACACAACCGATTGGGTTTGGCGGGAAAAGACAGGGAGGAGAATGCAAGACCAATCTCTCCCTTTTTGTTCTCTCTCTCTCTTTTCCGTTTTTGTCTATTTCCTCTTTCTCTCTCTCACTCTCTTCCTTCTACTCTCTCGCTCACCCTCCCTCTTCTTGCTCTCTCACCCTCACTCTCTCTTTCACTCACACCCCACTTTCTCCCTATCCCTCACTCTTTTCTCTCTTTCTTCTCTCTCCTCTTTAACTATCTTTCTCTCTTACACAGTTGCATTCTCTTTCACTCTCTCTCAATCTCTCTTCCCTCACTCCTCTTTCACTCTCTCTCTTAAACTCTCTCTCCTTTTATCCTCTCTCCTCTCGCAATCAGCTTTCTCTCTCACATTTCTCTCTTTGTTCGCTTCTCTGTCTCTCTTCTCTCCAGTTTCTCTCCTCTTTATCTTTCTCTCTCATCTTTCTCACCTCTCTCTCCCCTTTATCTCTCTCTCTACTTTCTCTCTCGATTCACTTTTTTCCCCGGTCTCTCTCTACTTTTTTTTTTATCTCTCTTACTTTTTCTCGTATTTCCCCTTCTCCCTCTCTCCTCTTTCACTCTCTGCTGAGAGAAGGTTTTTCAAGAGACAAAGTATTTGTTTTTAGAGGTGTCAGAACTTTCCCTCTGTTTTCACCATACTCTGAGACGAGTGTGCGTGACACCTGATAGGCTGCTGGTGTTTTTGTGTGGTGGCAGAGCAGCTGTGTACCCTGAGAGTAAGCGGACAAGATTTCTATGGATGAATAGAGCAGCAATACAAAAGTGTTCCAATACAAGCCCCAGACTCTGGCTTTGAAGTGAACACAGAGAGAGGACTGAGTCATGCTCTGATAATGTAACCCAGATGTGCTGTGGAGGAGCTGCAGTACTCATCGTGCCCTGCAGGGGAGCTGTTGGATCATAAATGAGCTGAAGCTGTGCGTTTGTGTGTGCGCAGAGAGAGAGAGAAGCCATTTTGACCCTGGAATCCTATTGGTTTCCTCGCAGACTGAGAAAGGAGGATGTTTTAAGCACTCAGTGATCAATCGCTGACCCACTGACAGAGAGTCCTGCTCACTCTCTATCTAAGCCTCTCATTCTCTGCTCTTCAGACGTTTGGATTGTTCCTGTACTTTAGAGAATAGTTCATAAATGTGGCAATTGATAAAGTTGATCACAAATAATCACCGTTATAAAAAGTATATATATTTGTTTTCTCTTGCTTTCTAGGACTCTCTCCCATTTACAGCTTACTTAGTAAAGCCTCATTCCTTTCATCTTTGAGAAGAAACTTTAGGTTTTTAAACCTTGAAACAATTGCAGTAGTGCTCTTCATCCGTGTGATTAGTGCTGTCCTTCCTTTTAGATCGTCTGAGGTAAAATCATGTTTGAATTTAACTATAGACTGATCATCCTTTCTTGACTCCTCAATTTTGCAAGTGGCACAAGGCTGGCAATACCACTGAGCAGGAGAAAATGTATTTTATTTACGTTACATTGTTCAACAGCATTTCTTATTAAATATATAAAGTAAATAAAGTATAGTAAATAAAAAATAATCCATTTATTGCATTTCTGTTGAATAAAATGTATTAAAATTAAGTTAAATACAATTTTAATGAATACACATGCATTTATATTTAAAGTTTTGCTTTTCTCATCTGTGCATGAACATACACTTTATTTGTAATACTGAATATTATAGTAAACTTGAATACAAGCTTTAACATATATGTGCATTTACTTTCAAGTAAGTACAGATTGTAAGTACAGATATACTTTATGCCGTTTTAATCCAGAAAATATCTGGCAGCTGCTCAGACTGTGTGTACCGGTAGTTTTGTCTTTGCAGAAATTATAAAATTGTATCTCTCAGTTTTAGAAAAGGCACAAGCTCAAGCTCTTTCCCGCGTGATAACCAGCGCACCTCCATGTGCAGCAGAGATTTTGATGCGCAAAGTATGCTCTTCATTCTCACAATGTTGCATAAATAATCTCAGGGTGGTAGGACAAGCTTTATTAAAGTTTATTGCCTTTACAACTGTTGCTAGTGTTTCACTGAGGTCTCTGGGTAGTTTTTTTACTTATACTTCGCAATGGATTATACAGTTGAGCATTACAGTCTGGGCAGTAATGAGTTTATTTTTGCCAGAGCAAACAAGCTCGTCTGTGCACAGGCACAGAGGTTACCCTCAAAATTGATTTTTGCTTGCTCAAATTTGTTTTTAGACACGAGAAGAACCTTTAATTCACAAAACACAGCTCACACACCTGCAAATTAACTTTTTGTGCTCTCAAAATTGGACTTTTTGCACTGAATCGTGATGCTATTAAACCCATATTTTTCCTCCTCAACTCTCATCTGCTCCAGGAACCACTGCTTTAGTTGCCCAACAATCTCACATTCAGCTAGCACACATTCAAAACCGCTGCTGTGAATGGAGTGGAACAGTTCACATGTGTTAACACATTAACTATATATATATATATATATAGTACAGACCAAAAGTTTGGACACACCTTCTGATTCAAAACGTTTTTTTTTTTTTTTTTTTTTTTGACTGATTGACCTTCATTTCTTAAAATAATGATGGCCGTTTGTTTTTCTTTACTTAGCTGTGGTTTTCTTCCCATAATACAAAATGTTACAATTTATTCAGTGTGACTAATAGCTGTGTATCCACCTGACTTCTGTACAACACAACTGATGGTCCCGACCCCATTTATAAGGCAAGAAATCCCACTTATTAAACCTGACAGAGCACACCTGTGAAGTGAGGACCATTTCAGGAGACTACCTCTTGAAGATCATCACGCAAAAAGTGTGCAAAGCGTAATCAAAGCAAAAGGTGACTACTTTAAAGAAGCTAGAATGACATATTTTCAGCTGTTTCATTCTTTTTTGTTATGTACACAATAATTAATTAGTAATTAATTTTTGATGTTTTCATTTTGAATCTACCATTTCCAATTTGCATAGTCATGAAAATAAAGAAAACTTTTTGAATGGGAAAGTGAAGAAAAAAAGAGAAAAGAAAGTTGATAAGAATATAGAAAAAAGTTAAGAAAATTAGAAGCAAGGAAAGTAAAGAGAGAAAGTGAGGGAAAAGTAGAAACAAAGTAAGTGAAGAGAGAAAGAAAGCAAGAGAAAAAGAAACTGAAAAAATGAAGAAAGTAAAGATAAAATAGAAACAACGAAAGTGAAGAAGAAAAAGAAAAAGATAGTGATGAAGAATGAGAGAAAGACAATGAAGAAAGAGACTGAAGAGAGATAGAGAAAGTGATGAAGAGAGAAAGTGAAGTAGAAAGGGCGATAGAAAGGGCTATTCCTCTTTCTAATTCACTTTCTCTCTTGAAGAAGAAAATATACAGGTATATTCTGCATAAATACAGTGAAGAAGAAATATACAGAAAGATAATGAATAGAGAAAGAAATAACAAAGTGAAAAATAATTTTTGCTAGTTGATTAAGTGCTCCAGAAATGATAGCGCTGAGGAAAAAGTGTCTGTCACTAATAAAAATGTCATTGTCAGAGTTTATAGAAGCAACCTCTCGATTCACAAACACATCGAGAGGAACTCTTCTACCCGAACAGCAGAGCCGAGGTCTGGATCATTTTACGGTGATATTGCACCGTAAAAGGCCCAGACACGTCATCTGTATGCAAATGCTTTTAGAGACAGCATTTCATTTAATGGCTGGAATCGGCTTCGTTCAAAACCAATTAGTATGTATGTAGGTTACTAGTTTTTTTTTTTATCTGTCAACTTAATCATTGTACCAATCAAACTGCTAATGAATTAAAACCGCATGGTTTTGATTCAGAAATGCTAAATAACTCGATATGTACAGAAACCAGATGAATGAGTAGTTTACTACTCCAATTAAATAGAAAATTACTCTCTGTAAAATTAATTGACAATGAACTACATTTATTAATAAACATCCTCGGAGAACTAATTTGATGTCTCAGATTTTTAAATGTTTTAAATGATAAATAGTAAATATTTGCCTCATCTAGATTATCTCTGCAGAAGGCAGTATTTATCCTAAACAATGTCTTTGAATCTCCTCAAATGGTTGTGCTCCTCAAAATGAGCAGTGTAACCCCCTGTTCCTCCTACTAACATGATTCCACCACACCCCCTGCTGGGTTTCACACAGAAAATGCACCCATTTCCCACCAACACATTCATCTTTTGGAGTCTCTTTCTTTATGATGTGATGACTCACAGGAGCCAACAGCCAATAGGGAACAAGCAAGTATTTTTGTACCTGAAATTGTGGCTGTTTTTTTTTTTTTTTAACAACTAATTCAGATTTTGTACACCATATATTTTTTTTTTCAATTAACAAAAAAAATTACATTTGTAAACCGTTTATTCATTATTTTTGCTCCATAGTTACTGTACATGAAGAAAACGCATCTGTTCTTCTGAACAAGGGTGTAAAACAGAGAGTGAGAGTCTGTGTTTCTGTGAAATGTAAGCCAGAGCTGTTTCTTGAGCATTTCCAGATGCTGCTGAAACTCGAGATGCACTCACAAACGGACTGCTCGGAAATGAGCGAGAAAATAGAATATAGAGGAAGAAGGTGGAGGATAAAGAGCAAGTCTATAAGAAAGTGAAAAAGAAAAAAATTGAAGAAAGTTAATAAGAAAAAAGGAAAAACCAAAAGTAAAGAGATAAAGAAAGAAAGAGAAAAAGAGAGAAAGAAAATTAAAAAGAAAGACAGACAGAGAGAAAGAAAATGAAAAAGAATGTGAAGAAAGTAAGGAAGAACAAAACAAGAAACAAAGAAGGAAGTAAGAAAGAAAGAAGAAAGAATGAATAAGAGGAGATGGAGTGCAGATGGAGATCTGGTATACAAGAATATAAAAATAACGAGAGGATTGTCACCCGCTTGTTGTCTGTGTGAACTTGCTCTCAGTGTTTCATGAAAGCTGCCGAGGCTTAACCCTTGAGGAGCAAGAGATTAAAGTTAGAAAATACTATTAGTATTTCATTTTTTTCATATATTTTTGTGTCGTAGTAATACTGTGCCTGCTGCCAAAAATCAGATGAGAATATGAGAAAATTGCTGATTTCATGAATACGATGTCAAAGAAGCACATCCTGTTTATTGTAAAATTGAATATTATGCATGCTATGCGTTCGATAACGATGGCATATTTTTGGCCTGTTAATTCCCATACGTTTACATTTTTTATGTCTTGTTAACGTGATCATGGTTGTATTAGAATATAAATTAAATGCTTCTCTACAAATTATGTTTAAATTTAAGTTTAAATGTATGGCAGGTTAGCCATATAACTCATCGTCTGCTGTAAGGGCTTGATTTCTGCGTGTCACATTTGGAATGTTTGAAGAAACTCGCAAATGTAAGATTTTACTTCGGCAGATAATCTGTTTTTTTCATGAAAATATGTGTCTAGAAATGCTTAGGTTTTGTCTGTTCCTAGATTTTCGTCTCGAATTAAGTGCGCATCTAACAATTTGCACACAAATATGCGCAGGATTGGGAAGAAAATGTGGAGTTAATGTTACAGACGCTATTATTACGTCACTTAAAAGTTCCTTTTATAACCACTGATTGGGCGAATATAAGCTTGCGATCTCTAATCCAGAACATAGCCTGCTCCGGAGCAGGTGAGCCGTGTAGTGTAAATAATCATGGTGACAAAGATTGATTCAATCCTAGGTCCTTTCAAAGAACCCAAAACTCAGGATTGGTGCAAACTAATTCTCAACTTAACTGTCTAACCAGTTAATCTTGCATCATGGTACAGGCCCCTGAGTTGTTGGGTCATACACACCTTGTTCTTCACTAAACATAGCTCTTGTGGATGAAGTTCTTCCCTTTTTACATGATGTAATATCAAATAAATATGACATAGCTTATAAAAGAATCCCACTCAGAACTAATACTGGAAGTAAGTTTATTTTTTTTATTATTAGGATTTGAATCGATACATAGTTCTCGACATGATTAGGATTTGAAAGCAGAGCTTTTGGGTCATAAACGACTTGTTCTTCACTGTTCCAGCGGATCTAGGGTTAATGTTGTTTTCAAACTGATAATTCTCTTGTATTTAAACAGAGAGAAATCGTTGAATACAGTTGTTCTGAATGCAGAGCTGGAACTAAGTAAATTTTTTGCAAGTCAAGTTTGGAAAAGTCTATGTCAAGACAAAAGTCCCTCAATTTTCATATCAATTCATTTTAAAGTCATTTACAAAAATACATACCGTGATGGTGTATTTACATGCTATTTATTTGTTTATTATGTTCAAATATATGGTGTCTTTTTGAAACAATAACACTTGAACAGTTGAAGAAGCAATACTCAATAATTATTCCTAAAAATACACTCAAAATGTGAAGTCTTTGCATGCATGCACTCATGCATGCATACTACCTACCTTGCCAAGAGGGGACTTACCAAAAGGGGACTCAAGGTTCTGCTTGCTTTTAAAAAATAAAGAATAATTGCATAAAGAATTTTCCTTTTAGCTCCTAATTCATAATCTGTTTTTTTTTGTAAAAAAAAAAATGTTTTTGTTTGTTTGTTTGTTTTTTGTCTGCATACAGGGGACCAGTATTGTTTTTTTACTAAATGTCTGAAAATCTCATTATCAGTAGTAAAACAAATTTAAAGACAAAAAACCTTAAGGCTGCATTAATTAACTCTCAGGAGTCCATGAACACTGGCAAATTGTGTAAATTATCCATATATGTGGTGATATGTATAAAGATTATGGGTGGGCGATATGGCCCTTAAATAATAGTACAATATTTTTGAAATTATGAAGAAATGAGACAATATTTTGGATGGCAAAATGTTCAATACGCAATAAGAGTCATTATTTTATTTCCATGAAATATACACACTTCACCTTATAATATAGAACAGAATTTAGTAACAGAATTAAAATAAAAGTTTCACTCAAATTTTCAGTTAAATATCAAACTATTATCTTCCCAAATAAATCATATATTTTTCTTACTGTATGATTGGGTTTTGCTATAGTGATATTAAGTGTTAATGTTTGATGGTTTTGTTAGTTTTTTCTTTATGTTCAGTAGCATGTTCCCTTATAATGTTGCGTTATAAGTGCTACAGTACCTAGAATGCTTAAGTCTTTGCTAGCAGTTGGCATTGTTACCAAACCAGTTTTGATCAGAGCATTGACAGCGTAGATGGAGTGCACAACTATAAATGCTGTTGACAATTGGGTGCAAGCGGATCTTTTGTAACAGACAGTTTGTATCGTTGATGAGTCCACCTTTAGCGTCACAACGTGTAATCACGTTGTTGATGCTTGAACTCAGTTAAAGACTTAGCGAATTATAAATATATTAATATGTGATCAGGAACAAAAATTCAATATAAACTCTCGGGTGTCACTGTGAAGGTACCCGAAGCATGTAAGATCCTCTCGTTCAGTTGAACTGGTTTAATACCGTTCACCTCGCTATCTTTAGGCATGCACACTTGTTTCTTTTCATTAAGTTTGTGTTATTTTCCGTGAGTGCTCTGCTGTACTCAAAACACTTCTACACCACCGAAGTTGATTCATTTTTGGGATTTAATGCTTCCGCTGAACTTCTTGAAGCCCTGCTAGCTCTCCATGCTTTGTTCTTTAGCATCCTCCTCTGAGTTTTGGGTGGCACATACGCAAGATGCGTGACTTATGAAAAATGCATGCAAGTCATTACGTCAGAGTACGATATGAACATTTTTGACCACATTAATATTTGTATCGGTGTTATCGTTGATGATACGATATGCCCCACCTAATATAGATGGTAATTATTTTGAAATGCGGCTGCTGAGTGGAGTTGCAGTACAACTCCTCTCATAAGTAAAAGGCTCCTTTAAGGGTTAAATCATGATGTGTTCCCGCTGTCGTATGATACAGAACCTGGATTACTGTGTAAAAAATCTATATTTCTGTTGGCCTTCAAAACAAATTTCAGTCTATTTTGAAATCAACACGAGGCTAAACTGATCTGCTCTCCACCATCAACAACTACTGCTTATGCAAACACTCAACTTTCTCCTAATGTGCTGTGCTCATGTATGTACGATTTCTTTGCTTCCAGCAAAGAAAGAGACGGAGGCTACAGAGGAGAAGAAGAGCACTCAGAAGAAGAAGGTGAAAGAGCTTAAGGTGCTCGACTCCAAGACCTCTCAGAACCTCTGTGAGTCTGCAAAACAGGAAGCTGTTATTACAAAGAAAACTCTTGTTGTAAACGCTCTGATTCACTCGTTCCGTGTGTCGTTTGCAGCCATCTTCCTGGGTTCCAACAGAATGCCTTATGAGGAGATGAGGAACATGATCCTGGAGGTCAATGAGAGCATTCTGACTGAAAACATGGTGCAGGTGTGACCGAAAGCCTTTCATTACTTGTTTTTGATGTTGATTTGAGATGCTTGTGTGTTTCAGGATTCTCACTGTTTTAAAGAATTCTAGGTCAGGTGTATTCAATTAGCAGTCACTGAGGTCCAGTTATTAAAATGTCCTCAGAGTAGAAGGTCCAGACCATTTAGCTTGTACTTTACCACCTAATGAATTTTCACATTTTTATAAATAAAATAATTTCCAGTTAATTATATACGTACAATAAGGACTTTATTTTTGCCACAGAAACTTACGTTAAAATTATATAAGTGCAAAACACAGCCAAATAACTCTGCATCAATAAATAAAAGTTAATATCTTGAAAAAAAACTATAAATAAAGAAGCTTTTTTGTGGAGAAAAAAACCAAGTGCAGAAAGCTTACTTTTCAAGTAAAACTCAAAATATTAAGAAAATAAAATACGATATGGCAATTATAAGTGGAAAATACCAGCATACCCTTCTTTCCTCTTTGTATTGTTTTTGTTTTGTTTTTTCAAAGAGAAAAAGTGGCCTATGACTGTCCTGCAAGCATTTGAAGGGAGTCAGGGACATGTATCTCCCCTATATCGTAAATGTTATAGTTCAATAATGTTTTGCGCTCTCACCTTAGACTTCAGGAGAAGCGTTCGCGCAATTGAGCTGGCCTTCGTTTCACTGTGACACGCCATGTGTTAATTAACGCCATGTGGAATTGTCTGGAACTGTTTTGAAACTGCTTGACGGAAGAATGAACAAATACCCATTCTTAAAACTAAGTTTTTCCACATCGACCTTTCATTTTTTTGGTGCAAGCCATGATGTCTCTCACCTTCGTCTTCTTGCTGCTTCAATAAGCACTGTGCTGGAAACGCTGGCTAAATACAACCAATTTGATTGGCATTCAGCCGAAGTCAGAAAAAGTCATCAGAGTAAACCTTTCATGCTCTGTAAAAAATGCTCAAATGAGGAAAGAAAAGCAGCAAAATGTGTAAAGAAATCGATGGGCAGAAAACTGCATATGTAAAGCGGATCTGTAATATTCTAGTAGTAAAATCAAATAGATTTTTAGAACAAATCAAAGAGAAATGTTCATACAGATTAAAAATTTCCCTTTTTGAATATTTGTTAAATGGCAGTTTTGTATCATCAACCTATTTTTTTTTTATCAGCAAATGTTTCTTTGTGTGTTCCAGAGTTTGCTGAAGCTGCTGCCGGAGCAGGAGCAGCTCAATACTCTGTCCGAGATGAGAGAGGAGTACGAGGAGCTGGCCGAGTCAGAGCAGTTTGGAGTTGTGGTGAGCAGCCGATTCAGATGCTTCCTAGGTTTTACTAATGCTGTGTTCAAAGATGCAAGTCAATTATAGGTTTGTAAACGATAAAGCGCTGAATCTGTATAAATCAACCATTAATTTCTTGATTAACCACTTGTGGAGTCGATCTTGTATTCGGTTGACGGCATCAAACACGCGCACACGCACACGCACGCACACACACACACACACACACACACACACACACGTGCACCCAACAGGGACCCTATAATAGCGCGATAGCGGTTAATATTTAATATTTGAGCCCTCTTACTAGCGCTGCACTGTTAATAACTTACAAAATGCAATATTATTTGTTAATCATGTTTTTGAATCAACTCATATTTTTGCCTTTGCAAAATGTGCTTTTTGTGAGAAATCCAGTAAAATGTCAATAGAAAATCTGGTTGCAATCTTTACTTTTTTGATATACAAGCTTTGCACAATAACGTGTAGTAACATCCCTGTAATGTGCATTCCACAAGATTGTTGAATCCTGTAGATTGTGCATGTTTAGGTTTAAGGGAAGATAAAAGAGCATCCATGTGTGTTCTCAATGCCAGATTTCCTTGTAGCATGAACTTAAATATACCATCATGTAAGTTAATGTGTGCTTGACAGATGCAGAGTTAAATTGTGTTTAATTCTTGTAAATTAAGCATAGCACAAGAAAAAAAATACTTACTGCGCTGAACTTGTTTGCAATTTTTTTGTACAACTCTTCTTTGTTGATGAACCCGTTGAACATCAAGTGTGACTCACAAACAAATGTGATCTTTCTAAGTTTTCGCTGATGAGAAAAAACTAAATCAAGCCATTTCTGACTAAGCTCATTCTTTGGAAAACCAAACAAAACATTTACCCAGTGCCGGTCTGCTGCTCTTACCCTTCCGGGTCAAACTACATTCACTGCTCATCATAGAGAAGGCGATTAATCATAGCGATTAATCTTATTGGTTAGTGGGTGGGGCTAAGAACTTGGGCGTGGTTAAGAACAACAGACCATTTTCAGCTCACAAAAAAGAAATAAACATGCTCAAACATGCGTGAATAATCTGAATACAACTTGAGGCATGTTTTTGATGAGGGAACAACACTTCAAGATGTCAGGAATGTTAGAAACATGACGTTTTCATCATATGGCACCATTAAGAAGAAGACTGGAAACACTTTTCAGGAGAAATCTCTAGCGCCACAACTCTTCTTTTTAGATCAGCTCGGTGAAGCGCCTGAAGACCCGTCTGGGAGCGATCCTGTTTAAGCTGCAGTTCGAGGAGCAGGTGAATAACATAAAGCCAGAGCTGGTGGCAGTGACGGCAGCATGTGAGGAGCTGCAGCACAGCCAGAGCTTCGCCCGGCTGCTGGAGATCACACTGCTGCTGGGAAACTTCCTCAACGCTGGCTCCAGGAACGCCAAAGCCTTCGGGTTCAGCGTCAGCTACCTCTGCAAGGTGTGTCTGCAGATTTTTTTTCAGCTGCAGTTTTATTTGTGTTCTGTTGTCTTACTTCCATAAAGTAGTTTGAGATACAGAACTAATGAAATCAGAATAACATAGGGTTAAGAAGGCTCAGGGTAAAAAAAAGAAAATAATTACTTGCATACTAAACAGTCTTTTTTTTATGTATTTGCAATCCCAAAAAAGTTTCGCTTTACTCAGCTGTGATTTTGCATCTTCTGATGGTTGAGATCCTAGCACGCTCAAACTCATTGATGAAATAAATAGAAATTGTTTTGTAGATTTGTGATCTTTTGAAAAGTCCTGTTTTTCGTACACAAACATGTTGTTTGTTTCTAGCTGAGGGACACCAAGTCAGCAGATCAAAAACAGACTCTGCTCCACTTCCTGGCAGAGACGTGTCAGGAGCAGTATCCGGAGGTCATGACCTTCCCGGAGGAGCTCATCCATGTGGAGAAGGCCAGCAAAGGTGTGAACCTTTCCTGACTTCTGAGGCAGATCCTAATCTTTAGATAAAGCGTTAGCCACTCAAAGGTAAAAAATAGGAGATGTTTAAAGGTGAACTAACTGAAGTTTTTAAAACTAAAATTTTAAACAGTTTGATACTTAACTGCCCCGTCATTTTATTAGCATAAGATCTAGATCTTTGGCTGCTAGCGAAACAGTCTGGTTGCTACAGAGGGTTTTGTTACATAATGAAAATGGTTTACCTTGCAACTATGAGTACCATAATTCAACCCCTGTATCTATTCCAGAATTCTTTAGTGGTTGCAGTATGAGGAGATATAGCACCCCAAGTCAGACCAGTTTGAAAAAGGTTCTAAATCAGCAGCTTGAAGCAGCTAGGAGGAGTAGCTCTCTGACATTTTAGTCAGAAGAATAATATTATATTTAAAAGCTTTCTGGTAGCACTTAATAGTAACTACACACTCCTAATCATTTATTAAATAATTTATAAAGCATTATTTTAATGTTGTTATACATTTATAAGCTGTTTAGAAAAATTACTTTAAATGCTTTATTCTTGGTTTATAAGCATCTATATAATATGCGTAATTACATTAATTTCACACTTTATTTTGGATCAGTTAATCATTTATAAAATAAACTTTTCAATATTTAAAAACCAGTTAGTTGTTAATGATTCATGAGATCATTAAGAATGCGTTGATAAATTATTATTTAACTATTTGAAAGCACATTCTTAAATTGTATTATTCAGATTTTGTAACAACTTTTACTCAAAGTGAAATGCTTTTTTTTTAACAAGTAACGTTTTTTGGGAGTTCATCTAAAGTGAAAACTATTTGTGCTTTGTAAAGGTTTAAATATTAGATTAAATATTTCAATGGTCTAGTTCCCTCTCTGCTGAGTTTTTCATCAGTTTAGAGTAAAACCGAGCCTTTAAATCTCTTTAAAGCTTGCTTCTTTAATCGGACATTATATTCACTTCAACCAAGATTTGTATGTTTTATGTTAAAAGCAGTTGGTCATTGTTATCTTTTTCCTGATGTTTTAGTGTCGGCGGAGACACTGCAGAAGAACCTGGATCAGATGGGGAAGCAGATCAAGAACCTCGAGAAGGATGTCGAGAGCTTCCCGCCTCCTCAGAGCGACAAAGACAAGTTCGTCGAGAAAATGACCATATCCTTGACTTCCTGTCTGCTCATGACTGAACAGGAAGTGATGCTTCCTTAAACAATAATCCTGTAATAAAGAGGTGTCTGAGCTATTGTGACATCACTTTCTGTTGTGATTTGGTCAGATGAAACAAGGCTGATTGATAAGAGTATTTCAGCAGCAATGATTGCTTTCAAAATCCTGATTATCCGGAGCAAGTACAGAAATAAAATTCAGATGTTTTGCGCTGTTTATGTTAGTCTAGTTGTACTTATTATGTATTGGTTAAGTATGGTAAATATAAAGCACATATGTAATACATAACGTTTTGTGAATGCTATAAACGAACAAACTCGTCAGAGATGCAAAGCATTTGATTATAAAGACGCTAACATGATTAGTAAAGAATTACTTTTTATAGCATTAAAAACGTTTTGATTCTCTTATAAATTTATATTCTCTGTTTGATCAAACTAAGAAATTTGTGTGACTTTATTAGTTGACAGTTGTTTTTCCATTGATAATAAGTGGTACTAAACTAGTATAAACCACCAGAAAATGTAAAATAAAAATAAATGTTTCCTAAAAGGATTTTTTTACGCTAGCTTAGGATCATCTGGATATTAAAATGTAAGATAATAAATGGAGTGGCTTTAAAGAACACATTTTTTATTTGTTAATTATTTTTTACAGTAAACATGCATATTCTTGTGTTCGCACGTATTTCAGTTTTCTCAAACTTTCTTTGATATAGTGCATCTCTGCATTGAACAAATATGCATTAAATTAGATAAACTGAAGTAAAATACCTTCTGTCTTAAATATATCCATTGATACATTTGCATCTAAAGGGCCATGCACCATATTATCATGTCAGTGTATCCAGAGATTACGCCTGGGCTGTTAGTCATTCTTAACAGCACGCTGCACAGCTTTGTGTCGACTGCCCGTGAACATTTCGAGAAGCTTCAGCTGATGCACCAGAACATGGACAAGCAGTACGAGGATCTGGGGAAGTATTTCGTGTTCAACCCCAAGAAGATGAGTCCAGAAGAGTTCTTCGGAGACCTCAACAACTTCAAGAGCATGTTCCAGGTCAGATCCAGAGAAATGATGTAGCACAATTCAGGAGTTAAACAGCAACAGTCAGGGTTTTCAGAAATAAAGTAAGAGGAGGTAATGCTGAGGAGTGAATGCTTTTTTTTTCACAGCCCCATTTTGTGTTTGATGTGCTTTCTTTTTCTGCATCCCTTGAGCAGATGCTTCCTTCATCAGCATGTGTTTCATCTGCTCTGCTCATCATTTCCCCAATAAGTTTCTCGGCTGAGCAAACCGATGAATCAGAGACCTGTTTGTTTTGCAGCAAGCGGTGAAGGAGAACCAGAAGAGAAAAGAAGCAGAGGAGAAGATCCGCAGGGCCAAGCTGGCTCGAGAGAAAGCAGAGAAAGAGAAGGAGGAGAAACAGAAGAGGATGAACTCCAACCAGATTCCCAATATCAACGATGGTAAGTTTCCGCACAGAGCCGGGTGAGAGAGAGAGATAGAGAAAGTAAGGGAAGGGGAGTGAGATAGAGAAAAGAAGAGGGGAGAGGAGGAAAAGAAGGGAGAGGGAGAGGTGGAGGTAGCAAATTGAGGGAGAAGAGAGTGAGGGAGATGAGAGAGACCGGAGGGATGGAGAAAAAGTGAAGGAGAGTGGCCAGAGAAGGAGAGAGAGAAAAAGAGGGGGGGTTAGGGAGAAAGATAAGAGAGACCAGAGAATAGAGAAAAGAGTCAAACAAAAGAGGACGAAGAAGGAGTGATCGAAAAGGAGAGAGGAGAGACAAAGGAAGGAAAGAGGGGGAGAGAGACAAAAGAAAGAAAGGGGGGCAAGGGACAGAGAGAGAGAGAAAAAGGTGTTCGAGACAAAGAGGAGGAGAGAGTGTGGGGAAAGAGGAAGGAGAGAGACAGGGGAGGGGGAGAGAGAAGTGGAGATAGAAGGGAGGTAGGGAAGAGAGATGAAGTGGAGGGGGAAAAATTGTGACCAAATCAAGACTCAAAATTACCCCCAAGAGCCTGAACCACACACCAGGATTAGCTATGTTTTGTTGCTTTTTGGAGAATAACATTTTTTTTACCTTTTAGAATTCTGGAGGATGTGATTGAGAACAATCCCCCCTCACTCTCCCTCTCTCTCCCCTCGCTGACCTACTTTTCTCCTCTGGCCCTCATTTGTCACTTTTCTCCTTTCTTTGTTTTTTCTGTTTTGTGCGAGGCATGCTAAGGATGCTAATGAACTCTGAGTGAAATATCAAGTTATTCTTAGCTTTTTATTTAACAGGATGTTATTGTATAAAATTAGTGCTTTCCAGAAGAGCCGCTCTGACCTTTCAGGGTTCATTCGCTTGGCAGCAGCTGGGTTTGGAAATCTGTGAAGTCTCGGTGCTTCTCAACACAAAGAAAACAAGCACAGTCACACACGTAACGATCATTTCAGATGCACTGAAGAGAATCAGATCGCTTCCTCTTTCTCTCTCTCCCTCCCTCCCTCCCTCCTTCTTTCTCTCCCTCCCTCCCTCCCTCCCTCCTTCTCTCTCCCCCCTCTCTCTTCTGTCTCTCCAGTCTCTCTCCCCTCCCCTTTCCATTCTTTCTCTTTCTTGTTTTTCTTTCTTTCTGTTTTCTCTCATGTTTTTCTCTCATCTCTTTATATCTGTTGTTTCTCTTTCTTCTCATCTCCTTCCCCTTTTTTTTTACACTCTCTCGCATTCTCTTTTCTCTGTGTCTTCCCTCTTTCTATCTTACAATCTCTCTTTGTCTCGTCTCTTGCTCTCTCATATATTTTTATCCTCTCTCTCTGTCTCTCTCTCTCCCCACTCTCTCTCCACTCCCCTCTCTCTTCTGTCTCTCCGGTCAACCTCTTACTCCCCCTCTCTCTTTCTCTCTCCTTTCTCTCCCCCACTCTCTCTTCTGTCTCTCCGTTCTCTCTCCCCTCTCATTCTTTTGCTCTTTCTTTTTTCTGTCTTTTTTATTTCTTTCTTTCTCATCTCTTTATATCACTTGTCTCTCTGTCTTCTCCCTCTTTCTCTCTTATACTCTCTTTTTGTCTAGTTTTTTGCTCTCTCTCATCTTTCTTTCTTTCTTTCTTTCTTATTCTCTCTCTCCTCTCTTTCTCCCCTCTCTCTTACTCCACCCCCTCTCTCTCTTCCTTCTTCTCTCTCTACCTCCTTCAGTTTTCACTCTCTGTCTCTCTCCCCTCTTTCTTTTTCTCTCCTTGCTCTTTTCTCATCTCTCTTCTCTCTCAAATACTCTATCCTCTCACTCATCTCCTCTTTCTCTCTCCATCTCTCTTGTCCTCTCTACCCACCCTCTCTCTCACACACTCTCAGGGTTAGATGTGCGTTATGTTTGGCCTTGACATTCCCACATTCTGTGTTATCTTTAGTTTAATTAGCTGACTGTGTTTCCCACACACTAAAGAGAGAGAGAGAGAGAGACTCTGTAGGTGTCGTTGTTGTTTGAGTGATGTCAAACATTGTTTCAACATCAGAATGTCACTAAATACAGATGTTAAGTTTTTAATACATTTGAATTAACTAATAGTAAAGACATATCAAAATAAAAATCTATTTGAGAAATTATTAAACCCAATCCACCAAGCATATATATGTCAACCAATGACTGTAGAATAGAATTATTTCTTAAAATAACAACATTCATTGCGCGTCAAGGTATGCTAATATTTTTAGCATAAGTCTATGAAGTTTTAAATTCAAATCGTTAGCTTCTCTGCTAGCTGCCTTCAACTGTGAGACAATCACAGTGTATGATTCAAAATGTTTGTTTTCTTACAGAAAAGTCTCAAACGCAGATAAGAAGATTGTATAATGCATATTCACTGCTAAAACCTAATATTTCCACATTTTATCCTATTTTCTGTTCGTTATACTGTGATTTTCTCTTGATTATGATTTATAAAGAGAATTTCTGGTAGGTTCAGAGGTGTTATTGCAAAGTATGAGTTGATAGACATCAAATTTAGGTTCTGTATTATTATGGTATTTGTTTCTCAAAATTCAGGATTAAAGCTTGCGTTTAGTGCCTGAAACCTATCAAAGTGTAATGGGTTTTTGCCATAATTGTTAATTGCCATAATTGATCTTAACCCAAAATACAGAATAAACATGTAACAAACATATTGCTTATATTTTTCACTGTAAATAACTTTTTTGAACTATTGTGGAAAGATTTGAGGCTAGAAATAGTGAGAGAAATGTTCAGAAACATTAAATTGTTTGGAACTTTTGTAAACAGACTTGAAATTATCAAAATTACCAAATGCTAATATTGTTAGCGTACGTATTTGGCATTTTATATTCCGATAGCTTCTCTTCTAATGGACTTTAGTTGACATAAGCACGCTATATCATAAAAAATACGCCTGTGCTTAACCCAGTGATGTAATGTGCCTTGATGTCTTTGCGTTTATGGGTTTGTTGAAGCTTTCTTAGTTTCACCCGTCACCTGGGACCTGCCTTTAGCTGATTAGTACTTGTATATCAGAAGAATGTCATAAGCTTTAAAAGGAAAAAGTGAACCGTTGATTTGTTTTTATGTTGATGTGTGTATTATTTAAATATTTTAAATAGTAGAAATATAGTTTTATTTCTGTTGCAGTGTCTCGAACAGTGGAGATTTTTTTAAATGCTGTGTTATATTTTAGGAATGGATGTCACTGCAAGGAGCTGTCTCACTTTGTTCCATTGAGATTAAAAACTAGCTGGTACACTTTGGATTTCATAGAAACCCTAAACTGGCTTTAGTTTAAGAAAAATTATCAATGTTCTACCTAACAAGCACTTTAACATTTTTTTCTGCATTTCCTATTCACGGAATTTAATAACAAATAGATAAGATTTTAAGATTAATAGAAATTAATGTATTACAAGATAAAATAAAACACAGATGAGAGGAATGCTTGTTCAAGTTCAAAGACAAAAGATTGCCACTGAAAAACATTTTTAAGTGTTGAGAGGAAAATCTGACGAGACAAAAATATTTAGTTATTAATTAAGAGTCTATTAACAGGTACATCCCTGCCCTCAATTTAATCCAATAATTATTATTAGTCTTATAATGATTTCTCAAGGGAATTTCTGGAAGGGTAAGGGGTATTAGGGCAGAAATACTTGAGTTAATTGATAAATAGCATAAAAAAAATGTTTTAATTTAACAAACAAAAAAATCAGGTTGCCGTTCCTGAGAAAATCCTCATGAGGGAGTGTGTGCACTACGGATTGCCCAGAGAATTGTTTGTGTGGGATCTAGGTTGCCAGGTCAGACAGGAAACGTCTGTCTGTGGATTATGGTCTTGAGGTGTGTGCGTTCGTGTGTGTGGGCGTGCATGTGTGTGTGTTTGAGGTGTTATGTTCTAGTCTAGGTTTCATGAATGTGTGTAATTTCATGTTGAATCCATGATTTGATGTTTATACAGTGTTTGTGTGTGTGTGCGTGTGTGTGTGTGTGTGTTTGAGGTGGGGGGAGGGGGCTGTCAGGGATGTAAATCTTTAACCCTGTGTCTCCCCGAGAGGATTGACACCATCTGTCTCCACGCAGGGATAAACAATGCTTCTGCTTCCTATTTTAGTCCTTCAGTTTTAGAGCTTGCTGATTGTGTGGTGTCTTGCAAATGTGTTTTGAGTTATAAGATGTTCCTATCTCTCTTCCTTTCTATATCTCTTTCTATATATCTCTCTTTCTCTCTCCCCTTCTCTCTTCTTCAAAATGTTTTAACCAATGTCAAAGCAAGGAATGTTTTAGAAGGAAAACAAGAGTGAAATTGTTTATAAACTATATTAAATATCTTCTTTTTAAATAGACTGTATCAACTCAAACATGAACTATCTAGCCATGATACCACCTGAGATGCTGAGGAGAAGAAGCATTTGCTGATCTTTAGCTGAAAATGATGTCAATAAAATAAAACTGTAAACACAGAAAATAGTGAACCATCTCACAACTTTTATGTGTTTTTCTCTCTCGAGGCACTTTTATCATTGCATTTGTCTATACTTTGTCTGAGCCAGTCTTCGTTTATTAGCCACTTGTTATTTGTGTACAAATCAGATTTTTTTGTTATTATTGCAGCTTGAAGTGAAAGATGCATTATTGACACTGACAGATTTGGACATATCCAAAAAAATATTGGATCAAATATATCTTGTGATGTGAGATTGATCTGAAAGAAAGACGTATACGGCTGTTCTCATCCGCTGCAAAGCAGTACAGCTCCCGGGTTAGTGGGTATGTGGGTTAATGCAGAGCTGGTGATGTCATCAGTGAGGGTGTGTATAAGGCAGGGGCTGCTGTTACTTTCCCATGATGCTTCTCTCCTCTCTTCTCCTCTCCTGACCTGATGAGTGTGCTTCAGCTGCAAAAACATAGAGTTTAGAGAGTGATCTCTTTTTGTGTATTTCAGACGGAGACGAGACCGGGATCATGGACGGTTTGCTGGAGGCGCTGCAGTCTGGAGCTGCTTTCAGGAGGAAGAGAGGGCCACGACAAGCAGGTGCCACGCTCAAACACACATTTACTGCAGATTTCAGCAGGTTTTATGTAAAGAAAACACATTCAATATTGATTTTTCACCTTTATGTGATTAACCCTTGTATGATGTTGGGGTCTGTGGGACCCATTTTCATCAAAAGAAAAATTATACAATAAATTATTATTTGAGACTGAGATTCAGAGAGATTCGATCATTTTCTGTGAAAAACATCTATCAGAACACTTTTTTTATGACCCCACACGGTATCTCCTCTTCACATTTATATTATACACAAGGTGTTTGGCTCTTCTGGACTCGGGGGCATGTAAAAGAGTGAAAATGGTAGATTCTTTACCTTTATTTTGTTTTCCCACATAAACACAAATCACACAGAATCATACAATTTTAGATTTTAGTATAACATTCTATGATTTTGTGAATTAAAAGTCCCAAAATGCAATGGGGCTAGCAGAGCTGCCAAACCTTCCCAGGTAACAATAATGAGAACACCACACATTGGTTAAATTCTGAATGTGAACAAATAAAATAAAAAAAAGCAATAAATAAAAAAACAAATAAAATAACAAATAGTGTATTTGCTGTTTAAATCACTTGTTTCCTGGCTAAAGTAAATATCTTTTAGCTATTTTAACATAAAATGTCTTGATTGGGATTAAAAATCAATGGGTCCACCAGACCCGCAAACACTGCCTGAGTAAGAATAATATCAACACCACACAAGGGTTAAAGAGCTTTTATCTAATGTGATTTTTCGAAAGCCAATGTTGTTGTTTTTTTTTTTTTTTTTTTTTGTTCTCAACCATCGAAAGTAATGTATTTATCCTTCTAGTTTAATTCCATTGATTGTGGTAAGTTTTTTTTCCATGTGTGTGTTTTATATTCTATACGAATGGTTTTATACTTTTGTTAAGTTTATAAATCTGTATAGGATGACTATAGTGTGAAAGACCTAGGGTTGGAGCTCATGCAAGTTACTCTCTGCTGTGTGTTTGGAATTAAAATGTATAAACATGTTGAAGTATTTAAACAAAAAAGTATTTTAAAGTTACAGGACAACCAACACCACCAGTCTCTGTGAGATGCACACAAAATGTTATCACTTTTCTAACCAAAAGAGGACAAAAATACAAAACTCAAATTGAACTTTTGATGGCTCCCTTTCCCCTTATTGAAATGAGTATTTTAAAATAAATTGTCTTAATTCGGATTAAAGATCAATGGGTCCACCAGACCCGCAAATACTGCCTTAGTTACATGAATATCAACACCACACAAACTGTCCTTCTATCAGTTTCCTTGACATTAAGTTAAAAAAAATTATATTTTTCAATTTTTCTCATTACTGTTACACTGATTTTAAATCATGGTAATGAGAACGAGGACTAACGGTAATGAGACGCTTTTAATTCACAGATCGCACTAATAACCAGCATGTAATTCAGAGTCAAAGACAGTTTTCCCATGATTGTTCATTTGTTTTGTTTGTTTTTAATTTCATATGTGAACATGAACATGTTATAAACACATTTAAAATCATTCTTTTCAGCAACAGCTCAGTCTTGCTTGATCTGGATCCAAAGTATGGAATAAACATGAAATCATAGAAAAACATTGCTTAGTTTTTTTTACAGTAAATTAAACAAAGTAACAGTAAATTTAACAAATAACAGGAAATTATTTGAAGCTAGATAAAATGAGAGGAATGTCTGAAAGCAGAATAATTTTGTGAATTTTTGTAAACCAACTTAAACAGATCTAAATGACCCAAAGCTAAATATTTTAGCACAAGACTGATGTTTTACATTTAAATTGTTAGCTTCTCTGCTAAAACATTAAATTAGACTTTGCATCCTGCTGAAGGTCCAATTTGTAAATTCAAAATCATGTTCGTACATTGATTTTCAAGTGAAAGCATAATAGTCCCTTCAATCTGTACATGTGCATTTTACCTGAATTCAGTTGAAAACAGGTTCACAGATTATAATTTTTACGTTTTTCAGCTGCTTCTCATGAAATGTTTACAAACTGTGTGAGGTATATTTACGCATTGTTGATTATGCATTTGCAGCCTCACTTATGAGTACACTCAGCTCTGAATTTGTGATAGAGCCTCCTGAGCTAGAGACTCGCACATTTTGGGTTCGTATCTGTTACCTCAGAGTTATTCCTGTTCTCCACCAATCGGAGCGCTGAAACTGGCTCCATAGAATAAGCATAAAATCATAGGAAAATGTTGCTAGGACCGGAGCACTGCAAGTTATTGATCAACTTTCATGAAACACACCTGACCTCACTACTTAAGGTTGCATGCATGTTTGGGCATAGTACTTTGACGCTGCAGGGAAACAGGTTTAGGAGCTAACTGTTAAGGGTTTGCTATGTTATTTTAATTGCCTTCGTCATATTTTATCTTCGATTTTTATCTCAAATAAATTCTTTAAGTGAATTCTAACAGGTGTAAGTTCCTCCATTCTGAAGGTGTGACATCGCTATACTGCTGTGCCCTGCTGAGTGATAATTTGTTGTGGTGTAATTCAGAGGTTAGATTCTTAGTTTTCCTCAAGATAAGGATACAAGTGTAAAATTCCAGGGAGATAGCTTCCATTGAAGCAAATGAAAAAACAACTTCTGTCGCTGAACCAGTAGTTGAGCAACAGCTGGGATGGTGTTATGGAAATAAATACTCATGAGACATAAGTTCCAAACACAGCAGCAGCTATTTAATGATCAAACCCAATCGAAAATGTATTTCCTCTCGTTCGCTGTAGTCTTGATTTGCTCTGATGGTGTGGGCATGTGCGTGTGCATAGAATTGCGTGTGTATATGTGTAACTGGATCTGTCGTTGAGTGGATCCAGATGTGCTGTAGTGCGCCAGTGATGACCAAGCATCCACACATTCTTTCCGCTCTTTTAGTTCCAGAACTAGTTTTTTTTCCTCTGTCTCTCTCTTTCTCTGTCATTTATTTTGCTCTCTCTCTGATTGCTCTCTGTCCATTCCAACACCCACTCTACTTTAACACTTGTTGCTTCTGCACATGCATTCGTTCAATCATACATACACACACACGCACGCATGCACACACACACAGAGAGAGAGAGAGAGAGAGAGAGAGAGAGACAGAGAGTGCAGGCATGCAGTGTATGAGACAGAAGACCCGTGACCTCTCACCCTCTGCAAAATGACTTATCGACTCCTCACTCAGCCTCAGTGACACATGGCAGCAGCTGCTCCACACACACACACGCATGCTAATCTGACTTATATTTAAAAACTACACATAATTTAATGTCATTATTTTTATTTACTGATATTTCCACAAACTGATTGAACATCTCAAGTGAATTCAAAACAAAGGAGGTCTTTGTCGAGTTCTGCGTGGAACACAGGATGTCCCTCCACTCATCAGATTATTTTAATCAGATCATTTTAGATAGAGTTAGCTTCTGCACAATGCTTGGTAAACAACCATCTACCAGAGCTTCAAACTAAAGTAATATTTGGAATTAATATACACAAATATATATTTGAATATAAAAAGTTGGGTAAAAGTATAAGGAAATCCATTCTTTGCACTATAGGAAAAAATATTTATTGGAGGTATTTAAAAATAGAATTAAAGCTATTTTTAACACTAAAATAGTCTCAAATGAACTATTCTACTGAAAATGTAATCAATTAGCCAAATAATCTGATAAAACGTGTGTCGTCACGCACCGCTTCCAGTGCCTGCCCTGGCTCACACATAGACACTCAATGACAGTAGGCACTGTAACTTTGATTGTTATTACATCAAAAACGCTTTAAATCTGTCTAAAATCAAGCAGAACCATATGTGTAGATTACCAATAATGCTCCATAACAAATATTAGAGTTAAGGTGTTCTAAAAAATATTTTTATAAAGTGGAATTTGCTTTTTTGGAGCACAAGTTAGAGGAGAAACCGATAGTGTCTTACCTTTTAACTTTCGTTTCTGAAAAGCAGTTTCACTTTCTAAACATAGATTTTTTTTGTCCTGTTTTCGCAGATGATGTTGGTTTTTTAACACATGTAAGTTATTATTAATATCTGGACGGCAATAAAAAAGTGGAAGAATACAGCTGAAGGTTTTTCTCATCAGTCTACATCTTGCTTTCACTTCGCCGACAAAAAGTTGTGTGGACATTTAATGTTATGATCTCTTAACATTTGGCATGTGTTATGCTGTTTATATTATTATCTTTTGCCAATATTTACATATTAAAGACTTTACTAATATTTGTGATGCAGACGGAGCATTTAACGTTACTTATATAAGGTGACACCCTTTCCATAGTAGACACTCGCTATAATACGAAAGCTAACATTCGTTTTCTAACTAAAACTAGAAAGTCAGAACACATTTCAGCATTTGTTAAGTCTCTGCTGGTCTCCTTCAGAATAGATTTTAAAGTTTTGCAGCTCATATATAAGTCCAAAAATAACTTGGCACCTAAATACCTAACAGACATGCTCAGTGAATACACACCAAACAGTTAAGTTTCAGTCCAGCGGAGCTCCACAAACAACGATTGGTGTAAAAAAAAAACGTACAAATTAAATAATACGCTCACTAAAAGAGTCCAGTTGAGCGAATCTGTGAACAATTACTGAACTGTGATCTTTCGCTCGCATTGAGTGAACATAATGTTTCTTACTAACGTCGCACAAGAAAACAAAGAGTGAACAAACAGACTTGTGTCAACATCTCTGTCAGACGATCAGAATCCAGAATTCAGACAGATCATGGCATGGAAGGAACTAATAGAGGCTTCGAGGTGGAGGATTTTGCCTCAATTAATTTTGTAATTGAGTTTTGCGAGGAACTCAAGGAATTGTTTCAGCCATAAAATGAACTCTGCTGCCACTCCAGAACATACTAACCACTTTGTGTCTTCATTGCAGCTATATTCGGTTGATTCAGTTAAAGTATAAAGGAAGTGGTTCTTTAAGTTTAAGTTCTCTAAACACCTTTACGATCTGAGGCCCCGTTCACACATACCCGGTTTTTTAAACATTTTTTTTTTCTTACCCCATTTACAAAAAGCTTTCCACACGAAACCAATCTGAAATGTTGCTTATAGTGTGACTATGACAGTAGAGGGCAGCAGACTCCTCACCCATTGAGGTTAAATCAACCAATCAGAAGCTTCTTTCAGCTCCGAGCCGAGAGACTCTTCAGAATGCTGCACTTCATTGTAATGGCTGGAAATCACATCTCACACAAGGATTAGAATAACGTCTTTTATAAACAAAATTTCTCTCTCTCTCCAGTCTTTACAAAAACTATTTCTCTCTGAAAACTTTCTCATTCATCTGAGGCTCAAACAGTAGTTTTTCCAAAACTGGCGCTTTTTTTTGTTTGTACGAGGTGAGCGTGTCTACAGCAACAAAAACATCCTAAACATCTCTGAAGATCTGCATTAGCTCAGAAAGGCTGATGCAAACCCTCGCTCTGTCCTCTTTAACCACATGGAGCTCTGAGCAAATGCTGCTGCATCCGTTAAAAAGCTCATATAACTCCTTTAAACTGTGCCTGAACCAGAATTTGCATGGTTATCGTTATAAAATAACCGTGTACGTGTAGGCCTGAGATTTCAATGTTTATGTCAATGTTTTTTTTTAACTACTTAACTTTTAATTTAGTTAACCCGGATATTGTCTCATTAAAATATTTCTCTTCATGTGCTGAATCTGACTCTGTTTGAGGAAAAGGATCCTCTGATTGGTGTTCATTAATATACACACATCTGCCATGTCATGACCCCACACACTCTCCTGACTCTTCAGTGGGGCATGCTTCAGCACAAACTCATGCACAGACTCCTCACACAAAGAACCAGAGACGCACCCTGAGCCCGACGCAGTGTGTGCCAGATGTCCACAGAACACACCCGCTCGCAGACTTTTGTCTAGATCATAAACACACCCTCTGGAGCTCCTTAAAAGAGAGCAAAACACTCTCGCTGTCCTGCGGTTCGGGGACAAAAGCACCGGATTAATCAGGTTACACAGCTTTCATACTTAAGAACTTTCTTCTTAAAGGGGCAGTATGACAGTACCTGTTCGCAATTAATCCGTTCCGGCTGGCTTTCGTATGCTGGATTGTTCTTATGTCGAAGCAAGTTTTACATTTAAAATGCCTATTCTGTCCCAAGCCACACAGATGTCCTTGTAAATCTCATCTGATGTGTGCTTTTGTTGTTGTTTGGGTTTGCCGGAGATTTGTGAGGAGTATGCTGCATTCTACTGTTTGGACAAACTCTTTCCAACGTTTCAGATAGTTTTTCCAGGTTTCGTGTGGACACTGTTTTCTTTCTACCCGTGATCACCAGGATGCAATTTTATTTTTGAAGTGTAAGAAAAACTCTGGTACGTGTGGACAGGACCTTAGCTAGCTAGAAGTTCATATTCTCATCACGCCACGTTGTGATATTGTTTAGTTTAGAGAGAGTTATTCTACAGCAGCAGCGGATGTATGTTAAAAATTATATTTATATGATTTATGATAAGGGAAATAAAACCTGGCATGCCCAACACAGCAATGTTGATTAAAGGATGGACAGCACAGGACGGAGAGCACAGCTATAAATGCTTTGTTTACGACTGGTTGCATGTGGAGCCTCCACAGCGGGGCGACTTGACGCACTAGTATAGATTGACCTTTAGTAACCCGATAATAGAAACCAGTGTTCTGCGGTTGCATTGCACCACAGAAACCAGCATAACTCTTAACATTTGAGTCTTGTTCTTCTCATCTATGTGATTGAGGAAACTGAACAACTGTGAGGAACTTTCTTGCAGCACTTTCACAAAAAAGAGTTTCATTTTAGTGGGCCACAAATAGAACACTGATAAGATAAATTGTTAGCCCATGATGTCTTACAGGGCTTCTTTGCTCACCGCTGAACAGTGAACCATTTCTTCCTGCTTTCATTAGAATATTTGAGAGCTTTAGGTGAAGCTTTGTGGCAGTGAGAGCTGCAAAAGGCAGCTTTCATGAGTGAGTTGCTGTTATGATGGTTATAACAATCTCAAAGTGGTGCCAGGCGTACGCGCACACACACACACACACACCCTACAGGAAGAGACAGTCTATTATCCTGCTGCAATAACTCTGTGCTTCTTTGACTCAAACTGGACTTTCCCAGTAATGTTTACCTGGCTCCATCTGTCTCTCAAACACTGAAACCATAATGGCTGTCTCTCTCAACAGACTCCGTGCTGTCCTTATCACAGCTCATGCTGGACACCTGCTCGGTAACAACTGTTTGTTTCAGTGTTAGTGTGTGAGCATGCTTCGTTACAGATGTTTGTTCAGAGATGCTTATCAGCCGCTCGGTGGATTTTTATGGATTGTTTGAGGGATTGCGGCCTCTTTTGCATGCTCTGGTTTTGCATACAGGCTGGAGAGAGCTCAAGGTTCTATTACAAGATTTTTACTAAATCTTATTTAGTTTTAGTAAAAAGGTAATCCTTTAAAAAGTAGAGATCCAGTTCCTGGACCAAGGCCGATCTCATGCTCCATTGAAATTGTACATTTTCATGTAAAATTGTTTGTTTTTCTTTTATTTTTCTGAAGCTTTTCTTCTTGAGCTGGGGCAAGGATTGTTTTAGACTGCAGTGCTTGTGTTGACAAAGTGTTTAAATGGGATAAGTTTTGCTCTGAAAAGTGAGAGTTCTGCCTCTCAAACAGAAAAAAAAATAATGATGAATCAGATGAGTTCTTCGTCCTGCCAGGCTTTTTATTCTCAGAGCACAGCTGAAGATATTTAACCCTTCATGAGAGATCATGAGAAGAGGAAGTAACTATACAATGTAATAAATAGTTTTTTCACTCCTTAGTGTTGCTGCAGGGAGTGTCAGCTTCTACGCAGATCTCCATTAAAACTGTACATTTTCAAGTAATATTGTTTACTTTTTTTTTAGTTCTGAAGCTCCTAAAAGCCAGGGTGTTTGTCCTTTCAGGCTGGAGATGTGGATTGTTTTTGACTGCAGTGCTTTGAAGACCAGACCTTTGACCTCGGAGTGTGCTTTTTCCAGCATGAGTTGTGCACAACTGAATATCCTAGTAAAACACAGAGCTAATTTTATTATTTCTTTCAGCTAACAACCGAAGAGGAGCCGGACATGCCGTGACCAACATCTTGGCCAAAGAGCTTCTGCAGGAGGACGCACCGCCCAGCGCCAGTAAAAAAACCCGCCTAGACACGGTGGATGGGGCCGAGGCGTCTCCGGAGAACACGGACTCTCTGGAGGATCTACTTGACACCACTCCACTCCGCTCGAACTGAACCGTGGCGGAGTTTGCAGGGACGGGGCTATCACTCAGACACATGCCTCGAGTAAGACCAGGCGGCCTCCAATTGGACGCCAATCTGAAGATGGATGTGTCTCTGATGCACCTGCGTTTCTCTTTCACTCAAAGCACGACGTTCAACTCTTTCTTTTTCTTGGTCCAAAGATCAGGATAAAGAAATAAAGGCAGAGGAGCGATCTCTGGGGAGCTTTTAGTGAGAGAAAATCAACCAGGTGGATGAACCCCAGGGTGGCTTTATTCATCTGAGGAAGATTCTGCCACAGATGAAGAGCATCTACTGTTTTAGTTTGTATTTGTTTGTTTGTTTGTTTGAAAGTAATTTCACATGTTTCAAAAGTGACATTGAAATTTAAAGTGCCAATAATGTCAAACCCAAAACTGTTCTCATGCAGTTTTTCTCTCTGTACTTGAGCTTGCCAAGTCTCCACCGGCTGCAGAACAAACTCTGAAGGCGTTCGAGAACTTCCTGCCTGGTTCGAGAAGCATTCATCATCAGGTTCCTTCACGTTCTGAACTCTTCCTATTAAGAGTTGACTTCCATCACTCTGTTTTCCTGCTTTGGAGCTCTGTATCGAATGTCTTCCTGTTATTGTAAAAGATATCGATTATGTTCAGCGGAAGAATTAAACACTTAAACTATTAAGCTAAACTAAAACACGTAAACTAAACGAGGGAGGACGTGGGCACTGATTTACTTTTTTTTAAAGTAGGTGAAATGTTTCAACAGTTTTGGATGGATTCGATAAAATGGAGGTAAATTATAGCTGTGACTGGAGTTTGCTCGTCAGGATTTTAACAGTAACATCTCAAACACTGGAAGATAGTTTTGTGAATTCATGTGTTTGTTTGGAGCTGTAGAACTGGTGGGAGAGTGGTCAGGGGCTTCCGTGATGCACCACTCGCTCTTTGAAAACCTAAGAACTGCAAAAAAAAACTGCTTAGATGATCTTAGATGATCTCTATGATCAAAGTTGAACTACTGAAGAATTGCAGCCAAAAGTGCAGAAAGTGGATTATTCTAACTGGAATTATTCTATTCATTTAAATAGTTCAAAATGAATTTCTCACACCTCCTGTCTTCCGCTTGTACATTTTTTGTTTTCATTTTCAGAGATCAGCTGAAGATATTTAACTCTTCCTGAGAGATTTTCATCGCTCCAATTGAGTTTGTGCCACTGAAAAAAATACATCTTCTGTACATTTAAAAGATCATGAGGTGAAGAAGTAACTATGCAATAAAATAAACTGTTTGTTCAATCATTAGCATAGCTGCAGTGAGTGAGTGTCTGGGTTTTTTTTTTTGTTTTTTTTTTTTTTGGTTACACGACTGTTCTGAAGGAGTCGAAATCACTGTGTTCAAAGTACCGTTCAGCCTTAAAGGAACAAGAGAACATCAGAGTTCTCTTACATTTCTCTAAGAATATCTCCCTGTGTATATTTATCAGAAGAAACCAACCAATCGAGAAGATCTGGAGCGATGAAATTCAGTCACAAAGCATAACTCGTTCCTGAGATAAATCCTGAGAAACGGAGTCTGACATCTGGAACTCTCTGAGCTTAAGTTGGCACGTTGAGCAGAAGCGCTTCCGGAGCAATGGCTGAGCTCAGAGCTGAACTCACACAGGTTTATAGCTTTGGCTTACTGTAGTTTGTAAATAGTGTTGCTTCCACATGGGAGAAAAGGGCTCACTCGCACTGGGAAAGAACAACATCGAGACATTGTTTTTAGCATCGGTTATTTTACTGTAACGCTGTGTTTGGTTATTTTGTGTATAATTCACCTGAAGATGTTTATTCTGGATGTCTATGAAGCAAACCAATAAAATAAGTTCTTTAGTAATCATTCAGGCTTCATTCAAGTGTGTTTGGAAACATGAAGTCTGTTAAAAGTGTGTTCAGTTGGGTTCGTTGAAGAAATTTGGTTCGATTTCACTGACTCGGCACAGCATTATGTACAGACAGAAAAAACCTATCGTACGTCAGTTTTCTGGTTCAGTTGTGGGTTTGTGCCAGTTAAAATATTTAATGAAGAGTGTAAGTAACTAGGAATATTATACTAGAATAAGAGTATAAAATTATAGAATGAAAAATGTACTCAAGTAGTTAGTTACTAGTTACTTCTGATCTCAACGAAACGAAGCAGAACTGCTGATCATCAAACTATTAGAAGAGGATCTCATTATCTCTTTTCAAAAAGATATTTACTGAAAAATAATCTAAAAGTTTTTATAGTCAATTTGTTCATCATCTTTTACACTGTGTGGTTAACGTTTTACACCCATAACCTTATCTTCAAAGTTGATTTACTCTCAATGATTGAGATCAAGGCATTCATGCATTCTAGCTCCTTGAAGTGAATAAAAACATGATTGCTTTCAGAACTATTTGTTTAAGAGACTCTGAGTCGACTCGATAAACACAACTTCATACAAAACTCTTTCAAATTCAGAACTCTGAGTGTTCCTCAAAGCTAAAGCTGTGCTTCACGCCACGTAAGCAAGCATTTTCAAAAATCCAGAATAGCGTCTCTTTAAAACAGATTGACAGTAATAAAAATAACAAGTCATATAAAAAGCTATTTTATGTTTGATAAATGGTTACAAATATGATAAAGGCTCAAGAGGAATAGATTGAATTGAGTGGGTTTTTGTTACTTTTTTTTTTTTTTTTTTACTTTTGATAATTAAAACAAGACTTCCTAATGATTGCATTAACCAAATATTTTTAACACTGTCTTTACTATTGTGTTTCTTTTTGTTGTTGTTTTTGTTTCTGAAGATCAGAAAATGTAGTTCAGCTGATTTAGTTCTGCTTTTATATTGATTAATCAAAGTATTATTATAGCTTGTAAAAGAAATAAATTAAGCATCAGAGTTGGGGAAATGAGCCTTTACTTGAGTAAAATTATTTGTTCACTAAACTGCTAAAATTCTAATTTAATATTTTGTCACCATCATTGTATAAGTACATACTCTTTGAGGGCAGTTGTGGTCTGATGGATAAGGAGAGAAGGTCGCTGGTTCAATCTCCAGATCCACCGAGTTGAAGGTGGTGAGTGATGAAACACTTGCTCTCCATCTTCAACAACCACAGCTGTGGTACCCCCGAGCAAGGCACCAGTTTCCCGCCTGCTCCCGGGGGGCTGATCCCATTGCTCCCAGGTTTGTGGTCAAGGTGTTTGTTTTCTACTGTGTGTGTACACTGGGATGGGTTACATGCAGAGCACAAATTCCAGGTATGGGCTCTCCATATCTGGCTAACTTTCACTTTAAAGTTCAATTTGGAATGTATAGAATTTACTTCCAGCTGTTTGTTTTACAGAGCAGCTTTCAGGGATCCTGTATTGAATCGATTGGACTTCTTCGTGTTGATGTAAGGAATGTTACAGATGTGCGCTGGTGTTCCTGGACTGTGTGTGGAGTGGTTAATGTGATGTGACGGGAGCAGCACAGCTTAGACATTCCTCCCCGTTCACCCTAGCGCTGGGTTTCTGTCTCCTGTGTGCTGAGAAGTGCAGCTGTGATGAGGTATTTCCTGTCATCCGCCTGTTACTGCTCGAACCACCTCCCACATTTACCAGTCAAATATCCTGTTTGTGAGGCGTCTGGTTCGTGGTTAATCCAGCTCGCTCTCTTCTGTGTTTCGCTGGGATGAGGCTTGAGAGGGGGATCTGGAATGTCTGTGCTGGGCTCTCTCCGTTCCCTCTGAGCTTGAGGAGGATTGCTCGGCTAAGAATTGAAGAAAACTCATACAGAAATGGAGAGCAGAGACTAACTCAGGGCAGATGTGAATTTTAACTAAACATGACTTTGTGGGTTCAGAAGCTCGTGCTGCTGCTGTTTTGTAGAGTTTTTAACTCATTTGAATGAAATGCATTTTATTTGAGCAGACCCTGAAAGCTCAAACACTCAACAGAAATTTGAAAGATTTTTGAACAGTTTATCCCATATTATCAGCCCCTGTTTACCTCCACAAGCTCATACACTCTTACATGCCCTCCAGAAGCCTGCGCTCAGAAAAGGAACAGCGACTCGTGAATTATTAAGCCGTTTATAAGGCTTAATCTGTTTTAGCACAATCTTCTTAAATGTCATGTTAAAAAATCCCTAATTATTTAACCAGAGACATGTATTTTTCTCTAGCAGAATGTACTTAAATAACTTATTTTTTAAAGTCGTAAATGAATCATCCAGACACATCATTTTTATAACATCATTACTGAAATATTTTTTGTTTAAGCAGATAATACAAAATTTACCTATTCGTATTAAGGAAGATTACTTGATAAAAGCATTTAAGTGTATACCAATTTATTGCATGTTTTGGAGGTATCAAAAAGCACTAAAACAGAAACGCTACTGTTATCTGCCAGAATTCTCAAACCAGCCATGAATTGCACATCGCCCAAATGAGGATTAAGTCAGCAATTTTAACAGCAATTTTTATTATGTGAACCTTTAATGACCTGCAACTCAACAACAGTAACTAAAATAGAGTTGACACAAAATAACTTAATAAACACACACTAGTTATCGAACAAATTTATAACAGTATATAGTTCTCTTAAAATAAATGGTGTATCTTTTCCTCAATCATTTAGCCTAATTAGCTCCTCAAATGAATCCTAAGAATTACACAAATTTGCTGAAAAAAGTTATTTGTTTTTATTTTATAGTAGAAATGTTCTCAATATTTTATAAGAAACCCAGATTTTTTTAATAAAACATGCACACTATTTTTAATTATTTTTTTGTGTGTGAATTACAAGCTGACTAGTTTTTTTTTACAGTTAGGCCTCATAGCTGTAAAAGATTTGAACAGAACTAAAGCTATGAAAATGTGCATGCATGTTTGATACTCATTTAAATGTTTTTGATAAAATGCATATTTCGTAGATGTTTAACATCAATGTTTAAAGAGACAAAGCAACCATACAACAATGCTGAAAGTTTCAGAGCTCAGAATGCTTTGTTTGCATCTGCCTGTCTCTAATTGTTTCTGTCTGTCTGTCTCTGTTGGCATCTCTGTCGTTTGGCAAAGACAAAGATTTCGTTTTCTTCAATTTAAGGTTTACTTGGATGTGACATTTGCATCATTAATTTAATTGCAACCCCATTAAACATTTAAAGTAAAAACAAAAAGAATCCCTCACTCTTTAAAACCAATCATGGAGACTGCTCTGATGGTTAAGTTCAACAACCTTCAGAGTAGGATTGAAGAGTGAGATCTCTTAGGGCCCTTTCAGACCGGTATCTGTGTTCCGATTCCATAAACACTGTGGTACTGGTTTATTGCTGTTTGTGTGAATGCAATCTTTTTGGAACCGATACCAAAATCACTTCCAGAGGTAATCTTGGGAACATTAAGTTGTCTAGTGGAGAAATGAGTGGGACATCTGTCTCCAAAGAGGAAGTTGCTACGTTCTACGTGATTTAAAAACAGACTTGATAGTTCATTATACACAGCAACCCAGCAGGGAAAAGATGTTTTCATCTTCTGAACTTCACAGTAAATAAACAAATATGGAATCTGTGGTAAGAACATCAGAAAAAGTTTTGAGTTTTGTGGCGAACTATACACACACTGACGATGCTAGACATCTATCATGTGACTTCGATTATGTAACTACGTAAGCGTTTCTAAAAAGAATCAGAAGTATGAACATAAAACAGCAGGAGATTTGGGAGGATGAGCGACCGTTCTCGGAAATAGAACACACAAGACATTCCCAGTGCTCTAATTCTTTCCAGCTGATGAGATACTCAAGGTTCTGTGCTTGGTCCTCTCTTATTTTCCATTGAGCCACTTTCCTGTCCTATCATTGATTGGCATGCATGACTTCCATAAGCTTCTAAAACATGGCAGTCCTTTTTTCCTGATGAACAAGGTTGTTGACTTAATAGAAGTTACTGTTGATTCATCAGAATACCTGATCAACATCTCTCCATAGATAAAGAATCATCATCTGTAGCTCAATATGGCAAAAATTTTAGCTGCAGTTTGTCTTTTCCTATCCCACTGAGTAACATTACCTTAATGATCACCCGCTCTGTTTCAGACAGGAAACTAAGAGTGACTGGAAGAACAGCTGAAACTCCTAGATATCGGTCTGCATATCTACAGAAAGATCATTCTCTTCTTAACAGAACATACACCTCAACTTCTGGTTCAAGCTCCAATTATATCTAAACTCAAGTACTGCAATGCGCTTCTAGAAGAACTTCCATCTGAATCTGAATCTCCATCGTAGCGTGTGTTGAACTCAAAACACGGATGTTTCCCAGCAAGCAGGATCTAAAACAATCTAACGATTATTAGAGTAGAGGAGTAACCCTGGCATTCCTGATCCTATTAGTCCGGAGGGGGGTTACTTTATTTATACATTGGAGATGTGCTGCCATTGTTTTCTATTTAGTCTAGATGATTTTATTTTAATTTGACGTCCACTGAAATATTCACAGTGTCTGTTTGTTATTTAGTTTATTTGGTTTTGCTGTTTTTTGCACTCTGTACTAGTTTTCTCAGTGTGTGAGAGTTGGAGAGAACGTGAGGAGTAATGGAGAGAGAGAAGGAGCGGTGAGATTGTGAAGGGTATGCGACACAAAATCTTCACAGTCTAAAGCAGAGGGTTTATAAGAGTGATAGAGATTGATCTGAACCTTCTCAAATAAAACCAAAGGTGTTAAAGTGTGAAATTGTGTGCACACCACATAATGAGCGAGTCTCGAATGTTAAACGAGGTATATTTTATATTTTTGTTATCTTTTAACGTGTTGTTGGTTCTCTGAGTTATCAATTAAAGATAGATAGAGTAAGCAAATTTGTTTAACAATTATATGCTGATTGCACACTAAAAAATAAATAAAAATAAAGCTCACCAACTATTTAACAGATTAACTAAAAGGTTACTTTAAAAAAATCAGTTTTGATTATAATAGTCAAAAATTTATTTTGGACAAATTTTTCAACTGAGTACAAAGGTTTATTCTATTGCAGAAATTTAAAAACAATGTAGGCTGTATTAGGTGGTTCCAACATCCAAGCATTAGTGGTGTTCCACCCCTGTTGAAAGCTTTCACTGATAAACTGCTTTTAATAGAGTTTTAGATAAATGTGCGTGAACTGTAACATCTATGTGTTTTTAAGATGATCTCCACAGGTTTTTCGTGGATTCAGGGTACGGCTGACTGAAAAATATGCTAGATTTCAGCTTTAATGCTTTGGTTTTCTGCAGTTTAAGGGATAAAGGAGTTTTTGTGATTTTTTTAGGGTAAATGCTGACATTTTAGGGTTAAATATGTGTTCTTAAATACATGGAGCCTCTTGGGTGAATTTTCAGAATACATTTTGAGATTTGAGACATTTTTAGGGTAAACTTGTTGGTCTTCAAGCATGGTCTCCTAAGAATAGGTTAAATGTTGTTCTGAACAATTTTTGGAAAATGATTTATTTGCTGTTTTTATTAACCAATATTGCAATCGTGATTTGCGATGCAATTACTGCCATCACTGAAGTCTTACTAGAACAATTGATTTGTTGATCTTCCAGCCTTGGATGCATATACAGGCTGGTTAAACACTATTTTAAACTTAAGTTAAACTTAAGTGAAAAAGAAAATAAGTTTAAAATAAGTGTAGCTTTACCATGTTTTAGTAGTTGAAAGTTGCTGCGATAATTATGTAATCCTGTGGATTGTGTTTAAAATATGGTGTAAAAGTAGTTTTTGTGATTTCAAATTGAATTTATCCATATTGTGATTAATTGTTACGCTCTAGTTAAATGTGTTAGTTTAGAATGTTGTAGTTTATTTAGCTGAATCTGATTTTTTGTTACAAGAAAACAAAGCCGCTTTTCTTTTTTTTTTTCATTTTAAATTAATAATCAAAGAAACAAATTGTACACGGATTTGAAAAGTCCACTTTACATGGTGTGGCAGCTTTAAAATTTGGTGGGAGAACAGAATTAACTCAGTAACTAATGAACACATCCATTTTGCATGTGATGATAGAGTTTTTCAGAATAATGAAGGTTTGATTTTTATCATTGATGAATCTAAAATATCAAATTTTATTACCATTTTGTTTTTATGTTGTCAGGGATGGTTTTGCTTCAGAGGATGATTTTGTTGAACGTTTCTTCAGTTCTCTGCTTTTCGCTCAGTGAGTAAGAGATGAGTACCTCAATGTAAACTAGAGCTTGAGAGATAAAGAACATTGATGCAAAGGACCACAGTAGACCGTGGCTTATTCTCTCCATTTCTCTCTCTTCACTCACATTCCTCTGCTTTGTTCTCATCAGAATAATATAGGCCAGAGGAGAACGGCTGCAGCTCGTGCTCCCCCTCGGGCTCCGTCTGATGATCCTCTCTTAACCACGACTTCAGTGTGTCTTTGTGCTAATGATGAGTAGAATCGCGTCTTTATCTTCTCCTTCTCTGTAAGAGAGGGAGAGAGAGAGAGAGAGAGTGTGAGTGTGAGTAAGGGTCAGTGGCCCGAGGAAGGGACGGGTGATGAGTAAGAGAGGCTCTTTGTCTCAGGGTTTGTTTCAGAGGCTGGACTAATAGATTTCCTTCAGTGACAGCATGACACAATGATGTTTTCAGAGCACAGTGATGAGCTGTTTAAGATGTGATCACGAGACTGTACAGCAAAGGCTGTACTTCCTGCGCCAGCTGAAGAAGTTCAACCTCCCACAGATGCTGCTGACCCAGTTCTACTCAGCGGTCATCGAGTCTGTTCTGAGCACCTCCATCAGTGTTTGGTTTAGCTCAGCATCCAAATCACACATCCGGAGACTCTAGAGGACAGTTCGGACTGCTGAAAAGATCATTGGAGCTCCCCTACCCTCTCTTCAAGACACAAAGAGAAAGAGGGCTCACAAAATCATTCTGGATGATGCCCACCCAGGAAACCACCTCTTCCAGTTCTTACTCTGGCCAGCGCTTCAGAGCCCCAAACACCAGAACAACCCGGCACAAACACAGCTTCTTCTTTTAGGCAATTCAGGTCCTAAACCCATAATTTCCCCAACAACGCTCATGTATTTCCTCTAAATATTGCACTAAGCACCAGGACTCTGATGTGGACACTTTGCACATTTTCAGTCAATCCAAATGTAGTTGTTCTGTTGCTGTTCTTTATTTTTACTTTACGCTTTGATCTGCACATTACCTCCAAAGCACATCTCTTAAGCACCTTGGACTACCTATATTTCTAGAATATTACTGTATTCTATTTACATTTCACTTGATCAATTTACTTATATAACCTGTTACTGTGCAACGTTAGTGTGTCCTTTTTTTGTACCCACACTGGAGAGTACCCCTGTACCACAATAAATTACTTGTGTGTTTGCATATCCACACTTGGCAATAAAGGTATTAATAATTCTGAGACGTAATCTCATGGAGCACGTAATCTTCTGTTAACCCCTCAACTGCTTAAAAATATAAAATTTATATAAAAACCTAAACGTTGAAGGAAAGGAAGAACAGTGACATGAAACGTTTTGCTTGAAATCAGCACACACAAGAAGAAAAATGTTTCAAGATTTTAAGATAGAGCAGACCATCTCTCACTCTCTCGCTCTCTCTCTCTCTCTCTCTCTCTATATATATATATATATATATATATATGTGTATATATATATATATATATATATATATATATATGTGTATATATATATTATCTTCTCTTTCTATCCCTGTTTTACTCTTTCACTTTCTCTCCTTGCTTTCCTTGGCCTCACCTCTTTCTCTCTGCTAGTTTCAGAAATAGCAGGGCATGTGTGAACCATGCTGTGGAGTCACTGAAGCCTCCTCCAGCTCTAACTCTCAGGGACTTTTGCTCAAGGCTTCTGGTGCAAAGGACTGCAGTGAGCAAGACTTGCGTCATCTGCTCTCCTGCACAGATTATTTCAGGGATGGAGGGTGGTGTGGGTCAGAGATGAATCAGCACTGAGTGGAGTTCTCTTCCTGCTGCTACTGCTGAAAGACGCTGTTGTTGCGGTATTCCTGGAGTCTGCCAATAGTTCAATAGTTCCGGCTCAAACACAGAGTCTTTGTCCCGATTGTCCGTGCCACTCCAACATCAATAAAACAGGCTCTTCAAAGAGAGAGCTTCACCAGGAGAGGAAATTCAGACTGTGTGGGGTCATCCAGCTGCCAAAGTAACATTGAGCAGAAGATTTGGGAATCGAGAGCACTAAAACTAAAAAAAAAAGTTAAAGGAAATTGTAAGCATATAAAGTTTAAAACTTTAACAATGAAGCTTTAGGAAGCTCTCGAATAGGGCTGCAACAGGTAATCGATTACAAAAGATCGATTGATATTTGTTGTGAATTGAAGCTTAGTTCACGGAGATTCACCGTACCATTCACGAGCGGCAACAAGAAGCGCAAGTGATTAAAAGGAGGCAGAGGCAGAACGAAGATAAAAACAAAACGCAACAAGTTATCTCAGATGCTGATCATCTCAAGCTTTAGCGTGGTACAGAGCAGATAAGATTAGGAAATAAAAGGGTGGTAAGCCTTTATTTTCTTTAGTTTTTTTTTTCTCTTTGTGATCTGTAACGTAAAATGACATTGACATTTGCTCATAACGTAGTTTCTAGGAATAAATGCTTCTTAGTCAAAACTGAAGTTTGTCAGTTATCTTCCTTCTCTTATCTTTCATTTGTAACCGTCTGAGAGGCATTTCGCCCAACCATTCATAAGAAATCCCAATAAGTGTACAACGAACATTTCGCAAGCTAGTGTTACAAGTGGATGCAGTCAATAACTCTTTTCACTGAGTGAACCGTTTAGATTACATATACGTATAAATACGTTTAGATTAATAATCACACCAGTAAGCATGTTAATTTTTTTAGATTAGTGTATTATGCTATGTTTTTGGTTCTTTTTAGAAATATTTTGCAATTAGATCAGTTTTTTTGCCTGATATGAATGATGCAAGTGAATCATACTTTGAAATGAATGAGTCAAAAGAACTAAGCGCCAACTTCCCATCATTGCTCAGAGGAGAACTGCCACACTGTTTTATAATCTTTGAGGGCTTTATTTAACAACACTTGATGACCAGCAATACAAGCTTCAGGATGTTTATATTCTCTTCTTTCCCGGTCTCATTCTCAGTTGTTCATCTTGTAGTTCTTTGGAGCAGTATTCTGTCAAGAGATCGAAGTGATAGTGTGTATCAAGCTCCATCCAGCAGTTATGTCATGTCCCATTCAATCAAAACAGCAGCTCTTATTGGTCGTTCTTTTGTGAAAAAAAACCTGATCTGTTATGGTAGAGCTGAACTCTTTCGTGGACACCAATCTCTATCAGACAGATTTGTGATGCACCGTGATTTTCCTATTGAGATATGTTCACGCACAGAACTTCACACCGAATATTCAGATAGATCTTAAGATGGTTAACGAAGTAGTCTCTGGTCTAAAATCATGACAAAAGGGACCAAAAATTGTGCAGGATTTAACCAATAATAAGAACTCCACTGTTACGAGCACAAAACAACCACAAATGGGTTAAATTTTCAATGTGACAAAATAAGTTTAAACACAATTAATAAAGTATATTTGCTATTGAAATCACTTGTTTCCTGTCTAAAGTAAATATCTTTTAAGTATTTTAACATAAAATGTCTTGATTGGGATTAAAAGTCAATGGGTCCACCAGACCCGCAAACACTTAAACAATATTATCAACACTACTTAAAAGAGGTTAAAAGAGGTGTGATATGGCAGCTTCAATGACTTTAAAGCACTCTAACAGCAGTTTGTTCATGTACACTTTTATGTCTAAACATCTCACAAAGGTTGAGTTTCTACGATAGATGTTCTTTAAGGACAGTCTCCTAACCCATGCGGCTTTAATGTTCCTGGTGGGGAGCAAGCTGGATTATATTTCCCTGATGTGCATCATGAAATGATTGATCGGTGTTTAATCTGCTTGAGGCATGACTCCTCAGTGTTTATCTGATCGCTGGGTTTTCTGTTCCTCAATGTAGCCGGGTTAAGCATTTCATAAACTGTGAGGGCAGCATCCCAGAATATCCTCAGCAGCTGCTCGCCAGCACCTGCCACCATGGTGCCTAAGTGTTGAGAAGCTGCCATCATGAAAGCGGCTCCACAACTGATTTCTTGTGTTGATTTTTTGGGGCATCCTGCATGCGTTCTCTCTCAGGAAGCCTATAAGAGATGGGATCGGCCAGAGAGATTTCATAGACTCCCCATGTTAAAGTGCTCAATTTCACATGTGAAAAAAACTATTAATAATATTAATACCCCCCCTTTTCCTCCAATATGGCGAGCGCATGAGACTTGCCTAGAAATCTTAAAATGAGCAAAAATGTCTAGCTGATAATAAACACTGTTAGATCTTATAAATAGACTAAACTCTCAACAAGTCTTTCCAAACTATTTACAAAGATTTTCATCAAGAGTAAACACTGGGATTTTCAGGAAATGCTGCATTAAAATAAGTATATTTGTTTTTAAATGAAGATTTGGTCTTAAAATGAGAAGTGTTTGCCAATATTTTAGGAACAACAGCTTTCATTTAAGAATGTTTAATTTTAGTTCCTAAGTCAGAGTATACGGTTTTAAAAGTAGAAACTCTGGCTTAAAAGTAAGAGTTTATTTCTTCTAATAGATGATATACATGACAAAAATCTTTGGAAAAACAGTACTAAATTAAGAATGTTTGCGGTTAATTCTACTACATAAAAACTGGTATATTCTTAAAACTAGACTTTAATTCAGGGATTCAATTGTTTTTACCCCATCGTCAGATATTTTACTTGATCTAAGAAGATTTTAACTGCATTTAAAATTGTTTGTTTTTTTGCTCCAAGACAAGTGTTTTTGTCACTATTTAACATTTATTTCTTGAATTAAGATCACATTGACTTGAAATGTTTTAAGATTCTTGTTTTAAGATCAGCGGCAAAATCAACCTCTTGTTTTATAAAGTTTCTTATTTATATTCTTTCTTTATTTTTTAATAAGTGTATTGTGAAGACTATTTAAGTGATTTTTTTCTCAAAATAAGCTCAATAGTCTATACCATAAAAGCTTAAATTAGAAAATTTTTCCTAAAATAAGAAAATCAAGATTTTCAATCCAAATTTAAGCATCATCAGCTTTGCTTAGATTCCGTTTTTTGCAAATGTTTTTATGAAGCTCGTGCAGCTGTGTGTGCGTGAAGTGATTTTGAATGTTTAAAAAAAGAAAAGATGCTCCTTTATTTGAGAACCTTTTATTTGAAATGTAGTGTCGAGGAAAAGCAAATCAAACAGCGATATAAATATTAGAATATAAAATGGCAGAAGCAAACAGGAGGCAAGAAACCAGGCATGGGGTCAGAGATGTTACAGCAGGGTTACAGCACACACACACGCACGCACACAAACACGCACGCACACACACACTTCAGAATCATCATCTCCACACTACGAGCATCCCTACAGAAAGCACGACGGATCACGAAAGAAACGGGTGAGAACTTCAGGTCCATCAGAGCAAAGAACACAAAAATATATGCAGGACGTCACACAGCTACTCTACGATCGTGGCACTATCAGATTAAACTCTTTATGTACAAGTGCGTTAGTTCCTTCACTGGAGGAGAGGACAACATTGGCGACACGGCGTGTGTTCAAAGGGTTTTTTTTCTTAATTTTGAGATTTTTGTACACTTTTTCTCCAAAAAATTCCACTGATTATCTGAAATGTTTTTATTTATAGAGGAACATCATGCCGAGGGTCAGACTGCTGCATTCGAAAGTAAGGAGAACAGAGCTGTTTTTTTTTTTTATCTTTGTGCGTTTTATAAAAATATTACCAGCAGAGTTGAGATTACGATGGTTAACGCTTGAAGTACATTCGGTGAGGGACCCAGGACACAGCATTCCCACAGCGACAAATCCTTGGTTCAAACTTGATCTGTTTTATTTATTTTACACGATAATCTGACTTCGCTCTTTAAACATGATATTCACCCAAAACTGACTTAAGACTCAATTCGTGTTGAATTTTAGACCAAATGGAGTAAAACATATGCCAAAAATCTTTCTGAAACTGAATTTTGCTAATTTGAATTATTGGCAAAAATACTGATTATTATATGCCATTAAGACATGTTCTGAATATGAATTTCTTCATTTGAATGAAAAATCTATAATTGTAATATTCTAATATGACTATTTTAATTCTGATTTCCTAATTATAATATTTACATTTTAAAATTTTTCTGTTACATTTTTTCAATGTTATTTTTCCTAATTTGATTTTTGACTGAATATTGTAATTTTAATGTTTAATTTGAAGATACGATTTTTTATTTGAAGTTAATAAGTTTAATAAGTGTATTTCTGAGTTCAAACATTTTTGAAGTTGCAAATCCTAATTTATGTTTGAATTTCTTAATTTTATTCACAATTTCTCATTTAAAATTCGTTTCTTGAAATTTTGACAGATGATATTTAAGACAACTCAAATTGTATTCATAATTTTATTTTTAAAATATAAGGATTTATTAAGTCTTTTCAAACTTTAGATTTTTCTGCTAATTTTAAAAGTGAAAAAAAAAGTCAAATTGTAAAGCATGGAAAGCATCAGGGCAGTATCATAACTTTAGAATTCAAATTATTCAGGATTTCATTTAGATAAAAATATTCTCATAGTATATTATCATTTTTTTACAAGCCACTTATTTTTCCAACAAACTATATGAGCTTAAATCTGAATGCTAAAACCGTTTGCATGTAATTCAACTGTTTTAGAAGCTCACCTGAGTTAAACACATTCAGTTTTGGGTGAACCCTCATCACAAGTCTTTACCTGCTTCTTGTTGTGAGTGTTCTCCGGTGACTCGAAAGCTTAAATCATCTATATTCAGAGTATTTAACATCAAGAAAACGTTTTTAAAACAGCTGACACTCATTACGAGCATCATTAACTCCTCATCTAAGCCAGCACTGAGGAAGAGTTTCAATACTGAACTGCTACAGACACTTTTTCACACTTTTGTCTTGTGATTGCTCCCATTATGGCTCGGAAGGCAGAAAATCTCCCAAAAAACATTCGTTTTACTTAAAGAAAAAGCAACAACCATCAAACACTGGCTCAGAGATACACAGAGGGTTCAAAGTACATTGTTATTGAAACTAAAGCCGATTTCGATGGTCCAAGTGCAAGAAACAGCATGCAGCGATAATCACGTATCGTAAAATAACCCTTGATTTTTTTTCTAGTGGTTCTTCAGCAAACCAAACATCTGTGTGGCTCGATGAAATTGGGGATGTAGTAGTAGAACACCTCCTATATGGCCAAATATTACTTTAATAGCTAAATATCTGCAAGAATATACTGTTGCGAATGTCGTGAATCGAGATAATAATTTTGACTTCTTCTCAGGATGCAGAAATCTAGCATCATGCATCGTGAAATAATCTGCGTTTGTAAATGAGAGTTCTCCTCTGGTGAAAAGGGTGGGAACAGCATCCGCCGGGGCGACGTCTTCTACTTCTTATCCTTTTTAACAGCCTTCTTCTTGCTGGCAGGAGTCTGGGCAGCTTTGGGCGGTTCCGGCTGCACTCCGGCACTGACCAGGCTCTGCTGCGGCGTGATGAGAGCCTGCTGAGGAACCTGCTGCGGGTTCTGCTGGTTGAGCGTAGCGGTGCTCCCCGGGATGTACACGTTCTGCCGGTAATCAGGAACATGCTGCAGGGTGAACTGAGGGCTGTAGCGGGTGCTCAGGCCCATGGTGCCGGGGGTCAGGGTGTTGGTGGCTTCACTCACCTCTGCACACAAACACAAGAGATCATTCAGTTTAGTTCAGAAAGGGAAAAAAGCAGGGCTGGTTAAACACCATAAGGTCAAATAAGGCTTTTTCAGACAGGTTTGATAATATTAAGAATCACATTTAAGACTTAAATCACCACATCAAAAGCAAATACAAAACTTTTTTACATAACAAACAGAATGCTTTACTGCCATCACTTTTATATTTAGAGCATTTATAAAGATTTTTCAAACTCTGGCAACCCTAGTGGCTACATTTTATTTAACATTTAAGAGTATTTTGGGAAATCTGGCAACCCTAACAATCACTTTTTTAAGATTTTGCATTTATGAGATTGAATATCAGAAAAATAAGAGCTTGCATTTGCTGCATTTTATTTTTACTTATTCTTTGGTCACATCTCTTAAGCACTTTGGACTTGTATAGTTATAGTTCTATTACTTTATATTTTAGTACCTTCTACAATATTACTTTATTCTATTTACTTTTAACTTGAGCAATTTACCATAACCTTTGTTACTGTGCAATGTCATTGTGTAGTTTTTTTTTTACCAACACCAGAGAGTACTCCTGTACCACAACAAATTCCTGTGTGTTGCACATGTACACTTGGCAATAAAGATTTCCTTCTTTTTTAACTATAGGCATGCAGGAAAGGTACATCTACATAATCCAACCTTTCAATCAATCTAAAATCCCCTATTAAAACACGCCTTTCTCTCACAATCTGACATATTTCATCTGCTATACAGATATCAAGGGTTTTGTGGCCCTTTTATCTCCTGGGTTCCCGTAACTCGTTCACAAGATGTATTCTGCAACACATTAACTCAGCTGTGATTGAGACAAACCGATGTTATCAATGAATAAGTGTGTGGTTTCTAGCGATTTGCTTAAATAATTTTTTTTTTTTCTTGAAGAAAATAAGAGTGCGGAACAGATAGTTGTGAGGAAACTATGGTTGCCCTCAACTAAGATTTTCCTGGTCGACTATTAGTTGTACATTAAAACCAATAGTCGACTAACAGTCATATATGGTTATTACCATGCAATACAAATCCTTTAAAATCCTTTCATTTTTTTCTCAAAAAGCATGCATCTTATAATCCAGTGCTCCTTATGTATGAATGCTGGCCACTCAAAATGTAAAATCAGAATGGCTTTATAGCGTCGTTATAAAACACAGCTGAATGGATAGTTGTGTTACTGTACTCTACATGCCTTTTAAAAGTTAACTTTATTCTTAAATGGCACTTGCAAAGAGTCACAAGTATGAGCTCGATGTCAGTCAAGTTTTCTTCGAGGTTTCAAGAATCTCACAAAGGCAGGAATCATCACTATACTGTGAAGTACCGATGACAGCGATCGCAACGAGCCTGAGGGGCTGAAATCACTCAACTGTTTTATTTAGACAATGACCAAGAATTTCTGGATGACTGGAATTAACTGAGAATGTGTATTCCTTTGAATTCAACTGTTATGACAGAAAGCGTTATACTTTTGAGACACTATGTTAGTTCGATTAATTTATGAAAGAGGAATTAATTGAAAAATGTGTTTTTTGCGTTGTATTTTACATGTTTGATATTTTAAGTCCATGAATTATTTTAATAAAGTTTCCATATACATTTATCTGTTTTGTTTAGCACTTTAATACTTACTGTACAGCTTGCTGTCAGTTGAATAAACCTGTCCTAGTAGACCATTGACTTATGAACCCAAAAGAGGGATGCCGTAGAGAAAACCATGTGTGTTTCTGCAGCACATGCTCAGAGAGATCTATCTGGATCAGCTTTCACAGACTGAACAATATTTACTACAGTAAAGATCATTATAAAACAAGGAAGTAAAGCAGCTGCTCGAGAACCACAAGATTCCACGCTCGCGCAATATTCAGCTACAGTTAAGTACAGAGCAAATAATGACAGTAGACAGCCTAAATATACAAAAGGTACAGCTTTAAATAAATAGAATAAAGTTTGATAGTACAATATCTTCTGTTTAAATTCTCTCTCAAAAACTTGTGCTGTAACATTAGTAATTGTGAAAATCTCAATTAAATGGTGAATTTATGAGTTAAAACAAGACAAATTTGGGATAAACTCATCTTGAACCATAACATCGTTCTTCGTTCCAGCTGCAGACATTAATGATGAATTAAATCTGGACCTAACTTTTGATTATCTTGAACCAAACAAACGATGATTAATAAAGATCTTCTTGCTATCACAACAGGAGGGGAGAAAGTGTATGTTTTACCTGCACAGGAATAGTGCCAACAGACCTGGAAATGTAGTATTTTATAATGCAATTGCTCCAATTTCTACTCTTTAAAATGAAACTCGATTTGACATTGTACTGAAGAAGCATTGCTCCTTCATCAAACCCAATATCACTACTCTAGAGGGTAGAATTGCAGATTTATGTCATGGTGACACTATGAAATCAGCTTCATTGACTTGAATGGAGCCACATATGATTGTGTGAAACAAAGTTCCAGCCTACACTTAGAAATTCCGGATTCTGCTCTCTGACAAAAGTTCAGCTGAATTTAACTTTGATCTATGATAGCGCATCACGTGACACGACTGCTGAGCACTGATTGGAGATGTGAGAGCATATGTTTATTGAAATTTTGCTTTAAAGCTAGATTTAATTTGTTTCGGTGCTTCAGTGTTTATTAAAGGGAAACCTGCTGCCATTTTGACCGTTTATATTTAGAACTTGATATATTTTGAAACGTGCTACCTGCTGGGCGGGGTCTACACTGCCACACGGTAGCATTCAGAGCTCTAAAATGCTTGTCTGACCGTGGCATCAGTAGTTTGGCTGAAGGGAGGGACCTGTGATTTTATTAGACAAGCCCAGTGTCCTTCAAAAATGTCAACCAATGAGCCATGATTAATATCTCAGAAACCAGTCATTACGGCCTATAATTTTTTGTTTGACAGCCACACAAAGAGTGATGGCCAGTGCCGCATCCCACCAACAGCTGTCTACGTACCACCAGTGGTACACGTAGCACAGTTTGAGAACCACTGCTTTACACAATTACATTTGTAGCTTGTACCGTAGGCTCAGAGATATCTTTGAAAGTATAACATTACACAAACATTGAACTGAAACAGTTTCACAGGAACTTTACACTATTAGTAACCTTCTTTTTTCCTTACTTATCCTTTATCTCCAAAAGCATTACAAAAGCAAAGTACAGTTATCAGTGACAGAATTCATCCGGGAAGTCATTTCTTTCTGGATAAATAAAATCTGGAAAACCCCACCGGCCTGATATGGCCAAAGTGACCAATCAGAATTCTCCTGATTGACCACAACGGGGCATGGAGGCTCTTATACTCAAATATTCAAGTATGTACTAACCATTAGCAGCAGCCATCAGCGCCTGCAGCTGCTCAGCCTCGGTCGGGGGGTTTGGCCATGGCCCTGTTCCCATGGTACCCTCAGGGACGGCAGCAGCTCTGTGGGGGTAGAGAAGCAGTTAGCAGAAGCTATGTGCAACAACTGTTATGGTCAAAGTGCCAACTGAGGGTCTTTCTAAACCTTTTTAAGGCCTAAAAGATGGGCTTTTAAATATTACATTCGTTAGGCATAGTAATTGTTCACAGCTCTAATTTTTCTGATGTACATGTAAAGTTCATCTGATATGTATTGCCAGAGAATGAGAAAATGCTCTAAAAATGCTTTAAAAAAGACTGCTAGGGTAGCCATAGTCTGAGAAAATGTGCAGAAATGTTAAAAACATGAACGTGATGGTTAGATTTCAATCAATATATTTGAAACATAAATGTTGTGTATATATTTTTGATGTTATGATTGAGGCCTGAATTTATCTTATTCAATTTTAATTCATGCAACTTTTCTTCATAGTTGATTTCAATTTCAGCTGTTCAATATTCAATTTACAACATTCTAAATAAGAAATTCTTATTCAAATGACAAAATTATCATTCAATATGTTTTAATGACCTATAATATTGAGTTTTATTAAATTACAATTGTCAATAATTCAGATAAACAGAATTCAAATTCAGGTTTTGGCACATCTCTAACGCCATACTGAATTTGGTACCACCCCCTGGCTCCCATTGGTGTAAACGTTTAACGTCAGCATCTGACCAGATACAAAGCTGAAAACCAAAACAACGCTGTTCTTCTAGTCTAGATGTGCATCATCTAAGAAAGTGCCAAAATAGTTAAATTTTTTTTACCAAAAATGACACCAATGACAGTGATTGCTAGGTCAAAATGTAAAACACCCTGAAAAGTGCACCATTGAAACCTCCGTTTAACCTAGAAGAGTCACCCAGTTTTCACATTGATATATCTTCTAGAATCTGAAATCTGGATGTATAAAATGTGCCTGAACTAGGTACCACCCCAGGTTCCCATAGGTGAAAGTATAAACGCCCGTATCTCAGGTTCCTAACCAGATAAAAAAGCAACACCATACTTCTATTCTAGTCACACAGTTTCACCTGGGAAAAGTTTTAAAAGGTTTTTTACAAAAACACACGTGGTTAGTGTGACATTACAGATGGAGGTTTTTGTGAAGTACATCAATATCTTAGTTTCTGCACCAGATTTGTTATTTTAATGTTAAATTAGAGTTTTATACCTTTTTATACTGAATACTTGTGTTTTTTAAAATTAATTTAACGATGACATTTTTCATATAACAACATGAGCAGCGAATTTTTGCCGACAGACAATGTTTCAGAGGGTAATTAATTTGCAGTATTGCTAAACAAGCTATGCAACGGCGATGGAGGGATGATTTTCTATTATTTCGGAAGAGTTTCTGCTGCAAACAGGAGCCATGTTGATCAAAATACTTTGGCTTAAAAAAAATATGACACTGATCAAATAACCGTCATTTGTAATTGTTGTCAGGGTAAAGTTGTAACGCTAGCCGCAGGAGGCAACACAAGCAGTTTTCTTCATCACCTCTGCTACAAACATGTTCTGGATTATAAAACAAAGATCTACAAGTTTTCCATGTCTGCAGGTTAATGTTTAGCTCTGCAAAAGAGACTCAGACATCACTCAAAGACATGCTGGCAAAGCAGATTGCCTACAAGAAAAGCAAAGGCTATTACCGTCCAAATAATACGGTTTAAAAAGATCGGTTCAAGACACGGTTCAAAAATATTGTTGCCTTAATGAAAGACCAGTGGATAAAACGTTTTACTTTGTAGTTATGGGAGACACACTGTAGCAGCTTAAATTTATTTTCACGTTGCAAAACTTGCATAATAAATTGTATTTGGACTGCGATAGTCATGCATTCTGATTTCTTCAGCTCCTGACAATCATGAGGGTCTCTGTTAGTTCTTTGTGAACAGCAGCATTCTGTGAGAATATTCAAACCCGGGGTAACACTATCCTGCTCATTCTAAACCATTTAACTGCAGTAATTATTAGCCAAAGAAGTTAACAACTAGTCATGCATTTTTTTTTAAATACAGTCAAAACTGTAAAGCTGAGTCGAAAGGCTAAGCTCTTGATTTACTGCTCAATCTTGTTCCTACTCTCACCTATTGCCATGAGCTCTGAGTCATGACGAAAGAATAAGATCTCGGATCTCATCGAGATGACTGAAAGATCATCAAGAGGAGCCAGCTGAGGAAAACGCCTCGGTATAGGAGAAAGTGTCCTCGGTGAGGGAGGTCTGGGCATCCTTGATTAGAAAGCTACCCCCGCGAACTGGCTCCAGATAAGCAAATTAAGATGGATGGATGGGATTTACTATCAAATACCATGATACATTTATACCATCATGGCCATTAAGTTAAACGTATTTGAGTTTCTGCCCCTTTGTCATGTGTGAAAATGTGGTTCATGCAAACTCACAAATGCCAGTGCAAATACACGACTAATTACTTATTAAAAAACATTTCTCCCTCAAAAATTAAGAAAAAATCACTTCCTTTACTTAAACGATCACTTCCTGTTAACCAGATTGCACATTTAAGCAATCAGATTTCACAGGTATCAATGTAGTGTCTTTTTCCAGTCTTCTTCTGAGAAATAGTAAAAAAGAGAGGACATGCACTGAACAACAACAAACCAAGCAACTGAACTCAACTAGCAATCAAAGACTTTCACACACTAGCTACATCTACTCAAGAAGGAACCATTTTCACTCTAATTACTCACGGTAACACAATCTATTACACACCTACAGAGTGAGACTTTGTTTAATTTGAGGACACTAAAGAATCTCTAGTGGACTCATGAAAGCTATTCATCAATACCTCCACAGGCCAGAAGGGGTCCATCGTTCATGAGTAGCCAGATACTGGAAATAACTGAAAGAAGAGTTGATCTTTTAGGACAGAGTTCAATTTTCATCAGTTTTTTTAGTTAAGAGAATGTTAATAGAATTTTGTTGAAAGAATATTTCCGTCAATAAATTTTCAGAGGTGTGTAGTTACTTAGGGGTGAACTTTTGGGGTAACTAGTACTTTTTAGGTACTTAAAAATGTGTATTTTTACTTAAGCAATTATTTTGTGAAATATCTGTACTTTTACTTAGTTACGTCTTAGCTGGGTTCCACCCTAAAAGCATGTGGTGGTAAATGACAACATCAATCACATCATATTAGAGTTAACATTCGTAACAATATGGTTACAATTTAGGGCTGCCTTCTTTTGAGTTGATTAGTCGATGGTCGACTAGAACAGTTCGACTGACGTTTTCATTAGTCGGAAAAAAAATCCAGAGGAAAGGGTGCTGACACAACAAGCTCGTTAACCCAGCAGATGAGGCAAACACACCTGTCCTCATGTGGAGGAAATCAAATTTTGGGGGATGACACCCCAAAAAGGTCATCTGCAAGCTGTGCCGTAAGTGCTGAAGATAAAGCATTAAGCAAAACAAAACAGATATTGAAATGTATTAAAATAATAATTGACCAATGGATTAAAAATATGAAACTTTTTCGATTCAAACATGTAAAATACAAAGCAATAACAAAATTTTTCAATTAATTCCTCTTTCTAAATTAATTCCTCTTTCATACATTTATCGAATTCTATCTAGAATTCTAGAAATATCTGTAATTCTAGCCAAATAAAATAAAATGGTCATTTCTCATTAGAAAAAAAATCCTTCCAAGATCCAGTTCACTAAAACATTCCCTGAAGCTTCTAGACCATTCGTAACTCTCCTCAACTAAACAAAAGATTTGATTTCCTCCAAATGGCTTCTTTTAAGCCTCTCCTGTCATGCAGCTATGTGTTAAGTAACGTCTGTTATGGAAACCAGTACTTCGTGAAAGCACGCAGAGCAGAGGCTCTCCACCCAACTGGCCACCGATGGCTCGCCCCGCCCCTAAACAGCTTGATTGGTTAATTCCACGCTAACGCAGATGAAGTGCTCGGCATCTCAACATTTCAATCAGTTTGAGCACAAAGCTGCAGTGAGGCAGATATTAGCATGCCTTAAACTCCGCTGTCATTCGTTGCTCTCTCTCGGAGACTAAGGGATGGGTGGAGGGGGGCTCGAGCTGGAGAAACAGCAGCCACTTTGTGGAATAGAGCACATTTATATTCAGCACACAGCAAACTCACTTCACAGTTTGTTTCTCTCAAAGAATTCTTTGGAAAAAAAGAGCACTTGTCTTCAGGCTTAAAGAAAAATAAGAGTTCGGCTTATTTCCAGATCTCCGGTTCTTGCCCAGAACATTCCTCCATTAAGTGCAACAGTTTCAAAATAAATTAAAATAGAGGCTTTAAAGAACTGAGCCTAAACTCTAAAACTCTAAAGCTACCAGCATCTCAGTTGAAAAAAGGGTGTTCTGCTGAACTCTATTAAAATGTAAATTTTATGTCTAGAGCTCAGAGTGAAGAAGTCGAGAAGACCTCTGGCCACTACTGTTCTGTCTGTTATCTTTGAGTGAGAACAGTGTTAAAAGATTTGGAGCTCAAAATGGATGGAGTCGGTGTTCGAAAACCCATTCTCAGAGGCAGGACATGGCCGTAACGAAGGCTTCTGATTGGCTGAAGGCCAGTTTTAACATTGGAGTGAATGAGAACTTGTTCTCTTTTGGAGCCCTTTAGAGGAACTGCAGTTCAGTCACTTCTTTACATCATTTCATTGACTAGTTCTTTACATAGTTTTGTCGACTAGTTCTGTACAGCGTTTTAGTTGACTAGTTCTTTACATATTTTGTTGACTAGATCTTTACGGCGTTATGTTGACTAGTTCTGTACAGCGTTTTGTTGACTAGTTCTTTACATCCAGCCACAGACACCCACTGCCTGAGAAAAATCCACAGGATCTCCAGGAATAGCCCTTTTGTCCACCAAACTCCCCCAAACATCCCCCAATCTGGTGAGGAGGAGGTTGGGGTTTCCCTTTGGAGTGCAAGGAACATCCAAATCGTTTAACTGCAGAGAATTACTTTAACTCACTCTACTTTAACCCTTTAACTGCCATCTAAACCAAATGGTTAAGCAAATCTTGAGTCGCTGTATTTTATTTAGATTTGTCTACAGGGTAAAAATCAAAGCAGGAAAATAATTAATGGAGAGTAATTTTGTATTTTTATTTTTTTTATTATTATTATTTAATAAGTAATCCTCTACATAAGAATTATCCAATGAAAACATGCTAATCCCCCACACACTCTGGTCAGATCACAGATTCAACCAGCTAATGCTGCTTCACTAGTAAAAAAAACCCACGAGAGACATTGGTCTTTCAGCTTGTGTTTGTTTGTTTTGGCTGGAAATGATTCTGAAAGGGTTTGAAGCCATCCCTTTACAGATATGAATTTCTGCCACAAGTATTTCAGATCTTTAACTAAAATTAAAACTTTTTTAAATGAATAGCCTAACTTTTAAAATTGTGTCAGCATGTCTCTTTCTCCCCTCCTCTTTCTTCCTCTTTCTCCTTTCCTTCCCTTTCCGTCTCCCTCTTCTAATTTTGCTGAAGATGTGTTTGTCCTCCGAGGGCTCTCAGTCACATCATTTCCAAGCAGACACGAGCTACAGACTCCTCCCTTTCCAAAGCAAATATCGATGCAAAACATCTTCCGCAGGCTGTTCTCCTCTCGTCCTTGCTCACAAACACATCTATGCCGCTCTGTGAGAACCAAGTAATCAATGCAAATGTTCATTTGCTTTCAGAAGTTCTGACACTCTGCTTTGACATCATGCAATTTTCTCCGAACATCTGTGTGTGACTCACCCGCTGGGGCCGGGCCTCTGGTTCTGGGGGAAGCGCCAGTCAGCGCTGGGCGGCTTCTGCTGTAAGGAGACAAAAGAAGAGAGAGAGAACATGAGGCCCAAGAAGAGGGGAAACCTAGCACTGTTTGTTTGAGTCTGTTTGTGTGACTTTGCTGTCGCTATGGGGATGATGAAAGCATGCTTCCTGTCCGTCTAAGTGACCTTGAGGACTCATGTGACCGGAGTTAAAGAAGGGATTGTTCTCTGTCAGGCTCGGTTTCATTTAGTGCAAGTTAATAAAGAAGTCAATATTAGTTTCAGAGGGTTTTTTTAAGCCAAGTTATGACAATTCATTCCAGCACAAAACCACAGAGAGAGAGAGAGAGAGAGAGAGAGACGGTAAAAAAAGGAGAGAGAGATGGGAAAAGAAAGGAGAGAAAGGGAGTGGATATGGAGCAGTTAGAGGAGAGAAAAAAAGAAAGGAGAGGAAAAAGAAAGAGAGAATAATTAGTGAAAAGTGTTGCTGGGATGAGCAGGAATTTAAGAGAGCGCATCCACACACAGAGGATGATCCAGCGAGGCAGAAACAAGCTCTATGACTAATTGGGCGAGAGACAGAAAGACCTTTGTGAGCATTCCCTCGGGATGCCAAGTGAACACACACACACACGCTTCTCTTTGAAACAACCTTAAAATAAAGCTTGAACAATGGCTTTACAGAAATTATTAAACTTTTAAAAAATCTATTTTCATGGACAGCTGAGTTGAATAGAGAAAACGATCAGTGCTCTCTTTCTCTCCCTCTCTCTCTCTCTCTAAATGTGATTTTAAAAAAGTGAGACAAACATGTTTTTATGATTGATAGCCACAATAATGATGGATGATGGATTTCAGAGACCTACAGTCGACTCCCAGAGCAGCCAGTTCAGTTTATTTTACAGAACTGTCAACAAAACTCTAAATTCTCACAATATCTTTAACTGCAAAAAAGCTTTTACCAGAGATGCTCTAAAACTGAGCAAACCTGTAAAAAACAGTTTATGACTTTAGGGAGTGCTCCAAGAGCGCTGACGCTCCTCTCAGTGTTTGCAGAAGAACGACGGAGATCTGCACATTATTCATGGTCAGGGTCAGACTTTCAGTTAGGAATGATTCTTGCACACACTGCAGTGCCCTAAACACTTGTTCATATGAAGGGCTGAAAGTGTGAAAGTTACACACAAACAATCCACCCAGAAGAGAGAGAGAGAGAAACATGGGGAGAGGAGAGATGGGAGAGAAAGAGTAATAAGCCTGCGCTCAGAGAAGGAACAGCGACTTGTGGTTCCTTCCCACAAGGGCAGAAGATCTCTCAGCAGAACCTTCTCTTTCACTGTCCCTGGATGGTGGAACAAACTCCCTGATCCAGTCAGGAAAGCAGCAACACTAACAGCTTTCAAAAAGTAACTGAAAACTCTTCTCTTCAGAGAACACCTACTATAAAAAAAAATAAATAAATAAAAAAATAAAAAGAAACTACCTTCTTTTTTCCTTCCTCTGTCTTTATCTTCTTCCTCTACTGCTTTGGTTTATTGATCAGTTGATACAATTTCTATTATGAGAAGCTGAGATAGACTTTGACGGTGTAACAAATTGCATATTGTCTCTCCCCTAATGTAAGTCGATTTGGACAAAAGCGTCTGCCAAATGCATAAATGTAAATCTAAATGTATAAGAGAGATGGGGAGAGAGAAATACAGGAGAGGGGGAACGAAGGGGGTGAGAGAATGGTAAGAAAGTCAGAGGAAAAAAGAAAGAAGAGACATATAAAGAGAGAGAAAGAAAGAAGAGAGATAGGGAGAGAAAGAAGACAGAGAGAGAAGAGAGGGACAAAATGAAGAGAGAGACATTGTGGATGAGAGAGAGAACAAACCCAATCCTCCATAAAGAGAAGCATGTTTAACCAAAAAACAATCTACTTTAACAATAATTCATCAGTCACGAATAAAACAGATTCATTTAATTTGAGTACAAAAATTATATTCAAGTAAAACACTGTTATTTGTTTTTAATCCAAGATTCAAATTCAAAGTTTATTTATAAAGCACCAAACAGCAAAGTTGAGCAGAGCGCTCATAGACGCAATCGCGTGATATATATCAGAATATTAACACAACAGATTATTTAAAATCAGTAAAATATCCCTAACAGAAATATCTCTTTGTGCCAACTGTAAACAGGAACTACATTTTCCAGTAAGCTCAGGTGACTCTGGCAGCAAACACAAATAGCATCAAAGCTCATGAGACTATAAAACTCTGATCCAGCCTTATACAATATAAATAAATGCATTTCTTGGCATATTTACATTGAACTGTTATTACAAATTATTTAATTCATGTTATTAATTATTAATTACTTCAATAGTATTAATTTACAATACACGAGGGCTCTTTGAACATCAAGATCAAACAAGCAGCTACTCGAGCCTGATGCGCTGACATTTTCAGTGATGTGTCTTCCATGATGAATCTCAAACCAAGTCATTTGAACAAAAAAATTTTCAATTTGAAATATAAAAGTTGATCAGTTATTCCACGAATAATGATCTAAATCTAGTTTCAGCTTCTTTTCTTGAACCAACACGATTCTACTGTAAGGAAAGCCCAAAACTAGTTTGCTCGGACATTCTCCTGAAGCTCTCAGAGTACGTTTGTACTCGACCCATGAACGCTTGGAACCTCTTCAGTGCAGTAAATGTAAATTTGCTTTGTTAGAACTAGGTCTGCCTCTATTGTGATCAGAGTGATCTCACACGGCCAGTGCCATTAACCATTAAAAGTCTCTAAGACAATCATATTGACATTGGGAATATTGATATAAATAACACACAATAGAGTCGAGTCACGCTCAAACACACACTGCACAGACGCCAGCAGGAGCGCTTGAGATCTGTAAACACACACTAATGCTCAGCACACAGCCCAGAGGAGCACACACACCTCATGAGCAAACACACACACACACACACACGCACGCAGCCCTGCGGAAGCTTCCATCAGCGCAGTCTGCCATGCTAACAACACCACTCTATAAGAGCACACACAGAAACAAGATTTAAAACAGAATATCATTTCATTAAAAAAATATTTTTCCTTTATATATATTCAATATTCAATATAGTACTAAATTACATTTACTTTAAAAAGTAACAGCAAGGAATAAAATTCTGCAATTCTGTTCACATAACAGAAACAAATTATGATTTTCTTTGGAAATTAACAAACTAAATTAAATGTGTCAGATCTACAAGACAAATTATTCAAATGCAGCATTTATATTTCATGTGCAATATTGTCTTATCTGTAATGACTTGTTATGTTGGCTTTATTGTTTAATTTTCTAATTAAAAATCTATTTAGTACACGTTATTACACAAATTTTAAAATATCTAATTAGTAGGAAAACCAATCAGAGTAGTGCTCTCCAGTATGAATAGTATACTCCTGTATGTAGTGACAAAAAGCTTTCTATCCCACTCAAGTCCGTTCCAGTCAAGTCCATTCCATCCATCCATCCATTTTCATATCGGCTTTCTTCCCTTTCGGGGTCGCCACAGCGGAATGAACCGCCAACTCCTCTGGCACATGGTTTATTCGACAGATGCCCATCCAGCCGCAACCCATCGCTGGGAAACATTCACACACACATTCACACTTTAACACTATGGACAATCGTTCTTACTCAATTCACTTATACCGCATGTCTTTGGACTTGTGGGGAAACCGGAGCACCCGGAGTAAACCCACGCAATCATGGGGAGAACATGCAAACTCCACACAGAAATGCTCAAACCAGAAATGCAGAAATGCGCCACACAGAGGCTCGAACCAGCGACCTTCTTGCTGTGAGACTACCGTGCTACCCACTGCGCCACCGTGACGCCTTAAGTCCATTCCATTCCAGTCAATTTTAGTCCTGTCCATTCCAGTCTGTTTCAGTCCAGTCCATTCCAGACCAGTTAAGTCCAGTTTAGTGCAGTCCATTCTAGTCCAATCTGTTCCATTCTATTCCAATCTAGTCCAGTCCAGTCTGTTCCGTTCAATTACAGTCCAGTCCAGTTCTTTCCATCCGAGTTCTGTCCAATGCAGTCCAGCACATTCCAGTCCATTGTAGTTTAGAATATTACAGTCCAGTCCACTGCAGTCTAGTCCAGTCCAGTCCGGTCCAGTCCATTCCGTTCCATTCCAGTCCTGTACATTACAGTTCAATCCATTTCAGTTTGTTGAAGTTTACTATATTCCAGTCCAGTCCAGTCCATTCCATTGGATGTCAAATAACTTTTATTGAGTACATATAAGCTATGACATTAACTTGGGTTCATAAACTTATGAAAAAAAAATTCACTTGTAACACTCAAGGACTAAACTTAGATAAAGTCGACTTTCAATTTGTTCAGTTTAACCCTTGTAGGGTGTTCATATTATTGTTATTTCGACAGTGTTTGTGGGTCTTCTGGACTGGTTGCATTTTGGGGTTATTAATTTACACACAAAAAAAAGTAATTTTTTAATAAGGGATGACACACATGAAAATGTGAATGTAAAATCATGAAAATCCAACAATTTTCAAAATCTCCTCAGTTGAAGTGATTCGATTTCACTTTAAAACACATTTATTTTCAGCTTTTGACAAGCTCATTTTGTTCAGCTCATTTATGAACAAAGCTATTGAGATTAGTGTGGCTCTATATATGGTTTAAAACTTGAAGAAAAACAATAAATTGCAGTCCAGCTCGCTGGTGTAATGGTTAGTGAGCAGGAAGTATTACATCGTTTCCCGTCAGCGCCTGGAGTCCTCTTCCTGTCAGTCTTTGGTCCTAAAAAAACATCTCTTTAAAAAATTAAGAATAGAATAACATCATGGGGCCAGGTTTAACCTGAGCCCTCTGTGCAGTAGGTCATCAGCTGATAATGAACCTGTAGAGCATCTAAGCGTGCAGGTCAGCCCTGATGTTTTCAGTCCTAACGTGTGTCGGGTTCACACAGAGAGCGCTCATCTTGTGTTTAGAAGATAAACAAGAAAACAGTTATTTAGGAGTCGTGTCTTCCTCTGCAGTGTCCGTGTGTTGTGTGCTCAGGATATAAAACACACTCTTGCAGGTGGTTTCCGCTCGCTCTGTGAGGGAGGACGTCGTAGAAGAGTTAAATCTAGTTTATTCTTTCATGATTAACGAGTCTGAGGGGATTTATAATCCAGATGCGGAGCTGTTCTGGTTCTACTCTGTGTTTCACCTGATGGATGGCTGACATTTGGCTGAATTAGTTTAGTTTATTTACTGCTCCATGTTTTTAAAATTACATTATCTAATTTCAAATGTATTAAATGAGTTATACCAACATGGTTTGTCTGCTACGGTTACTCCATTTTAGATCATTTGTTTTAATCTAAAATTAAAATTAAAATACAAAATGAAATTCCTTAGGTTGTATGTTTTTTTAAATGTATTATGATGTTTTTAAAATCAATAGCAGTTCACAGGTTTATTTAGTTAGTGAAATGAGCTCAATTCTCTTTTTGAAATTTTGTAAACTTAGATTAATTTGTGTTAGTGTGTTTATGTTTGGGGTTTTTGCAAGGGTCTTAATAAGTCCCAAATTGAAAACCCTATATTTGAGGCCTAAATTAGTCTTTATAAAAATGATTATACCTAGAACAGCACATTTGTAATCTTATTTTTGTGATGTCCATGTAAAGCTCATCGTTTGTTGTTGTTGCTGTTGTTTGGGTTTGCAAGAGTTTGAGAAGATGCTGGTGAACACTCATAAATGCTCAAAGTCCTAAAAGTGATTGTTAGGGTTGTCAGATATTGAGAAAAGAATCCTAAATGTCCAACTTTATAAAAGGCAGATGTAGGATTGCCTGAGTTTGACAAAGCCTTGCTCAAAAACATATAATTTGATTCTTAACTGTCTTAAAAGTCTCTAATTAGATTAACCCTGTTGATGTTTCTGACTGTTTCTGCTATACATTTGTTTTATTTTATATATGAACACAAATCAAATACTTTTATTGAGGAAATTATGAACCTTTTGCAAGGCATAAATAATAAATGTTAATTTAATAATTTTAATGGCTATGAATTTAGAAAATCTATAGATGAATAAACCACATAACTACACGTGACTCTACAACATGAGGAAACAGCAATCCACAAACGTTTAATTTCCATTTTTACATTCTTTTATTGTTTTTTTTTTTAGATACTGGAAGATCTTTATCCTGGTCTATTCTTCTACTTTCATTGCTGCATCACTGTTTCTGTAAAATTTCTATGTTGTCATGACATTTTTGCATTATATAAATAAAGTTGGCTCAGCTAGATGTTTGAGTATCATTTACATCATTTACAAAAAACACTTATTTAGCCCATCATACTTTTACTATGAAGCATAAAAACAAACAAATCACAATGTTGACTTCCATTATAACAGTGTGAAAACTGGAGCAGCCCTACTTCAATCTAAGGCTGAACAGATTTTAATATATTGGTACAAAAACAAGAATCTCTCAACCACGAGTCTGCGCACCAATGTTTTGCGCACTTGTATTTGTACATTGTGCATCACGCTCTCGTGGAGTTCTTGGAGGGTTATGCTGGCTTCACACTCAATAGCGATGGAACGCAAGATTTGTTAAGCAGCAGATGGAACAATAGAGCATGTTGTGACAGAGGAACGCCACGAGGAAAGCCAGATAAGAGAACAAGAAGCGAATCAAGATTCTGGAGTCAGAACCTGAACCAGGACCACACACAGACACTCTCTGAGCTCTACTGCTTCGAGGCGCATCCACAATCCTTCCAGCTCTAGTCTCAACTCTGCCTCTCTCTCTCTTTAACTCTCTATTTCTATATAACTACTCTTTCTCTCAACCCTCTCTTACCTATCTCTTTCTCCCCCTTTTTCTTTTGTATCTCCTCCTTCTCCTCTCTATCTCATCACTCTTCTCTTCCTCTCTCCTTCTTTCTGCTCTCTCTTCTCTACCCCACTCGCCTCTCTCTCTCCTCTCTCCCCTCCTCTCTGCTCTATCTCCTCTCTCTCCTGCTCTCTCCTTCTGTCCTCTCCTCCTCTCGCCCCCTCTCCTCTTTTCTCTCTTACTCTCTCCCCTCTGTCTCTCTTTTTGTCTCTCTCTCTCTTCCTTTCTCTCTACCCCCTTTCTCTATCTTTCCCTCCGGGTGAGAAAGACAGCACGTGTCCTAATAGCGGAGCCAGATGGCAGCCAGTGACCCCAGAGACAGAATGACTCTCCAGAGACTTCAGGAGGGGATACAAGGGCCCAGAACACTGAGAGAGAGAGAGAGAAAAAGAGAAAAAAAACTTCTTTTCTCAGGCTCATCCCTCAGCAGAGATAAACAGCAGAGATTAGAGAGGAATTCACTGTCAATATACTGCCAACGCAAGAAGTGGAGCTCTTAAACTACAAAATCAAGCCCAAAACACTGGAACCATCCTGGAAAAACTACAAAACAAGATTTCACAAATAACTTTTAAAGAGGTGGAATTAAAAAAACTGAATGCATTGAAGTTTTTTTTAAAGAAACTACATTTAAACTAAAAACCAGAACAATGAATGAAAAAAATATAACTACATAATTCACATTCAAATTAAATGTACTAAATATTTACAACATAAAACCATTAAAAATGTAACTTACAAAAACAACACTATTGAACTTAACTCTTCTTGTATGGCATATTTATATAAACTATATGGAAAACTACATTCATACTACAAAGCATTTCCATGCGGGCAAGGGAAGGACAGGGAAAGAGAACAAGAAGGAAGGGAGACAGAACCAAAAGAGGAGAAAAGGGAGCGCGGAGAAAAAAGGGAAGACGAGCAAAAAGAAGACAAAGACCACAAAGGAACGCAGAGGAGAAGGAAGAGAAGAGAGATATATATATATATATATATATATATATATATATATATATATATATATATATATATATATTTATAGAATATGTACACTACCGAGATTTAATTTCAAATCATTCAATTTTAAAAATATATAACCGCATAACTCAAATTGTCTTCACATAAAGTTACACACTTGAATATAAATGATTTAATGCATTTAATTTAACTTTTATTCTAATAGTATTTAAAATATTCAATAAATACAAAGGACCCAAATTTAATACATACACAGTACAGACCAAAAGTTTGTACACACCTTCTCATTCAAAAGGTTTTCCGGACTGACTGACCTTCATTTCTTAAAGTAATGATGGCCACTTATTTTTCTTTACTTAGCTGTGTTTTTCTTGGGATAATACAAATTCTAACAACCTATTCAGTGTGACTAATAGCTGTGTATCCACCTGACTTCTGCACACCACAACTGATGGTCCCGACCCCATTTATAAGGCAAGAAATCCCACTTATTAAACCTGACAGAGCACACCTGTGAAGTGAGGACCATTTCAGGAGACTACCTCTTGAAGATCATCACGCCAAAAGTGTGCAAAGCGTAATCAAAGCAAAAGGTGGAAAAGCTAACTTTAAAGAAGCTAGACAGACATATTTTCAGCGCTTTCACACTTTTGTTGTCATGTATACAATTCCACACATTTTAATTCCTTCAGTGTGAATCTACCATTTTAATTTTTCATAGTTATGAAAATAAAGAAAACTTTTTGTATGAGAAGGTGTGTCCAAACTTTTGGTCTGTATGGTATTTAAATCGAACAAAATGTAAGACAATATACAATTAAAATTCTTTTTTTATTGTATAAAGTGAATATAAATAAATTTGTAAAATAATTAATTAATAAATAGCCAAAGTTACCTTAATGAATAGCTCAAATACCACAAAACTACAACAAAGAAGTTGATCATATTTTGTTGAAAGATTTGACCCTGAACACGGAGGGATCTTGATCTTCGAACACAGGAACCAATAACAAATCTCTCTCATTTGTCTGAGACAAAGATGAGCAACATCCTCGACATCTGTGGCCCTTCCTGTTACCATGACGATCCACCCCCCCCATCCAGCAGTGACCGCTCACACAAACCAGAGTCACTAACAGAGCGCTAAGCTCAACCGGAAGTCCGGGGTCACCGCATGACCTCATAAATCCTGTTATTCCCCCACCTCATTCTTCCACTTCCTCTTTCTCTCTCTTCATCTGTCACAATCCCACCTTTTCCTTCCCTCCGTTCACAAGCACACTTCCATCTCTGACGCTCTCCTCTACTTCCTGTCCATCTGTGGTCTCTCCCTAACAGACATGAGTCACTCCATCATGAAACCCATGTGCCCTACTTTAGAGTTTGGCAGTAAGAGAGTTTGACTATTATTTCAAAAAATATTTTGTGAAATATCTGTAGTTTTAACATAGTTACTAAGTTGAAGAGGCTGAAGCACGAGAGTTTGCAGCTCCTCGAGTCGACTATGGCAGATGGAGAGCGTCCTCGCTGCAGAGTGCAGCGCGCTGATGCCATGCATGCACAGATGTCATGATACAGACAGAGGGCGCTGCGCAGATAAATGTTGATTTTACAGCACTCATATTTTTCGCTCATATGTGGCGTGTATCTCCTTTGTAACGTAGCTTTGATTATAGCTTGCAATCAACTCTACATTATTTTCTCCTAAAAAAATAACAAAATTAATCTACAGGAAATCCTAAATAATAGCTAGCGTATTTGCTTTTTATCGTTAAGATCAGAAGTAACTAGTAGCTAAGTACTTGAGTACATTTTTGTATACTTTTTACTCTTACTCAAGTAAATAATTTGGGAATCTTACTTGAGTACATTTGTTGGACACTCTACCCACTTCTCGTTAAAATCTGAATAAAAACAGAGCGAGCAGAAGCAGATGGCCTTTGGTAGCACCATCTGTGACGTCTGGCCAAAAAAAGCAGTAAAACGCAAGAATATTGTTTGTTATGTTAGGCCTTGAACACTGAAAATGTGAGAAGCCTATTTTAATTTTAAGAATTATTTAAGTTGTTTTTACATTATCATTATTATTCTTTTCTGTTTTGTTGATATTTTTGATGGCCTGAACATGCACAACAACTCATTGAATTTTTGCGCACGCATCAAAAAAACACATCTGATATGGATTTGAAAAAAGTGTGGCCAAAAAGTTCTATAGCATCACCTAATATTTTTTACTTGCTGATGCACCATCAGTACGTACATGAAACTTGGTAAAAAAGTGTAAGTTACCAGGATTGACATTTTTGTAATATAAACCCTGTTTCCAAACTCAACAGGAAGTCAGTTATTTTATGATGTTGTCTAAAAATGAGCGTTTTTGGTTGTTCTATGCTTTGACAAACTCCTTCCACAGATTTTATCCGAACATCTCTGAACTCCATCAGCGTATCAGATTCTCATGAGAGTCAAACTCAGATTATTTTCTTATTAAAATTCATCACATTTGATTATCGCTGATAATTACAGTCATACCACCACCTAGTTTTTCTTCTAAACTTCTAAAAAGGGAATTATTCTAGGATCAAAGATTTCCTGAAATAATGATGTTGCTGAGTGCTATGAATCAGCCCTGAGGGTTAGAGTAGCAAAGCTGCGAGAGCCCTTGATCGCTGCTTGCAGCTTTAATGGAGGAATCGTTCTACACGGTTTATAATAACATGCTGTTGTTAAAAATGTTGGTTTCTATTTTTTTCCTGAAAATATACATTCCGTGTGTAAAGAAGGTTATAAAAAAAAAAATACTGCTTGCTCAACTCAAATTTCATTTTATCCCTCCCAGCCCAGATTCAGATAAGAAAATCCCAAAATTCATAAAATACAGACTCGCACCATATCTCTTTTCCTGCAGAATCCCTGTACAGGTCCTCCTATCATCAAATATGAGGGTCACCATTCTCTCTGCTCTCGTCTGAGGAGCGGTTTCATCACAAACAGAAGCAACAAGAGTCTAGCTAAATTCTGCAGAGTTCTAACCTTGTGAGATTCGTTGTCTCAAGGGCACCGCTGGGTGTTTATTCAGTATAGATAAAAAGTGATAGCACATAATGTTTTACAGCAGTGGCCTTCGAGGGGAAAAGCCGAACATACCGTTTGGCCAGCAAAAGGTTTTTAATGATAAATAAACACTAAGTATTATCGATGTCCAGGGGATTGGATTGTACTAAGCTTTTCATATAGTTTAAAGAAGTATCTGCACTTTTTTAGAAAAAAAAAGTATAAAAAATTTTAAAATTGTTTATTCATTTATTCTTGACGTTAAAAAACAAACATTTGTAACTGTCTTTAGAAGTTTTGTGCATGGACAAAAATAACTAATTTGCATCATTCAAAATAAAACCAGCATTTAAAACACTGTCTATAATATTTCAAATACATTAACATGAACAAGCTGCAGAAACAAGAGAAAAAGAGTATTTTTTCATTAAAGTACTTTATAGATGTAGTCAGGCAGCTAATTTTCCTACTGTTTGAAAGATGCGGAAGAGTCTCCTCTGAGATATCTCCTCGTCGGTTTGTGATTACACACAGATGTCTGCTTCGATGGTTCCTTTATGGAAATTATTCTAGTTTGTTTGCATTTCGTTTCAACAAGATCAGAGGCAGCTGCGTTTCCCTGAATACAAATCAACCTTTAAAATGTGTATGATCTGAAAGAAAAATCATGTTTGTTGTTGAACAGCTGCTGCTGATTTGGGACAAAATGAAATTAACTCCAGGAAACGGAGAAAAATGCAAGCTTTCTAAAAACAATCAAATAAAAATGATATAAAAACATTGAACCAGCTGTGTTAATCTTCCCTTGTGCTAGCACTTCCCATCTTTCCCGCTCTTCTCTCTTCCCCTTCCTGTTCCGTCACAGGATTCAAATGCTTCTCGCCTCCAAAAACACCTACTCCCTTCCTGATCCGCACACTGCTCTTCACATCCTGAGAGATTTTCACAACCTTTCAGTGAAGAACTCCACCAGAGTCGAGCCCAACAATGACGATTGAAGCATCCTCATAAACCACCAGAAACACAAAAGAGACTCCAGCGTGAGTAATATTCCCCCGCAAGGTGGAAATATGACCTCAGAATCTTTCCATCTCCTCCGCCAGCCCCAAACACACAATCAACAACGCTTTCCAAAGAGAATTCAACACTCAAAAGAAAAATGAGTAACAAACACTTCTACTAAATGGAGATTCAAGAAGTAATCAATTTAGTTTGACTGAAGTTAAGACTAAATACAAAGTTAGTCTTGAAAAAGTTCTTGCAAGCTTCAAGCTATCCAAACCAGCTTTCTACTCCTTTTTAATATAGTGTAAAATATCTCAGCTGAAACCTGTTAACTTCTGACTATATTCGACAGTAGCCAATTCTTCACTAAGGTTTATGTTCGAATACTTCTGAAATGTGATTTCATTATTCCACATAATGTAGATACTGAACGGGATGGAGATACTAAATGCAAGTCCATCCATCAAATGCATGTATTGCTGTGTCACACAAATGTGCTCCTTGCATACTTTAATCAACAACTAAAAACAGAAGAGTTTAGAGTATTGCATTTAGGAGTAAAGGCTTTGAGTATATCATATTCTTTTTTTCCAAAAACACAGTTTTTTAGCTTTCATGAGTTTCTCAAGCAAACATTTCAAAAGGTTGAATCCTCTTTCCTTCCATTTTTAATCCTAGTGAAGCATTACGTCTCATAAGACATCACATTAAACACTTCCAAACCATACTAAAGATAAGGAAAAAGTTGATTACGCCACAAACAACTGAAAGAAGTGTTATTATATTTTGGATTTCTATCTAATCAATGCATCCCTACTGAGTATGACCTCTCCTTTAAAACCAAACTTTCCCATTAACACCAGAAAAAACATCAGGGAGTTATTTTGATTGGCCCAGGAGCCGAGCAAGCTCTCACCTCATTGGTTGAGTTCATTAAGTGCTTCCGGGTCAGAGTCATGTTCAGTGTGTTGTTGTGACTCAGCATGGGAGTCTTAACGAACACAAAGTCGCTCCGGGAAGACAGTGTGGAGTAGCAGGGTCTGTAGGTCCGTGTGTGGGGCTCCTGAGGGCCCCCCACCACCTCCATATATCTGATTGGCCCATCAGTGTTCAGTTGCAGGTGCAGGTCTTTGTGGGGTCTCTGATGGTATCCGTGCCGTGACCGGAAGCCCGATCGAGAGTAGCAGCATGAGGAGCCATCACTACGCTTGATGCAGCGCACCAAAAGAATCGCCATGGTTACCAGTGACACCAGTGTCACACAACCCAGTGAGATGATGAGATACAGGGTAACGTCGGTCATGCCCGGCACCTTTCGCGGAGTGATCCGAAAGTCTGTCGATTTATCCGGAGCTTTTTCTTCGATTGTGACGCTCACGGACACGCTGCTCGATAAGGAGGGCTCTCCGTTGTCTCTCACGATCACTACGAAGTTAAACTCTGGCAGCATTTTCTCTCCCGGTTCTTCCTCCAGGAGTTTTTGAGCAGTGCGGAGCTCCCCGGTGAGAGGCTCAATGTGGAACAGAGAGGAGTCTTCGCCCTGAGCGATACTGTAGAAGAGCCAGGCGTTATGCCCACTGTCTGGGTCCACGGCGACAATCTTGCTCACCCGGTGACCGACGGGGACGCTGTGAGGGACGGTCAGCTGGAGTCCGGTTTCTTCGGTGTGCGGCGGGTACAGAATTACCGGTGCATTATCGTTAAGGTCCACCACAAACACGTGCACGGTGACGTTCGATGCCTGTTGCGGCGTCCCAGCGTCCCGGACCTGCACCTCGATCCTGAAGGCGTTCATCTGCTCGTAATCCAGCGAGCGCATGCTGAAGATGTTCCCGTTCTCGGGGTTGATGTAGACATACGAGGACATGGGGCTGCCATGGATGGTGCTGGGGAGAATTGAGTAGGACAGGCGCGCGTTGTCACCGAGATCTGGATCTGATCCCGAAACCATTGCGATAGGAGTCCCCGGAGCATTATTTTCAGATACATCCACTGAGTAGGAGCTCTGAGAGAACACTGGAGCATTATCATTCACATCCGAAAGCCGCACCACAAAGGTTTTCTGAGAGGACAGAGGAGGAGAGCCGGAGTCCGTCGCCATGACGACCACCGTGTACTCATCAATGGTCTCCCTGTCCAAACGCCCGTCTGTCACAAGCGTGTAGTGTTCTCCAAAAGCTGATTTCAGCTTGAACGGAAGTCCTGGAGACACTCGGAGAGCCACTCTCCCATTCTCTTCGGAGTCTAAGTCTTTAGCGCTGATCAGAGCAATCACAGTGCCGGTCTCAGCATCCTCCCTGATGGGGGAGGTGAGGGAGGTTAGGGTCACCTCCGGAGTGTTGTCATTCACGTCCACTATTTCCACTTTCACGTTACAGGAGCCCTCCATGGCAGGAGACCCTCCGTCCCTAGCTTGCACCGTGATGTCATAGACGCTCGCCACCTCGTAATCCACATCCCCCACAACACGGATCTCACCAGATTTAGAGTCTATGGTGAACATCTTCAGAACTCTCTCTGGAGTGTACTTACTGAATAGATAGGAGATCCTCCCATTCTGCCCCGAGTCCACATCTGAAGCGTTCAGCTTGGTCACCAGTGTCCCAGCAGGAGAGTTCTCCAACAGACTGACTCGTTTGACCTGCTCCTCAAACACTGGAGCGTTGTCGTTAACGTCCAGGATCTTAATAAGCAGCAGGGTAGTCCCAGATTTCTCCGGGGTTCCTCCATCCACAGCCGTGAGCGAGAGGCGGAACGCGCTGTGCGCTTCACGGTCCAAAGCCTTCTCCAGCACCAGCTCTGGAAACTTGCTCCCATCGCTTTTCGCTTCCACGTGCAAAGCGAAGTATTCGCTCGCGGAGAGGCTGTACGTGCGCAGAGAGTTGATGCCCACGTCAGGATCCCGCGCACTTTCCAAGCGAAAGCGCGTTCCCGGCGCGGCCGCCTCTGAAATCTCGAGCGAGGAGTTAGAGTTTGGAAACTGCGGCGCGTTGTCGTTCACGTCTTCAACCTGAATGAGAACCCGGTGGATCTCCAGGGGGTTCTGGAGCAGGATTTGAAGGTGCAGAGCGCAGATGGAGCTCAAGGCGCAGATGCGCTCTCTGTCGATCGTCTCTTTGATCACCAGCACACCACCAGGGTTCACCTCGAAGTACTGCGCGCTGGCCTCCGACACAACCTCCAGCCTCCTCTCGGTAATCCTCGCCACGCTCAGACCCAGGTCCTTCGCGATGTTCCCCACATCCGAGCCCGGTTTCTGCTCCTCCGGGACCGAGTAACGGAGCTCCCCGCTCGTCGCCGAGAGCTGTGCGAGACAGAGCGCGAGACAGAGCGCGGACCAGGAGTGTCTCCGCTCCATGATATCCAGAGAAAACTCTCAACTTTTTCCTTTTTTACATTTCATCATCGACGCTGGTATGCCGCGCTAAATGTAATGCAGTCCGCGCGGAAGAAACGAATGAGTTTACAGTCCTTCATGACGGCTGCGAAACTACACGAGAGGAAAAACAGCCCTCCATCCAGCTCCTCACCAAAACTCGCTGAATACTCTGCGCAACAGGGGCGGAGACAGTGGCAAAGAGCTCTTCCCACACCCAATGAGGGGGGAGAGAGAGGCTCCCACAACCCTCTGCTCTCCAGCGCATGCCTCGCTTCCCAGGAGGATTCAAGCATTTATGAGCTCCGAGCGAGAAGCAAAGAAACCCGGAGCATCTGAGAACGAGGCCACAGACCTCACGAGCTCTAAACACCCAGTAGTCACATGCAGGCGTTCTGTTGAGAATCACAGGAGTTCTTGCTAAATGCAGACAATAAAACCAAAGCTCTTGTGGGCACGACACTACCGTGATGCACCGCTAGACGACGCAGTTTCCACAAGCCTGATTTTGTTTCTTTAAGGGCCTCAACCCATTCAGACCCCGTGCTTATCACAGCAGAGAAGAAACCGTTATTTCTAGGGGATTTTAGTCGGAAAAACTAAATTTTCGGCTGCTGACAATTGCGCAAATACATGTTTATGATTATTTTTGACGCTACTGAAACCTTTTTCTTAGACATTCATATTCCTGTCATTGAAAACGTGATAAAAATCGACTAAAATATTGAACAATTTAAAATAATTCAGGTGTGAAAGGGGTAAAATACAGGATAAACGACAAATAAACAAAAATGTAAAAATTTTCAATGTTTATTTTAATACTTCGATTCTTCTTCTGACAAATGTTTGGTTTCATATTTTGTGTTATGCTTCAGTTTATTCCACATGAGGGGAATCAAAAATATTGCTAAATCCAGTCTATTTTGAAAGCAGGGGAAAATCTATAAAAGTAGAAAAACATCTCAGAATTAAATGTACTATTTCGAGTCAATTGGTTCAACAATAGTTAAATTAACAATGATCCCCTTAATGTATGAAATAAAACCTTTTAATACAAGAAAATTTGTTAAAGGAACAAAAAATAAGGCGTTTTACATAGCAAAATAACAACATTTACAAAAAAGAAAGTGCAAGATTTCAGTGAAAATGTGACTGTTTGGATGATGACAGACTCGGTTTGAGTGTTACTCTATTCAGAGTAGCACTAAATAAACTCTGGGTGGAGTTAATTCTACTCTCAATATTTCAATGTAAAACCTTTTCGCATTTTCAGATTACACAATTACGCAGTCAAGTTCTTTGGTCTCTGGAAACATTTAAAAATCTCAGCTGTTCTTTTAGTTTTTGTAGATTGTTTTAGTGAGTAGAGGTAAGAGGATAGTTAAAGTTGTCTCATGATTTTTTTCATCAAACTTTTTATTTTTCTTGTACCTGAAAAGCACAGATGAACTTCAGTCTTGCGTGCAACATGCTCCATAACAACACACTACTCCAACAGTGAGCAACTAACAAAAAATTGCAGAACATTATTAAAATGTGTGTTTGAATCAAGCGTTTTAAGGATTTGTTCCCCAGTGAGAGAGAGAGAGAGAGAGAGAGAGAGAGAGAGAGAACTGTATTTACCTGTTCATTCGGGAACTTTAAACAACTTTTCTACTTTTACTGTATTAAAAACATGCATCACAATAGTTAAGATATTACTAGGTTGGGTTACAATACATATACTTTATTTTTTGCATCATGTTGTCGAAAAAATTTAAACTTCTGCAACAAAATGACACATTTAATACAGTAAAATATTGTGTATTTTAATATTTGGATTATTCTTTTGATCAGTGTTTGGTTTCAGATTTAGTGTTTCCTCTCATGTTTACTACTTCTGGAATAAACCGAAGGGAATCAAAACATTTTGAACACAACCATTTTCAGAGAAGAAACATATGAAGTAACTTATATATACTTTTTTCTTTTATACAAATTTTACACCACCTCTGGAACCTTTTTGCTTTGTTAGGCATTTGTTAAACAGAGTCTATATTAGCAGCAAAGTTTTAGATTTGCTAGATTTAACTAAATAAAGAATTCTGAATAGATGTTCCACAAAGCTGTCCCTGTTTTTGCTATGTTTAGTATTTATAAGCTTTTGTTTGACCAGAAGGAGCTAAAAACATAAAAGAGACAGAGAGAGAGAGAGAGAGAGAGAAGAGAGAGAGAGAGAGAGAGATGAGAGAGAGAGAGGAGAGAAGAGAGAGAGAGAGAGAGAGAGAGAGAGAGAGAGAGAGGGCACTTCAATTGCACTTCAGTAGAAACCTCTGGAGCATCTTAATAAGGACATTTATCAAGGACTTTTTCTCTGCAAAGGTCCACTTTTTAATTAAATACTTTTTTTAATAAACCACAAAAGCTTTTATGTATTTTAATAATATAATTTTACAATCATTTTAGTAAAAAAGGTCTAGTTAACTTAAAAAAACTGAATGTGAGAAACGGCTACAGAATGTAATGTTTATACACTGTTAAAACAAATTAAAGTAAAACAAACCTTTACTGTAACTAAACAAAACTACATCAGCAGTAAATGTAATTATTCACAGTGTTATACAAATCCATTTAATAAGTTTTTCTTGTTTTCAGACAAACATTTAGATTCATTTTGATTTATTTGCGGTTGTCATGAATAGCATCGAATGATCACATGGTAGAAAATTAATGTTTACCTACTTTCTAGACATCCAGTCTTTTCTCGAACTGTTTGGGAAGGAAGTATTGTGCTTTCGATTGAATGTTTATGATTAGTTTTCAATGTTACCAAGTTTGCTAGATGAACGAAAAAAAGAATGAAAGAAAGAGATAGCAAGAAAGAAAGAAAGTCTAGATTCTACATTTGCTTTAATGGTAAATTCAGAACAAAAAGTTCCCAAAATTACCCCATGCACAGAGGCTTTATTCCTTTTCCCTTTAATCAATTTTATTCCATTACAAATTAAAACAGTGTGTATGTGATTTACTGTTAGTAAACGCAACTAAAAACTCTTCTCATTAAGGAACACTTACAATCTTAAAACAAACAAAAAAACTATTCTCTTTTGTTTCTTCTCTTTAGTTTCTACTATGAGCAACCTAAGTTAGAGTTTGTGTAACAAATTGCACTTTGTCTACTGCAAGTTGTTTTGGACTAAAACGTTTAAATGTAAATAAAAGTACATTGGTAAATTGGTAAGCCTGTAATTTCGCTCATAATAAAAAAGAATATACTAAATCTATATTTGTTGTTTTAACTGTCAAATAATATTAAATAAATAATTTTGGTAGCAGATAAGAACACAAAAAATATTGTTCAGTGCTCAGTGATCCTCCTGTGAGCCTTCAGCTTGCGTTCTATGATGTGCCTGACAGTTCAGTCTCTCTTTACCGCCCTCTTGTGGTGTGTAAGTATATCACAAGGCGGCTCAGAGAGGGAGGGGCAAGCAGAGACAAAGAGGAGACGGAAAAGTTTGGAAAAAAAAATTATCTCTGATGAATCAATCGCAAACAGCCTACAGAGAAACTAAACCATGTGTTAAGACACAAAATAAAGTAGCGAAAGGACTGTTTGATGGCAAATACTCAATAAAATAATTATATTTAAGAGACGGCTGTTTCAGCACTGCATTTTAGGACAGCAACTCACTGCTGCAAGTGTTCAACAGACGCCTTTGAACTGATAATGCTAATGTTACACAGTTCACCTTTAACTTCTCTGCTACCAACCTTCACTGATCTAAAACTATTTACATCGATTAACACACATCACAGAGTCCCTTCAAAACCTCCTCAAACAATGATCTGAACTGAACAACTTCTCCAGCTGCAGAGCCACAGAAAAGCCCTAACTTCAGCCCTAAAAATCTACTCGATTCCTTTCACAGCGCAACTGAAAAACAGCAGCACTCAAAAGCTCAGCGAGCATCCGAAGTTCTCATTGCATGCTTTGTTTCAAAGAGAAAATGTTTTCCACCAACGCTTTTAGCTGCAGAGCATTAAGAGAGTGAAAATCCAGTAATCTTGTCTTGCCTAGACACCTTTTAAGCCCTAAAACAATGAGAAAGGTTTCAAATCTGGAGCTACTGGCTAATCAGAAATAACTGCTAATTAAAAATAATATGATAGACAGATTGTGAGTGGATTGATAGGGGGAACTTATCTGCCAATTTTCTCCAGTGGTATGTGATGTGTCGCAAGGTTAGACACATACTCAAGGCTTTATACTGAAAATGTGTAATTTCCTTCAAGTTCATTTCACATCTCTTTTTTTCCATTTTGTGCTATACATCATGAAAAGAAATCTGTAGGAACCTTTAAAACATACTTTTCCCTAAAAATATGTAAACATAGTTCCTGCATACACGCATAAGTCATGTGACCTCCCTAGCCACCAGCATCACAGAGAGAAAGCCCCGTCACAACCCATTTAACAACAGATTTTCAACTTTTATATTAATTTCTAATTCAATTATTGATCAAAAGCATGACCACAGCTTTTTTTTTTTTTTTTTTTGTAGCAGGGGTACATTTATTGTTTTAAGTTTCCTAGAGCACCCTTCTCTACGAGGTTCTTCAGGTTTGATTAACAGCCTCTCACTGAAACCATACGCTTGGTGTCACAGGTCACTCAACGTCCCGGACTAAAATGTTTGTGGTAGATTCTTGAAAGAGCAAAATGTGATGTACTGTTCACTATTGCTAAATAATGATCAAAACTCATCACAGGAGTTATATTCACAGGAGTGAGTATAAAAAGCAGGAGTGAATATATAATAATATTATATACACAAAAGTGAACATTAAAAACAAGGCAAAAGGGTCAAAATCACACAGAAACAGAAACTTAAATATTATGTTTTGACTTAAGCCTCTCCAAACTCAATCAATGATGAAAACCAATAGGTTTAAGTTCATTTACTCGTAGAAACAGATGCTCAGAGAGCTCACTGTGGCAAATTCAACATCTCACAACACTTCGGAACATCGGTTCTGTTTAAATCTAGTAATTTTTTCTGAATGGAATAATATTAGGACTAAAGACCAAGCTACTCAGAAGAGCTTCTACTTAAAAGTAACTTCATTCTACTTTAACAAAACAGAGGTTTAAGTTAAAAAAAATAATAATAAAGAGATAGAAACTAACTGAACTTTTATTTTACATGTTGCACAGAAGCGTTTCAACATCTGCTTTTGAGCAGCTTTTCAACATCTGCTTTTGAGTTCCTTTGATCAAGGACTAGAGTGAGATTTTAGGATAAATCACACTAAAAATAATCAAAGCGAATATTAAAAAAGGTGTTGTAAAACTAGGAAGAATTCTTTATTTGTCTGAGAACCTGAAGAGGTTGTAAAACTCCTCAGTTATATTTTTTCATCACAAAGTAATGAGTAAAGTTAAAAACAAACTGGAAAAAAACAATGTAAAAGGGTCAAAAACACACTAAGAGAAACATAAGTGTGATGTTTCAACCTTGCTAGCCTCCCAAAACTCCATCATTGATGAAAATCTAATGGTTTAAGTTCATTTACACGGTTGTCCTCAGTAAAAACAGGCGACCAGAGAGTGGCAAATAAGCAAGAGACTTCCGATCTGAATGATATGATATGCACTGATCACCAAAATACTCAAAGAGCATCCACCCCTCCACTTAAAAGTAATTTCATTCCCCTTTTATAAAATGTATATATATATATATTTATATCAAACCCTCTGCTCATCTGCTCATCTCATAAGCAGACATACAACCCAAATCAGAGGTTTTTCTCATGAAGTTACAGAAGACAAGAAATAACGAAGTTACAAGAACGGAACTAGGAGTAAGTATTTATTTGAATTTAATCATTACACATTATTATTTGTAGCAATTATAAATGTGCTTATAAAATGAGTTCATGAGATTCATAAAACTATGTTAAATATGTTTATTAAAGCCATATTTTAAAAAAGATAGCTTTTGTTGCATACAAGTGCAGTCACTTTAGCGCTGGAGAGGAAGTAATCGAGCTAGTAATCAACCTCTTCATCATCTTATGAGAAAATGAATATTGACGATAATTATAGATGCCGAATTATCCCCCGGCTCTAGACTGGATAAACCAAAAATAAAACCCCTTGTAGCAATGCCAGATATAAAATAGCAGTTCAATGAGGTAAATCAAATTTAAGGCAACGAATTTTGCTGATTTGGGAGAGATCTCAAATAAATGTTTCTCCAATCAGCAGGAGCAATCAGAATCACGCAGCTATTGTTCAAGGAGGGCCTTTGTTTGGTTGATTTCAAATGTCTGTACTATTTTAATGGTTTCTTGAATTAGTTTCTTACCTTGATTTCGAAACACAGGTTTACACACACAGGAGCAGAAGATGACGGAGGATTCGCAGCAGTAGGAGGAGGAGGAGCAGCAGCAGCAGCAACATGGAAAAGAAGAAAAGAAAACAGGATCTGATCAGAATGACACGTGATGCATAGTAACGTTATAAACAACCTGTGAAAACAAGGCTAAAGGGACAAAAACACACCGACAGAGATGTAAAAAGTAAAAAGGTTTGATTTGACAATGTGTACAGAAATGTGATGTACAGATATAATTGCCTAGTCTAACATTATCTGCTATATTTCAATCACTCCAGCTTTCTTCTGAGTTTAAACAATTGGATTTTCTTTTCAAAAGTAATGCTGCGTAGAGATAATGAAGAGTCAGCAGTCTAATACACACAGAAAGGCACCTTAATACATTTAGATTTTTTTTTCATCTCCATCCCTCCCTCTGATGCACTAAATTAAGAGCAGCATCACAGTTCCACACACACCCTTGCACCCTCCCCCTTTCACAAGAACCCAGAATCTCCTCCTCCATCTTCTGCAGGGGAGTTAGAAGTCCCTTACTTCAGACCTCGGCCTTGAACCTTTGACTGCCCCCCTGTGGACCAGATAATAATGGTACAGTCCTGTCTGACTCAGCCTGTTTCCATGGCAACACCATCCAGAATAGAAAATGGGCTAGAGGACCAGGAGGAATGACGACGAGAGGAGACAACGAAGATTGACGCAGAATTCAAGATGAACCCTTTAGATTTACACGGGTGCTCTTTCATAAACAAGAAAACAATTCAATATCAACAAAAACATTCAACTTTAATACACTAGAACACAGATCACACAATAAAGTTTTTGTTAATCTGTGAGAGCCATAGAGGATATACTAAATAACCTGGAAAAATTAGGATAAAAGCACACTTAAATATGACAACAGATGAAGACAGAAGAGACAAACAGAAGGTAAAGAGGGGGAGGATTCAAGATGGAGGAGAGACACAGAGAGAGAGAGAGAGAGGAGAGAGAGAGAGAGAGAGAGAGAGAGAGAGAGAGAGAGAGAGAGACAGAGTGTTCCTTCTTCTGAGATCAGATGTTGCACTTTACAATCACATGAGAAAATCAGAACATCCTCTGGTTTTAAGGTTAGAAGCTAACCTACTGTGACACTAACTGAAAAAAGCTCCAGTATGAATGTTTATTTTCAGTCACTGCTGGTTGCCTCCGTCCTACAGTCTCTCTGGCCTGATAAACCCATTGTAATCCGTTCAGAGGATCAGCATGTCGCCTGATGAGGTCACACTCAGAAATACTCACACTTTATGTGAGAGGAGGTACATTTATAGTATTCAAGATGTTCTATAAAGAGCACCTGACCTCCTAAAACTCCTTGAAGGACTCATATACTACAAACAACCTTTAACTAATTCCGAATGCTGCTGTAAGACTATAAAACCCTCACCTCACATCACTGCTGTCAGCATCTTAACCCCTCAAATTGAATTTAAAGTAATGATGTTTTAATTGAGTAATTTACGTATGTGTTCCAGCTTCAACAGAGGACAGCGTTTGCATATTTTCAGGAATAAAGCAAACACACGAGTCAATTCACTTTTTAATTATTCAGTTTTTGTGTCTGCAAGGGCCTATACGTATTTGTAAAGTATGTGTCTCAAAGGGCCATCCCTCACCGGTCTGTGGTGGACAAAGCGAAAACTCACTTTTGGGAGTTTTAAGTAGCTAGAAATGAAGAATAACAAGTCTTTTGCAATGAACAATAAAACAATAGCACATTTTTAAAAAGAAAAGTTTGCATGTTTTCACGAATACTCGAAATGTTGTCTGTATACTGTAAACATTAGTAAGAAAAATAGTGTTTAACCCTTGTAAGGTGTTTGTGTCTGTGAGACTCATTTTCAATTTTCATCAAAAGAAAAATTATACAAGCAATTATTTTTTGAGACTGAGTTGAGGGTGAACTGGCCTCGGATGATTTTCTGTGAAAAAACATCTATCAGAACACATTTTTATGACCCCACACTGTATCCCCTCTATGCATTTATACTACACACAAGGTTTGGCTCTACTAGACCCGGCATGTAAAAATGGTAGATTCTTTACATTTTAATTTTTAATGGTTTAAATTCTGAAGGTGAACAAATAAGGTTAAAAACAATAAATAAAGTGTATTTGCTGTTTAAATCACTTGTTTCCTTGCTAAGGTAAATATCTTTTAGCTATTTTAACATAAAATGTCTTGATTGGGATTAAAAATCAATGGGTCCACCAGACCCGCAAACACTGCCTGAGTAACAATAATATCAAACACCACACAAGGGTTAAAGAGCTTTCATCTAATGTGATTTTTCGAAAGCCAATGTTGGTTCTTGGTTGTTGTTTTTTTTTGTTCTTCTTTTTATTCACAACCATCGTGAAAGTAATTTATTTAACCTTCTGGTTTGATTCCATTGATCGTGGTATGTTTTTTTCATGTATGTGTTTTATATTCTATATGGATGGTTTTATACTTTCATTAAGTTTATAAATCTGTATAGGATGACTATAGTGTGAAAGACCTAGGGTTGAGGCTCATGCAAGTTACACTCTGCTGTGTACCTGGAATTAAATTGTATAAACATGTTGTATTTATATGTTATGTGTAATATACGTAATATGTTGTACACACAAGTATATAAACAATTACCATTAAAAAAAGTTACAGGACAAACAACACCACCAGTCTCTGGGAGATGCACACAAAATGTTATCACTTTTCTAACCAAAAGAGGACAAAAATACAAAACACAGATTCACACTTTTGATGGCTCCCTTTACCTTTATTGAAATCAGCTTTTCGAGCTCTCTAGCATCATGTTCTCAATCCTCTCGTTCACGTCTGTGTGTCTGCATGAGCTCTGCGATCACAGAACTGCAGTGGCTCAAAATGGCAGCCTGCATCACACTGCAGAGCTGCTGTGCTTCATTATGACCTCTCGCTCTCCATCCAAGCTTTGTCTGGTTTACCCACACACTGTTTATCCTCAGAGATCAACTCCAACGCTTTCATTTAAAACGTCACCAAAACAGTGTCAGAAAGTGGGTCAGTGGATGAAATAATGGAGAGATGCACTCTTTCTCTCTCGTGCAATATGGATGAAATGTGGATGTGTTCAGCGGCACTGATGCTGCTCAAAGCATTAATTGGTTTGCTCTCATGACATCATTTTGGCTCCCTTCCCCCTAACAACACACCTCCTACATGCTATCCTCTTCTCCTCCATCATTGCTGCAGAGGAGCGAGGGAGAACACTGGTTATCAAGCAAAATCTGTGTTTCTGCTTTAATGATTGATCATTTCAGAACTAAAGCTGAACATATTCAGAGGAGACATGTACAGAGAACAGTATATAAGAATTGTTTTAATACATCATGGTCCCACAAAGTTGTGCAGGTCAATCTGCATCTGAAATTGTTATTTGACCTTCCAATTCTGCTAATAAGCTCTCTCATCAACTGTAACCCTTAAAGCAAAAAAAAAATTTAACTATAAGTTTGCACACATTTTGCAGTAGTAATAATCCTTTGTGCTTTGTCTTGTGTGTGCAGAGTTTTCAGGTGATGCCGTTAGGCTAGTTTCAGGAGTTAACAAAAGATAATTACAAGGGGCAGTACACTAAATTAAGCTTGCTATCCTCCTTATAAAGCAGTCTATTCCCTCATAAATTCAAATGGATCCCACTGCCTTCACTTCTCCACAAATCCCTCGGAGACTTGGTGCCCTCTCTCAGACAGCTCGCCTAAGCTAGACCCGCTAAGTATGCTTGCGTATTATGGCTAATTTCTTGAGTGTGCCCCAGTGGAATGTTTAAGGGGATCGGTCTCTCTAAAATCTCTGAAGGCAAGGAAAGAGGAAAGCTTGTATTTTGAATTGTCAGCCATGGGAATTTCCCCTGCAATCTCCAAATTAGATGAGACAAACTTAATTTTCTTTATTTGATTTCTCTCACTGGCAGTTTTTGTTTTTATATTATCTCAGACAGACACAGGGATGATTTAAAAACTACACTCAAAGTTCTGCTAAAAATGATCAGGATCAATTTCATAACATCTCAATGTCTGTTCTTTTTGGAGAAATTGAGCTGTTAGGAAGGCTAGTCACTGTAAATGTACATTATCATGTGTAGGACACAAATTCTTTGACTCAATTTATTAGAGTTTACAGTAGCTTCCATTTGCTCTAATTACACAAAATTTTACATTTTTAAAATTCGCTTTTGCACCTGTACTGTATTTTAACAAATGAATGTGTCTAGTTGTAGATAAACAGCACATGCTTTACATTACCTAAAAATGATAATCTCATGTGTATAGTTTAATGACTTTTATGAGGGTCTCAATAAAAGCTTTGATGGCAAGAAAGTTTGTGTTTTGAATGGCCATATATCTATTTTCCCTTCATTCCCCAAATTAAATGGGGTGCATGCATTGATTTTCCTTATAGAAATTTACTAAAACTGAAGCTAAAACATTCTGGTCAAATCTTTGACCATTTCAAATGTGTACATAAAAGTTCCATATAGTCCCTCATGTAAGCAGCTTTGGACAAAAAGTGTCTGCTAAATGCTTAAAAATGTAAAAAATGTAAAAAAAAAAAAAAAACGTAAAAAAAAATGCAAAAACATACAAAACGCTCAAACAGCGCTGACAAATGTATTACTTTACTCAAATATTCTCTCTGACAGACACAGAGATTATTGAAAAACTACACAAAGACACCAACATCCTGCCACACACTTAATAAAAAAGTAATACTATAAATATTATGTATTTATATGTAATATAAAATTTGTAATATGGTAAACGCAAAACAAATATGTAAGTCAATTACAAAAACAAAATGTCAAGCAGGTAATAAAACTCATCTTTAAAACAGCTAAAGGCTTATATTCAACCCCAACAAAATACTGCTAAATAATGTTATTTACACAATAGATGTACAATTAAAAAACGGGAAAAATAAAAAAAACCTATTGAATAAATAAATCTGCCATATTTAAAGCAAGTTGGAGGGCTGAAAAATAAACAAACACTTCTCAAAAGTAAAATAAAATTAATTGGACACGAGAAACACCTCCAGAAGAAGTGATACGTGCTACCTTATGAAAAATAACAATTAATATTATCGTTAGAGGGATTCCAAATCAATATAAAAGAAGGAAGTTTACGCAACAGCGTACCTAGAAAGTGTTACAGCAAAAGACCTCACATCTGAATCATCATCCACTTCCGGTGGCTCCTGTTTAGCTTCGGGAGGATCTTGTTTCACGCGAGGAAACGCTAAACACGCTTTGATCAGAGCCTCTAAAACTGGTCAGGTAAATCTTTCAGGTGTATCTAGATCCACGCGACCTGTCGCAGACTACTCACACAGCTGCTGCAAAGTTCCGGTGGCAAGCCAGAGAGTTGCTGCTGCTGGGAAATGTAGGCACCTAAAAAAAATAATAACGCTTTCATTGTTTTAGAACGTTTCCCAGCGAAGGGTTGCGGCAGGAAGGGCATCCGCCGGGTAAAACATATGCCAGAGAGTTGGCGGTTCATTCCGCTGTGGCGACCCCGAAAGGGAAAAAGCCAACATAAAGATGAATGAATAAATGAATTAATGTTTCAGAACGTTTTGTTCGTGTTAAATTCGGATAACAGCTGTTTAAGTCTCAATATGTTTTAGTTCTTAAGTAAAGACTTAGTAATAGTTATTACTAATATAATAATAATTATAACTTTTTAGTTATTTTGTAAATGTAATGTTAAAGGTAAAGCTATGCACTCTCTCTGATAATTTACAAAAGTTATATAAAAGAAACCAAGAACTCAAGAGGTGAATAATTAATTCATGTGCCAAAAAGACATACGAGGAATAACATGAATAAAAAGAAAAGGTTCATGTTTCAGTTTGTGTATTTTTTCTTATCCAGATATGACTGCATAAAGAAGTCAAATGTCTGAAAAAAAAGACATTAAATATGTGGATAAATGAGATGTCATTGACAATGGACGCAGGATCTGAACTGACAGGAGGTGTTTTACTAGGAAAAATGCTATTATAGAAAAAACAAAGCTCAAATGATTTTACCATGCTCACAAATACAAGCAGACAGCAGGTGCTCCAAACACCCGCGTGTGGATGAGGTTAAAAGACAAAAAAAAACACTTTATTCCTGTGCTTGAAATATAATAGTTTTGCTTCAAACAGTAAAAAAAGTCAGGCATAAACGTCTTTACGCAGCGTGCACTAGAAAACTTCATTTTTCCTCATTAATAGCTAACTACTCTGAATTATATAATTGAATGAATATTTTATTCACAGATCTCACCTGGGTTTCTGGATCTCTGGACATTGGGTTTTGCTCTTGAATGTGACGCAATGTCTGCGTTCCACTAGAGTCCAGACTAATGATGCTCTGACTATAAGGCTGAACGTACTTCAGGTCACTCTTTCTGGAGTCCGCTGTGCCACACATCTCATAGTTATACACCTGCTTTAAAGTCCCGGTGCCCCCCACATCCGCGTAAAGAGGCGGGTAATACGGGATCACCGGGAGACTGGCTCCAGATTTGGAGAACATCCGCTCGCGCCTATATCGGTAACATCTGACTGACAATATTGCGATGAGAGACACGATGAAGAGGAACGAGACCACCGCCAGAGCCAGAACCAGGTAGAAGGTCAGGTTCTCGTTGTAGTCCTTGTCCTGCGTAAAGTCCGGGAACTCGGAGAGCACTTCCGGGAAGCTGTCGGCCAGCGCCACGTTGACGTTGACTGTAGCTGATCTCGAGGGCTGGCCGTTGTCCTCCACTACAACAGCGAGTCTTTGTTTGACAGCATCTTTATCTGTCACCTGGCGCAGCGTTCTGATCTCTCCATTCTGTGCGCCCACCTCAAAGAGCGCGAACCTGTCTGCGGCTTTCTGCAGCTTATAGGAGAGCCAGGCGTTCTGTCCAGAGTCCACATCCACAGCCACCACTTTAGTCACCAGATAACCCACATCTGCCGAGCGAGGCACTATTTCAGCCACCGCAGAAGCCCCGGACTGCACCGGGTACAGCACCTGAGGCGCGTTGTCGTTCTGGTCCTGGATCAGGATCCTCACGCTCGCGTTGCTGCTGAGAGGAGGAGAGCCTCCGTCCTGCGCTCTGACTGTGATTGTGAAAGACTTCAGCTGCTCGTAATCGAAGGATTTGGTCGCATAAAGCGAGCCGCTTTCAGAGTTAATCGAAACCAAAGAAGACATAGGCGTGCCATTCAAATCAGTTTCTGCTATGAAATAAGACACGCGCGCGTTTGCTCCCAGATCTGCGTCGCGCGCTATAACGCTGAACAAAGACAGAGATGGCGCATTGTTCTCCATCACAAACGCAGTGTATGAGCTCTGTTCAAACTGAGGAGCGTGATCATTTACATCCGTGATCTTCACATTTAATGTTTTTCTGCTGAGCAGAGAGGGGCTGCCGGCGTCTCTGGCTGTGATGGAGATGTTAAACTCTGGTGTTTCTTCTCTATCCAGCTCCGCGTCCGTGACGATGCTGTAATAATTACTCAAAGATGACTCGATTTTAAACGGAAGGTTTCTTTCTATCAAACAGTTGACCTTCCCGTTTTCATCAGCATCGCTGTCTTGGATGTTAATCATGGCTACCACCGTTCCGAGAGGAGAATTCTCGGGTATGCTGTTAGAGAAAGACATCAGAGTCATTTTGGGAGGGTTATCGTTCACGTCTGTGACCTCCACAATCACCTCGGAGGAAACTGACAGACCACCCTGATCTTTAGCTTGAATTTTAAACTCGTGAATCGCTGACTCTTCGAAGTCTAGCTCACCGATTAGTCGGATTTCTCCACTGGACGCGTCGATAGAGAACAGATCTCTGATTCTGGGTGTGGTGTGTTCGAAATAATAGCCGATCTGAGCGTTTGAGAGCGTGTCTGCGTCCGTTGCGTTAACGGTGACCAGTAATGTTCCTTTAGGAATATTTTCTGCCACGGATACTTTGTATTTATTTTTATGGAAAACAGGAGCATTGTCATTAATGTCTAAAATAATAATACGTATTTTTACCGTGCCAGAGCGTTTGGGGCTGCCTCCATCTGTCGCAGTTACGGTCAGATAAAGATGCTCTTGTTTCTCTCTGTCGAGAGGTGTCTGCAAAATGAGCTCAACGTTTTTACCTCCACCAGATCGCCTTTCTGTCTTTAACGTAAAGTGATCGGAAGGATGCACCAAATAGCTCTGAATCGCGTTAATCCCAACGTCCGCATCTAAAGCGCTATCCACACTAAAGCGCGCTCCGGTGGAAGCGGACTCGCTTATTTCCAGCGTGATCTCTCCTCTTGGAAACGCAGGGCTGTTATCATTCACATCCAGGACCTCGAGGGTGATCCTGTAGAGCTCGATCGGACTCTCCAGAATCACCTCGAAGCTCAGGCTGCACGCGGACGCTGCAGCGGCGCACAGAAGCTCGCGGTCGATCCTCTCTTTGATGATGATGTGTCCTCTCTCGCGATCCAGTGCGACATATTCCCGGCCACCTGCGGAAAATATGCGCGCTTTCCCCGATGAAAGCCTTTTCAGCTCAAGACCCAGATCTTTCACGATGTCTCCGACGAATGAACCGGGAGGCATCTCCTCCGGAACGGAGTAGCGGACCTGTCCGTGTGCGCAGCAGATAAAGAGCGCGGAGAGAAGCAGAAGGCATGGCGGCCATGAAAAGAAACAGCCCTTTCTTCTCATGATGGTGCAGAGAGCTTCAGAAAGGCATAAAACGACGAGTTTCAATCCTTTTTACTCCACAGATTGCTTAAAAATGAGTAGAAGCGCGAAAAGGAAACACACTCGTGCACAAGAGAAGCGTGACCCGAGTTTAAGATGCGAACCGCTTTTGTGATAAGCGTATAAACCGAGAGATAAAGCAATGCATGTGATGCTAAAATAATCATCTAGAGCTGTTTACACAACCAACAGCGACCCTTAGGGTACAGTGAGAGAACTGCACAAAATGTTTGGTGACTGACAAGAGCTCTCCAAGTGTATTTGGAGAAAAAACCTCGAAATCAAACTCTAAGTATTGTAAAACCAAAATAAACATATTAGAGTACAAATGTATTTCTTTCATTTAAAAAGAGAAATATATATATATATATATATATATATATATATATATATATATATATATATATATATATATATATATATATATTTATAGACATGTATTTCTTAGATTTAAAAAGAAAAACTATATATATATATAAATATACACACACACACATATATATATATATATATATATATATATATATATATATATATATATATATATATATATATATATATATATATATATATATATATATACTATATATATATATATATATATATATATATATATATCTATATATTGCAACAGAGTCAAAGCTAATGCGTTATTTGTTTTAAAGTCACGCGTAAACCATCACACCACTCCTTCACGTAGCACGCTTGCACGGACTTTATCACTCCTCATCCAGTAACCAAAAGGGAATTTTACTAATAAACACTAATTCTGAGATTTAATAAACAGATCTCACCTGGTTTCTGGATCTTTGGACATTGGGTTTGCTCTTGAATGTGACGCAATGTCCTGCGTTCCACTAGAGTCCAGACTAATAATGCTCTGACTACAAGGCTGAACGTACTTCAGGTCACTCTTTCTGGAGTCCGCTGTGCCACACATCTCATAGTTATACACCTGCTTTAAAGTCCCGGTGCCCCCCACATCCGCGTAAAGAGGTGGGTAATACGGGATCACCGGGAGACTGGCTCCAGATTTGGAGAACATCCGCTCGCGCCTCCATCGGTAACATCTGACTGACAATATTGCGATGAGAGACACGATGAAGAGGAACGAGACCACCGCCAGAGCCAGAACCAGGTAGAAGGTCAGGTTCTCGTTGTAGTCCTTGTCCTGCGTAAAGTCCGGGAACTCGGAGAGCACTTCCGGGAAGCTGTCGGCCAGCGCCACGTTGACGTTGACTGTAGCTGATCTCGAGGGCTGGCCGTTGTCCTCCACTACAACAGCGAGTCTTTGTTTGACAGCATCTTTATCTGTCACCTGGCGCAGCGTTCTGATCTCTCCATTCTGTGCGCCCACCTCAAAGAGCGCGAACCTGTCTGCGGCTTTCTGCAGCTTATAGGAGAGCCAGGCGTTCTGTCCAGAGTCCACATCCACAGCCACCACTTTAGTCACCAGATAACCCACATCTGCCGAGCGAGGCACTATTTCAGCCACCGCAGAAGCCCCGGACTGCACCGGGTACAGCACCTGAGGCGCGTTGTCGTTCTGGTCCTGGATCAGGATCCTTACGCTCGCGTTGCTGCTGAGAGGAGGAGAGCCTCCGTCCTGCGCTCTGACTGTGATTGTGAAAGACTTCAGCTGCTCGTAATCGAAGGATTTGGTCGCATAAAGCGAGCCGCTTTCAGAGTTAATCGAAACCAAAGAAGACATAGGCGTGCCATTCAAATCAGTTTCTGCTATGAAATAAGACACGCGCGCGTTTGCTCCCAGATCTGCGTCGCGCGCTATAACGCTGAACAAAGACAGAGATGGCGCATTGTTCTCCATCACAAACGCAGTGTATGAGCTCTGTTCAAACTGAGGAGCGTGATCATTTACATCCGTGATCTTCACATTTAATGTTTTTCTGCTGAGCAGAGAGGGGCTGCCGGCGTCTCTGGCTGTGATGGAGATGTTAAACTCTGGTGTTTCTTCTCTATCCAGCTCCGCGTCCGTGACGATGCTGTAATAATTACTCAAAGATGACTCGATTTTAAACGGAAGGTTTCTTTCTATCAAACAGTTGACCTTCCCGTTTTCATCAGCATCGCTGTCTTGGATGTTAATCATGGCTACCACCGTTCCGAGAGGAGAATTCTCGGGTATGCTGTTAGAGAAAGACATCAGAGTCATTTTGGGAGGGTTATCGTTCACGTCTGTGACCTCCACAATCACCTCGGAGGAAACTGACAGACCACCCTGATCTTTAGCTTGAATTTTAAACTCGTGAATCGCTGACTCTTCGAAGTCTAGCTCACCGATTAGTCGGATTTCTCCACTGGACGCGTCGATAGAGAACAGATCTCTGATTCTGGGTGTGGTGTGTTCGAAATAATAGCCGATCTGAGCGTTTGAGAGCGTGTCTGCGTCCGTTGCGTTAACGGTGACCAGTAATGTTCCTTTAGGAATATTTTCTGCCACGGATACTTTGTATTTATTTTATGGAAAACAGGAGCATTGTCATTAATGTCTAAAATAATAATACGTATTTTTACCGTGCCAGAGCGTTTGGGGCTGCCTCCATCTGTCGCAGTTACGGTCAGATAAAGATGCTCTTGTTTCTCTCTGTCGAGAGGTGTCTGCAAAATGAGCTCAACGTTTTTACCTCCACCAGATCGCCTTTCTGTCTTTAACGTAAAGTGATCGGAAGGATGCACCAAATAGCTCTGAATCGCGTTAATCCCAACGTCCGCATCTAAAGCGCTATCCACACTAAAGCGCGCTCCGGTGGAAGCGGACTCGCTTATTTCCAGCGTGATCTCTCCTCTTGGAAACGCAGGGCTGTTATCATTCACATCCAGGACCTCGAGGGTGATCCTGTAGAGCTCGATCGGACTCTCCAGAATCACCTCGAAGCTCAGGCTGCACGCGGACGCTGTAGCGGCGCACAGAAGCTCGCGGTCGATCCTCTCTTTGATGATGATGTGTCCTCTCTCGCGATCCAGTGCGACATATTCCCGGCCACCTGCGGAAAATATGCGCGCTTTCCCCGATGAAAGCCTTTTCAGCTCAAGACCCAGATCTTTCACGATGTCTCCGACGAATGAACCGGGAGGCATCTCCTCCGGAACGGAGTAGCGGACCTGTCCGTGTGCGCAGCAGATAAAGAGCGCGGAGAGAAGCAGAAGGCATGGCGGCCATGAAAAGAAACAGCCCTTTCTTCTCATGATGGTGCAGAGAGCTTCAGAAAGGCATAAAACGACGAGTTTTCAATCCTTTTTACTCCACAGATTGCTTAAAAATGAGTAGAAGCGCGAAAAGGAAACACACTCGTGCACAAGAGAAGCGTGACCCGAGTTTAAGATGCGAACCGCTTTTGTGATAAGCGTATAAACCGAGAGATAAAGCAATGCATGTGATGCTAAAATAATCATCTAGAGCTGTTTACAACAACCAACAGCGACCCTTAGGGTACAGTGAGAGAACTGCACAAAATGTTTGGTGACTGACAAGAGCTCTCCAAGTGTATTTGGAGAAAAAACCTCGAAATCAAACTCTAAGTATTGTAAAACCAAAATAAACATATTAGAGTACAAATGTATTTCTTTCATTTAAAAAGAGAAATATATATTATATATATATATATATATATATATATATATATATATATATATATATATATATATATATATATATATATATATATATATATATATATATATATATATTTATAGACATGTATTTCTTAGATTTAAAAAGAAAAACTATATATATATATAAATATACACACACACACATATATATATATATATATATATATATATATATATATATATATATATATATATATATATTGCAACAGAGTCAAAGCTAATGCGTTATTTGTTTTAAAGTCACGCGTAAACCATCACACACTCCTTCACGTAGCACGCTTGCACGGACTTTATCACTCCTCATCCAGTAACCAAAAGGGAATTTTACTAATAAACACTAATTCTGAGATTTAATAAACAGATCTCACCTGGGTTTCTGGATCTTTGGACATTGGGTTTTGCTCTTGAATGTGACGCAATGTCTGCGTTCCACTAGAGTCCAGACTAATAATGCTCTGACTACAAGGCTGAACGTACTTCAGGTCACTCTTTCTGGAGTCCGCTGTGCCACACATCTCATAGTTATACACCTGCTTTAAAGTCCCGGTGCCCCCCCACATCCGCGTAAAGAGGTGGGTAATACGGGATCACCGGGAGACTGGCTCCAGATTTGGAGAACATCCGCTCGCGCCTCCATCGGTAACATCTGACTGACAATATTGCGATGAGAGACACGATGAAGAGGAACGAGACCACCGCCAGAGCCAGAACCAGGTAGAAGGTCAGGTTCTCGTTGTAGTCCTTGTCGTGCGTAAAGTCCGGGAACTCGGAGAGCACTTCCGGGAAGCTGTCGGCCAGCGCCACGTTGACGTTGACTGTAGCTGATCTCGAGGGCTGGCCGTTGTCCTCCACTACAACAGCGAGTCTTTGTTTGACAGCATCTTTATCTGTCACCTGGCGCAGCGTTCTGATCTCTCCATTCTGTGCGCCCACCTCAAAGAGCGCGAACCTGTCTGCGGCTTTCTGCAGCTTATAAGAGAGCCAGGCGTTCTGTCCAGAGTCCACATCCACAGCCACCACTTTAGTCACCAGATAACCCACATCTGCCGAGCGAGGCACTATTTCAGCCACCGCAGAAGCCCCGGACTGCACCGGGTACAGCACCTGAGGCGCGTTATCGTTCTGGTCCTGGATCAGGACCCTCACGCTCGCGTTGCTGCTGAGAGGAGGAGAGCCTCCGTCCTGCGCTCTCACAATGAAGCTGAACTCTTTGATTTGCTCGTAGTCGAAGGCGCGCACTGCGTGTAACGCACCGCTCTCAGAGTTCACGGAAATGAAGCTCGACGCGGAGACTCCGTTCACCACAGCGTCCTCCAGAAAATAAGATACCCGCGCGTTGTTTCCGGAGTCTCGGTCGCGCGCTTTAACGGAGAGCACCGAGACACCGGGGGAGTTATTCTCTATCACAGACGCGGTGTAAGAGACGAGCTCGAACACCGGGGTGTTATCGTTCACATCCGAGATCTTCAGCGTCAGGGTTTTATTGGAGGAGAAGGACGGAGAGCCCTCATCCGCGGCTCTTATGGTGATGTTATACTCGGAGATTTCCTCTCGATCCAAACGCGCGTCGCTCACTAAAGTGTAGAAATTAGAGGAGGATTGTCTGATTTGGAACGGTAAGCTGGGATCAATCACACATCTGACCTCTCCATTTTTCCCCGAATCTAAATCTTTGACATTTAGCATCGCGATCACCGTCTCCGGTGCTGAGTTTTCTGGTAAAGGGTTTGAAAACGAAATTATACTAATAACAGGAGCGTTATCATTCACATCTGTAACATCCACCATCACTTTAGCAGTGTCTGTTAAACCACCGCTGTCTGTAGCGACCACATTTATCTCGAATTTTTTTATTCTTTCAAAGTCTAAAGAGCCAATAAGAGATATTTCCCCGTTTGAACCATCAACACTGAATGTATTTGAGCTGCCTTTGCTACTCTGAGAAAACGAATAAGTCAAATGTTTATTAGTGCCTTGATCTGCGTCGGAGGCTGACACCTTCAACACAAACGAACCCTTTGGTGCATTTTCAGCCACAGCTGCAGTATAAACAGCCTGACTAAAAACAGGAGCGTTATCGTTCGCATCTAAAACAATAACATTGATTTTTAACGAGCCGGTTTTTTGCGGGTTTCCACCATCAAAGGCTGTTAATATGAGATTATATTCCTCCTGCTTTTCTCTGTCTAACTGTGATTGCAAAACCATCTCTACATATTTTGTTCCGTCGGTGTGAGTTAATGTTTTCAGCACAAAGTGCTCGTTTGGGTTTAATGTATACAATTGAAGGGAGTTAACGCCCTCGTCAGCATCACTCGCGCTTTCGATTGAATATCTCGCTCCGGGCAAAGCGGATTCGCTAATTTGAAAAGAAATATCTTTGTTCATGAAAGAAGGAGCATGATCGTTAATGTCTAAGATCTCCACATCGATCCTGTGCAGCTCCATGGGGCTCTCCAGAATTACCTGGAAATGTAAGGAGCAGGGAGACACTTGCGCGCACAGCTCCTCTCTATCTATCCGCTCTTTCACCACCAGAGTCCCTTTCTCCACATTCAGAGCGATGTACTCACGACTGTCCTCGGTAAAGATCCGCGCTCGACCCGATTTCAGCCTCCTCGCTTCCAAGCCTAGATCCTGGAGGATATTTCCCACCAGCGAGCCCTTTGTCATCTCCTCTGGAACAGAATAGCGGACCTGAGCGCGCGCTGCGGCCATGACAAAGAAACAGAGCGCGAGAGACTGCAGGAGCCATGATGGAGCGCGCGCAGGAGACGCGCCTCTCTGCGCGGAGGAACACCGCGACGCCCTCATCATCAGCAGCAGCATCAACAGCAGCAACTTCCTCCAAGCTTCTTTTCAGATACAGGAGAAGAAACGAGCAGGAGAGAGGGAGAAACAGCGGAGATCCTCCGAGAACAAAGAGAGCGAGTACTCGATGCGTCACAAGAGAAAGAGAGAAAAGGAGGGAGTGTCTGAGCGAGAAATCCTCTGCAGAGAGTGATTTCAGAGATGAGAGGAGGATCTGAGAGCAGAGTTTGGAGCCTCAAAACCTGACCAACAGCGGCTCTTAGTGCTCCAGAGAAATATTACACAGAGAGAAGTTGCCCCCAGAGAAATAAAGTCCAGATCAGCTACAAAACACTCCACAACCGAGTCTGGATTCTGAAGAGGAGTCAGGAAAATACTTTCAGACCAACAGAGAAATATCAGATGGAGATGTGTTCAGCGAGAGCAATTATATGAAAATTTATAATGTAATTATTTTAAATGAAATAAAAGAAAGAGGCTTTCCTGCTCACCCTGTTCATAGTGGTTCAGCACCATGGTCAGCAGCTTTTATCCGCTGTTAAAGGAGGGGTATATTATTTTAGAAATGTTTTAGAGGTCTGACGACGTAACAAGCTAACAGAAAATCAGCAGGCGTTTTAAGAAGCGTAACAACACGTGATGTCATTTGTCCTGGGGCGAGTTTCTTTTGGGGGATTTCAATCGTAATCATCTAACACCAATAATCGCACACCCAACCTTTTATGTATCTTAAAAATACTTAACAATAATAATTTTCGTTTCATCACTGAAATAAATGTTTTTTCACTCCCTCTCAAATAAAAAAAACAACGAAATCTAAACACCACAGCAACAACTCTTAATGATTGTGAGTGACTCTGAACTATCTCTCACACTTCCAGCCATGAGGAGAAATAGAGGATCTCAGAAAGATACCATTTTAAAACATTAAAAGTAACCAGAGGTTTCAGTTTTATGCTTTTTAAGATTCAAGAAGAGATGAAAGCAAAGCAGAATGCTTAAATAGTCAAAGATGCAGCAAAACAGAACAAGAATATTTTTTACAACTGCTCAAGAAAATGTCGCCTCACTTTAAATATATGTATTAATCAGCTTGCTCAAAAATAATGGAAGTGTTTTACGTTCACTCAGTTGTGAATAAATATTTGTTTTGTTGCCCCCATGAACTGGAATTTTTACAACTTCGTAAGTAAAAGTGGTGTATGATTTTTTAAAAGTGTCTTACTTAACGTTAATAACACAATCGAGTGCATTACTACATAAACGCAATAGTCATCTACAAACTGATTAAAGAGAAAAAAATAATAAATAATTCTGAAATGCATGTAAGTTTGGGAATCTATTGTCTGTTTTTTTCCTGATTTCTTAGACATTCTTAAATACAAATGGTAAACAGCCAAAAGAAAAAGACCACAATTGTGTGGCCTCAAGTCATGACTTAGTATGCTCATATGCTTCTTTACCCTCACCCGAACGGCAACATCCAATTTTCTCCAATTAAGAATTATTCGTTTTAGTTTTTACAACTAAAAGCCATACACACAAAAAAATAATATTGCCCAAAATCACATTTCTCAACTAATCACAGGAGCTCCCTGATCAAAAGAGGCTTAACCCAGGAAGTAAATCTTTACGCAGCATGGTTGCACGGATTTTATCACTTCTTAGTCAGAGGTCAAAGTACTAAAATACCAACATTTACTAAAAATGACTATAAAAATAAAACAACCACTCATTCTGAGATTTAATAAACAGATTTTACCTGAGTTTCTGGATCTCTGGACGTTGGGTTTTGCTCTTGAATATGACGCAATGTCTGCGTTCCACTAGAGTCCAGACTAATAATGCTCTGACTACAAGGCTGAACGTACTTCAGGTCACTCTTTCTGGAGTCCGCTGTGCCACACATCTCATAGTTATACACCTGCTTTAAAGTCCCGGTGCCCCCCACATCCGCGTAAAGAGGCGGGTAATACGGGATCACCGGGAGACTGGCTCCAGATTTGGAGAACATCCGCTCGCGCCTATATCGATAGCATCTGACTGACAATATTGCGATGAGAGACACGATGAAGAGGAACGAGACCACCGCCAGAGCCAGAACCAGGTAGAAGGTCAGGTTCTCGTTGTAGTCCTTGTCGTGCGTAAAGTCCGGGAACTCGGAGAGCACTTCCGGGAAGCTGTCGGCCAGCGCCACGTTGACGTTGACTGTAGCTGATCTCGAGGGCTGGCCGTTGTCCTCCACTACAACAGCGAGTCTTTGTTTGACAGCATCTTTATCTGTCACCTGGCGCAGCGTTCTGATCTCTCCATTCTGTGCGCCCACCTCAAAGAGCGCGAACCTGTCTGCGGCTTTCTGCAGCTTATAGGAGAGCCAGGCGTTCTGTCCAGAGTCCACATCCACAGCCACCACTTTAGTCACCAGATAACCCACATCTGCCGAGCGAGGCACTATTTCAGCCACCGCAGAAGCCCCGGACTGCACCGGGTACAGCACCTGAGGCGCGTTATCGTTCTGGTCCTGGATCAGGACCCTCACGCTCGCGTTGCTGCTGAGAGGAGGAGAGCCTCCGTCCTGCGCTCTCACAATGAAGCTGAACTCTTTGATTTGCTCGTAGTCGAAGGAACGCGCTGCGAAGATCTCTCCGCTCTCCGCGTTCACGGAAATGAAGCTCGAGGCGGAGACTCCGTTCACCACAGCGTCCTCCAGAAAATAAGATACCCGCGCGTTGTTTCCGGAGTCTCGGTCGCGCGCTTTAACGGAGAGCACCGAGACACCGGGGGAGTTATTCTCTATCACAGACGCGGTGTAAGAGACGAGCTCGAACACCGGGGTATTATCGTTCACATCCGAGATCTTCAGCGTCAGGGTTTTATTGGAGGAGAAGGACGGAGAGCCCTCATCCGCGGCTCTTATGGTGATGTTATACTCGGAGATTTCCTCTCGATCCAAACGCGCGTCGCTCACTAAAGTGTAGAAATTAGAGGAGGATTGTCTGATTTGGAACGGTAAGCTGGGATCAATCATACATCTGACCTCTCCATTTTTCCCCGAATCTAAATCTTTGACATTTAGCATCGCGATCACCGTCTCCGGTGCTGAGTTTTCTGGTAAAGGGTTTGAAAACGAGATTATATTAATAACCGGAGCGTTATCATTCACATCTGTAACATCCACCATCACTTTAGCAGTGTCTGTTAAACCACCGCTGTCTGTAGCGACCACATTTATCTCGAATTTTTTAGTTCTTTCAAAGTCTAAAGAGCCAATAAGTTTTATATCGCCATTTCCCTGATTAATGCTGAACTTACTATCGATGCTTTCTGAAAACGAATATGCAAATTGTTTATTAGTGCCTTGATCTGCGTCGGAGGCTGACACCTTCAACACAAACGAACCCTTTGGTGCATTTTCAGCCACAGCTGCAGTATAAACAGCCTGACTAAAAACAGGAGCGTTATCGTTCGCATCTAAAACAATAACATTGATTTTTAACGAGCCGGTTTTTTGCGGGTTTCCACCATCAAAGGCTGTTAATATGAGATTATATTCCTCCTGCTTTTCTCTGTCTAACTGTGATTGCAAAACCATCTCTACATATTTTGTTCCGTCGGTGTGAGTTAATGTTTTCAGCACAAAGTGCTCGTTTGGGTTTAATTTATATATCTGAAGGGAGTTAAGACCTGCGTCTGGGTCTTTGGCGCTGTCTATTGAATATCTCGCTCCGGGTAAAGCTAGTTCGCTGATCTGAAAATTAATTTCCTTTCTAGCAAAAACAGGAGCGTGATCGTTAATGTCTAAGATCTCCACATCGATCCTGTGCAGCTCCATGGGGCTCTCCAGAATTACCTGGAAATGTAAGGAGCAGGGAGACACTTGCGCGCACAGCTCCTCTCTATCTATCCGCTCTTTCACCACCAGAGTCCCTTTCTCCACATTCAGAGCGATGTACTCACGACTGTCCTCGGTAAAGATCCGCGCTCGACCTGATTTCAGCCTCCTCGCATCCAAGCCTAGATCCTGGAGGATATTTCCCACCAGCGAGCCCTTTGTCATCTCCTCTGGAACAGAATAGCGGACCTGAGCGCGCGCTGCGGCCATGACAAAGAAACAGAGCGCGAGAGACTGCAGAAGCCATGATGGAGCGCGCGCAGGAGACGCGCCTCTCTGCGCGGAGGAACACCGCAACGCCCTCATCATCAGCAGCAGCAGCAACTTCCTCCAAGCTTCTTTTCAGATCTAGTAGAAGAAGCGAGCAGCAGAGAGTGAGAAACAGCGGAGATCCTCCGAGAACAAAGAGAGCGAGTACTCGATGCGTCACAAGAGAAAGAGAGAAAAGGAGGGAGTGTCTGAGCGAGAAATCCTCTGCAGAGAGTGATGTCAGAGACGAGAGGAGGATCTGAGAGCAGAGTTTAGAGCCTCAAAACCTAACCAACAGCGGCTCTTAGTGCTCCAGGGAAATATTACACAGAGAGAAGCTGCCCCAGAGAAATAAAGTCCAGATCAGCTACAAAACACTCCACAACCGAGTCTGGATTCTGAAGAGCAGTCAGGAAAATACTCTCCGACCAGCAGAGAAATATCAGATGGAGATGTGCTCAGAGAGAAAGAGCAGATACAATCACGAAATAACCTTAAAGAATGAGTTTGTCCTGCTAATCCTGTCACTGATCATATCCCCGCGATATGAACGCTTCAGCACCATGACCAGCATCACCTGCTCTTATCAGCTGCTGATACAAAAAAAGTTTGTTTTTCAAAATAAAATGTACTTTACAAATTAACTCAGATAGATACAATTTTAAAACACAAAGAATCCTCAGAAGAGCTTTTTTATGAAAGAAGCAAAGAGATTGAATCAACGCAGAACTTTCAAGTCCCAGTTGCAGCAAACCACAAGTTCAATGTGATCGATGAAGAACAAGAGGAAAAAGTAAACGAAGTCTGGTGAAAAATAAACCAAATTGTACTAAAGAAACAAATAAATGTATGTATTCTGTGCAATGAAATGTTCCCTTTTACCAGAGAAAGTGCAGGCATGTAACAACAGCAATAAATGAAAATAAACAATAAATCTGACAATAAAATAGGTCAACCTGTCAAAATCAGTCCCAATTGTAAGACAGACCTTCTCTGATAAAGATGGAAGATTGAGCGCGCTGTTGTTTCCTAGAGATGAAGCCATGCACGGATGATGCAGCAGGGAAGTAATTAAATGCCAGAGTCCTTCCAAATGGTTTGTTATATTGTTGGATTGGCTGATATTTTAATATATACGTATGTGAAGGGTGTGGGTAGCTCTAGAAAAAAACTGCTTAAATTTAACAATTGACATGTTAATGCCACGTTAGAAAACCACATGAAAATCACGAGGTAGATTGACAATTGAACAAATATGTGTCTTAAAACATACACTTCCCCAATATATATAATATTTATAAAACACAGTTTCTATCAAGTAATATTTCTGACAGTGAGATGAATAATAAAAACATTGATCAAACACGTATTCACAACTCCACAGAAATCCCAGCAAACACAAACGTCCATTTCCTTTTAAATGAACTCTTCTTATTCACTCAGTAACCAAAAAAGAACATCATGAACTAGTTTTTAACGTTTTTGCCTGATTAAACGACCAGAAAGCGAGTATTGTTTCCTTTCCTGTTACTCTCCTGAATGCTCTGGAACGTAAGAAGCTCTAAGCTCCGCCTACTTCTAGTACATTGAATCGATTCTTGTGAATAGCCAAAATTGAACAACTAAGACTCGTTTTTTACAATTGCGGTTTATGGAATAATAAATAACTATAACTTCACTCAAAGTTTCTAAAGATAATCGAGTCGGTGTAGTATTGCAGTTAATCTTTTAAAATAATAGTAAAAATATGAAAACAATATGACATGCTTTATTAAGTGATATTATTGTAGATTTTTCGTATTTCAAATACTAATAATGGCCAATATAAACCAAACAAAAACATCAGAGAGTTTATTAAAAGAAGGACAGAATTTGTGGTCTCAAGCCATGATATTGTAGATTCAAATACTTCTTTACTCTGATAGGAATAGCATCTTTTATTGTTCTACTTAGCATCGTCTCACAAAAATGTGTTGAACCTCAAAATGAAAACCAAAAATAACATTTTTGAAAGCAACACACACAAAAAACCCTGATCTAAAGATTGATCACAGAGTTTTCCTCTCACAGCTCAGCACAGGATATGTTGTTATCGGCTGTTCTATTATACACTAAACTTATAAGGGAGGGTTCGGTTTTCGTCACTGCAAACTCCTCGAAATATAAAGCAACGCAAGCTAAACATAGTAAACAAACAACTTTTAATCACTAAGTTTTACACAATCTCGCTTCCCGCCAGAGCACAAACAGAGTACTGAGAAATGATTTATAAATATATTAGCACAATGTAAGACAATGTATGATTGAAACAAGCAGATTATATCCAAGTAGAAAGTGTATACAACTCGACAAATCAAAGATGGAGCAAAACGCAACAATATTTTGACAGAACAAAAAGATTAATCACAACGACAAAAAAACTTTTACACTTGTAATCTTGGATGTTGACTTCACTTATGTAGAATCTAAAACAACACTCTTTGTTGATTCTTTTAGCTACACCAATCTTTGTATGATCGTCAATAAAAATGATTCGAGTACTACATTTTAAAATATTATTTCATTAAACGATTAAACATTGAAGCTAATCTGAAATACTTGTTTAGAGTTTGAGAATCTGTTATTTTTTCTTGTTTATTCGACCTATCGAATATAAAGATCAGGATGGCTATAAAAACATACAAAGATTTTAATGTCTAGCCCCTCTTGTACTCTGCTAAAAAAAGCCATAAACCAAATATTGCAAAATAAAATCGCCATTTTTATAAAACTGTAAAAGCTAGAATGCTCTTTTACTCCATATCAAATGAAAACAATTAAGAAACTTTTTAAAATCTACAAAATTTTGTTATGATTCAATGAAGTCATTCATAACTAACTCCAGGAGCTCACCTGATCAAAAGATTGATCCCCAAGTTTCTCTCTCTGCGCATGCGTGAGCGTCTGAGTGCCGCTGGAGTCCAGACTAATGATGCTCTCAGAGCCAGCTCTGGGGTACTTCAGATCACTCTTCCTGGAGTCAGTGGTTCTGCACACCTCATAATTGTAGACGTGCTGCAGAGTTCCGGTGCCCCCCACATCCGCGTAAAGAGGCGGGTAATACGGGATCACCGGGAGACTGGCTCCAGATTTGGAGAACATCCGCTCGCGCCTCCATCGGTAACATCTGACTGACAATATTGCGATGAGAGACACGATGAAGAGGAACGAGACTACCGCCAGAGCCAGAACCAGGTAGAAGGTCAGGTTCTCGTTGTAGTCCTTGTCGTGCGTAAAGTCCGGGAACTCGGAGAGCACTTCCGGGAAGCTGTCGGCCAGCGCCACGTTGACGTTGACCGTAGCTGATCTCGAGGGCTGGCCGTTGTCCTCCACTACAACAGCGAGTCTTTGTTTGACAGCATCTTTATCTGTCACCTGGCGCAGCGTTCTGATCTCTCCATTCTGTGCGCCCACCTCAAAGAGCGCGAACCTGTCTGCGGCTTTCTGCAGCTTATAGGAGAGCCAGGCGTTCTGTCCAGAGTCCACATCCACAGCCACCACTTTAGTCACCAGATAACCCACATCTGCCGAGCGAGGCACTATTTCAGCCACCGCAGAAGCCCCGGACTGCACCGGGTACAGCACCTGAGGCGCGTTATCGTTCTGGTCCTGGATCAGGATCCTCACGCTCGCGTTGCTGCTGAGAGGAGGAGAGCCTCCGTCCTGCGCTCTCACAATGAAGCTGAACTCTTTGATCTGCTCGTAATCGAAAGAACGCGCCGCGAGGATCTGTCCGCTCTCCGCGTTAACGGAAATGAAGCTCGAGGCGGAGACTCCGTTCACCACAGCGTCCTCCAGAAAATAAGAAACCCGTGCGTTGTTCCCGGAGTCTCGGTCGCGCGCTTTAACGGAGAGCACCGAGACACCGGGGGAGTTATTTTCTTTTACAGACGCGGTGTAAGAGACGAGCTCGAACACCGGGGCGTTATCGTTCACATCCGAGATCTTCAGCGTCAGGGTTTTATTGGAGGAGAAGGACGGAGAGCCCTCATCCGCGGCTCTTATGGTGATGTTATACTCGGAGATTTCCTCTCGATCCAGTAACTGATCAGTGGTGACAGTATAAATATTAGGACCAGATGATTGAATTTTAAAAGGTATATTTGCCCCAACAGAACATCTGACCTGTCCGTTTCTTCCCGAGTCTAAATCTTTAATGTTCAGCATCGCGATCACGGTCTCTGGAGCTGAATCTTCGGCTATTGTGTTTGAAAATGACATGACGTTAATGAACGGAGCGTTGTCGTTAACGTCTGTTATTTCTATTAGTATTTTACAAGTATCTGTTAAGCCACCCTTATCTGTCGCTTCTATATCTAACTCGTAATATTTCAATAGCTCGAAATCTAAATCCCCTTTAATTGAAATATCCCCTTTCAGAGAATCTATGCTAAAGATATTTGAAATGCTGAGGCTGCTTTGAGACAAAAAATATTGTATATTGCCATTGGTTCCCTCATCTGCATCAGTCGCAGAAACCGTGACAATAACAGATGCCTTGGGAGTATGTTCTGGCAAACTAACTCTGTACACAGATTGAGAAAATGATGGGGCGTTGTCATTTGCATCAAGAACAGAAACGTTTATAACAACAGCACCATATTTCGCAGGGCTACCTCCGTCAAATGCAGTCAAAATCAATTTATGTTCACTGTGTTTCTCTCGATCTAAGGGCGCCTGCAACACCATCTCTACATATTTAGTTCCATCTGGGCGAGACAGCGATTTAAGGGTAAAATAATCGCTTGGATTGAGTTTATATGCCTGAAGCGTGTTAAGACCTACATCAGGATCTTTTGCGCTTTCCAGCGAATATCTCGCTCCAGGAATGGCAGATTCGCTGATTTGAAAATTAATTTCCTTTCTAGCAAAAACAGGAGCGTGATCATTAATGTCTAAGATCTCCACATCGATCCTGTGCAGCTCCATGGGGCTCTCCAGAATTACCTGGAAATGTAAGGAGCAGGGAGACACTTGCGCGCACAGCTCCTCTCTATCTATCCGCTCTTTCACCACCAGAGTCCCTTTCTCCACATTCAGAGCGATGTACTCACGACTGTCCTCGGTAAAGATCCGCGCTCGACCCGATTTCAGCCTCCTCGCTTCCAAGCCTAGATCCTGGAGGATATTTCCCACCAGCGAGCCCTTTGTCATCTCCTCTGGAACAGAATAGCGGACCTGAGCGCGCGCTGCGGCCATGACAAAGAAACAGAGCGCGAGAGACTGCAGGAGCCATGATGGAGCGCGCGCAGGAGACGCGCCTCTCTGCGCGGAGGAACACCGCGACGCCCTCATCATCAGCAGCAGCAGCAACTTCCTCCAGGCTTCTTTTCAGATCCAGTAGAAGAAGCGAGCAGCAGAGAGTGAGAAACAGCGGAGATCCTCCGAGAACAAAGAGAGCGAGTACTCGATGCGTCACAAGAGAAAGAGAGAAAAGGAGGGAGTGTCTGAGCGAGAAATCCTCTGCAGAGAGTGATGTCAGAGATGAGAGGAGGATCTGAGAGCAGAGTTTGGAGCCTCAAAACCTGACCAACAGCGGCTCTTAGTGCTCCAGAGAAATATTACACAGAGAGAAGCTGCCCCAGAGAAATAAAGTCCAGATCAGCTACAAAACACTCCACAACCGAGTCTGGATTCTGAACAGGAGTCAGGAAAATATCAGATGGAGATGTGCCCAGTGAGAGAAATTTATAATATATGAAAATACACAATATAAACACTTATTCTAAATAAACAAAAAAGTTTTCCTGCTCATCCTGTCCATAATGGTTTCTACTGTCAGAGATGAGAGGTTCAGCACCATGGCCAGCAGCACCTGCTCTTATCAGCTGCTAATATATCAAAAAAGCCAATACACCTAAATAGAAAAGATTGCTTTTTATCCTGGAACAAATTGTATCTCTCTCAAATTAAAGCAACGGAAGCTAAACACTACAACTAAAACTCCTAATGACGACAAGTGTCTCTGAACTATCTCTCACACTTCCAGCCATGAGGAGAATCAGAGGAACTCAGATTGATTCCAATTTGAAACATAAAAAACATACGTTTTAGTTTTATGTTCTTTATGAATTAAGAAACGAGATGAAAGCAAACCTCAATGCTTAAAAGATTCAAATGTTCAGCAAAATACAATTAAAAAATCAAGACAGTACAATAAAAATGTCTTCTCACTTTAAAGAATGCTTATTAAAAGGCTAATGTTTTAACTATGTTTTACACAAGTTTACAATATTTTATTGCCTTTATGGACTGCAATCTTTACCGTTTCGCCAGCAATAGTAATTTTGTAAAATAAAAAATATCCTTTCATTTAGCCATGATTGTGTATGCTCAGATTCGTCTTCGCCTTCACCAGAAAGGCAGCATCCACTATTTTTTTTTACTTAAGTTAATTTGTTATAGTTTATGAAAATAAAAAGCCAGTCTAAAAAATTACGGAATGACATGGAAAACACTTTGAAGAATATTTAAAAGCCATAAAAAACTAATATTTCATGAATTTACACAAGAGCTTATCCGATTAAAAGATTCATCTTCTGCTGTTATCGGCTGTTCCTTTATAGCCAAAATGATAAAAAGTGTCTGCTTTTCGTAACTAAAAACAGTGTATTATGCACCAGTGCATTTCTCAAAAAATAAATCAATGACATTTAAACGACTTAAACAAACAACTCTTAATGATTAAGTGTGACACACGAATTTCACTCTCTCACTTCCAGCCATGAGCACAGATAAACTAAGAGTAATAACAAATAAAACCAGATTTCAAAGTTTCTGCATCTTTTGATTCCACCAAAGTTATTCATTCAAAGGGAAAAGTATATAAACCTCGGCAGTCTAAAATGCAGCATACACGACAAAAATCTTTCATGCATCGCAAAAACCACATCACTTAAAAAATAACATGTTGAGTGTTTTACGTTTACTTCATTTTGCACGTTTAAATAACTTTTTTTCCATCTTACATAATGCTGTTTGTTGTCTCTGTTGGTTTCACCAATCATCATTAATAATAATTTATAAAGACGATACTAAAAATATTATTTAAATATACAATTTAAAAAACACTAGTCAGAAATTCATGTTTAAATGTGAATCTGTGGTATTTTTACTTGTTTCTTTTTTTTTTGTTTCAGTCATTCAAAAATAAATGTAATGACGGGTTGGTAAAAAACAAGCTAAATAAACCAGAATCATGAGTGTGTGGAAAAATGCTATATAGATTTTAATATCTAGATGCTCTAGTTTACTCTGCCAATAAAGACATAAACCAACTTTGCAACTAAAATCGTAAAAATTGTCCGTTTTCACTTTAACTAAAACTGAAAAAATACTTAATAAACTTTGTAATACCTACAAAATGTTGCTAAGCGTCAATGAAGTGATTCATAACTAACTCTATGAGCTCACCTCATCAAACAATTCATCACCGAGTTTCCTTCTCTGCGCATGCGTGAGCGTATGAGTGCTGCTGGAGTCCAGACTAATGATGCTCTCAGAGCCAGCTCTGGGGTACTTCAGATCACTCTTCCTGGAGTCAGTGGTTCTGCACACCTCATAATTGTAGACGTGCTGCAGAGTTCCGGTGCCCCCCACATCCGCGTAAAGAGGCGGGTAATACGGGATCACCGGGAGACTGGCTCCAGATTTAGAGAACATCCGCTCGCGCCTCCATCGGTAACATCTGACTGACAATATTGCGATGAGAGACACGATGAAGAGGAACGAGACTACCGCCAGAGCCAGAACCAGGTAGAAGGTCAGGTTCTCATTGTAGTCCTTGTCGTGCGTAAAGTCCGGGAACTCGGAGAGCACTTCCGGGAAGCTGTCGGCCAGCGCCACGTTGACGTTGACTGTAGCTGATCTCGAGGGCTGGCCGTTGTCCTCCACTACAACAACGAGTCTTTGTTTGACAGCATCTTTATCTGTCACCTGGCGCAGCGTTCTGATCTCTCCATTCTGTGCGCCCACCTCAAAGAGCGCGAACCTGTCTGCGGCTTTCTGCAGCTTATAGGAGAGCCAGGCGTTCTGTCCAGAGTCCACATCCACAGCCACCACTTTAGTCACCAGATAACCCACATCTGCCGAGCGAGGCACTATTTCAGCCACTGCAGAAGCCCCGGACTGCACCGGGTACAGCACCTGAGGCGCGTTATCGTTCTGGTCCTGGATCAGGACCCTCACGCTCACGTTGCTGCTGAGAGGAGGAGAGCCTCCGTCCTGCGCTCTCACAATGAAGCTGAACTCTTTGATCTGCTCGTAATCGAAGGAACGCGCCGCGTGAATGACGCCAGCGTCAGCGTTAACGGACACTAGCGAGGAGACGGGAACTCCGTTCACCGACGAGTCCTCCAGGATGTAGGAGACGCGCGCGTTCTGCTGGAAATCCGCGTCTCTGGCTCGGATGGTGAATATGGAGAGCCCTGGGCTGTTGTTCTCTGGAACAGAGGCCTCATATGAGCTCTGCTCAAACACAGGCGCGTTATCGTTCACGTCTGTGATCTGTAAGGAGAGAGTGACGCTGCTGGAGAGAGAGGGCGCGCCCTCATCAGCGCAAGTCACTGAGATGACATACTCGCTCTCGCGCTCTCGATCTAAATTCCCGTCTGTTACCAAACTGAAAAAATTGTTGGAGGAGGATTTCAGAGAGAAAGGAATATTTTTACTCACTGAACACTGAACTCTTCCGTTCTCTCCTGAATCAGAATCCTGAACATTAATCATGGTGACCACCGTTTCAGACATAGAGTTCTCTGGGATCACGCTGGTTTTGGACATGATATTGATCACCGGAGAGTTATCGTTAACATCAATAACATCGACTATAATCTTACAGGAGTCGGTCAGACCCCCGTGATCAGATGCCTGGACGCTTATCTCGTAACTGCGCGCTTTTTCAAAGTCTATTGTTCCAAGCACAGACATCTGACCGCTCTCTTTATTTATCTCAAATAAATGTTGAATATCATATTTCATATTTGCAAAAGAATACTCGATTTTACTGTTAGTACCTTCATCGGAGTCAGTCGCGCTCACAGTAGACACAATCGAGTGTTTCGGCGCGTTCTCGGTCACAGTAGCTTTATAAACAGACTGAAGGAAAACTGGCGCGTTATCGTTCACGTCTAAAACAGTAACGTGGATTTCAATGCTTCCAGATAACTGAGGCTCTCCTCCATCTACAGCTGTGAGCACTAATGCAATCTCTTGCTGCTTTTCACGGTCCAGAGGCTTCTGTAAAACCATTTCAACATTTTCTCCTTCTCCAGGCTGATTCCTAAATTTAAGATTGAAATTATCAGAAGGTTTTAGAGTGTAGCTATGGAGACCATTGTTCCCCACGTCGAGATCTAAAGCAGGATCTAACATAAATTTAGAGCTTAAGCTTGCAATTTCACTAATTCTAAAATGAATCCTGCTCTTTTTGAAGCTCGGGGGGTTGTCATTAATGTCAAGGATTTCAATCGTCACGGTGAAAAACTCCATGGGGTTCTCCAGAATGATCTGGAAGTGCAGCGCGCAAGGCGTTGTCTGAGCGCACAGCGCCTCTCGGTCGATCCTCTCTCTGATGAGCAGCACTCCTCTCTCTTTATTCAGCTCGATGTATTCCGCGCTGTCTCCGGTATAAATCCGCGCTTTCCCCGACTTCAGCCTCTTCACATCCAAACCCAAATCCTGCGCTATGTTCCCGACCAAAGAGCCTTTGTTCATTTCCTCAGGAATGGAGTAAGAGACCTGGCCGAGAGCTGAACCGAGAAAGAGAAAGCAGATCAGCAGCAGGACTCGCCGCGCCATTGTTCTCTCCGACATTTAGCAGCAGAGCTCGAGAACAAGATTCCGAGAGAAATCCGCAGCGATCCGATCCAGAGAGATGAAGCAGATCAAGAGTAGATCCCGAGAGAAGAAACGAGAAGAGATGCAGCGATTCCAGGACAAAGAGGAGAAAAGCGCGATCAATCTCCGTGATTCCTCTGCTCTCTTTCTCCGCCTCAGACTGCTCTCTCTCTCTCTCTCTCTCTCTCTCTCTCTCTCTCTCTCTCTCTCTCTCCTCTCTCTCCTCCCTCTCTCTCTCTCTCTCTCTCTCTCTCTCTCTCCTCTCTCTCTCTCTCTCTCTCTCTCTCTCTCTCTCTCTCTCTCTCTCTATAATAATATGGAGATGATGGGGAGGAACTGAGCTATACGCTCACAGATTGACCAACAGCACCACTGTGAGCCCATTTCAATGAATTACAGAATATTTAACATGTTTAAATTTGTTTTATGTATCGTTTCCTTTATTCTTTGAAAGCAAACTTTAAAAAAGAAATATATAGTTTACACACAATAAAATAAAATATAGAATTCAATAAATAGGATATTTATTTATATTTATATTTATTTATTTATAATTAAAATGTTGACAGTGAGAAAATGCTAAAAGCGGATTTATTATGAAGGCTCTTTAAACAAACAAAGATAATGCACCTCTACTATTAAAAATAGTAACTAAATGTTTTTAAATTGAGCCATAATTTAATTTAAATTCAGAAAGCGGTTATTTTAGCAATAACATCTAAAATTGTTCTTATCTTGAAAAAATATTGCGCCAAAACAATATTTTAAGATTATTTCAGGGCCATAGCCAAGGATGGATGTTCGTCTTTTGAGTTTACACATGCAAGTTGAAAGCCACAGAAGAAAAATGAAGGAAAGAAGTGGTTAATAAAAAAGTCCGGAATTTTTAAAAATCTAAGAACAATTAAAGAAAAAGTTCAATAAAAGGTTAATTACACTAACACAAACAAATTTGTATAAGTTTACAGGAAGACATGAACTTGATTTTTTTTTCACAAAGAAACTTGTACATCAATAACTCGGATCACATTTCTGAGCCAGGTTTAGAGAAACACCCCCAAACGCTGCTTCTTTCTTAATTGCAAAAATAGAAAGTCAAGTAAACGAGAAAGATTTTATTTGCTGTTAACTCTTTTTATAATAATAACAATAAAAAAACTAATAAAAATGAATACATTTTATTTACTGGTACCTTTCAGGACACCTCACAAATGAGTAAAGTAACAGAGATATTAAAGAACAATAAAAGCAGCTAAGACACACACACACAGCAATACGATAAACGATAGATTATATGCCTGCCTGCGAAATAGGTTTTCAGCCTGTGTTTGAATGTTTGCAGATAATAACTACTGCGGATAGCACTAGGCAAGATGTTCCACAGAGCAGGATCAACACAGCAAAATGCTCGTTGGCCACGAGAGGATCTTGGTGGAGGGGAGAGAGTGATGGAGAGAGAGGTGGTTGAGTACAGTGAGCGTGAGTGAGAGCGGATGTAGAGAAGGTCTTTAATATAGGAGGGAGAGGAGCCTTGCAGTGCCTTGTAAGTGAGGAGAAAGATTTTGAATTGGGATCAACATTTAATGGGGAGCCAGTGGAGTTTTTGGAGTACAGGAACACTGGGGTGATGTGATCAGAGCATAATGGATGTTGGATTAGCTGTAACTTATTCAGAGTCTTGGCTGGCAGGCATGAAACAGTGAGATGTGTGTGTGTGTGTGGGGGGGGGGGGGGTACAAGGGCATGGACTTGTGTTGCTGTAGCACTCTGTGTGAGAAATAGACAGTGATGAATCATTTTAACCATATAGCAGTAAGCTTTACGTGTGGCAGAATTAAAGTGTGGATCCGGTGAGAGAGTGTGATCGATGATGACTCTCAAGGTTTTGGCCTGGAGGGAGACGGGAATGGTTGTTATGTCATCCAGTGAGACTGCGAAGGTTTGAATTTTAGAGAGTAAAGGTTTTGAACCAACTAAAGTTATATCGGTTTTAGAGCTATTTCCTTTTAACAGATTGGATGTGAACCAGGATATCAGTTCAGAGACACAGGAAGAAAGAGAAGGAGAAATCAGTGAAGCAGAGCGTTTGGTGCACAATAAAATCCTGAGAGTAAAATTAACTCTATCCAGAGTAGGACCAAATACACTATAAATAGAGTGAAACAATAACACTTAAACGGAGTTAAATCATCAATGAGGTTATCATCTAAACCCTTTATTATTCACGAAAACTTGTACGTAGTGATAAACATTTGTATTTCACTATTAAAAACAGCACAACTATGCCATTCATCACATTGTAAAAAATAAGAGTTTAACTTACTTTTTATGACCAGATTGATGAGCTCAGTGTTAATTTAACTCTATTTAGAGTAGAACCAAATAGACTCAGAGCAGTGTCAATATAACTATATAATTTTACTGTGTGGTAATATAAAGCTGGATGTCATCAAAATAGCAGTGAAATTAAATACTCTAATTCCTAAAAATATTTCCGAGTGGAAGAATGTAGATGACAAATAGGAGAGGCCCAAGAACAGATTCTTGGGGGACACCAGATGTGACAGAAGAAGATTTGGAGTGATAAGAGCTGATTTGGATTAACTGTGATCACTGAGCAAGGTATAGGATCTAAACCACTGAATAACAGTTCCAGACAGTCTGATGCCAGGGAGATAAAAGAATGGCCTGCAGTGTCAAATGCAGCTATAATGGCGTGTATTACGTTTTGGAAACAAATTCTTCAAATTTATTATAAACACAACATTATTTTAAAGTACAAAAGAATAGTTTAAGTCCCTTACCAGTTTTTTTGAGATGAAGAACATGTAATTTTTTTATGAAATAAACACTTCACTTGAACTTTGTAAAACTTCAAAATGTCACAATTTCCTATATACAATTCCAAATCAAAGGATAATATTCCAATTAGTTTCTATATTAAAAATGAAATACTATGTAGAAATAAAAAAGCACAATTGTTGCAAACCAATTCGGTAAAGAATCACAGTGCTGATGTAGAAATCATGAAAAAGAGGAAGCAGTCAAAGATGTATCCAGCTGTTGAATATAGTTTTAAAATGCCCTCACCTCATCAAACTCCTCCTGGATCAGCTTCCCTCTGTGCGCATGCATAAGCGTCTGAGTGCCGCTTGAGTCCAGAGTTATGATGCTCTCAGAGCCAGCTCTGGGATACTTCAGATCACTCTTCCTGGAGTCAGTGGTTCTGCACACCTCATAATTGTAGACGTGCTGCAGAGTTCCGGTGCCCCCCACATCCGAGTAAAGAGGCGGGTAATACGGGATCACCGGGAGACTGGCTCCAGATTTGGAGAACATCCGCTCGCGCCTCCATCGGTAACATCTGACTGACAATATTGCGATGAGAGACACGATGAAGAGGAACGAGACCACCGCCAGAGCCAGAACCAGGTAGAAGGTCAGGTTCTCGTTGTAGTCCTTGTCGTGCGTAAAGTCCGGGAACTCGGAGAGCACTTCCGGGAAGCTGTCGGCCAGCGCCACGTTGACGTTGACCGTAACTGATCTCGAGGGCTGGCCGTTGTCCTCCACTACAACAGCGAGTCTTTGTTTGACAGCATCTTTATCTGTTACCTGGCGCAGCGTTCTGATCTCTCCATTCTGTGCGCCCACCTCAAAGAGCGCGAACCTGTCTGCGGCTTTCTGCAGCTTATAGGAGAGCCAGGCGTTCTGTCCAGAGTCCACATCCACAGCCACCACTTTAGTCACCAGATAACCCACATCTGCCGAGCGAGGCACTATTTCAGCCACCGCAGAAGCCCCGGACTGCACCGGGTACAGCACCTGAGGCGCGTTATCGTTCTGGTCCTGGATCAGGACCCTCACGCTCGCGTTGCTGCTGAGAGGAGGAGAGCCTCCGTCCTGCGCTCTCACAGTGAAGCTGAACTCTTTGATCTGCTCGTAGTCGAAGGAACGCGCTGCGAAGATCTCTCCGCTCTCCGCGTTCACGGAAATGAAGCTCGAGGCGGAGACTCCGTTCACCACAGCGTCCTCCAGAAAATAAGATACCCGCGCGTTGTTTCCGGAGTCTCGGTCGCGCGCTTTAACGGAGAGCACCGAGACCCCGGGGGAGTTATTCTCTATCACAGACGCGGTGTAAGAGACGAGCTCGAACACCGGGGCGTTATCGTTCACATCCGAGATCTTCAGCGTCAGGGTTTTATTGGAGGAGAAGGACGGAGAGCCCTCATCCGCGGCTCTTATGGTGATGTTATACTCGGAGATTTCCTCTCGATCCAAAAGCCCGTCGCTCACTAAACTGTAGAAATTAGAGGAGGAGGATTTGATCCTGAATGGCAAACCAGGTTGAACGAAACACTTAAACTGACCGTTTTTACCTGAGTCTGTATCTTTAATATTAAGCATCGCTATCACTGTCTTTGGAGCAGCGTCCTCAGGGAGGGGACTAGAAAATGAAAGAACGCTGATCACAGGCGCATTATCATTAACGTCAATTAGTTCAATCAGGACTTTACTGTTATCTGTTAGTCCTCCCTTATCCATGGCCTGAATATTCAGCTCGTACTGCTTAGATTTCTCATAATCCAAAACACCATTTACGGATATTTCTCCACTGTTCTGATCAATTTTAAAAAGGTCCAAATCTTTGCCAGAGCTTTGAGAAAAAGAATATGTCACCTCTCCATTGGAGCCTTTGTCTTTGTCTGAAGCGCTGACACTCAGCACTGCTGTGCCAAACGGAGAGTTTTCGGCTAAAGAAACCCTGTACACCGGCTGACGGAACACGGGTGAATTATCATTAGCGTCAATGACATTTACGATTATTTTTATAGTCCCCGATTTTTGAGGATTGCCGCCATCAAAAGCGGTCAGGGTTAATTTCAGCTCCTCATCTCTCTCTCTGTCTAACGGAGACTGCAAAACCATCTCCACGTATTTTGTCCCGTCGTTGCGCGATTGCTCTTTTAAAGAAAAAGACTCTGTCGGAACTAGAGTGTATTTTTGAAGCGCGTTTAAGTCGACATCAGGATCATGCGCGCTGTCTAAAGAAAACCGAGCACCAGGAGCAGCAAGCTCGCTGATATGAAAATTAATTTCCTTTCTAGCAAAAACAGGAGCGTGATCGTTAATGTCTAAGATCTCCACATCGATCCTGTGCAGCTCCATGGGGCTCTCCAGAATTACCTGGAAATGTAAGGAGCAGGGAGACACTTGCGCGCACAGCTCCTCTCTATCTATCCGCTCTTTCACCACCAGAGTCCCTTTCTCCACATTCAGAGCGATGTACTCACGACTGTCCTCGGTAAAGATCCGCGCTCGACCCGATTTCAGCCTCCTCGCTTCCAAGCCCAGGTCCTGGAGGATATTTCCCACCAGCGAGCCCTTTGTCATCTCCTCTGGAACAGAATAGCGGACCTGAGCGCGCGCTGCGGCCATGACAAAGAAACAGAGCGCGAGAGACTGCAGAAGCCATGATGGAGCGCGCGCAGGAGACGCGCCTCTCTGCGCGGAGGAACACCGCGACGCCCTCATCATCAGCAGCAGCAGAATCAGCAGCAGCAGCTTCCCCCAGTCTTCTGTTCAGATACAGGAGAAGAAACGAGCAGGAGAGAGGGAGAAACAGTGGAGATCCTCCGAGAACAAAGAGAGTGAGTACTCGATGCGTCACAAGAGAGAGAAAAGGAGGGAGTGTCTGAGCAAGAAATCCTCTGCAGAGAGTGACGTCAGAGACGAGAGGAGGATCTGTGAGCAGAGTTTGGAGCCTCAAAACCTGACCAACAGCGGCTCTTAGTGCTCCAGAGAAATATTACACAGAGAGAAGCTGCCCCAGAGAAATAAAGTCCAGATCAGCTACAAAACACTCCACAACCGAGTCTGGATTCTGAACAGGAGTCAGGAAAATACTCTCAGACCAGCAGAGAAATATCAGATGGAGATGTGCTCAGCGAGAGCAGAAATAATAATGAAATAACCTCAAAGAATGATTTTTTTTGCTGATCCTGTCGCTGATAACGTCTTCTCTCAGAAAGATGAGGCTTCAGCGCCTCAGCACCATGGTCAGCAGCATCTACTCTGATTAGCTGCTATTATATAAAATAATCTCCAAAAGAAGTGTTAACTTTTGATCCTGGAATGAAACGTATTTCATCCCTCTTAAAATACAAAGCAACGAAAGCTCAGCACTTCAACAACTCTGAAAGACTGCCAGTGGCTCTTAACCTCCTATGAGGGACTCAGAAAGATAACTTGTTAAAACATAAAAATCAACAAAAGTTTCAGTATTAAACTCTTTATGAATCACAAATAGAGATGAAGACAATGTAGAATGCTTAAAATGGTCAAATATGCAGCAAAACACAACAAGAATATGTTAGGACTGCACAAGAAAATGTCACCTCACTTAGGAATGTTTACTAAGATAATATAGTTTGCATTTACTCCGTATTTGTACAGCGTTGACTGAATACTTTTATTGCTTTCATGAACTCTCTACTGCTTCAACAATAGTTGTTTTTGGAATAAATAAAATATATTATTTTACTCAACATAATCGAGTAAGTTTTTTTAAACCAATAAATAAAACTAAAATATAAGACCGTGTTCTGCCTTTTATGATTGAAACAAACATATAAAAAAGAAAGTGTATAAAGCTCGACAAGAGTAAAAAGTGCAGAAAAATATATACTGTATTAATATCATAATATTACACTTACATTTTTAACGTTGTCTGCTCATTTCCACTATACACAGTATTAATAACACTTTTGTTGCCTCTTTTACAATCTATACATAGTTGTCAATAATCGTGTTTTATTTAAGTACTAAATGTATAAATATTAGTTCATTATATTCTTTAAGAATATTAAATTATTCTGAAACACGTGTATAAAGTGTGTGAATCTATTTTTAATTTTTCATTTCTTCGACCAATTGAAAATTAAAATAAGGACAACAAGCTAAACAAAAAGAAGACCCTGAGTGTAAGAGCCCAAACCACGATTTTAGTCTAGATTCTCTTTTACTCCATAAAAATATTGCGACAAAAAAAGCTCATATTTATACAAAACCACGAAAACATAATTTATAAACTTTCAAAACTCCCGAAAGTTTCGTAGCGATCAATAAAGCCAAATTATTAACTAACTCACCTGATCAAACGATACATCACAGAGTTTCTCTCTCTGAGCATACGTGAGCGTATGAGTGCTGCTGGAGTCCAGACTAATGATGCTCTCAGAGCCAGCTCTGGGGTACTTCAGATCACTCTTCCTGGAGTCAGTGGTTCTGCACACCTCATAATTGTAGACGTGCTGCAGAGTTCCGGTGCCCCCCACATCCGCGTAAAGAGGCGGGTAATACGGGATCACCGGGAGACTGGCTCCAGATTTGGAGAACATCCGCTCGCGCCTCCATCGGTAACATCTGACTGACAATATTGCGATGAGAGACACGATGAAGAGGAACGAGACCACCGCCAGAGCCAGAACCAGGTAGAAGGTCAGGTTCTCGTTGTAGACCTTGTCGTGCGTATAGTCCGGGAACTCGGAGAGCATTTCCGGGAAGCTGTCGGCCAGTGCCACGTTGACGTTGACTGTAGCTGATCTCGAGGGCTGGCCGTTGTCCTCCACTACAACAGCGAGTCTTTGTTTAACAGCATCTTTATCTGTCACCTGGCGCAGCGTTCTGATCTCTCCATTCTGTGCGCCCACCTCAAAGAGCGCGAACCTGTCTGCGGCTTTCTTCAGCTTATAGGAGAGCCAGGCGTTCTGTCCAGAGTCCACATCCACAGCCACCACTTTAGTCACCAGATAACCCACATCTGCCGAGCGAGGCACTATTTCAGCCACCGCAGAAGCCCCGGACTGCACCGGGTACAGCACCTGAGGCGCGTTATCGTTCTGGTCCTGGATCAGGACCCTCACGCTCACGTTGCTGCTGAGAGGAGGAGAGCCTCCGTCCTGCGCTCTCACAATGAAGCTGAACTCTTTGATCTGCTCGTAATCGAAGGAACGCGCCGCGTGAATGACGCCAGCGTCAGCGCTAACGGACACTAGCGAGGAGACGGGAACTCCGTTCACCGACGAGTCCTCCAGGATGTAAGAGACGCGAGCGTTCTGCTGAAAATCCGCGTCTCTTGCTCGGATGGTGAAGATGGAGAGCCCCGGGCTGTTGTTCTCTGGAACAGAGGCCTCATATGAGCTCTGCTCAAACACAGGCGCGTTATCGTTCACGTCTGTGATCTGTAAGGAGAGAGTGACGCTGCTGGAGAGAGAGGGCGCGCCCTCGTCAGCGCACGTCACTGTGATTACGTACTCGCTCTCGCGCTCTCGATCTAGATCCCCTTCAGTGAAGAGGCTGTAAAACCCATCTGATGATGAAAGGATTTCAAAAGGAACGATCTCGTTTAAATTGCATTTCACAGCACCATTTTCTTTCGTATCAGCGTCTTGAATGTTCATCACTGCTACAACTGTCCCTAGAGGAGCTTTCTCGGAAATTTCGTTTGATTTGGACATTACACTGATCACTGGCCTGTTGTCATTTACATCAGTGACGTCAATAATTACTTTACAAGAATCAGTGTGACCTCCAGGATCACTAGCTTGAATCGCGATCTGATGGTGTTTGTTTTTCTCGTAATCAACATTACCAATCAAGCGGAGCACACCATCGTTTATCCCGACCTCGAAGAGAGCAGCAGATGCAGCTGAGGGCAGAGAAAAAGTAACGACGCCATTGGATCCCTGATCTGCGTCGGAGGCGCTTATGGTCGTCAGGACGATGCCCTTCGGCGAGTTCTCAGCTAGACTGGCTTTATAGACAGGCTGTGAGCACACAGGCGCGTTATCATTAGCGTCTAAAACTGTGATGAGGATCAGCATTGTGCCAGACATCTGAACATCTCCCCCATCGACCGCTGTCAGCAACAAAGAAACGTGATCCTGCTTTTCCCGATCTAAAGGTTTCTGTAAAACCATTTCAACTGATTTACCCCCATCAGATAAACTGTGAGTTTTAATAATAAAGTTGTCAGTCGGTTTCAGGATGTATTTTTGAACCCCATTCGAGCCCACATCGGTGTCGACAGCAGTTTCCAGATCAAATTTAGCTCCAGGCAGAGCCTGCTCGCTAATATCAAATTTAATCTCATTTACATTAAAAACAGGAGCATTATCATTAATGTCGAGAATCTCCACAGTAATTCTGTAAAATTCAATGGGGTTCTCCAGAATGATCTGGAAGTGTAGCGCGCAAGGCGTTGTCTGAGCGCACAGCGCCTCTCGGTCGATCCTCTCTCTGATGAGCAGCACTCCTCTCTCTTTATTCAGCTCGATGTATTCCGCGCTGTCTCCGGTATAAATCCGCGCTTTCCCCGACTTCAGCCTCTTCACATCCAAACCCAAATCCTGCGCTATGTTCCCGACCAAAGAGCCTTTGTTCATTTCCTCAGGAATGGAGTAAGAGACCTGGCCGAGAGCTGAACCGAGAAAGAGAAAGCAGATCAGCAGCAGGACTCGCCGCGCCATTGTTCTCTCCGACATTTAGCAGCAGAGCTCGAGAACAAGATTCCGAGAGAAATCCGCAGCGATCCGATCCAGAGAGATGAAGCAGATCAAGAGTAGATCCCGAGAGAAGAAACTAGAAGAGATGCAGCGATTCCAGGACAAAGAGGAGAAAAGCGCGATCAATCTCCGTGATTCCTCTGCTCTCTTTTTCCGCCTCAGACTGCTCTCTCTCTCTCTCTCTCTCTCTCTCTCTCTCTCTCTCTCTCTCTCTCTCTCTCTCTCTCTCTCTCTCTCTCTTTCTCTCTCTCATAATAATATGGAGATGATGGGGAGGAACTGAGCTATACGCTCACAGATTGACCAACAGCACCACTGCGAGCCCATTTCAATGAATTACAGAATATTTACAATAATTATTTGAGCAAATTTTCAATGTTATTGTTAATACGAGGAAGCAAAATTAAAACACTAATTAAACACTAAAAAATTATGAAGCTGCAATGAAACATTTTATAAAGGTAGAATGAGGATAAATATGTTCACAGTGTGCAATATTTTTCAGCAGCATCTAAAGAAAATCTGATCGGAGAGAAAGTCAATCATATAAAGATCTTCTGATTACATGATTCAACAACTCACCACTAAATTATTATTCAGTCCAGCTCATCTAAACCAGAGATCTCTGATCTGATGAAACTCTAAACATGCTCGTCTTTTAGACGCAAAAAGAGTGAGCAAACATACATCTAAAACCTCGATTGATTTTTCAGAACCACGGTCAGGGAAGGAAGTAGAAACGAGAAATACTCTAAACCATGAAAACAAGTGAAACTCGATTAAAGCAGCTCAAAGTACTTCATGTGCTGTTAAAATCTAAATTCCATTCAATTTGAGTTTTTTCCAAACAAAAAACAAACAACATTTAACAGAAAGTGCAAGGATTAATGCTTTCTGGTGTCCACGACAAACAAGATTCAATAACTTTTTAGGTTCGGAAAGTAACAGTTCAGGAAAGGCACGAGAAGTGAACTTCCTTGAACGCAATTTCGGAATAATTAACGAACAATCTACAGGTGTTTTCAATCCTTCTGGCCGCTCCCAGATATAAAAGCGTAACCACTCCTATTCCACTTCGATGATTAAACGCAAAACTCCCCGCGCCACCCCTGTCTCCTCAGCAGAGGGGTTCTCTGGCCCGGATCGCTTCTCGCCCCGAGGCCCTCCCGCGGTCAGCTCGCCTAGTGCACTTATCTTATTCGCTCCACCAACGCTTACGTTTTCTGGGCTAATTAAATTAGATTGTTTTTGCTTATACAAAAAAAAAACCGATGTTAAATATGGTGCTAGGACCAGAGTAAGTAAAAAAAATGAATAAAAAACAAAACAAATAAAACGGTACTTTCCACTGCTCGGTTTTAGAGCATTAACAAAAAGCATTTTGGAGCACTCTAACAATAATTAAATAAAACCATATATCACGGTTTTAATGTCACTCTTGCCACCTCATATATTTAGTTTATTTATGCACATATGTATATTTAAAAAAAAAAAAAACTCAATTCCGACACTGTAAGTTAAAATCCCTATATAATATATAAATACAATATTTATTTTATGGCGACAATGACGAGATGAACGCAAACTTCTCAAAAAGTAAGAAATACTTTACAATTGTACTACAAAGTAATAAATGACAAAACTACAGAGCAGCCATGGAGACAAGCATGAAGAACAGTTTCACAGATCCAACGAAGAACCAAAACCGTAAAACGGCAACAATACAAACAATTCTGACGTACATATAAAGATTAAACACGTGGGCAAAGTTATTAATCGATTAACGCAATGCCATTAAATACAGTTGATTTATACTCTCACCTCATCAAACTCCTCCTGGATCAGCTTCCCTCTCTGCGCATGCGTGAGCGTCTGAGTGCCGCTGGAGTCCAGACTAATGATGCTCTCAGAGCCAGCTCTGGGGTACTTCAGATCACTCTTCCTGGAGTCAGTGGTTCTGCACACCTCATAATTGTAGACGTGCTGCAGAGTTCCGGTGCCCCCCACATCCGCGTAAAGAGGCGGGTAATACGGGATCACCGGGAGACTGGCTCCAGATTTGGAGAACATCCGCTCGCGCCTCCATCGGTAACATCTGACTGACAATATTGCGATGAGAGACACGATGAAGAGGAACGAGACCACCGCCAGAGCCAGAACCAGGTAGAAGGTTAGGTTCTCGTTGTAGTCCTTGTCGTGCGTAAAGCCCGGAAATTCAAAGAGCACTTCCGGGAAGCTGTCGGCCAGCGCCACGTTGACGTTGACTGTAGCTGATCTCGAGGGCTGGCCGTTGTCCTCCACTACAACAGCGAGTCTTTGTTTGACAGCATCTTTATCTGTCACCTGGCGCAGCGTTCTGATCTCTCCATTCTGTGCGCCCACCTCAAAGAGCGCGAACCTGTCTGCGGCTTTCTGCAGCTTATAGGAGAGCCAGGCGTTCTGTCCAGAGTCCACATCCACAGCCACCACTTTAGTCACCAGGTAACCCACATCTGCCGAGCGAGGCACTATTTCAGCCACCGCAGAAGCCCCGGACTGCACCGGGTACAGCACCTGAGGCGCGTTATCGTTCTGGTCCTGGATCAGGACCCTCACGCTCGCGTTGCTGCTGAGAGGAGGAGAGCCTCCGTCCTGCGCTCTCACAATGAAGCTGAACTCTTTGATCTGCTCGTAATCGAAGGAACGCGCCGCGAGGATCTGTCCGCTCTCCGCGTTAACGGAAATGAAGCTCGAGGCGGAGACTCCATTCACCACAGCGTCCTCCAGAAAATAAGAAACCCGCGCGTTGTTGCCGGAGTCTTGGTCGCGCGCTTTTACGGAAAGTACCGAGACCCCGGGGGAGTTATTTTCCATCACAGACGCGGTGTAAGAGACGAGCTCGAACACCGGGGCGTTATCGTTCACATCCGAGATCTTCAGCGTCAGGGTTTTATTGGAGGAGAAGGACGGAGAGCCCTCATCCGCGGCTCTTATGGTGATGTTATACTCGGAGATTTCCTCTCGATCCAGAAACTGATCAGTGGTGACAGTATAAATATTAGGAGCAGATGATTGAATTTTAAAAGATATATCTGTCCCAACAGAACATCTAATCTGCCCGTTTCTCCCAGAGTCTAAATCTTTAACGTTCAGCATCGCGATCACGGTCTCTGGAGCTGAATTTTCGGGTATAGGGTTAGCAAAAGAAATGACGCTGATGACTGGCGCGTTATCGTTGACATCAAGCAATTCAATAACCACTTTACTCGAATCGGTTAACCCTCCTTTGTCTATCACCTCAACATATAACTGAAAATGTTTTGATTTCTCAAAGTCCAGCTCTCCGTTTACAATAATTAAACCAGTCTCTGAATCGATGCTGAAGAGCTCTAAAGACTTTCCTGATGTTTGTGAAAAAGAATAGAGAAGCTCAGCGTTCGAACCTTTGTCTTTATCGGTCGCACTGACGCTCAATACTTCAGTGCCTTTAGCGGAGTTCTCCAGAAGAGAAACCATGTATACAGGGAGACTAAAGACAGGGGAGTTATCGTTTGCGTCGATAACAACCACATTAATTTTAATAGAGCCGGATTTCTGCAGACTGCCGCCATCAAACGCTGTTAATGTTAATTTATGCTCCTCTTGTTCTTCTCTATCGAGAGATTTTTGCAAAATCATTTCAACATATTTGAATCCATCATTTCCTGTCTGCTCTTTAAGAGAAAAATGATCGGTTGGATTAAGAACGTATTTCTGAATGGTGTTTAAATCCACGTCAGAATCATGAGCGTTATCTAAAGCGAATTTCGCTCCAGGGGTGGCGGACTCACTGATTTGAAATTGCATTTCACGTCGGATAAAGGCAGGCGCATTATCGTTAATGTCTAAGATCTCCACATCGATCCTGTGCAGCTCCATGGGGCTCTCCAGAATTACCTGGAAATGTAAGGAGCAGGGAGACACTTGCGCGCACAGCTCCTCTCTATCTATCCGCTCTTTCACCACCAGAGTCCCTTTCTCCACATTCAGAGCGATGTACTCACGACTGTCCTCGGTAAAGATCCGCGCTCGACCCGATTTCAGCCTCCTCGCTTCCAAGCCCAGGTCCTGGAGGATATTTCCCACCAGCGAGCCCTTTGTCATCTCCTCTGGAACAGAATAGCGGACCTGAGCGCGCGCCGCGGCCATGACAAAGAAACAGAGCGCGAGAGACTGCAGAAGCCATGATGGAGCGCGCGCAGGAGACGCGCCTCTCTGCGCGGAGGAACACCGCGACGCACTCATCAGCAGCATATGCATTAGCAGCAGCAGCAGCAGCTTCCTCCGGGCTTCTGTTCAGATCCAAGAGAAGAAACGAGCAGGAGAGACGGAGAAACAGCGGAGATCCTCCGAGAACAAAGAGAGCGAGTACTCGATGCGTCACGAGAGAAAGAGAGAAAAGGAGGGAGTGTCTGAGCGAGAAATCCTCTGCAGAGAGTGATGTCAGAGATGAGAGGAGGATCTGAGAGCAGAGTTTGGAGCCTCAAAACCTGACCAACAGCGGCTCTTAGTGCTCCAGGGAAATATTACACAGAGAGAAGCTGCCCCAGAGAAATAAAGTCCAGATCAGCTACAAAACACTCCACAACCAAGTCTGGATTCTGAACAGGAGTCAGGAAAATACTCTCAGACCAGCAGAGAAATATCAGATGGAGATGTGCCCAGTGAGAGAAATGTATAATATATAAAATTACACAATGTAAATACTTATTCTAAACAAACAAAAAAGTTTTCCTGCTCATCCTGTCCATAATGGTTTCCCCTGTCAGAGATGAGAGGTTCAGCACCATGGTCAGCAGCACCTGCTCTTATCAGCTGCTAATATATCAAAAAAGCCAATACACCTAAACAGAAAAGTTTGCTGTTTATCCTGGAACAAATTGTATCTTTCTCAAAGTAAAGCAACGGAAGCTAAACATTACAACTAAAACTCTTAATGACGACAAGTGTCTCTGAACTATCTCTCACACTTCCAGCCATGAGGAGAATCAGAGGAACTCGGATTGATACCAATTTGAAACATAAAAAAACATAAGTTCTAGTTTTATGTTGTTTATGAATTAAGAAAAGAGATAAAAGTAAACTACAATACTTAAAAGATTCAAATGTTCAGCAAAATACAACAAAAAATCAAGATGGTACACTAAAAAAGTAATCTAACTTTAATGAATGCTTGTTTAAAAGGCTAATGTTTCAGTTGTGTTTTGTATAATTTTACAATATTTTATTGGCTTTATGGACTGAAATCTTTACAGTTTCACCAACAATAATTTTTTTGTATAATAAAAATATCCTTTCATTTATCATTTAACAGTTATAACCATAATACAGTCAGTTTAATATTAGCAACTTAAATGTATCTAAAAAAGAATAAAAAAATGAAACAATTCTGAAATGCATGTTGAAAGCAAATATTTTACCTATATATATGTGTATATATATATATATATATATATATATATATATATATATATATATATATATATGGATATATATATATATATATATATATAATATATATTCCAGCTATATCTTATATATATATCTATCCTATATAGTCTATATATATATATATATATATATAAAACGACCCAATATATATAAATAAAAACAAGGTGAGTGATAAGTGTGCGTAATCAAGCCGTGATTGCTTATGCTCAGAAGTCTTCGCCTTCACCAGAAAGGTAGCGACCCCTATTTTGTTATACAAAAGCTTATCTGATTAAAAGATTCATCGTCTGCTGTTATCAGCTGTTCTTTTATAAGCCAAAATGATTAGAAAGTGTCTTCTTTTCGTTACTGAAAACAATGTATTATACAGCAGTGCATTTCTCAAAAAAATAAATCAATGAAATTTAAACAAATTTCACAAACAACTCTTAATGATTAAGTGTGAAACACAAATTTCACCCTCTCACTTCCAGCCACGAGTACAGAGAAACTACGAAAGATTTATAACAAGTAACACCAGATATCAAAGTTTCTGCATCTTTTGATTCCAACAAAGTTATTAAATCAAAGAAAAACGTATAAAAACCTCGGCAGGAGTCTAAGATGCAGCAAAACATGACAAAATTATTTTTATACAGCACAAAAAGCACGTGACTTAAAAAAATAACATGTTGAATATCTATGTTCACTTTTTTCACGCGCATTTAAATAGCTTGTTTAAATAAGGCTGTTTGTTCCCTCTGTTGGCTTCACCAATGTTTACATCATCGTTAATAAAAGTCTATAAAGACTATACTAAAAGATCATTTAAATATACAATTAAAAAACACTGGTCAGAAATGTTTAGTTGTTTATAAATTTTGTTATGATTCAATGAAGTCATTCATAGCTAACTCTAGGAGCTCACCTCATCAAACAATTCCTCACCGAATTTCCCTCTCTGCGCATGCGTGAGCGTATGAGTGCCGCTGGAGTCCAGACTAATGATGCTCTCAGAGCCAGCTCTGGGGTACTTCAGATCACTCTTCCTGGAGTCAGTGGTTCTGCACACCTCATAATTGTAGACGTGCTGCAGAGTTCCGGTGCCCCCCACATCCGAGTAAAGAGGCGGGTAATACGGGATCACCGGGAGACTGGCTCCAGATTTGGAGAACATCCGCTCGCGCCTCCATCGGTAACATCTGACTGACAATATTGCGATGAGAGACACGATGAAGAGGAACGAGACCACCGCCAGAGCCAGAACCAGGTAGAAGGTCAGGTTCTCGTTGTAGTCCTTGTCGTGCGTAAAGTCCGGGAACTCGGAGAGCACTTCCGGGAAACTGTCGGCCAGCGCCACGTTGACGTTGACCGTAGCTGATCTCGAGGGCTGGCCGTTGTCCTCCACTACAACAACGAGTCTTTGTTTGACAGAATCTTTATCTGTCACTTGGCGCAGCGTTCTGATCTCTCCATTTTGAGCGCCCACCTCAAAGAGCGCGAACCTGTCTGCGGCTTTCTTCAGCTTATAGGAGAGCCAGGCGTTCTGTCCAGAGTCCACATCCACAGCCACCACTTTAGTCACCAGATAACCCACATCTGCCGAGCGAGGCACTATTTCAGCCACCGCAGAAGCCCCGGACTGCACCGGGTACAGCACCTGAGGCGCGTTATCGTTCTGGTCCTTGATCAGGACCCTCACGCTCGCGTTGCTGCTGAGAGGAGGAGAGCCTCCGTCCTGCGCTCTCACAATGAAGCTGAACTCTTTGATCTGCTCGTAGTCGAAGGAACGCGCCGCGTGAATGACGCCAGCGTCAGCGCTAACGGACACTAGCGAGGAGACGGGAACTCCGTTCACCGACGAGTCCTCCAGGATGTAAGAGACGCGCGCGTTCTGCTGGAAATCCGCGTCTCTGGCTCGGATGGTGAAGATGGAGAGCCCTGGGCTGTTGTTCTCTGGAACAGAGGCCTCATATGAGCTCTGCTCAAACACAGGTGCGTTATCGTTCACGTCTGTGATCTGTAAGGAGAGAGTGACGCTGCTGGAGAGAGATGGCGCGCCCTCGTCAGCGCACGTCACTGTGATAACGTACTCTCTCTCGCGCTCTCGATCTAGATCCCCATCTGTTACTAAACTGAAGAAATTATTGGAGGAGGACTTCAGAGAAAAAGCAATATTATCGTTGATGACGCACTGAACTCTCCCGTTCTCTCCTGAATCAGCATCCTGGACATTAATCATGGTAACAACGGTCCCTGGCTGAGAATTCTCTGAAAGAGAACTAGCTCTGGACATTATATTAATCACTGGTTTGTTATCGTTCACATCGGTTACATCAACTATGACTGTACACATGTCGGAATGACGTCCAGGGTCTCTCGCTTGAACATCAATTTGATAATGTTTTAGTTTTTCATAATCTATATCACCGGATAATTTCAAGACTCCTTTATTTTGGTCTATTTCAAAAAGGTTGATGTTCCCCCCAGATGCTTTAGCAATATGATACTCTATTTTTCCATTCTGACCTTGGTCAGCATCTGAAGCTTTAACTGTGGTTAATATAGTACCTTTAGCAGCGTTTTCTGTGACTGTGCTTTTATAAACAGAGAGAGAGCAAACAGGAGCGTTATCATTCGCGTCCTCGACGGTGATTATGATCGGAATTGTTCCGGACATCTGAGGGTCTCCTCCATCCACCGCAGTTAGCACAAGAGATAATTGATCCTGTTTTTCTCGATCGAGAGGCTTCTGTAAAATCATTTCAACATTTTTAGTGCCATCTGGCAGGTCTTTAATCTTTAAATTGAAATGATCAGCGGGCTGCAGAATGTATCTCTGCACACCGTTTAAGCCGACGTCATCATCCACTGCAGTTTCCAAAACAAATTTACCTCCAGTCGGAGACGATTCGCTGATTTCAAATTTAATCTCTTTAACTGCAAAAATCGGAACGTTGTCATTGACGTCTAAAATCTCAACCTTGACGCTAAAAAACTCTAAAGGATTTTCCAGCGTGATCTGGAAGTGCAGCGCGCAAGGCGTTGTCTGAGCGCACAGCGCCTCTCGGTCGATCCTCTCTCTGATGAGCAGCACTCCTCTCTCTTTATTCAGCTCGATGTATTCCGCGCTGTCTCCGGTATAAATCCGCGCTTTCCCCGACTTCAGCCTCTTCACATCCAAACCCAAATCCTGCGCTATGTTCCCGACCAAAGAGCCTTTGTTCATTTCCTCAGGAATGGAGTAAGAGACCTGGCCGAGAGCTGAACCGAGAAAGAGAAAGCAGATCAGCAGCAGGACTCGCCGCGCCATTGTTCTCTCCGACATTTAGCAGCAGAGCTCGAGAACAAGATTCCGAGAGAAATCCGCAGCGATCCGATCCAGAGAGATGAAGCAGATCAAGAGTAGATCCCGAGAGAAGAAACGAGAAGAGATGCAGCGATTCCAGGACAAAGAGGAGAAAAGCGCGATCAATCTCCGTGATTCCTCTGCTCTCTTTCTCCACCTCAGACTGCTCTCTCTCTCTATCTCATAATAATAATATGTAGATGATGGGGCAGGAACTGCAGCAGAGTTGAGCTCTAACTCTCAGGTTGATCAACAGCACCACTGCGAGCCCATTTCATTGAATTACAGAAGAATTTAAAATAGAACAAGCATCTTTATTTATTTTATGTTTCGATGCCTTTAGTGTGTCAACGCAAACTTTTAAAATATTTTATACACAAAGTAATAAAAAATATAGCGCTTGCTAAATATATTATTCACTTGTTAAAAATATGTAAAAATGTTGCCACTGAGAAGAAGAAAAACTGAAGTATAACATTAAAGGTCTTAAAACGAAAAGAAAAAAAGAACATTTCCTCTTTAAAATATGAAGTTGTTTAAAAAAAAACTAACATTTATATGAAATGAACAAAGGAAGAAGCTAGATTTTTATGAAAATCTCAAACTGCTATTTTTTTCGGAAATTATTATAGTATGTTATTTTGTTAAAAAGTGAAAACAATAACTGCTAAGTGACTAATTACATAAAAAAATTAACCCCAAAAATACTGTTTTTAATTGTTTTTTTTTCTTTGTGGAAGAACATTTGACAATAACAGCGATCAGAAAAATAGTCTAAGTAAAAGAAAACTGCAAATCAAAAACTCACCAATAATATAGTAGGAAACGCCTCCAAAAACTGATTCTGTCTCCGCCTCAAAGTCAAAGTCAATCAAAGTCAAGGATAGAATAGAATATTTTAATAAGCACAACTAAAAACATATTCAACAATAATAAAACAAACATTGAAAATGGAATATTTGTTCTCACTGTTTTAACGAGAGTGTGTAGGTTTGCTCTGCACAACAAGATCAGGTCCTTCTTAACTGAGTAGTCACTCCACTCCAGTTTCAGGCTCTGGTCCTCTCATGTCTAGACTACTGCAACGCTCTCCTAGCAGAACTTCCAGCAAACGCGCTCAAACCTCTGCAGATGATCCAGAACTCTACAGCTCGTCATATCTTCAAGGAACCGAAGCGAGCTCATGTTACTCCCTTCTTCATCACTCTTCACCGGCTCCCCATTGCAGCTCGAGTTAAGTTCAAATCATTGATGCTGGCTTACCAAACTATCTCAGCCCCTGTTTACCTCCACAAGTTCATACACTCCTGCATCACTCCAGAAGCATTTATTTAGAGAAGAAACAGCGACTCGTGGTTCCGTCCGACAAAAGCAGAACATCTCTCTCCAGACCCTTCTTCTCTCTCTAGTGGAATAAACTCCTCATCCAGTCAGGGAAGCAGCAACACTAATAGCCTTCAAAAAGCAACTTCACTTCAGGGAACACTGATAACGAAAAACATTTTTTCCTGCCTTCCCTTTATTTTCTTCCTGCTATGGTTGATAGATCTGCTGAAACTTCGATCGACTTGAGTTGGAGTTTGACCGTGTAAAATGTACATATTGTCTCTCCCCGACTGAATGTACTAGGATGTAATAAAATCGGGAATAAAGAAAATATACAATTTATTTGTATTAATGTATTTTTTGTATTAATCAGTCAAAGTTTAAAAGAATGAGATGAAGAACGTGCATGAAATTTAAGAAATGACCACTTGCACTTTAACGTGATAAAACCCCAAAATTGCACATTTTCTGCTGTAGAAACTGTCACATCAGTAAACAGGATTTGAAATGGTAGTTTAAAATTTAAAAATGAAATACTTCATACAAATAAAACAGAGGTAGCTACACGATGGAAGAGCATAGACTATAGAGAAGAGAAGTCCTGCATATAATGACACTAACCAACACAACAAACATGAGATTTCAATGTTAAATACATATATGTCCGAATAAGTTTTCTTTAGGGCTTATATAAAAAATTAAATTCATCATCATTTGTTTTGTACCAAAAATACGACCAACGAATAAAAAATCACGTCGAAGGGGGAAACAGCCAAACAATCTATATAACTATCACTACTGTCAGCTGCTGAATATAGTTTTAAAATGCTCTCACCTCATCAAACTCCTCTTGGATCAGTTTCCCTCTCTGCGCATGCGTGAGCGTCTGAGTGCCGCTGGAGTCCAGACTAATGATGCTCTCAGAGCCAGCTCTGGGGTACTTCAGATCACTCTTCCTGGAGTCAGTGGTTCTGCACACCTCATAATTGTAGACGTGCTGCAGTGTCCCGGTGCCCCCCACATCCGAGTAAAGAGGCGGGTAATACGGGATCACCGGGAGACTGGCTCCAGATTTGGAGAACATCCGCTCGCGCCTATATCGATAGCATCTGACTGACAATATTGCGATGAGAGACACGATGAAGAGGAACGAGACCACCGCCAGAGCCAGAACCAAGTAGAAGGTCAGGTTCTCGTTGTAGTCCTTGTCGTGCGTAAAGTCCGGGAACTCGGAGAGCACTTCCGGGAAGCTGTCGGCCAGCGCCACGTTGACGTTGACTGTAGCTGATCTCGAGGGCTGGCCGTTGTCCTCCACTACAACAGCGAGTCTTTGTTTGACAGCATCTTTATCTGTCACCTGGCGCAGCGTTCTGATCTCTCCATTCTGTGCGCCCACCTCAAAGAGCGCGAACCTGTCTGCGGCTTTCTGCAGCTTATAGGAGAGCCAGGCGTTCTGTCCAGAGTCCACATCCACAGCCACCACTTTAGTCACCAGATAACCCACATCTGCCGAGCGAGGCACTATTTCAGCCACCGCAGAAGCCCCGGACTGCACCGGATACAGCACCTGAGGCGCGTTATCGTTCTGGTCCTGGATCAGGATCCTCACGCTCGCGTTGCTGCTGAGAGGAGGAGAGCCTCCGTCCTGCGCTCTAACAATGAAGCTGAACTCTTTGATCTGCTCGTAATCGAAGGCGCGCACTGCGTGTAACGCACCGCTCTCAGAGTTTACCGACACATAAGAGGAGACCAGTGCTCCACTAACATGCGTCTCCTCCAGAAAATACGAGACTCTGGAGTTCTGATTCCAGTCGAGATCTCTCGCGCTCACGCTGCAGATGGAGACCCCCGGCGCGTTATTTTCGGGAACGTGTGTTGAGTAGCTTCTTTGATCAAAAACCGGCGCGTTATCGTTAATGTCTGAAACCTGAACCCGCAGCACAGTGGAGCTTGAGAGAACTGCGGATCCGGAATCTCTCGCGGTCACCGTTATGTTATATTCCGAGCGAGTTTCGCGATCGAGAAAACCATCCGTGATCAGATTATAATAGTTAGACAGAGAGGATTTTATACTGAATGGAACATCTTCATTAATGATGCAGACAACCTCTCCATTTCTCCCAGAGTCGGAGTCTTTTATGTTCACCACTGCAATGGTGGTACCCGGTGGGGCATCCTCTGCGACAGGGCTGGAGAGAGACATGAGCGTGATCACGGGCGGGTTATCATTCACATCCGCTACTTCAATCACGAGCTTGCTCGTGCTCGTCAACCCACCCTGGTCAGTAGCTTTAACTCTTAATTCAAAACGTTTGTCTTTCTCATAGTCAATACTTCCTAAAACTGAAATCAATCCGGTGCTTTCGTCAATGCTGAACACACCCCGCGATTGCTCTTTCAGGTCAGAGAGAGAAAAGGTTATACGCCCATTTGATCCACTATCAGCATCAGTGGCGTTCACTGTAATTAGAGGAGTCCCTCTCGGTGAGTTCTCCCTCACAGAAGCTCTATAAACGCTCTGATTGAACACGGGAGCGTTATCATTAACATCTAACACAGTAACATCTATATTAACGGAGCCAGATCTCTGCGGGGATCCTCCATCCACCGCGATCAGCTTCAGAGACAAGCGAGGATGCTCCTCTCGATCTAAAGCTTTATCGAGAACCATCTCGACATATTTACTTCCGTCGGTATTTGGGTGTTGTTTTAAAATGAAGTAATTGTTCTTTGTAAGAATGTAATTTTGCAGCGAATTAATTTCCACGTCAGCGTCATGCGCATTTTCCAAAGCAAACCTTGAACCCAAAATCGCGGACTCGCTTATTTCAAAGCTCATCCTGTCCTTCTCAAACCCCGGAGGATTATCGTTCACATCGATGATCTCGACCGTGACCTGGTGCAGCTCGATGGGGTTCTCTAGAATGATCTCGAAGCTGAAGCTGCATGGAGTGCTGTCTCCGCAGAGCTGCTCTCTGTCGATTCTCTCACTCACCACCAGAATCCCTTTGTCTGTTTTCAGCTCCGCGTACGGAGCGCTTTCTCCCATCACGATGCGCGCTCGACCCGCGCGGAGCCGCTTTAAATCCAGCCCCAGATCCTGCGCCACATTCCCGATCAGCGAGCCCTTCTTCATCTCCTCAGGGATCGAGTACCGGATTTGAGAATCGCAAAGACGAACAAAGAACGAGAGGAGAAGCAGCTCTCGCATTTTAGAGAAAATATGGCCTCGTGGAAATCCATTTCGACCAATCTCTTTCACAGCCATATCAGAAAGTGAGAGAAACATGAATAGATTGAACATAAATATCCCCAAAAAAATCTAAATTAAATCCGACATGAGGTGTAAAGGACATCTCCCTCTCAGCAAGCAGCTACGTCTGAAATGGAGACTGCTGCGTCACAGAGCTAAGTAGTAGAGTGTGGACGAGCTGCACCCCCAGGAAAAGCAGATTATCAAGAGTTTCATTGGCCAACAGCGGCCCTTAGAGTCCAAATACGACAATTACTATTCTAAATATACATAAAAAGCTAGACACTCAAAACTTGCTTGGTATCAAAACTGATGCAAAGTCTCTGGGGTACTGAAATTAACAAAAAAAAATTGTAAATTTGAGTAAGATGTGCGTAAAAATGTACATTATTCAGTTTTTTTTAAAGAAAGATAGAGACCAAAGCACAAGAACATTGGACTCGTGCTGTCCAAAATCCATTTCATTCAAGTCTGAAGTTTACAGAAACAAACAGAAAGATTAAGCAATAAAAGCACTTTCTGTTATTCGTTTGACCTGGTTACAAATTATTTCTCATTTAAGCGCTCATAAACAAGTGAAACAGAAATATTGATTTGATGGTTAAGTTTTGCTTCAACTATGTAAAGACCAGCTTATAGTGTCCTTGTTTGGGTACATTTATTTATTTATTTATTTATTAGTTCAATTGCATATTGGGCACTCAGCATAGAAAACCGTATTTGACGTTACGCTTTAAAGTTCAAATAAAGTGAATTAAGTTGTTTTACTTAAGGTAAGCTTGTGTTTTTATTATATATGTATTTTTGCGAGCCAAACAAACATTTTTTGCAATGTAGATTCTGTGCATTTTTGTTTCATAAAGGTATAACCAATATAACGAGATATCACATTATATTTAATATTTATGAATATGCATGTAAATTAAATGTGTGCTGTTAATTTACAGTAAAATTATGTTAATTTATAGCTTTGATTATTTTGCTAACAACACCGAAAAAATTATTATCTAGTTGTTAACAGTGATTAACTGTTATTTTACATACATTTATTACAGATAAGGCCGCCAAGTTTTTAATACTTAAAAAACAAATACACAAATCTATTCGCAACAATAATTATTCATTTAATATTTAAAAAAAAGCAAATCAATCAATATGAGTGCTAAATGCTATCTCAAAAAAATGTTTAAAACATGTGGGTTATTTATCTTAAGGTATCTGATACACATAGATGTGTGTTATAACACCAACATGATATAACGACAAAATTGTTGAGAGTGCAGTACTACATTTTTTTACCAACCTAACAACAGATAAACATTTAACTTTGGACCCATAATAATCCATAAAAGACTCAAAAATGTTTCCCTAAAATCTGAATAAATTAATCACTGCTTAAGAGAACGTTTCTTTAAAAGAAGAGACATACATAAACGTTCGAGTTTGCAGTGAAATAAAATCCCACAAACACAAAGAGTGACGTTTCAGCGAAGTTCTAGCGGCTTAACCCTTTCAGACCTGACTTTTATCTCTTAGAATATTGAAGAAGCCCACATTACCTGTTAAAGGTTCAAATAGCGTTTGCTGAGAATCCGTGTTGATGAGTGAATACAAACAAACTTGTCTTCTACCAACAACGACTGTCCTAGTTTTAGCGCCTGTAGATTGGCTAAAAGTTTGTTTTGGATTTAGAAGAGTGGAACCCGGAACATGCTTTTAATGCACCGCGCGCTGCACCTTACAAGAGGGTACAAAAAGGAAACCAACAAATAATATAAAAGCTCCAAAGTGTGCGCTTTCTTCTGTTTACTTTAGTTGGAATAGCCTAACTTTCCTGACATTTGATTTGAATATATACCACTTAACGCGTGATCTACGAGACATAAATAAACATGAATAGAATGATTGATCACCCCTGAGTTTTTTAATAGATTGTAACATGATGATTTTTATTTGTTTTACTGAAATTCTTTAGAAGCGTAATACAAGTGATGAAAAGGAGGCCCACTGTAATGGGCGCAGGGTCTGAAAGGGTTAAAATATGTCATCATGTGTCTAAGATATTTTTATAGCTGATAAGCAAAAGACTTATCAGCTATAGTCTGAACAGGGTGAGTGCTGCCCTGTAGATCTCCCAGTCAATCACACATGATAGTAAGTAAACAAATCTTTGCCTTCTCACCTCCACAGGTGAATCAGTTCTGCCCAGAGCGTGTTTCTCCACTGTTGCGCGCTGCACTGTTCCAGTGATATTAGGATCCACGAACAATACGTTCTGGCTTTCAGGATTAACAAACTGAAAGTCACTTCTTCTGGAGTCGGTGGTTCTGTAAACCTCGTAATTATATCCGTTCGGAAGAGTTCCAGAACCAACGGTGTCCGTGTAACGTGATGGATAATACGGGATCACCGGGAGATTCGACTTTACAAACGAGCGGGACTGCCTCCAGTGGTAGATTTTCACAGAGATAATAACCACCAAAGACGTGATGAAGAGGAGCGAGACCACCGCCAGAGCCAGAGAACCAGGTAGAAGGTCAGGTTTTCGTTGTAGTCCTTGTCGTGCGTAAAGTCCGGGAACTCGGAGAGCACTTCCGGGAAGCTGTCGGCCAGCGCCACGTTGACGTTGACTGTAGCTGATCTCGAGGGCTGGCCGTTGTCCTCCACTACAACAGCGAGTCTTTGTTTGACAGCATCTTTATCTGTCACCTGGCGCAGCGTTCTGATCTCTCCATTCTGTGCGCCCACCTCAAAGAGCGCGAACCTGTCTGCGGCTTTCTGCAGCTTATAGGAGAGCCAGGCGTTCTGTCCAGAGTCCACATCCACAGCCACCACTTTAGTCACCAGATAACCCACATCTGCCGAGCGAGGCACTATTTCAGCCACCGCAGAAGCCCCGGGCTGCACCGGGTACAGCACCTGAGGCGCGTTATCGTTCTGGTCCTGGATCAGGATCCTCACGCTCGCGTTGTTGGTGAGAGGAGGAGAGCCTCCGTCCTGCGCTCTCACAATGAAGCTGAACTCTTTGATCTGCTCGTAATCGAAGGAACGCGCCGCGTGAATGACGCCAGCGTCAGCGTTAACGGACACTAGTGAGGAGACGGGAACTCCGTTCACCGACGAGTCCTCCAGGATGTAGGAGACGCGCGCGTTCTGCTGAAAATCCGCGTCTCTTGCTCGGATGGTGAAGATGGAGAGCCCTGGGCTGTTGTTCTCTGGAACAGAGGCCTCATATGAGCTCTGCTCAAACACAGGCGCGTTATCGTTCACGTCTGTGATCTGTAAGGAGAGAGTGACGCTGCTGGAGAGAGATGGCGCGCCCTCGTCAGCGCACGTCACTGTGATAACGTACTCCCTCTCGCGCTCTCGATCAAGATCCCCATCTGTCACTAAACTGAAGAAATTATTGGAGGAGGATTTCAGAGAAAAAGGAAGGTTTTCATCAATAAAGCAGTTTATTTTGCCGTTTTCTCCCGCGTCTGGATCTTGAACATTAATCATTGTTAAAACGGTTCCAAGGTTGGAGTTTTCTGTTATGGATGTTAATTTGGACATGATATTGATTACCGGTTTATTATCATTAACATCGATCACATCCACGTCAATTTTACAAGTGTCTGTGAGACCCCCCTCATCGCTGGCCTGAACATGGATCTGATAATAGCGAGATTTCTCGTAATCAATATTTCTAGTAACTCTCACTTCTCCGTTTGTTACGTTTATTTCAAAATAATTTGCTACGTCATCGTGAATATTTTCTATTGAAAATGTAATTTTGCTGTTTGAGCCCTCATCTGCGTCAGAGGCGCTAACGCTGGTCACCACTGCGCCTTTAGGGGCGTTCTCTTTAATGGTCGCTTTATAGATCTTTTGGGAGAAAACCGGAGCATTATCGTTCACATCTAATACAGTGACGTGAATCTGAGCTGTTCCAGACAGCTGGGGGTCTCCGCCATCCATCGCTGTCAGAACCAGAGACAAATGTTCGTGCTTCTCACGATCAAGAGGCTTCTGCAGAACCATTTCTACTTGTTTACTTCCGTCTGCTTGTGCATGCAGCTTCAGAGAGAAATGATCAGTGGGCTTCAATAAATATGTCTGCAGTCCGTTTAATTCGACATCTGAATCCATCGCTCGGTCCAGAGCAAACACTGCCCCGGTTACTGCCGACTCACTGATCCTGAATCTCATTTCGCTACGTTTAAAAGATGGGGAATGGTCGTTTAAATCTGTAATTTCAACATTCACGTTGAAAAACTCCATGGGGTTCTCCAGAATGATCTGGAAGTGTAGCGCGCAAGGCGTTGTCTGAGCGCACAGCGCCTCTCGGTCGATCCTCTCTCTGATGAGCAGCACTCCTCTCTCTTTATTCAGCTCGATGTATTCCGCGCTGTCTCCGGTATAAATCCGCGCTTTCCCCGACTTCAGCCTCTTCACATCCAAACCCAAATCCTGCGCTATGTTCCCGACCAAAGAGCCTTTGTTCATTTCCTCAGGAATGGAGTAAGAGACCTGGCCGAGAGCTGAACCGAGAAAGAGAAAGCAGATCAGCAGCAGGACTCGCCGCGCCATTGTTCTCTCCGACATTTAGCAGCAGAGCTCGAGAACAAGATTCCGAGAGAAATCCGCAGCGATCCGATCCAGAGAGATGAAGCAGATCAAGAGTAGATCCCGAGAGAAGAAACTAGAAGAGATGCAGCGATTCCAGGACAAAGAGGAGAAAAGCGCGATCAATCTCCGTGATTCCTCTGCTCTCTTTTTCCGCCTCAGACTGCTCTCTCTATCCTCTCTCTCTCTCTCTCTCTCTCTCTCTCTCTCTCCTCTCTCTCTCTCCTCTCTCTCTCTCTCTCTCTCTCTCTCTCTCTCTCCTCTCTCTCTCTCTCCTCTCTCTCTTCTCTCTCTCATAATAATATGGAGATGATGGGGGAGGAACTGAGCTATACGCTCACAGATTGACCAACAGCACCACTGCGAGCCCATTTCAATGAATTACAGAATATTTACAATAATTAAAATACGCAAATTTTCAATGTTATTGTTAATCCGAGGAAGCAAAATTACAACACTAAATAACCCTTGTATGGTGTTCGCGTCTGTGGGACCTGTTTTCAGTTTTTCAGTTTTCATAAAAAGAAAAATTATACATTGATTTATTATTTGAAACTGATATTAGTTGGGCTTGGCTCGTTTTTTTTTTGTGAGAAACGTATATCAGAACAGATTGTTTATGACCCCACCGTATACCCCTACATATTTATATTACACACAAGGTGTTCGGCTCTACTGGACCGGGGCATGTAAAAGTGTGAAAACGGTAGATAATTTACCTTTATTCTGTCTTCCCACACAAACATAAATCACACATGAACATAACATTTTACATTTTAGAATAAAATTGTACGATAGTGTGAATTTAATCCGTCAAAATGCAATGGGTCTAGCAGACCTACCAACCCTGCAAAGTAACAAAAATGAGAACTTCACACATGGTTCAAATTCTAAACGTGAATAAATCAGGTTAAATAAATAAAGTATATTTGCTGTTTATATCACTTGTTTCTTGGCTAAAGTAAATATTATTTTAAGTATTTATCATCAATTGTCTTGATTGGGTGAATTAAAATCCGCAAAAGGCAATGTGTCCACCAGACCCGCAAACATCACCTGAGTAACAATAATATGAACACCCCACAAGGGTTAAACACTCAAAAAATATGAAGCTGATATTAAACATTTTAGAGATTGAAGATAAATATGTCACAGCGTGCAAAATGTTTCAGCAGCATCTAAAGAAAATCTGATCGGAGAGAAAGTCAATCTTATAAAGATATTCTGAATACAAGATTTAACAACTCACCACTAAATTATTATTCAGTCCAGCTCATCTAAACCAGAGATCTCTTATCTGATGAAACTCTAAACATGCTCGTCTTTTAGACGCAAAAAGAGTGAGCAAACATACATCTACAACTTCTTCAGTGACTTTCAGGACCACGGTCAGTGAATAAGTCGAAATAAAATGCAGCTTATGCTGATCACTTGTTGGTTGTCTATGTTACAGTTTACTAACCGTTTTCTCCATTTCTTAGTTCCTGTTTTGTCTTTGTTTGTTTTGTTTGTTTTTTCAGGTCCTGTCCGGCAAACCGTTCATCGATGGATTTTTAGTTTGTATGTTCTTTATGCTGGGGAGGTGATTAGCGCCTGCCTCAGTCAGCGGGAGTCTCCTCTCAGAGGGAACTCCTGTCTGCTCTGCCTGATCCTCACGGGGACTTTGTGAAGCTGCTTTGAAAGCAATTGCTAAAGAAGCGCTATATAAAAACTGATTGATTGATTGATTGATATATACAAAACACTCCAAGTGCTATTAAAAAAATACATGCCATTCTATTTAAGTAAGTATTTTCAAAACAGAAAAAGCATGTATCACAAAGCGCAGTAAAATTGTTATTTGGTGTATGCAACAATTCATATTCCAAATTTTTTTCAAAATATGCCAGTTCAAGATAGGCCCGAGCAAAGACATTTGTTACAATTTTTCACAACAAAACAAAACAGACAAAAAAAAAGAAGAAACTCCACCGATGTCAAATTTGGTGCGAGAACGAGACAAAGTATTAAACAAAACAAAATCAAATATCGAGATATAAATAACAAAAACAGTATAAACACTACTCAGTTTCGTTAAATACAAAAACTGTAATCACAGAATTGTATTATATTTACTAAAATCTAACAAAAACGTAAATAATACTTCTAAATAAAATCGTATAAACGATCATCACAAACGTTTTAACACATAAATTTAAAGTTACTCTAAACTATTTTTTTAGGTTTTACGTTTATTTATGAACACCTTTTGTCTATTAGAAGGTAAAAAAAGCTCATCAACGAAAGTCAAAGTTCAAATCTCTAGTTAATCTATATCATAAAAACTAACTAAATTAGAGCTATAGTTCAAAATGGTGCTTAAAAATATAAGAACTGCACAATTATTAACGAACAACAAAAACTTGCAGAATACGGGAAAATTACAGTACAGAAATTAACAATCCACAAAACATGTTCTGGTCTACATTTGTAAAGTAAACTCGTGAACACAGTTGTTAACTTACAAAAACAACGTCGCTTGACAAAGTTGATTTATACGCTCACCTCGTCAAACTCCTCCTGGATCAGTTTCCCTCTTTGCGCATGCGTGAGCGTCTGAGTGCCGCTGGAGTCCAGACTAATGATGCTCTCAGAGCCAGCTCTGGGGTACTTCAGATCACTCTTCCTGGAGTCAGTGGTTCTGCACACCTCATAATTGTAGACGTGCTGCAGAGTTCCGGTGCCCCCCACTTCCGCGTAAAGAGGCGGGTAATACGGGATCACCGGGAGACTGGCTCCAGATTTGGAGAACATCCGCTCGCGCCTATATCGGTAACATCTGACTGACAATATTGCGATGAGAGACACGATGAAGAGGAATGAGACCACCGCCAGAGCCAGGACCAGGTAGAAGGTTAGGTTCTCATTGTAGTCCTTGTCGTGCGTAAAGTCCGGGAACTCGGAGAGCACTTCCGGGAAGCTGTCGGCCAGCGCCACGTTGACGTTGACTGTAGCTGATCTCGAGGGCTGGCCGTTGTCCTCCACTACAACAGCGAGTCTTTGTTTGACAGCATCTTTATCTGTCACCTGGCGCAGCGTTCTGATCTCTCCATTCTGTGCGCCCACCTCAAAGAGCGCGAACCTGTCTGCGGCTTTCTGCAGCTTATAGGAGAGCCAGGCGTTCTGTCCAGAGTCCACATCCACAGCCACCACTTTAGTCACCAGATAACCCACATCTGCCGAGCGAGGCACTATTTCAGCCACCGCAGAAGCCCCGGACTGCACCGGGTACAGCACCTGAGGCGCGTTATCGTTCTGGTCCTGGATGAAAATGTTCACGCTCGCGTTGCTGCTGAGAGGAGGAGAGCCTCCGTCCTGCGCTCTGACGGTGATTTTAAAGTTTTTAACCTGCTCGTAATCGAAAGAGCGCAATGCAAGCACAACCCCGCTTTCCGCGTTAACGGACACGTATGTTCCAACCGGAACCCCAGAGAAATCACTATCCTCGAGGATGTAAGAAATGCGTGCGTTCTGGTTTTCATCCGGGTCCTGAGCTCTGATCGTGAGGATAGAAACACCCGGGGAGTTGTTTTCTTGTAAATACGAATTATACACTCTCTCTTTAAACACCGGGGGGTTATCATTAACATCGGTTATCTTCAGGTTAAAGTTTTTTCTGCTCGTGAGAGGCGGTTTCCCGGAGTCTGTGGCAATAACCGTGATGTTATACTCCGCCAGCTTCTCACGATCTAACGGAGCATTCGTGACTAAAGAATAATAATGTCTCAAAGTCGACTTTATTGCAAAATCTTCAGATCCTTCTATATAACAGCTGACCTTACCGTTCTCATCGGTGTCGGAGTCTTTCACGTTAATGATGGCGATCGTGGTGTCGGCTGGAGCGTTCTCAGAGACGGAGCTGGAGAAAGACATTGTGTTGATTACAGGAGCGTTGTCATTTTCATCAAGAACATCTAAAAATATTTTACAGGAATCTGTTAATCCACCTTGATCTCTAGCTTCCACGGTGAGCTCTAATTTAGTGTCTTTTTCGTGATCAATCTCCCCCGCAACCGAAATAACTCCGGTGCTGCCATTAATGCTAAAAAACTGCGCTGCAGCTCCTTTTTGTTTGTAGAAATGATACGTTATGAACTCGTTTGATCCACTATCAGCATCAGTGGCGTTCACAGTGATTAGAGGAGTCCCTCTCGGTGAATTCTCCCTCACAGAAGCTCTATAAACGCTCTGATTGAACACGGGAGCGTTATCATTAACATCTAACACAGTAACATCTATATTAACGGAGCCAGATCTCTGCGGGGATCCTCCATCCACCGCGATCAGCTTCAGAGACAAACGAGGATGCTCCTCTCGATCTAAAGCTTTCTGTAAAAACATCTCTGCATATTTGCTTCCATCAGGATTTGTGTGCTGCTTTAAAGCGAAATTATTATTGTTCGATAATATGTAATTCTGGAGCGCATTCGGGCCTACATCGGGGTCATCCGCGCTCTCCAAGAGAAAGCGTGAACCGAGCGTCGCGGATTCGCTTATCTCAAATTTTAACTCATTGTTCTGAAACGAAGGCGGGTGATCATTTTCATCCAAGATCTCAATCGTTACTGGGTGCAGCTCGATGGGGTTCTCCAGAATGATCTCGAAGCTGAAGCTGCATGGAGTGCTGTCTCCACAGAGCTGCTCTCTGTCGATTCTCTCACTCACCACCAGAATCCCTTTGTCTGTTTTCAGCTCCGCGTACGGAGCGCTTTCTCCCATCACGATGCGCGCTCGACCCGCGCGGAGCCGCTTTAAATCCAGCCCCAGATCCTGCGCCACATTCCCGATCAGCGAGCCCTTCTTCATCTCCTCAGGGATCGAGTACCGGATCTGTCCGAGCGCGGAGAAGAAACAGCAGGAGAGGAACACCGACAGCAGCGCCAGCATTCTCCGCCGACGCGCGGGGTTCATCCCCGAAAAGCTCGAATCCACCATAATCCCGGCGCAGAGAGAGAAGAATCGGAGACAACGCGAGCGCTGGGATCGAATCCGAGATGTTTCAAAGGCAGATGAAGCAGAGAAATCGAGAATCAAGCTTCGAGCCTCGCTCACACACCCTGAATAAAGATGTCGCGGGAGCCTTGTGCTCCTCTCCCGCAGACGAGAGCGAACAGGGCGGGAGGAGAAGAGAATAGATTACAAAGAGAAGCAGCAAATCTTTCTCGGATCAACAGCGGCCCTTGCTGCTCACAGAGAGCACTGACACGCTCCAGAAATACTCGGAAATATAAAATAGAATTAATGTCTAAAAATGCGTATTTAACGTGCATCTTTGAATGCGTAAAAATGCACCACAGAGGAACTTAAACTCTACCGTAAGTGTTTTATTAACACTCAAATGATCGAGTATGATAAACGAGTAAAAAAAAAAAAAGAATTGAGGACAGTATTTATAACTTCTGGAAAGATGTAAGCGAGGAACCGATTTATTTAACGCAGACTACCCTATTCAGAACCACGGACAGCGCCGCACAACACATTAAAAAACAAAATATGCAAAATACACTTTATTTATATATTTATACTAGTTTAAAGCAGCTTGCATAGTCGGGAAGGAACAAACGAATAAGAGTGAGAGGGTCATTTATTCCATAACTGCACATTTATTCAAATATAATGCACTAAAGTAGATACAAGTATTTTGAGCCGAGAATCTCCTCAGGCCTAAAACAAAATCAAAGTTAAAAAGTACATGCGTTGTTAATAACAAAAATATATAGAATATTTTCTAAGCAGCTTATTCATCACTTACCTTATAAACTACTTCCGGTTAAAATATATTTAAGCGTTTCTATAAGTTTGTGGGGAATCCCATTCACTACTCTTTAATCTTAGGTACGTGCTGGAAAAAATAAACAAATATATACACCAAAGTTTAAAACAAAAATCTATCTGAAGCTCTGTATGCTCAAAAGAGTAATAAGCATCTCATTAAAATGAAAATAATCGACTACCTTAAACTAAATATATTCAAAAGAGAGAATTGTGATTATTTTAAAGTAAACTAGAGAGAGAAAAAGATGAATATAATACTCTACACTCTCAGATAAAAGGTGCGATACTGTACCGTTTAAGATACAACGGCCGTCATTCGGGTGGTACCCTGAAGAGTTACATTTTTTGTTACTATATTTAGATTTTTGTACAATTCAAAGGGCCATTTTGTAAACACTTAAGGTAAAAAATTTAAGGTACTTCAAAAATTACTGGGCTGGCGAAATGAGACAGTACAAAACTAATATAAAACAATATTTTGTCACACTTTGGTCAGAAGATATTACCCACATCATTCAAAAGACAAAAACCCCCAATAAACAAATAAAACGCATTGAAGAACTCACCAGAGTGCTGCTTGAGCTCTCCGCTGCTGGAGTCTCCTTCAGTAGAGTTCCGCTCGCCTCGACGCTCACCAGACTGTGGCTGACCGGCCCGAAATATTTCACATCGCTTTTCCGGGAGTCAGAGGTTCTATAAAACTCGTAGTTAGGCACGTGCTGCAGGGTGCCCGAGCCAACGGTGTCCGCGTAACGCGGAGGATAATACGGGATCACCGGGAGACTGGACTGATGGTACGAGTGAGACTGCCTCCAGCGGTAGATCTTCACAGAGATAATAAGCACCAAACACGTGATGAAGAGGAACGAGACCACCGCCAGAGCCAGAACCAGGTAGAAGGTCAGGTTCTCGTTGTAGTCCTTGTCGTGAGTAAAGTCCGGAAATTCAAAGAGCACTTCGGGGAAGCTGTCGGCCAGCGCCACGTTGACGTTGACTGTAGCTGATCTCGAGGGCTGGCCGTTGTCCTCCACTACAACAGCGAGTCTTTGTTTGACAGCATCTTTATCTGTCACCTGGCGCAGCGTTCTGATCTCTCCATTCTGTGCGCCCACCTCAAAGAGCGCGAACCTGTCTGCGGCTTTCTGCAGCTTATAGGAGAGCCAGGCGTTCTGTCCAGAGTCCACATCCACAGCCACCACTTTAGTCACCAGGTAACCCACATCTGCCGAGCGAGGCACTATTTCAGCCACCGCAGAAGCCCCGGACTGCACCGGGTACAGCACCTGAGGCGCGTTATCGTTCTGGTCCTGGATCAGGACCCTCACGCTCGCGTTGCTGCTGAGAGGAGGAGAGCCTCCGTCCTGCGCTCTCACAATGAAGCTGAACTCTTTGATCTGCTCGTAGTCGAAGGCGCGCACTGCGTGTAACGCACCGCTCTCAGAGTTTACCGACACATAAGAGGAGACCAGTGCTCCACTAACATGCGTCTCCTCCAGAAAATACGAGACTCTGGAGTTCTGATTCCAGTCGAGATCTCTCGCGCTCACGCTGCAGATGGAGAGCCCCGGCGCGTTATTTTCGCGAACGTGTGTTGAGTAGCTTCTCTGATCAAAAACCGGCGCGTTATCGTTAATGTCTGAAACCTGCACGCGCAACACAGTGGAGCTCGAGAGAACCGCTGATCCAGAATCAGTCGCGGTCACCGTTATGTTATATTCCGAGCGAGTTTCGCGATCAAGAAAGCCATCCGTGATCAGATTATAATAGTTAGACAGAGAGGATTTGATACTGAACGGGAGGCCTTTATCAATAGAACACGTCACCTCTCCCCGTTCCTCCCCGAATCCGCGTCTTTGACCTGAATTATAGCGATGGTGGTTCCTGGAGAAGAATCTTCAGACACAGGGCTCGAGAGAGACATCACGTTTAGAACTGGAGCGTTATCATTCATGTCTTGAACATCGATTATCAGTTTACTCGTGCTGGTTAAACCGCCCTGATCTTTGGCTTTCACTCTGATCTCAAAACGCTTTTCTTTCTCGAAATCAACCTCGCCTGCGACAACAATCTCACCCGTTTCTGCGTCAATATTAAACAACACTTGTTCTTTTATTTCAGAAAAGGAATACTGTATTTGTCCATTTGATCCACTATCAGCATCAGTGGCGTTCACAGTGATTAGAGGAGTCCCTCTCGGTGAATTCTCCCTCACAGAAGCTCTATAAACGCTCTGATTGAACACGGGAGCGTTATCATTAACATCTAACACAGTAACATCTATATTAACGGAGCCAGATCTCTGCGGGGATCCTCCATCCACCGCGATCAGCTTCAGAGACAAGCGAGGATGCTCCTCTCGATCTAAAGCTTTTTCAAGAACCATCTCAACATATTTACTTTCGCTAGGATTTGAGTTCTTATTAAGAACAAAATAATCATTATTTGAGAGAGTATACTTTTTCAATGAATTTAATTCCACGTCAGGATCATACGCCCTCTCCAAATCAAATCTCGAACCCAGCACTGCAGATTCACTTATTTCAAAAACAATTTTTTCCTTAATGAACACCGGAGGGTTGTCGTTCACGTCGATGATCTCGACCGTGACCTGGTGCAGCTCGATGGGGTTCTCCAGAATGATCTCGAAGCTGAAGCTGCATGGAGTGCTGTCTCCGCAGAGCTGCTCTCTGTCGATTCTCTCACTCACCACCAGAATCCCTTTGTCTGTTTTCAGCTCCGCGTACGGAGCGCTTTCTCCCATCACGATGCGCGCTCGACCCGCGCGGAGCCGCTTTAAATCCAGCCCCAGATCCTGCGCCACGTTCCCGATCAGCGAGCCCTTCTTCATCTCCTCAGGGATCGAGTACCGGATCTGTCCGAGCGCGGAGAAGAAACAGCAGGAGAGGAACACCGACAGCAGCGCCAGCATTCTCCGCCGACGCGCGGGGTTCATCCCCGAAAAGCTCGAATCCACCATAATCCCGGCGCAGAGAGAGAAGAATCGGAGACAACGCGAGCGCTGGGATCGAATCCGAGATGTTTCAAAGACAGATGAAGCAGAGAAATCGAGAATCAAGCTTCGAGCCTCGCTCACACACCCTGAATAAAGATGTCGCGGGAGCCTTGTGCTCCTCTCCCGCAGACGAGAGCGAACAGGGCGGGAGGAGAAGAGAATAGATTACAAAGAGAAGCAGCAAATCTTTCTCGGATCAACAGCGGCCCTTGCTGCTCACAGAGAGCACTGACACGCTCCAGAAATACTCGGAAATATAAAATGGAATAATCTCTAAAAATGCGCCTTTAAGGTGCATCTTTGAATGCGCAAAGAAGCACCACAGAGGAACTTAAACGTTAAACTAAATTAAAACTAAATTGATCGAATATAATACATATATTTAAAAGAAGAGCGGAGGAAAGTATTCACAGTTATTTTAAAGCAAATTAGAGACAAACCCAATGATTTAACGTTGACTACAAAATTCAGAACCACGGACAGAGCAACACAACAGACTGAAAACCAGCTAATTTACACTAAAAAAAAACAATAAAATAGAAGTTAACATCAACAGCGAATTACATTCGTTTAGAAAAACACGTGAGACTAAATTATCTTTCATGTGTACGCAGCTAGAATCGTGTGTTAATAATATTTTTAGAGTGTTGAATAAGAGTGAGAGGGTTAATTATTATAATTTAACTGCACATTTATTCAATATGAGATGAACTAAATGAGATAAAAGTATTTTGAAAGTAACTTAACAGTCATATATATAAAAGTAACTCATTACAATTCTAAAAAATGAAAATAGTGTAAGGGTCTCTCTTTTTACATTTTAACTGCAGTAATAAGTATCAAAGGTTTTAAAATAAACTTGTTATGCTGTGAACAGAGACTTTAATGCAAAGCCACTCCAGTCCAAGTGCATGTAAGCATTTCTAAAAGTTTGCAGAGAATCCCATACACAACCTCTACCTTTTCTTCTGGGCACGAGCAGGAAAGAAAAAGCCGCAACCAATTGCTGGGAAACATTCACACACACTCATTCATTCACATTCATAGTCTATGGCTACTTATTTTTCTAAATTCACTCATATCGCATGTCTTTGAACTTGTGGGGGGAACCGGAGGAAACCCACGCGACCACGGGGAGAACATGCAAATTCCATACAGAAATGTCAACAAACCAGCGACCTTCTTGCTGTGAGACAACTGTGCTACCCCCTGCGCCACCGCGACCCGCTCAAACAGATACACATGTGCTATTTAAAATTAATACAATCGAATACTCTGTAATAAATATATATTTTTAAAAGAGTAAAATATAACAACACAGATTAAATTAAATTAAATTAGAGAGAGAGAGAGAGAGAAAGAGAGAGAGATAGTGTATACTCAGAACCACGGACAGAGCAGCACAACAGACTGCAAACAACTCTTTACTGTATAAAAAAAACGAAACAATCGAAACAAATATTGTAGCTGGCAAATATTGAACTGCTTGGTAAAATTTGTATCTTGTCTAGCACGAAAAGAATCCCACTGAAATGATATAAAGGTTTATTTAAATTACTAAAAAATAAAATGCTAACTCCACAATCCAGAATTCAAAGCCAAAGGTAATGGCGGTCAAAACATGCTTCCACTAGAAGCCTGCTTACTCTCTAATGGAGTAACCATTTAAAGTGTGTCCTACTGCCCCTAGTGGTCATGATCATTTCTGGGCTCCTACATTTCTAAACAAACAATATAACATCTAGAGGATACTTAATCATTTCTACGTTTAAAAACTTTTATCCGAATGCGTTTGAAGGAAGGCACAAGTCAGAGTAATTGCTAATTTTATTACATTTCAGCAGATTTAGTCAAAGAGAGATGGATCAAAATATAAGAAAGCATTCAGAACTGTGAACAGCACAGTAGAGTGGATTATAACAGTTTTACATAAGAGTTACTTCAAAAATTACTTTGCAAGAATTGGTGTAAAAAAACTAAAGCATTTTGTAAATAATTTGTTATTCACTGAGCCCATCAAGAAACCTCTTCCAAACTTAAAAATTTTAAAAAGTTTGACGAGAATCTCACCCGTAACTTTTGGTCTTCTACATTTACATTTTACATTTACATTTTAAATTTACATTTACATTTACATTTACATTTTATGTTTGCATTCCGGCATTTGGCAGATGCTTTTGTCCAAAACGACTAAAAGAAGGACAGACAATAAGCAATTTGTTACACAGTGAAAGTATTTCTCAGATTGCTTATAATAGAAGTTGTATCAATTGATCAATAAACCATAGCAGGAAGAAAATAAAGAGAAAAGAGCAAAAAAAAAAAGGATATACAAAGACATGTGCAGGAAAGATAAAATTATAAATATAAAACCAGTTGAAACTTCTTTTCACAAGCCAACTGTCGAACTCCTTGCTCTCACTATCCCACTCCGATACCTGCACTGACATTAGCACACTAAATCCTTCCGCAGTTTCTTCTGCACTACTCATTTTAACTCTGCCAAATTCGTTTCTTAGTTAGTTAGAAGTCATTTTTGCTGAAATTGTTTACTATGTGCAACAAGTCTTTCTTCATAGCAATCACCACATGTTCAAAACATTTACATCATAGATGCTATTAAAATGTTAGTTGTTAGTGTTAAGCACTTTACCTTACTTATTCTGTAATTATGTTGTTTGCACTGGAGTACTCCAATATACCGCAGAACATTCCTCGTGTGTGTACAAAAATTCACTTGACAATAAAGCTGGTTCTGAACACTTCAGTCAGAAAAAAACTTCTCACGTGATTCAAGACAAAGAAAAAAATCAATAAACATAAATAAAACGCATTTGCTGGTGATAAATAGCAGCGAATCACATTGAAGAACTCACCAGAGTGCTGCTAGAGCTCTCCGCTGCTGGAGTCTCCTTCAGTAGAGTTCCGCTCGCCTCGACGCTCACCAGACTGTGGCTGACCGGCCCGAAATATTTCACATCGCTTTTCCGGGAGTCAGAGGTTCTATAAAACTCGTAGTTAGGCACGTGCTGCAGGGTGCCCGAGCCAACGGTGTCCGCGTAACGCGGAGGATAATACGGGATCACCGGGAGACTGGACTGATGGTACGAGTGAGACTGCCTCCAGCGGTAGATCTTCACAGAGATAATAAGCACCAAACACGTGATGAAGAGGAACGAGACCACCGCCAGAGCCAGAACCAGGTAGAAGGTTAGGTTCTCGTTGTAGTCCTTGTCGTGCGTAAAGTCCGGAAATTCAAAGAGCACTTCCGGGAAGCTGTCGGCCAAAGCCACGTTGACGTTGACTGTAGCTGATCTCGAGGGCTGGCCGTTGTCCTCCACTACAACAGCGAGTCTTTGTTTGACAGAATCTTTATCTGTCACCTGGCGCAGCGTTCTGATCTCTCCATTCTGTGCGCCCACCTCAAAGAGCGCGAACCTGTCTGCGGCTTTCTGCAGCTTATAGGAGAGCCAGGAGTTCTGTCCAGAGTCCACATCCACAGCCACCACTTTAGTCACCAGGTAACCCACATCTGCCGAGCGAGGCACTATTTCAGCCACCGCAGAAGCCCCGGACTGCACCGGGTACAGCACCTGAGGCGCGTTATCGTTCTGGTCCTGGATCAGGATCCTCACGCTCGCGTTGCTGCTGAGAGGAGGAGAGCCTCCGTCCTGCGCTCTCACAATGAAGCTGAACTCTTTGATCTGCTCGTAGTCGAAGGCGCGCACTGCGTGTAACGCACCGCTCTCAGAGTTTACCGACACATAAGAGGAGACCAGTGCTCCACTAACATGCGTCTCCTCCAGAAAATACGAGACTCTGGAGTTCTGATTCCAGTCGAGATCTCTCGCGCTCACGCTGCAGATGGAGAGCCCCGGCGCGTTATTTTCGCGAACGTGTGTTGAGTAGCTTCTCTGATCAAAAACCGGCGCGTTATCGTTAATGTCTGAAACCTGCACGCGCAACACAGTGGAGCTCGAGAGAACCACTGATCCGGAATCAGTCGCGGTCACCGTTATGTTATATTCCGAGCGAGTTTCGCGATCAAGAAAGCCATCCGTGATCAGATTATAATAGTTGGAAAGAGAGGATTTGATACTGAACGGGAGGCCTTTATCAATAGAACACGTCAACTCCCCGTTCCTCCCCGAATCCGCGTCTTTGACCTGAATTATAGCGATGGTGGTTCCTGGAGAAGAATCTTCAGACACAGGGCTCGAGAGAGACATCACGTTTAGAACTGGAGCGTTATCATTCATGTCTTGAACATCGATTATCAGTTTACTCGTGCTGGTTAAACCGCCCTGATCTTTGGCTTTCACTCTGATCTCAAAACGCTTTTCTTTCTCGAAATCAACCTCGCCTACGACAACAATCTCACCCGTTTCTGCGTCAATATTAAACATGTCTTTAAACTGTTCTTTCACGTCAGAAAAGGAATACTGTATTTGTCCATTTGATCCACTATCAGCATCAGTCGCGTTCACTGTAATTAGAGGAGTCCCTCTCGGTGAATTCTCCCTCACAGAAGCTCTATAAACGCTCTGATTGAACACGGGAGCGTTATCATTAGCATCTAACACAGTAACATCTATATTAACGGAGCCAGATCTCTGCGGGGATCCTCCATCCACCGCGATCAGCTTCAGAGACAAGCGAGGATGCTCCTCTCGATCTAAAGCTTTATCGAGAACCATCTCAACATATTTACTTCCGTCCGGGTTTAAGTGCTGCTTTAAAACGAAATAATTATTTCTAGACAGTAAGTAATTTTGCAGCGAATTCAACTCTACATCAGGATCATAAGCTCTTTCTAAAGGAAACCGAGAACCCAGCGCTGCAGATTCACTTATTTCAAAAACAATTTTTTCCTTAATGAACACCGGAGGGTTGTCATTCACATCGATGATCTCGACCGTGACCTGGTGCAGCTCGATGGGGTTCTCCAGAATGATCTCGAAGCTGAAGGTGCATGGAGTGCTGTCTCCACAGAGCTGCTCTCTGTCGATTCTCTCACTCACCACCAGAATCCCTTTGTCTGTTTTCAGCTCCGCGTACGGAGCGCTTTCTCCCGTCACGATGCGCGCTCGACCCGCGCGGAGCCGCTTTAAATCCAGCCCCAGATCCTGCGCTGCGTTCCCGATCAGCGAGCCCTTCTTCATCTCCTCAGGGATCGAGTACCGGATCTGTCCGAGCGCGGAGAAGAAACAGCAGGAGAGGAACACCGACAGCAGCGCCAGCATTCTCCGCCGACGCGCGGGGTTCTTCCCCGAAAAGCTCGAATCCACCATAATCCCGGCGCAGAGAGAGAAGAATCGGAGACAACGCGAGCGCTGGGATCGAATCCGAGATGTTTCAAAGACAGATGAAGCAGAGAAATCGAGAATCAAGCTTCGAGCCTCGCTCACACACCCTGAATAAAGATGTCGCGGGAGCCTTGTGCTCCTCTCCCGCAGACGAGAGCGAACAGGGCGGGAGGAGAAGAGAATAGATTACAAAGAGAAGCAGCAAATCTTTCTCGGATCAACAGCGGCCCTTGCTGCTCACAGAGAGCACTGACACGCTCCAGAAATACTCGGAAATATAAAATAGAATTCATCTCTAAAAATGAAGATATCGTGAGTGAGGAGTTATCTTTCAAAGTCATTCTAATGCGTAAAGATGCATCGTCGAACAAAGCATTGATTGTTTCAAGTGTTTTATATAAAAGAAAAAGGAAAAAAGGTCCAATATAAAAACGAAACCGGCGAAGTCTAGTTAAAATTAAACATATTAAGGAGAAAACGCTTGATTAAAAGTTGACTGCACTTTTCAGAACCACGGACAGCGCAGCACAACGGACTGAAAAAAACTACTAGAAATAAAAACTTCTTAAACCATTAAAAGTACTTAAATCATGAAATAAAATCCACAACAACATTGTGTCTACATTTTGTCATGTAGACGTTGGTAAAGAAACATGCTGTGCATTAACGTTGCGCGTAAGAAAGTGTCAGAAGGTGAATTTGATTATTTACAGCAGCTTTACACAACAGAAGATCTGCTAAACTAGGCTCATAGCCTGGATGTGACACAAAATGGATTAAACACAGCTTCTTGAACTTCAAAAACAAAACCTAGAGCATTAAAACTATTACATTCGAGTACTGTAGAAAACAATATTTAATTTTTTTGTAATGCATTTATCTAACACTTTGACCAAAAGAGACAATCCAAACAGCAACCTCTAAAGAATCTGGTGTCAAATCTCACGTATAACCGAGCTCACAAGTCCTGCTCTTCCAACTGAGCCACAGAAAACAAGTAACTAAAACTATAGTATGCAACATTTCAGTAATACAATAATTATCACGCTTTAAACGTGACTAAAAGTCCACCATAACCAAAAAATAAACCATATTAAAGAAATCACATTGAAGAACTCACCAGAGTGCTGCTAGAGCTCTCCGCTGATGGAGTCTCCTTCAGTAGAGTTCCGCTCGCCTCGACGCTCACCAGACTGTGGCTGACCGGCCCGAAATATTTCACATCGCTTTTCCGGGAGTCAGAGGTTCTATAAAACTCGTAGTTAGGCACGTGCTGCAGGGTGCCCGAGCCAACGGTGTCCGCGTAACGCGGAGGATAATACGGGATCACCGGGAGACTGGACTGATGGTACGAGTGAGACTGCCTCCAGCGGTAGATCTTCACAGAGATAATAAGCACCAAACACGTGATGAAGAGGAACGAGACCACCGCCAGAGCCAGAACCAGGTAGAAGGTTAGGTTCTCGTTGTAGTCCTTGTCGTGAGTAAAGTCCGGGAACTCGGAGAGCACTTCCGGGAAGCTGTCGGCCAGCGCCACGTTGACGTTGACTGTAGCTGATCTCGAGGGCTGGCCGTTGTCCTCCACTACAACAACGAGTCTTTGTTTGACAGAATCTTTATCTGTCACCTGGCGCAGCGTTCTGATCTCTCCATTCTGTGCGCCCACCTCAAAGAGCGCGAACCTGTCTGCGGCTTTCTGCAGCTTATAGGAGAGCCAGGCGTTCTGTCCAGAGTCCACATCCACAGCCACCACTTTAGTCACCAGATAACCCACATCTGCCGAGCGAGGCACTATTTCAGCCACCGCAGAAGCCCCGGACTGCACCGGGTACAGCACCTGAGGCGCGTTATCGTTCTGGTCCTTGATTCTGACCAGAACAGTTGCGTTTGAACCGAGCGGCGGAGATCCTCCGTCCTGCGCTCTTACGTGTATTTTAAACTCCTTCATCAGCTCATAATCAAACGATCGCACTGCATGAATAACTCCGTTGTCTGCGTTTACAGAAAAGAAGGAGGAGATGGGTGAACCGTTCACATCAGTGTCGATGAGATAATAGGCAACGCGCGCGTTCTGACCCGCATCAGGGTCTGACGCTTGCAAAGTCAGCAATGAAACGCCAAGAGAGTTATTCTCTACAAGAAACGCGCGATATTGGCGCTTCTCAAATACTGGAGGGTTATCATTAATATCAGTGATTTCAAGTGAAAGAGTTTGCTTACTGAACAAAGACGGGGTTCCCTCGTCTGTCGCAACCAGAGTCAGGTTAAAACCAGAAAGCGTCTCTCTGTCCAGTGGCGCATCGGTCACCAGTGTGTAGTATTTGCGCTGCGAGGCTTTAATTGTGAAGGGAGAACTTTGTTCTAAGCCCAAACGAACCTGTCCGTTTTTACCAGAGTCTAAATCTTGGATGCTAATCAACGCCACCACGGTACCCGGAGGGGAGTCTTCTTGGATCTTACCGGAAAAAGACGTCAGGGTAATTACCGGGCTGTTATCATTCACATCTAAAACATCTACAAACAACTTACTCGCGCTAGATAAGCCCCACGGGTCTTTAGCTTGCAGATTAAGCTCATATTGTTGAACATTTTCATAGTCTAAACTCCCAATAAGAGTTATTTCACCCGTGTGCGGATGGATTTGAAAGAGGTGTGCTACGTGATCGCCGATGTGCGTAAAAGAATACGTAACATTGCCATTATAGCCTTCATCTGCGTCAGCTGCACTCACTTTATTTATAAAAGTTCCCTTTTCCGCGTTCTCCGCTATATTTGCTTTATAAATAGATTCTGTAAACACGGGAGCATTATCGTTTGCGTCTAAAACACAAACGCGTATTGTAACAGACCCAGAGCGCGGCGAATCTCCACCGTCCACCGCCGTTAGCACGAGAGAAAGCTCGCTTTGTTTCTCTCTATCCAGCACCGACTGCAAAACCATCTCCGCGTATTTACTCCCATCCGATCGGCTCTGCTGCTTCAACCCAAAATGGTCTGAAGGTCTCAGGTTGTAGCTCTGAAGGGAATTCAATCCAACATCGGGATCGCTCGCGGTGTCAAGCAGAAAAACAGTCCCGACAGGCGTGGACTCGCTAATCTCCAGCACGATCTCTCTCGTGGAAAAACCCGGAGCGTGGTCGTTAATGTCCTGGATCTCGATGGTGATCGAGAAGAACTCTAGTGGGTTCTCGAGCAGGATCTCGAGACCGAAGCTGCAGGGGTGACTTCTGCCCGCAGAGCTGCTCTCTGTCGATCCTCTCCTTCACCACCAAGTGTCCTTTGTTCCGGTTCAGCTCTACATACTGCCTGCTATCATCGATAACCAAGCGCGCGCGGCCGGATACAAGTCGTTTCACATCCAGACCAAAATCCTTCGCCACGTCACCGACGAACAGCCCCGGCCGCATCTCCTCGGGGATGGAATAGCGGATCTGAGCGCTCGCCGCGCCAAGCAGGAGAAAAAGAAAGATGGAGACTCCTGCTTCCAGACACCGCCTCGGATGTGCTCCTTTGTTATCCAGCATCTCCGAATGCATCAATCCGATCGATATGGAGAGATACAGTCAACGTATTAAACAAAACAAGCGCAGTAGACGCTTTTTATTTTTAGTGATATTCAAATAAGGCTCCTTTATGCGCAAACAAGAGCGCGTCGTGCTTCTCTCAGTCCTTCGGTCTCGGTCTGACGCACTGCCAACATTTGCAGCTCTTTAAAGCTAAATCCTCTCTCTTGGCAACAGTACCCCTCACAGGAAACCAGAGACACTGCATTCGCCCCAAGTTCGGAAAGGAAGAAAGAAACTGACTAAGACTGCAAAACAAAAATCTATTAAAATGCATTTACTTTCCCTCTGCACATTTTCCCTTCGTGCTAACTATGCTAAGATTTGATTCTCATGGAGAGCAAAAACTGATCTAATGTGCTTCTGCATTTCTCAATTGTGGATAAAAAAAAAAAAATGTAATTGCCGGGTGCACATGCTTTGGAAAATCACATACTTTTGTTTGCTGTTGTTTTGGATTTTAGCTGTATTTTACATAACATATTTAGAAGCACAGATATTGAAAAGATACAATTGGGTTTTAAGAAAATTATACAAAAAAAATAAAAAATATAGATAACCAAAAAATTCTAAGGCGGCATTTTTCGACGGAACAATAAAAAAGTGTTTGTTGCATAGTAACACACCTTTAAAAATATAAATACTTTTTAGATGGATATGTCTAATTATACAACTAAAACAGTAAAAAAATCCATGTAAATTTATTTAATTTTAATGAAGATGAAAAATAATGATAAAAATCTGCTTTTAAAATAATATGCTTCGATTTATACACTGATTTTGCTTATTATTCAAAAAATAAAAATAAAATGTAACGTGAAGTCAAAGGTATATTTATAATTATATAAAACTATATACAGTTTAATAACACCCTAATATTGCTACACGAAGACTTTTAGGAGATAAATGAAACAAGGTCAACAGAGATGCACTTTTGTTTTTTTTGTAAATATTGTTTCCATTTTTCTATTTTCACAGAATTATTTGGCGTTCCACATTTGACCTTGAAAATGTACAGAAATTAGTATTTTTTTCTTGTGCGGACAATACAATTATTTTATTGTCAAATTACAGTAACTTAAAAGCTCAATTACAAATAAACGCCTTTCACACTGATTTGCTGGATTTGCCCGTAAATTCCCCAAAAACTGTGTGTTATGCATTTCAAACGTAAATCTGAAAATGCTAATCCTGCTCTGAAAAGAACTTCTCCCTCAGTGAGAACGCATTATTCAGACGGCAGAGTCACATGTGCACCGCATCGATGCACTTTAATGTTAAAAAGTGGGCCAGAGTCTCTAGCTTAGAGCGTGCTGACACACTGCTGCAGCAGAGGAGAAACACAGGCCTAGCTATCTGGGCCACGGACTGCTGCTGCTATTCTTTAGTTTAAGATTCTGTTTTCAACATCCTGATTCTGGTCAGTTTTGAGTTTAATTAATGGTAAATAAACAATAATTTATCTTCAAACAGTTGCAGAGGAAGCAAAACAGGGATATAAGAGTGAGTGTTTTCATGAGGTGCGTGAAATAGAAGAAAAATTTGTTTGAATCAACATCCTGATACATTTTATTCTATTAAACACCAACAGCAATAATTCATATATTGTTTAAAGAAACGCAAAGATGAATTTTGAGGAAGGAAAACACGCGTTTTTACTCTTATAGTTTTCTTACCTTATTTCCAAAGATTGGTCAATTCTGATTTAGAACATCATGAATGTACAAGCTACGTAGACCACACACAATTTACACATTAAAAATATATATATATATCTTATGACTTATTTTAGGGACAACTCGAAACAAACCGATACATTTTAATTCCACCTTCAATTTCGACTGAGAATTACACCCCCCCCCCGAACACTTATTCTTTTTTACTTTACATTATTTTGAAGCAAATATTTTCCAGATTGTATATGTCTGAGTTGTTTATGGGTTGTTTATATGCGCGCAGCAGCAATGCTTCGTTATTCTGCAAAAGTGTTCCTCCTCAGCAGCCCCTGATTAAACCACATCGATTAACTCCTGATATATTCAATTTTGGTGATACAATTTAAAGAAACGCTGCACTTAATAGAGTATAGAATATAAAATCAAGAGTTATTTTAAGGAAAAGCTGCAAAAAGTGGAGGTACTTTCTAGTACAAACCTACATTTAATGACTTATGAAAAGATTTGTGTAATTAAAAAACAGCTAAATTTAAGTCACAGGTTGTAAAACCTTTAAAATAATTTTTAAGCAAGAATGAAAAAACCTACCTAAAGACATTCTCTCCAAACATAATTATTTTTAATCAAAAAAACTAATAAAACAAGTCAAATCGTACATTTTAATAATTTCATATGAACACATTCAGAAAGCAAGTGATGAAATAAATGATCCAAAATCTGTTTTTGTATTAATGCTTGTATAAATTTAGCATTTTGTTATAAATGTTTTGGCTTAATCAACGACACCTCTTGTTCTCTAAGTCCAGATATGTGACTGTCAGTGTGATTACCAAACTAACATTTTTAGATGCTGCTCAGTTTTCACAGTAAGCCTCAAATTTATGGTCAGAGAATGAAGTGAAACACTGTTTAGTTTAAAACAAGGAATTCTACATTTTAAGACAACAGATGATTATAAATAGTTAGATTTTGACTCAAAACAGTGTTGATGTTTCAGTGACGCACCACCAGGTGGAGCACTGAGCCTGAAGTATGCTGACAGCTCTGCTTAGTGTGCATCTCTATACATGAATGAGTGACAGAGAACCAAAGAAAGAAGAACACATGCTTTCTAATGTATAAATTCTAAATTGAACAGCCCAAAAATGTTTGCAGGAAGACATGGAGTAAGGGAACACTTGTTTGTTTAACACGATCACTGTTGATGCAACCATACATTCAAGGCTCAATGACAAAATATATTTAGATAATACTATTTTAAAACAGGGTAAATATAATAGATATTGATGACATCCTCCTTTTCTGGGTTTTAAAAATGAATTAAAAGAGTTTTTAGAAAAAAAATCATAAATACAAGGACATCTACTCATTTAATTTACATATTTAAATATTTATTTATTTTTTGACATAATCACATTACAAAACGCATTAGCTGTATTTTATTTACACAAACTATGTATAATTTATGAAAAAAAATACACACATTTCTATATAATACACAGAATACTTTTCCTATATTTTATTGTGTGTGAAATCTGTTCATATAAAATGTGCACTGTTTAAAAGTTATGGTGTGCGTTATATGCGTAAAGTTATTATGTGTGTTTGTGATTGTTTAGTTCCTATTGTAAAATATTTTTTTTGGAAGCACCGAGGCTGCAGTTTAAGTTCTAAAGTGAAACAGTTCAATAATGACATAAACTCCCATGTGCAGAACAGAGCTTTATCACAAGCGAGGAACCGGAATGAGGAACCTAATAACGTTGCATCTCTTACCTGAGAGGAGATTGAGGGCTGTGTAGTTCAGCGGAGGCGAGAGAGTGTATGGAGGGAGAGAAGAGAAAAAAAGAGTTACAAACTAACACTTTTAAAACAGAGGCAAAATTCAAAGATTTTTAGTAAAAGACGAAGCACTCTGATGAAAGTACGTGATTTGTTTTCCTGACATAGAAAGTCAAGAAATTTTAGGAAATTACTGCATACTGAAATCTGAAAAAAAGTTAATGTAAAAGTATTTAAATGGTAAATAAGACACTTCGGTGTGTTTTTATATTCAATGTAAAACAAAACAAAGATTGTTTTATTTCATGGTGACATTGTTTTTAAACAACTTAGCAGGCACAACCAAGAAATGCCCAACACCAACACTTAAAACATTACAATATGCAAGGTTACAGATGCTTGCTGAACGGTGCCATCAGGCATGAAGAAGATTGAAAACATTTTAATTGTTTAAAACAGTCTGCACAAAACAGTTATAGCCAATTGTAGCATGATATGAAAGATGAGAAGAGCAAGGAGAGCACTCTTCCTCTATCCATCCTCTCTCTCTCTCTCTCTCTCTCTCTCTTCCCTTACCTCTTACTCCCTCTCTCTCTCTCTATTCACAAGTTCTCTCTCTTTCTCTCCTTTACCTCTTATCGCTCTCGCTCTCTCGCTCTCTCGCTCTCTCTTCTCTCTCTCTCTCTCTCCTCTCTCTCTCTCTCATAGATATATAATATATATATATATATATATATATATATATATATATATAATTTTTATAGATGCATTTGTGTATTTCCCTTGGGATTATGTATTTTTTCACAATTGTAACTTTAATTCTAAAATATTAACTTTTTCTTCCTTCTTCTCTCAAAGTGTAGCCTGGCTTTTATCTCTCTACTTCTACATATGATTACACTATTGCAAATTAAATATGACCTTTTTATATTTTAAATCTGTATTTGATCCCCTAGAAATTTAGATTTTTGCCGTACTTCAACGTATTACATATTTCCCAAAGGTTCTGAATTTTTCCTTGCAAGTCTGACAACCAAATACATAAACAAACACATCTAAAAAAATCATAGTTTTCCACATAAATGTGTTTATTTCTTACCCCCCCACCCACTTCCAAACTAATTATTTGCTACACTAACAATTTCAAGCATTCCAACGCAGTATATTTAATATTTAAATATTTAATAATTTCCAGAAATCATTAAATTGTTAATTTAGGCAAGTTTCTCTACAAAGTACCCAAATCTGAGAAGTACATTTTGATACAAAGATTTAAAACAAGAATGAACTAAAGCACCTTTTTGAAAAAAAAAAACATACTAGATCCGAAAAATTGTGCAAAAAAAACAACAACTAACATTTGAGATCAAATTAGAAAGTTAAAAAGTGATTACATTCATCTGCATCCATGAAGACCTTCCATTCAGTGCTGTATCCCTGTTAAATCAGAAATTCTGAGAGCATGAGGAACTCGTCCCCATTCAGACATGACTCATCTTATCAAATTAAGGCCAGGAAGAAGCTTGTCGCAGTATCTTTTGAAATCAGTGTTGTATTTGCTCCTTTTAAGATGTGGGGTATGATGAGACACTGAATTATTGATTTGCTGCACAGTAAACTGTTCAAAACAGACTGCTACTATGTGCCTGATGGGTATTGTTGTGTAACTATTCTTGCTCTTTATTTGAGTTTCATTACTGTGCTCTGAAATATCACTTCCTGTGTTTCTCTTGTCAACAGTAACTCTCATTTAGGCATTTCTGCTCTGCCTCCATGTCAATCTTAGCTCTGAAAATCTTTCAAGATGTTCAGCTGTGAGGGAAACATGCACAGTAATTAGAAGGGGATTTCTTCTTGATCTGTGCCCCTTCTGAACACATGCTGAATCATCTCTCACGTGTAACACAGAATCAGGCCGGCCTATATAAAGCCAGGGTTTAATAACACATGGATGAGCATTCTAAAGTGCACACAGCAACTGGCTGGAACATGCAGATTATTCGGATTTAGACTCTACTGTACATCACGGTCCAAAAATTGTGTGAATCTGTTGGGTTGTTTTAAGGAAATATCATGCACTTTTATGGTTAATTTGGATACAGACAGACAAGAAAAGTGGAGCATTACGTTTCTCTCTCTTCGCTGGCTCCCCCTCGTAGCTCGTGTTCAGTTCAAATCATTGATGCTGGCTTACAAAACCGTCTCCAGATCAAAATGTACTCACACTGCTGTACACTTCCCTGAAATATCCTATATTGTGCCATTTACAAATCATTTTGAATAAAAGTTTGACACCTCTTGGTCTTGTGTAGCCAGGTCTTCAGGGAAGGGCTGGTGTATTTGACAGCTTTCTTCGGCTAAGAACACTATGTTTTCGCGTGTGGAAAAATTGCTACAAAAATTGACCAATAGGCAACAAGTTATTTAATGCTATACAATGTTTAGCTGTTCTTTTAAAAAGCGCTCATTCTCAGTACACAAGATTGCTCTGCTTCTCGATCGACTCACTGAACTTTTTATCCCTCTGCTCACAGAAATTCTTATAAACTAATCGGATTACGACTTCAAGTTTGGTGTTTTTAGTAGATTAGCACTAGACCTTTTATACCTTTTAAAATGCAATAATTATTTAATTATTGGGGTAGCAACTGGTGGCATGTCTGATAAAAACATGTGAGCGTACATGATCCGAAGAGAAGTTTGTAAGTTGCAAGTATTTTATGGAGCAGTGGATTTGTACATTTCATAGACAATCAAATTGTAAAAAATGTGTGGTTCACTATAAAAGAAAAATACGATAAACAATAATAAGACAACAATCTTCACTGTCATTCAAAAGTTTGGAGTCACAAAGATTAAAAAACAAAGAAAAAAACACAGTTTATTTTAATGAAGATAGATTTAAACAAATTAGAAATACTCTCTATACAGTGTTAACATGGTAAATGAAAATGTTATCTGCAAATGTCTGGGTTTAAATAAATATCTACAAGGGTGTATTGAGGTCCATTTCTAGCAACTACCCCTCCAGCCTTCTAATGGTAGAGTGTGTCAACAGCTCAAAGCACACCTCCAAACTGCGCAAGAGAAAAATCAGGCAGCTGGTCTTCTAGCTGTGATGGAGTCACCAGATTTAAATCACATTGAGCTGTTGAACGTATAGTATGCAAGAAATGCCTGTCCAACAAAATTGGCCTGTGGGAGAGGCTTCAAGAGGTGTGGGGTGAAATTTCTTCATATAACATCAACAACTGAGGACCAAACCAGTCTTCAATGTCTACAAATTATGCAGAGCGCTGCAGCACTGGTTTCTGGGATAGTTTCAGAATTCAATATAAAATATTTTTTTACAGTGATTAATATTGACAATAATTTGTGATCTGGGAAACACTTGTTGGAGACCCCGTTTAGATAGCTTGTTCCTTTGTCATGGTTCTTAGGCTTTTATGTGAAATTTATTTTATTATTTATATAGTTTACATTCTTAATGTTTTATATTCTTGTACAACTACAATTCTTGGTCAGCCTTGGTTTTTGGAAGGTGCTATATAATTATTATATTATATAGATTATTCACTGCCTCAATGCCTAGTGTAAATATATATTTAACTCTTGTGGTAAATGTACATGTTATTTTTCTTGAAAAACACAATTTGTATGGGTGACCCCAAATTTTTGAATGGTAGTGTAAATATCTTAAAAGTTACTTTTACTAGCAAGGGACCAGCAACTCAATTTCAACCCATACAAATTTACTTTCCTTCTCTTCAAAATTTCCATATCCTGCCCCACCTACAAAATAAAAGCACTAAAATGTTTCATTATCTCATCAACAATTCATTGATCATATAGAAAAATAGTGAAACACACACAAGCAGTATGGTGTAGCTTCTAAAAGACCTGAAGCTTGATGAGTTTGCTCTAGTTTCTCCTGAAATGAACAGTTTCCCTTTGACTCTGTAGAACTGTATGCACTCACGTGTTTGCACCAGGCGCTCTCTGTCTGATTAAATATGTTTCCCTGCAGATGAGCACGGTCACGATGACAGAGGAGCTAACATCTGTGAGAAGGGAAACATTACTCTGAATGCTGATCAGGAAGGCTCAGAGAAAGAGTCACACAAGAAGCTAAAACACGCTTTATCCTGGATTAGCTCGTGAGTCTCTGGAGGTTTATGTCATTTAATGTACAATTAAGAACGGCAAATCTTTCCAAAATTAAAATGTTTCATTCTTGCATAACTTTTTTTAAGCAGGTGCATTAAGTGTGAACAATTGTATATGTATTAGTTTTAATAAAAAAAATGTATTTAAATTAAACATTTTAAAACTAATAGACACATATGCAATAGATAATTAACTAAAATGCTAAAATAAAAATAATGATTTATCATAAACATTACATAATAATACAAATAAACACTTACATAATACATTATATTTAATGCACAAAAATAGTAATAGCAGTAAAAAGGTCAAATAGTAATAGCAGTAAAAAGGTCAAAACTAGAACAAAAAAATAAGACAAAAATAATTATAATTAATATCATGCACATTATTAATTAAATGTATAAAAAAAGCAATATCAAATACAACTATATAAAACTAAAATAAAACAAATGTAGTTACATTTTAAACTAAATGTAACATTTAAATAATCTATTCATTAAAATAATGTAAGTAAATAATGTACAAAAACAAAGTAAAAAAATATCACTCAAACCCAACTAAATTTAAATAAAGTAAAAAACAAACAAACGATATAGATTTATCTAACAAAATAGATGAAAATAGATAATAAATACAAAACAGACAACTTTTTCAAGTACTAGACTGATCAGCTAAGAAATACTTCAAAAATAAAGAAATGTATTGTTATGTAACTATTGCTGTAAATTCCCATTTAACGCGAATGCTGCCAAAAAGAAATAAATAATGCTAAACTCTCTCTTAATTATCATTACAACAGTTTTATCATTATAAAACAACTTTTAAAATGTTTTAAATCCTTTAGAAGGACATCACATCAATTCAACCATAGTTATAGTATTGCTTAAAACTTCACAAGCTCTCATGTACAAACTTTAAAAGCTATATTCAATATTCAGATTGAATCTCTGTTTTGTTAAGATTCAGAAAACATTAGGCGGAATTACGAATTAAATCAGTATCAAAATAAGACAATTGAATATCTTTTTATTTACAATGAAGGGAAAATTCAGCATTCATATTTTAAAAACAAGTGTTCATTTATTTACACTGGACAGATGGATGTACAGAAAAGATCCTTGAAAAGGTTAGTCTATTAATGTTCTGCCTTTACATCTCTTTCAAGTAGCAGGAATAAAACTGATTTTACATTAAAACTGAGGAAAGTTCAGCATCAGCAGAAAGAATTGCAGCAGGTAAAAATGAATTGGATTTTTTTTTCGGAGATAAAGACAATGCTTGCATGAAACTCAGATTCAACATCTGTTCCCCACTAACTCTAACCCTCACTCACTCAGTCTGAAGGAGCAAGAGAGACTGCAACAGCATATTGAAAGTAAGCAGCAAATGCATAAGAAATTACAACAAATTTTTGAGAAGTGACAAAATAAACAGTTAATATGTAAAAAATACAACAAATAAAAAACTAAGAAAAGTCAGGGGAATAAAAGCAATAAAACTTAAAGAAAAAGAAATAAACTTAAAAATAAAAAAACAAATAAATAATAAATGTATGAGATTAATTACAATTAAAATAAAATGTTTAATTTAAGATAAATAAAATGATCAAGGAAATGACACTTTAATTTAACTTACTTAATATTTAATCAAAATACATGTGATACAAATTTTTATCTTAAAGAGCAAAGCAAAGAGAATTGCATTCAAACAAACTAAAATATAACAAGATAAAATAAAACTAATTATTTACAAAGCAAAGCATTGAAGTAAATAACATCAAGAGCAAACATAACATTGAAAAATAGAAGAAAAAAACGATGCAGTAAATTGAGAACTAAAGAACGTATTGTCATTGTAGCAACACACTGGAATATGCTTGGTAATCCTCAGAAAAAATACAGATAATCAAAACATACAACAAAATGCATGCCAAATAAAACAAACAAACAGGATGGAGAATATTTTACAAAAAAATCATTTTTTCAAAATTTAAAAAAAAATCACAGGTAAAAAAAAAACTTTGCATCAAATACAGACCTGAACAACATGCTTTCCTTACAAAAACCTTTCCTTATAGAAAATCAGGAACTTTGTAAACTATGTAGACACGTCGAAAGCACTAAAGAGCAGTTTTTTTACAACATAAAGGATGTTTGAGCACAAAATATGTTTCTGTCAAGATCAAAACATGCAAATTAAAGCTGGGAACAACTTAAAATTGTAATTGCAAAAAGTCATTAAAATCTCAAGTAAGCTTTTCTTAACCAAACAATGTGAAGAAATTATGTTTTGAATCATAAATATTCTCCTTTAAACCTGCTTGACAGATACTCTTTGTTCTTTCTTTCACCATCCTGCACTTTTCAGAAACAAACCCTACACTACCTTGTCCAATGAGGGACCAAAGAATAAATAAGAAACAATGAAGCTCTGTCAAGAAAAAGAACAACAGGTGACGATTTAAATATCCAATATATGCATCCATCCATCCATTAATTTTCTTGTCTACTTTCTTCTCTTTCGGGGTCGCCACAGCGGAATGAACTGCCAACTCTTCTGGTATATGTTTTATGTGGCGGATGCTTATTTAAGAGAAAAACTTTAAAAAATAAATTTCAAAAAGTATTTTGTTTGAAGAGACAAGAATAAAAAAGTCAAGGGCAGTGTTAAATAACCTATGACCATTTACCATCAAACATAAGAAATAAATGCAAAGCCTAACTGAACGCATTACATAAAACTGTCAACCTGTAAGGTGGTTTTATATTAATTTCTAAAGGTTTAGACATGGGTGAACTGCCAAATAATGAGCTTGTTGTAGTATTTATTGAACTAAAAATACATTCCTGTTTTGGAATAAACATGGAATTGTTTAACACTGCATGTGTTTCGTTTTTTTCAAAGGCTTTATTCAGACTGCAGCACTTAAGGCCAAATTCTGATTTTTGGTGTGTTTGTTCACATTACTAAAGACATTCTGCTCTCCGTCTTCTGTGTGAATGAAATGTGACATGCATGTGCAGAAGAGGAAACTACGTCCCCCAGAATACAATGCTAACAGACGTAAACACTGAAGTGCATGCTCTTGGGATCACCTGAGGCTTTGTGGTCATAAATTTCTGATCAGAGCCAAGTTTATTATTATTAAAAAATATTAAGTAAGGGATAGAGGTGATAAACAACACAATTTATGGCATACTCCTGGAAAAATTTGTTATTAATGCTCAGATTCTTCATTAAGCTTCAATTCTGTCTTCTTCTGAAGCCCTTCTGAAGCTATTTCAGAACAAGAATGTCTTCTCCAGCGACAAAATACCCAGATAAATGTGATTTGGCTGCAGTCTGAAGAGACTTTTTGTTGCAAAGAAAATTTTAAAATAACATTGAAGGGTCCATATAAGAGTAACACCTGGCATATTCAGTTAAGCCAACAATAGACAAAAGGCTGTGTCCATTTTAGTTAGGCTTCAGCTTTTAGTATCTGCAGCCACTCGTTACTGTGACGTTGATTGTTTGGATCTTATTTTGATAATAATCAAAATAAAGCACTGCTTTGCTGTTTCTCTCATTTGATTTTTCTTTTTGATTTCAATCTGCAAAAGATGTGGAGTCAGTATTTCCGTGGCATTAAAAGCTTTGATCTTGCGGCCGAGTGGCCGTCCACATACACAGACGTTCCGATCTTATTCTGCAGATCAAAATCAATGAAGTCAGATCTGAATCTAAAGTCTCCCCTCCATGAGCCGCTGGTTAGGAAAGAGTTATATCGGTCGTCGTTCTGCATCGTGCTGAACCGGCTCACATCAGAATATCCCGGAGGTCCGTATGCTGGAGGGAATATGGGTAAGTTCTTAGAGCGATACAAGTGCTTGTTTTTGTACATTTTTGTGTACACCACGCCAATGATGAGCATGAGGAAAAGACTGGAAACACCTGCCAGAGCTGCTATTAGGCAAAGCACAATCTCGCTGTGTGCAGAGGAGTCTTGAAAGTCCCGCGCAAATAGCTCGTCGATTACCGGGAGACCATCTTCGGTTATGATGTGAACCGTTGCAGAAGCTGACAAAGATTCCACTCCGTTGTCGCTCACAGACACGATTAAAGTTTGTTTTATCTCATCCTCTTCGGAAAATGGTCTCAACAACCTTATTTCCCCACAATGCACCCCGATGGAGAATAACCCAGGCTGCGTTGCTTTCATGATCCGATAGGAGAGCCATGCATTGTGCCCTGCATCTGCATCAACCGCCACCACCTTGGTTAGTAGATAGCCTGCGGGAGCAGCTCGAGGGACGACGTCGTCTGTAACGTGTCCGTCGGACTGAACTGGGTAGAGTATCACTGGGGCGTTGTCGTTCACATCTGAAATATAGATCCGGATCTTGCATGTGCTTGTTAGCGGAGGGCTTCCTGCATCACGTGCTATCACTTGAGCGTTGAAACAATTCAATGATTCATAATCAAAAGAACGGGTGCTAAGAATTTCTCCAGTTTCTGGGTTGATGGAGAGGTGAGAGGTGGAATCTTCTGAGAGGGAATAGAAGATTTTGCCGTTTTGTCCTTCATCTGCGTCTTCAGTGCTGATTTTTATTACAGGTGTCCCTTGGGGCTGATTTTCAGCAAACTGGATGTTGTACTCTTTCTGTCGGAAAACGGGAGGGTTGTCGTTAATGTCTGTGACTATGACGGACACGGTTTTACTGCTGAGCAAAGGCGGGACTCCGCTGTCTGTTGAAGTCACTGTGATGTTGTAGTGAGAACAAGCTTCCCTGTCTAACGCTCCAGCGGTTACAAGCATAAAGTAGTTCTTGACTTCCGAAACAAGTTTGAAGGGTAGATCTTCAGGAATCTCACAACTGACTAACCCGCTGATTCCAACATCGAGATCGTAGATGTGGAATAAAGCCACCATGGTTCCAGGTGTGGCGTCTTCTGGAATGGAAGAAGAGGCTGATTTTAATGCAATGATAGGTGCGTTGTCATTTACATCACTCACGTCTACAATCAGTTTACAGTGAGACGACTGCCCGCCTCCATCTTTTGCCTGAACATCCAACTCATGGGAATCGCCTTCTTCGTAGTCCAAACTTCCCAAGATTCTGACCTCCCCTGTTTGGGGGTCAACTTCAAAAATGCCTCTGGTTTTATCAGGAACATGACTGAAGGAATAGGTGACCTCTCCATAGAGGCCGCTGTCGGAATCAGTAGCGTTGAGCTTGATCAATACACGTCCCCGGGGGGAGTTCTCCTCAACACTGACTTTATACACATTCCGCTCAAACACAGGAACGTTATCGTTAGCATCCAGCACATGAATGTGAATCGATGCTCTTCCAGAACGAGGAGGTCTCCCTCCGTCCACCCCACTGAGAGTCAGAAAGTGATCCGCCTTTGTTTCTCGGTCCAGTGGCTTCTTGAGGACCAGTTCGGGATATGGATTGTTTCTCATTTGTGTGTTCATCTCTAAAGAGAAATATTCACTCTCGCTGAGCTGATAGCGCTGGACTGCATTCGCTCCAATGTCAGGATCGTGAGCGCTCTCCAGAGGAAAACGTCTTCGCAAAACTGTGGTTTCCAGAAGCTCCAGTTCAATCTGACCATTGTCGAACGTCGGGCTATTGTCGTTGATGTCCTGGACGTCCAAGAGGAGGCTGTAGACTTTGAGAGGATTCTCGAGGAGCAGTTGAAACTGCAGAACGCAGTCTGTGGCCTGTGCACAAATCTCCTCGCGATCCATTCGTTCATTCACTAGCAGATATCCTGTTTCTGCTCTCAGCTTACAAAACTGTGTATTTCCCTCCGCAACGACCCGTGCACGCCGCCTCATGAGCTCAGACACATCGATCCCCAAATCTCTTGCCACATTGCCAATGACTGAGCCTGGCTGCATCTCCTCTGGAACCGAATAACGCACTTCACCCAAAGAGATCCCCATGCAAATAAAGCAGAAGCAAAGCTGGGCCCAGAGATGTCCTGCCGTGCAGCTTGAAAAACAACCCATCTTGTAAAATATTACTTTACTGGAAAAAGAAGCTCATTCTGAACATTTACTCCAGCAGCCAAGAGAGAATCTGCACAATGAGGCATGCTCCTGTCAGCTTATATTTTCCCTCTCTCTCTTTCTCTGCCCGCTCTCCCCTCCTCCCGCGCATCACTCTCCCTCTCACTCTCCCCTCCTCTTCTGCTCTGAGTAATGCTGATTAAACTGAGGAATCAGGACACATGGTATAGAGGATATCATGGCTGTTCACAACATTAGAGCGTCTCCCAGAGACCAACTCTAAGAGTTGCACACTGACTAACCTCTTTATAGAACCGCAAACATATCTAACAAACATGTGCCAGGGACATCTACGTTTAGAGTTAATAAAGAAAGACAAAACATTTTAAATAGTTTGATTTTCAGAAGATATTGCTGCTTTTACATCTTGAAATTAAAATCAAAGACTCAACAAAGGAACATATGTAGATAGAAAATAGATATTTGCTCTTTAAACACATGACAATACATAAAAAGCAAACTAGAGGTGAGTGTTGATAAATAAAGGAATTACATAAATGAAGGATCCTTCTCTTTTTGACAGATTAAAAGGAAATTAAAAACTTAAGTTTAAACTCTCCAAACTAACATAAACTGAAACTGTTTTATACAACATTTTCCACAGTGAAATTAAGCTTTTGAGAAGTCAAAAATAAATCTGGACCACTGCTCTTCTGATGAAGCTTTTTAAATTCATTTTTAAAATCTTGTGAATGGAAGCCATGGGTTTGTTTATTTGAAAGTCAGTTAAAATATATTCCACTGTAAATAATGTAAAGATACATATTCATTTATGCACTACCATTTTGCAATACAAATTTAGGAATCTCCTTTAAAAAATAAAAATGTAAAGAATTTATATTTAAAAAAATGTGCCAAACGTCACTATCCAGAGGTGGTTGAAGGTTTCAAAGTAAAATATGATTTAAAAATAAATAAACGAATAAATACGCTTTGATTGAATAATTAGATTTTGTAGTCTTGTGTAGGTATTTCTCTGCTGTTAAAGTTTAAAAAACGAAGTGAATTATTTATAGATAAGTAAGATTTTAGTATATTTAAAAATGTATCATATGTATAAAGACGTTTACATTATTTCCTAAGGAGAAATTTTCTGTCATTTTGTTTTGTCTTTTTAGATCACCTAAAATTTGTAATTTAAAACTATTTAAGTTAACTACATTTTAAAATATGAGGAAGAAACAGTATGTTTTCTACATATCAAGTAGAAAGTATGTTTTTTAACTTAATGAATAGAAAACTGAACAGAAAAATCAGGGTATGATGTAAAAAAACCATGAAAATAATTTTGAAGTAGATTTGAAGTCTTACATCACTGTAAAAACCCAAAGACAAACAAACCTCAAAAAATATTTGCTCAATTAATTTAAAAAAATCATAAAATTTGATCATAAAGTTCAATAATTTAAAACAACAATTACACATCTATAACACATCTATACACTTTTAAAATCGCTGGATTATATTTTTAACCCAGCCACTGGGTTGAGCATGTTGGGTCATTTTCTTGGGTTGTTTTTTTTTTTTAGTTTGGCGTCTTTAACCCAATCACTGGGTTCTTTTTTTAACCCGCTTGCTGAGTTACAGTGAAGGTGACGGTTGGAACCACCTGGGCATCTTCACCTGAATGTGAAAGTCGCGGGAGAAAGCGGGAGAAACCCGTGTTTGCAAGAAAAAAAAGGTATGCAATATTGTTTTGTTTTGTTATCTCTAAAAAACTACCTGATGCTAAATCAAGTGGTTCTAATGCGATTAAATATTTTTTATTAACGTCATCTGTTCCCTTGTAGCCCGTTTTGTAGCTAAACGCTATATGGGTAAGTTACCAGGTATAACATTGAAGTTCACTCAAACATTCTTTGGTAACACTTCCTTAAAAATATAGACATTTCATGTGATTTAAATTGTTGAAGAGGTTGTGAAGTGTCCGAGGCGTGACCCTGCGGGGCTTGCAGCGAAACTAGTCTGCGGTCCGGGAGGGCGCGAATACGAGGCTTGTAAAGTCAGTTAGGGGTGTTTTATCAGCTTGAGTTTAGCATTAAGTATCCTCGCTTTTACTTTAATTTTGCTCAAATAACGCACTCCTCTCTCTTGTCCATAGGGACAATGATGGGACAAACGGCGAATGAAGGGATCCCCAGGTGCAGCGCCCGGGAGCAGAAATACTTGAGCTGGTGGTCCTGGCTGACCCCAAGCGCCCCAGCAGGCACGCCGACGACTCGCTACAGATTCAAAGGGATTCAAAAACCATCAAAAGAAGAATCGTGTAATCACGGTTCAGCTTGCGTCCATACTTGCCCGCCAAACGAGTTCGCGCCTCGTATAAATCAGACTGAAAACAACCCGTTGCTTGAGTGTCTTATTTAGAACTTGAATTTCTCGTGTAAACCAGCGCTTGACATTTACTGCTGCTAAAAGACCAATCATCTTGATCAAAGATCCTGCCTCTTGGTTTAAATCACATGTTGACAGCTGTCCATCTTCTTCTTGTGTTTTATCCAAAGCTGTGAGCTCCAGTCTGGGATCTTCCAGGATGGAATCACCCTCGATTCGCCAACTGCGTGGCTATTGTCAAGCTGACTGCATCCCATAAAATTGGATCTTGTACGCAATTTAGTTTCTTTGATGAAACAAATGAAATAATTGTTGTGAAAATGAATTTTTTTGCATTGTGTCAAAATGAATAAATGTTATAATGTTGATTTTTATGGTAATAATAAATCTTCACCTTTTGAACATTCATGTCTAATTTTTGTTAATATGACTTTGAATATGATCTTTATTGTTATTAGTGAAACTATTTTCTAACTGATGGAAAAGTTCTGAATCAGAAATGTAATTTTTTTTTTTAAAAGTCAGCATGTGGGTCAAAAATGTAACCAAATGAGCATAACCCACGTATCATAACGCTGGGTCAAATATGGACCAACAAAGCATTCATTGGCTTATTTTAACCTAGTGCTATGTCAAAAATTACTCAACCTTGAGCTGGATTTTAACCCAGCCATTTTTTGAAGTGAATCATAAATAAACTTATTTGGATTATGAACAATAATTGTTCTAAAATAAAATTGTCATAGTTAAAACTATGGCCAGATATTTAAATACATTACTTGAAAACGTACAAAAACTATCTTAAGACAACTTGTATTATGCTGTTAATGGCTTCGGATCGTATTGAATCTGTAAAATTTAACATTGGAAAACATTTACAAACATTTTCCAAAACAATTTAACAGAAATGCCGACTACTTTCACCTTAAAACTCAAAGCTCACCTTCTGGATAGCCTCCGCGCCCAATCCCGCGAGATCATCGAGCGCGGTCCTCTTCAGGGAGAGGTCAGAGGTCAGGGTACCCTCGTTATAAGAGCTGACGAACTTGAAGTCGCTGGTGCGCGAGCCCGTGGTCAGGTACGCGTCATAGTTGTAGGCGCTGCGGAGAGTTCCCGCGCCCTCCACCTCCGCGTAATTAGGAGGCAGGTACGCGCTGGGAATGGCTACAGCTCCATCGAACAGCAGTCTGGGCTTTCTCCTGCGACAGAAGCTCACGGCCAGGATGATGATGATGAAGGTCAGGAAGAAGGTGGACACGGATACCAGCGCGACGATCAGATAAAGCGTCAGTTTAGAGCCGCTCTCGGAGTCCTGAGCCGCGTCTTTGAGCTCCGGAACCTCAGCCAAGTTATCCGAGATCAGCAGCGAGAGCGCGCACGTGGCCGAGAGAGAGGGCTGCCCGTTATCTCTCACGGACACGATCAGCTTCTGCTTCATGCTGTCAGACTCAGAGATGTCCCGCTGCGTCCGGATCTCTCCGCTGTGGAGCCCGATGCTGAAGAGTCCCGGATCCGTCGCTGTCACGATCTGATACGAGAGCCACGCGTTCTGACCAGAGTCCGCGTCCACGGCGATCACCTTGGAGACCAGGGAGCGCGCCCCCGCGCCTCTGGGCACCAGCTCGGTCATGAAGGAGCTCGCTGCTTCCGGAGAGGGGTACAGGATCTGAGGCCGGTTGTCGTTCTCGTCCGAGATCGAGACGCTCACGGTCACGTTAGCGCTCAGAGGAGGAGAGCCGTTGTCTCGGGCTAACACGAGCACCGTCAAACTCTTCAGCTGCTCGTAATCGAACGGCCTCGCGGCCTGAATGAGTCCAGTGTCTCCGTTAATGGAGAGCCAGGAGGACACCGGAGCGCCGTTCACCTCGGAGGAGGAGAAGAGAGAGTAAACCACGGTGCCGTTCTGTCTCCAGTCCGGGTCTGTAGCGGACACCGAGCAAACAGAGGAGCCCGGTTTGTTATTCTCCTGCACGTGAGCTCGGTAACTGTGCTGCTCGAACACCGGCGGGTTATCGTTGACGTCAGCTACAGTCAGGTGAATGTTCTTCGTGGAAGAGAGCGGCGGAGAGCCCTCATCAGTAGCAGTGATGCTCAGATTATAATCCGAGAGCAGCTCGCGGTCTAATTCACCGCTGGTCACCAGAGAATAGTAGTTTTTGATCGAAGGAACGAGTTTAAACGGGACGTTCTGCTGAATGGAGCAGCGCACCTGTCCGTTACTCTCCGAGTCTCGGTCCTGAACGTTAATGATGCCCACCTCTGTACCGGCCTCGGCGTTCTCTGGGATTGATAATTTAATAGATTTAATCATTATTATTGGAACATTATCATTAACATCAGTAACAGATATGAACACAGTGGATCGACCTGCCAGGCCCTGACCATCTCTAGCAACAAGTTGCAATTCTATGGAACTCTCCTCCTCATAATCAATTATTCCTTTGAGTTTAATCTCTCCAGAGACTGAATCCAAGCTAAATGTCTCTAAAAGATTTTCAGATAAAGGACCAAATTTATAAGTAACCTCTCCATTCTGCCCCTCGTCAGCATCAGAGGCGCTCACGGTCAGCACTACAGTATCTAGAGGAGAGTTTTCAGGCAGACTGACTTTATAGACGGCCTGACTAAAGACTGGAGCATTATCATTAGCATCCAGCACAGTGACGTGTATGGCTACAGAGCCTGATCTCGGTGGAGTCCCGCCGTCTACCGCAGTCAGGGTTAAACTCACCTCTCTCTGCTGCTCGCGGTCCAGCTCTTTATTCAAAACAAGCTCGCTATATTTTATTCCATTTGCCCCAGCGAGGACATTTAATATAAAATCATCATTGCTCTGAAGAATATATGACTGCACTGAATTCATGCCGATATCTGCATCATGTGCTTCTTCTAATAAATAACGCGATCCTTTAACTGCAGACTCCTGGATTTCAAAATGTAACGCGTTGTCCGTAAACTGCGGGAAATTATCATTAATATCTTCAATATTGAGAGTGATTCGGTGTAATTCCAGAGGGTTTTCCAGCACGAGCTCCTGTTTTATGGCGCACGTCGCTTTCTTTCCACAAAGCGCCTCTCTGTCGATCCTCTCCGCTACGCTCAGCTCTCCGCTGCTCAGATTAATGTCGCAGTAGCGTTTTCTGTTCCCTTCAGTATCAATGCGAGCCTTACGAGACGACAGTCTGCTCACATCGATCCCGAGATCCTTTGCTATATTTCCGATCACAGATCCTCGTTTCATCTCCTCCGGGAAAGAATAGCTCGCGTCTCCAGAAGCGCTGGGCGCCAGCAGCACCAAGAACAAAAGAGCGAGCATCTCAGCAGCTCCGAGCAGCGAGCAGAACCAAGAGAACAAGAGAATAATCCGGTGATGATGGAGAGAGGAGAAATAGAGATGATTTCAGACAGAAATAGATCGAAGGGAGTCACCGGTGACGTTTTTCCACAAAGAGAAGAAGAGCTGGAGCTCTGAGTGTGACGTCACTATCGGGTGGAGAGGATTGAGCCATGCAGGGTTTAGCAGGCCAACAGCGACCCCTTGAGTCAAAAACAGCACACTGCAGAACTGTGATCTGTCTAATACGCTTTATGTAAACTGTAATTATTAAAATAAGTTTTAAGTGTAGTGATCAAAAGTACGACCCCCTATAAATAATCAATATAAGTAAAGACACATCTAAGCAGAATTGTTTGAGGAACCATGAGTTCAGCACCATGGACAGTGGCACTACAAGTAAATGACTCAATCGAAATCTTTTCAGATGGGAACTTTTTCATCATCTAAAATTGTCGTGTAAATCGAGACAAAACTACCAAAAATAAGCTCATAAACCGTAATATTAAATTAATTATAATGCAACAAAAGATTAGAAATTAAGAGATTATAAAAAAGTTCTCAAACTTGTAATGCTAAAGTTTCTAAAGAGAAAGTTCAATCTAAGTAGAAGTCTGAAGAATAAAAAAATGACATGGACATGGACTGATCGACTAAAGGAAACAATAAACACTAGAATCTAAACACAGCAGCTACAATCAGATAACTCAGCAAAAATACAAAAACAAACAAATAACATTTAAGACATAACCTTTAATCCTCTTTAATATTTTTTTGTTCGTGTGGTACTTTAAAATAACAACAGTTTGGCCAAACAGCATCCAAAAACGATGTATATCTACCACTAATAGCAAAACCCCAAAATAAAGTCTGGTTAAACATCAACTATTAGAATTAGTCAACTAAAAGTCATAGTTTGCGTTTTAATGCAGTTTAATAATGTATAATGGTGTAGGATAGAATAGAATAATTTAGAAAATTCATAAAACAATTTCTAGAAAATAATTTAGAAAACTTTATTGTAAACTTCACAGAGTATCTTTAAATTAACAGATCAAAAAAACGTTTTCTGAAACACAACAGCTTGAATTACATAAAGAGCAGCAATAGATCAGATTAGAGAGTTATACTTGTACAGAGTTATTATCATCTGAATACAATAATTGCGTAGAAGAGACTTAAGTAAAAAAATCTATTAAAAAACACATGAAAATGAAATTTTTGTTTAAAAAAGCTAGCAACTTCCACAAATTCCGTTATAAAAACATTATAGTGTGATGTTATTTAATACTTTATCAGGACCTCAGCTAGCTCCCAGTTACAAATAACTCTATGGTGAATATATGCAGATAATGTATTATTATACAAGTTACAAAAAAAGTTAATAACCTGTTGATATTTTTCGGTTTATTATTGGTATTTTAAAGTTCAAACTCTTCCACCACATTTCTACACTGAAGAAGCATCTAGCACCAGAAGAAGACTATTCTGTGTATGACAAACATTTAACATCTGAACAGCAAATGTTGATATAAGAATGTTTGGATGCTTTCTAATGTGAGTTAATTCATTCTAAATTCTTTCAGAAGTTCTTCACAAAAATCACCAATAGCCACTTGAAACATTGGAGAGATGAATGAACCCCCAGATCACACCTAATTAAATTCTTTCTCTGTAAAGATGCAATGAGTTTGCTACATTCTTTATTAATAAGACCAGTATTATCAGAGATTGAATCAGTTCTTCTCCCAATAGCCCTGAGAACAGCAACTCCCAGCTCTCATGTGTAACTCTCATGTGTAGGCCACATTTCATCAACTGAAGTCTAGACACTCTTCCAACTGCCTTTTTCAAAACAGTGCTTAACTGTCTAGAGGCTGTAATTGCCTCTCTTATTTCAAGTACCCTTAAAAGGCTTTAGAGACTGCAATATAAAACCACTCCTTAAAAAGAGAAATCTTGACAACACCATACTGAAAAACTACAGACTGATCCCAAACCTTCCTTTTGGGGTGAAAAGAGGGGCAGAGGTGGAGTTGACCGTTCTGTGACCGAAAGGTTGGAGATTCGATCCTGCTAGGTCCCTGTGCAAGGCACTTCACCCACATTGCTCTGTGTATATGTGTGTGACTGGTGGGGTGTGTTTGGTGGTGGGCAGGAGGTCTTATGTGTGGAAAGGCAGCTACATCCTGTCAGACTGCCCCAGGGCAGCTGAGGGCTACTGAGGTAGCTTATGGAGTGAATGAATAATGCTCTGATAATTGTAAAGCGTCTTTGAGTGTATGGAAATGCGGAAATGCTAAATATCTAAAAGGCATTATTATTGTTACTATTATTATCATTCATGTTTTATTATTTTTCTTGTTCCAAGAGTGTATTTTTGCAGTGTATATAAATAAAATTACATTGCCTAAGTAATTAATTTGAAAAACAATAGTGAACCATGTCAGATATCACTAGCCAAAAAATTCAAATTTTTCTATTTAAGTTATTGATTGTTATATGTACATTTTTACCTTGTGTACAACCCACCCATATAAAGATTAAGATAAAACTAAAAACTGAAAAATGTTTATGTAATCTTTGCTTCCTACAGTTTTTTATCAGATATTATTGGGGAATCGTCATTATATGCTGCTTAAAGCAATGGCATAGCTTTTTTTGACATAAAAAGGGTCACAGCCATTACGTTTTGTTAAATACAACTAAATAACTAATCAATAAATGAAGACAAATACTAGCTAGTGACAAAAATGTATTTTTTTTTGCTATGCTTTTACAGTTAAAAAAAATATTTGGTGAAGATGTCACCTTTGGCAGAGCACTGCTGCTAGATTACATTCACTACGAAATATATACTCAATCATAGATTACTTTCGCTATTATGTGTATTCTCCATTATTTGGATTTAAGTCTACAAGCTTTTTGTCAAAATTTGAGACTCCTGTGGTCATCAGAGAGAGGAGGATTCACACAGGAATATCTTACAAGAAAACCAAAATGGACATATCCTTCTGCATTAGACGAGTTTCTGTTAAAGAGTTTGTGCAAAACTGGAAAACCCAAAACTTTCATTCACGTTTACTATGATATTGGCATTGAAAAGTGACTCCCATTTATGTAAGATTTTCATCCATCAAAAATTTACATTTAGTTTTAAAGCCTGAATAAGTGATTTATACTGAAAACTTACAAAACACTCCATATATGTTACCCTAATTATTTCCCAACTGTTGTATTCACTATTAACCCATAAAATTTCCAGTAAGCTCCAGGGCCCGCATTTTCTCCTTAAAATGTCTCAAAATTCTAATTTAAACCTGAAGAAATTCAGAAGGCAGGGACCACATTTTACCCTGAAAATACTCATTAAATAAGCAATATACCAGAAAAATTACAAAATCTGTAATGAAGCAAGACACACAAAATGTATGCACGAATTAAATATGTACAAAACCACAAAGAACAATATGAAAATAATCAACTCTCAGAAAGGGAATCAACTCTCAGATTCTCTTCAAGGCTAAAGTTGATCACAAAATAACTATAGAGCAAAAACATTGCTATTTTCTCTGATTATTATATTTGCTGAAAAAAAAAAACAATTTTAAACCCTATAATATTAGTGGTCTGTATAGGCTACATTACAATTTATTCACATAAAAAAATCACACATCTGTATTTTTGGCAAAAGAAAAAACATTAAAGAGGCCCAGCAAACCTAAGCAAAACCTCAAATGGCGAATATATTGTGAAAAGCGTTTATTGGAACTAATGCATGAGTGATATTGACTTTAAAAAGCTTTTAAAATTCTCCACTATACAAAACTACAACATTGTTTGTGAAACTATAACAGTTCTAAAACAGTACACTTAATCAGAAACAGGCCTGCTTGAGCTAATACAGCAATGCTGTGAAATAAATCAAAAGAGTCACTCAAAATCAGAACTCTCTGCGCTCATACCTGAAAGGAGCTGTTGCTCTCTGGTTCGAGCCCCTCCAGATCATCCGCAGCAGACTGAGTCTTCCTCAGGGTGAGGTCAGAGGTCAGGGTGCCCTCGTTATAAGAGCTGACGAACTTGAAATCGCTGGTGCGCGAGCCCGTGGTCAGGTACGCGTCATAGTTGTAGGCGCTGCGGAGAGTTCCCGCGCCCTCCACCTCCGCGTAATTAGGAGGCAGGTACGCGCTGGGAATGGCTACAGCTCCATCGAACAGCAGTCTGGGCTTTCTCCTGCGACAGAAACTCACGGCCAGGATGATGATGATGAAGGTCAGGAAGAAGGTGGACACGGATACCAGCGCGACGATCAGGTAAAGCGTCAGTTTAGAGCCGCTCTCGGAGTCCTGAGCCGCGTCTTTGAGCTCCGGAACCTCAGCCAAGTTATCCGAGATCAGCAGCGAGAGCGCGCACGTGGCCGAGAGAGAGGGCTGCCCGTTATCTCTCACGGACACGATCAGCTTCTGCTTCATGCTGTCAGACTCAGAGATGTCCCGCTGCGTCCGGATCTCTCCGCTGTGGAGCCCGATGCTGAAGAGTCCCGGATCCGTCGCCGTCACGATCTGATACGAGAGCCACGCGTTCTGACCGGAGTCCGCGTCCACGGCGATCACCTTGGAGACCAGGGAGCGCGCCCCCGCGCCTCTGGGCACCAGCTCGGTCATGAAGGAGCTCGCTGCTTCCGGAGAGGGGGTACAGGATCTGAGGCCGGTTGTCGTTCTCGTCCGAGATCGAGACGCTCACGGTCACGTTAGCGCTCAGAGGAGGAGAGCCGTTGTCTCGGGCTAACACGAGCACCGTCAAACTCTTTAGCTGCTCGTAATCGAACGGCCTCGCGGCCAGAATGAGCCCGGTGTCTCCGTTAATGGAGAGCCAGGAGGACACCGGAGCGCCGTTCACCTCGGAGGAGGAGAAGAGAGAGTAAACCACGGTGCCGTTCTGTCTCCAGTCCGGGTCTGTAGCGAAAACCGAGCAAACAGAGGAGCCCGGTTTGTTATTCTCCTGCACGTGAGCTCGGTAACTGTGCTGCTCGAACACCGGCGGGTTATCGTTGACGTCAGCGACAGTCAGGTGAATGTTCTTCGTAGAAGAGAGCGGCGGAGAGCCCTCATCAGTAGCAGTGATGCTCAGATTATAATCCGAGAGCAGCTCGCGGTCTAATTCACCGCTGGTCACCAGAGAATAGTAGTTTTTGATCGAAGGAACGAGTTTAAACGGGACGTTCTGCTGAATGGAGCAGCGCACCTGTCCGTTACTCTCCGAGTCTCGGTCCTGAACGTTAATGATGCCCACCTCTGTACCGGCCTCAGCGTTCTCCGGGATGGGGATATTCAGCGAATTTATTATAATTATCGGAACATTATCATTGACGTCACTCACGCTGATTTGCACATTTGAATAAGAGGTTAAACCTGCTCCATCTTTAGCAATTATGCGCAGATTAAACGATGCTTCTTCTTCATAATCTATTTCTCCTTTTATTGTGATGTCGCCAGAATTTCTATCGATGTGAAATAAATGTTTGTAATCCTCTACAATGTGCCCGAGCTCATAGCTGACCTCTCCATTCTGCCCCACGTCAGCATCAGAGGCGCTCACGGTCAGCACTACAGTATCTAGAGGAGAGTTTTCAGGCAGACTGACTTTATAGACGGCCTGACTAAAGACTGGAGCATTATCATTAGCATCCAGCACAGTGACGTGTATGGCTACAGAGCCTGATCTCGGTGGAGTCCCGCCGTCTACCGCAGTCAGGGTTAAACTCACCTCTCTCTGCTGCTCGCGGTCCAGCTCTTTGTTTAAAATCAACTCGGCATACTTTTCTCCAAATGAGTTCATCTCCATGGATAAAACGAAATATTGATTAGATTGAATAGAATAGCTTTGAACAGAATTCTCCCCAATATCTGCATCATTAGCTTCCTCCAGTAAGAAGCGTTCTCCCTTATCCGCGGACTCGGGTATCTCTAAATTAATCACATCTTTAACGAAATACGGCGTGTTGTCATTTATGTCCAGCACGCGAAGACTGATTCGGTGTAATTCCAGAGGGTTTTCCAGCACGAGCTCCTGTTTTATGGCGCACGTCGCTTTCTTTCCACAAAGCGCCTCTCTGTCGATCCTCTCCGCTACGCTCAGCTCTCCGCTGCTCAGATTAATGTCGCAGTAGCGTTTTCTGTTCCCTTCAGTATCAATGCGAGCCTTACGAGACGACAGTCTGCTCACATCGATCCCGAGATCCTTTGCTATATTTCCGATCACAGATCCTCGTTTCATCTCCTCCGGGAAAGAATAGCTCGCGTCTCCAGAAGCGCTGGGCACCAGCAGCACCAAGAACAAAAGAGCGAGCAACGTCTCCATCCTCCCTGCGTGTTTCATTTTTGATATCAGCTCCGAACCAGTCGAGTAAAAGAGAATAAATGATTGATCAGAGCGATCAGAAGCTCCTGCTCTTCTCCTCAAAGACAGACTGAGAGCCACCTCCCTAACAATGAGCTTCACTGAATAAAAACGCAAATGGGTGGAGAGCAAAATCCTTTCAAACATGAGTCAACAGCGACACAAGGGGGATCAAAGTGGAAATTCTTCCACAGATTTATGAAATAGTTTTGTCCCAATTACTCAAATTATTCAAATAGCTCTTTGAGTTAGACAAAAACGTATTTACACAAGTTTCAACAAGTGTTTATTACAAGAATGGAAATCATACATACTTCTGCTGACTTATTGAACAACTTTCTATCAATGCACTTTTATTTTTTAAAGAAAAACCTTATAATATAGTATACAATAGGCACTAAATAGTTAGTTAAACGCACCAATATTTAGAAGAATATATTTTTCAAAAAGTGAATGTTAATCTCGAGTAGGATTTGGGCTAGAGTTGAAGATAAAACAGGTGTTCTGGTTTCTAGACAGCCGATAATATAGTTAACAAAATGACCAAAATTATCGCTGGTCAATTAATCTGTTTAAGTCTAGAACTATTGTTGTACACACAGATGCAAATCTCTTATGAAAGGAAAAATAACATGAACAAAATCTTTAAAAGACCACCATGGACAGTTACCAGTGAAAGCTCTTTGAACTGGTTGCTAAAGCTGTCATTACAGCGATGCAGTTTACTTCTTTATACAGTCAGCAACAAAAGAACAATCATAAAACACAAAAACCAACATTTATTTTTACAAAGTAACCTTTGATTGGAAAAGGATTTAAGCACTTTTTGGGATTTATAATAACTGTAATAAAAAAATAAATAATAATAATGCCTTCAGATTATATAGCACTTTTCTAGACACCCAAAGACACTTTACAATTGTCAGAGCATTATTCATTCACTCCACATTCACACTCTGGTGTTGATAAGCAACCTTGATAGCCTTTAGCTGCCCTGGGGCAGTCTTACAGGATGTTGCTGCCGTTCTGTGCCTACGGCCTCCGGCCCACCACCAAACACACCCCACTAGTCACACACATCCATACAGGGCAATGTGGGTGAAGTGGCTTGCCCAGGGCCACAACGACAGAATGGACCTAGTAGGGATTGAACCGCCAACCTTCCGGAACGACCAATTACAACTTGGCCAGGACTGGAGAAAAATGCTCACATTTACTAGTGCAAGTCAACAATCTGCATTCTGGACCAGCTGAAAACTTGAAATAACTGATTCTGAAAGACCACAACAGAGGTTTTTACATTAATCCAGACTGCAGGAAATGAAGACATGCATAGCAATTTCTAGGTGAGTAGGAGATCGTGTTCCGTTCTGTTAGGAAAGTCTGTGAAGTTGCCAAAAACTATTCCTGGTCACCAAATTCATCTGTTTACTTATGATCAGGGTCAGGATCAGCTCTCATCACTCAAAAGAGTAATGCTTGGACCTGCTCAGCCATCCATCATCACTCTAATACCAGTATAGTCTAAACAGTAGACAGGTTAAGGCAGGTAATCAGAGTACATAGTATTAGCTTTCTTGCCAACTTGTGCATTCAACACATTCCATTTGTTCACCAAAGGCGCAACATACCTCAAAAGAAACAAACAAAAAAGAAAAAGAAAAATATATATTTTTATTATCTGTAGTCCTTCAGATCATCATAGCACTCTTACTTTCATGTACAAAACATCCTATTTAACTCCATGATCAGAGGTACCAATTGGCATGGTTTTAAAGCAATCAATTTATGAAAAAAGATTAATTATTAGACATATTTTGTGTTGAGCAGATGTACTAGTTAGGAGGTCACAAACACACATATCTGTACCCTGAAATAAAACAAATGTTTGGACTATTAAGCAAAATATAGACCAAAGATCTCAGGGGAAAAATGGGGAGAGTATTAAGGAAAATGTGACAATGTTTGGGAAAGAATTACCCGACTACATTCATGATCAAAAAACTTGTCTTGAATTCAACATTGAGACTTATAATAAGTGATCTTATTTCTAAAGAATTCTATAGTTATCAAAAAATACAAGTTTATATTATTTTTTTAAATTCTAAACAAACATAGAAAAGAACAGGTTCTCTAAGTAAAACAAATATAATTATTTATTGTCGTGGGAATCTTTTAAACTCACATATTCTCAATAAACTGTAAATCAACGAAAAAGCTAATAGTAAAAGAGCTTTTTCTCTTTACAAACTTGTCTGGAGTTGTTCAGACCGGCCCCAAAACACAAATAAAAGTGATTGTGGCTCAAAGTTCATAAACCAAACTTTAAACGATGTTTAATGATTTTGGCTGTTTCAGTGGACTCTCAAGCAACGATCGTTTAAATCATATCAATTCTTCTCCAAAACAACAATATTCAAATAACTGAAAACAAAACACACAACACTAATGTAGACAAAAAATCAAATGCCTAATTACACATTTTCCTTTTAAATAGATAATTAAATCCTTCAGTTGACAATAAAAAAAACGTTCAATATTTATTAAAGAATCTGTGGTGCGTAAATGGAAAAAAGCAGAAATGAGAGTATGAACCTGAATTGTTTTAATGACAAGAACTCTGAGAATGTGGAATAGGAAAGAGACGTGTCAAGGTTCATAATTATGATGAGAAGTGGTTGATGAAGACACCGAACATCCAGGAGTTTAAACTATTGAAGCAATCTTTAGTTTTAAATAAATATGGAATTCAGATATATTTTGAGTTGATTCATTAACAATATCCAGCGCGTTATTTAGAAATGCAAAGAGTAATTATAAACAAGAAGCAAGCAAATACATTAGAGCTAAAAGAAGCCATTGGTTTAGTAAACAAAAATAAAGAAGGTACGCCACAACATTTTACAATTCAGCATTTCTCAAGTATTTAAAGTCAATTTTGAAGATTGGTAAGCTACAGTAAATTAATTCGTATAGAAAACTACTAAAGTGATGTCAATGTTAGCTGTAAATATGATTCTCTAATTTAATAATTTGCCAATAAAAAACATTGCATGAAAATTTACCTAGCTTAAGGATGTAGCCTCATTCTTTGATCAAAGCTACAGCGGCAGACGATTGCACACAACACAATGTCTTCTTTCATTTTGAAACAGATTTAAAAAAAAATCTCAAAAACACGGCATTTAAGTTTCACTGAAGTTAAAACTCCCACAAAACAACATTTCAACTAACTAAAATGGTAAAACTCAGAGCTCACCTCCTGGATAGCCTCCGCGCCCAATCCCGCGAGATCATCGAGCGCGGTCCTCTTCAGGGAGAGGTCAGAGGTCAGGATGCCTTCGTTATAAGAGCTGACGAACTTGAAGTCGCTGGTGCGCGAGCCCGTGGTCAGGTACGCGTCATAGTTGTAGATACTGCGGAGAGTTCCCGCGCCCTCCACCTCCGCGTAATTAGGAGGCAGGTACGCGCTGGGAATGGCTACAGCTCCATCGAACAGCAGTCTGGGCTTTCTCCTGCGACAGAAGCTCACGGCCAGGATGATGATGATGAAGGTCAGGAAGAAGGTGGACACGGACACCAGCGCGACGATCAGATAAAGCGTCAGTTTGGAGCCGCTCTCGGAGTCCTGAGCCGCGTCTTTGAGCTCCGGAACCTCAGCCAAGTTATCCGAGATCAGCAACGAGACCGCGCACGTGGCCGAGAGAGAGGGCTGCCCGTTATCTCTCACGGACACGATCAGCTTCTGCTTCATGCTGTCAGACTCAGAGATGTCCCGCTGCGTCCGGATCTCTCCGCTGTGGAGCCCGATGCTGAAGAGTCCCGGATCCGTCGCCGTCACGATCTGATACGAGAGCCACGCGTTCTGACCGGAGTCCGCGTCCACGGCGATCACCTTGGAGACCAGGGAGCGCGCCCCCGCGCCTCTGGGCACCAGCTCGGTCATGAAGGAGCTCGCTGCTTCCGGAGTGGGGTACAGGATCTGAGGCCGGTTGTCGTTCTCGTCCGAGATCGAGACGCTCACGGTCACGTTAGCGCTCAGAGGAGGAGAGCCGTTGTCTCGGGCTAACACGAGCACCGTCAAACTCTTCAGCTGCTCGTAATCAAATGGCCTCGCGGCCTGAATGAGCCCGGTGTCTCCGTTAATGGAGAGCCAGGAGGACACCGGAGCGCCGTTCACCTCGGAGGAGGAGAAGAGAGAGTAAACCACAGTGCCGTTCTGTCTCCAGTCCGGGTCTGTAGCGGACACCGAGCAAACAGAGGAGCCCGGTTTGTTATTCTCCAGTACGTGAGCTCGGTAACTGTGCTGCTCGAACACCGGCGGGTTATCGTTGACGTCAGCGACAGTCAGGTGAATGTTCTTCGTGGAAGAGAGCGGCGGAGAGCCCTCATCAGTAGCAGTGATGCTCAGATTATAATCCGAGAGCAGCTCGCGGTCTAATTCACCGCTGGTCACCAGAGAATAGTAGTTTTTGATCGAAGGAACGAGTTTAAACGGGACGTTCTGCTGAATGGAACAGCGCACCTGTCCGTTACTCTCCGAGTCTCGGTCTTGAACGTTAATGATGCCCACCTCTGTACCGGTCTCGGCGTTCTCCGGGATGGGGATAATCAACGATTTAACAATAATTGTAGGAGCATTATCATTAATATCTGTTATTTCTATAATTACTTTGGTGTCTGTGGAGAGGCCAGACGCATCTTTTCCTTCAACAAACATCTCAAAGGTTGTCTCCTCTTCAAAATCAATTTGGCCTTTAAGCCTAATCTCCCCAGTTATTTCATTAAGCTCAAATAATTCTTTCGCAACTCCTGAAATTCGACTAAACTCATAGCTAACCTCTCCATTCTGCCCCTCGTCAGCATCAGAGGCGCTCACGGTCAGCACTACAGTATCTAGAGGAGAGTTTTCAGGCAGACTGACTTTATAGACGGCCTGACTAAAGACTGGAGCATTATCATTAGCATCCAGCACAGTGACGTGTATGGCTACAGAGCCTGATCTCGGTGGAGTCCCGCCGTCTACCGCAGTCAGGGTTAAACTCACCTCTCTCTGCTGCTCGCGATCCAGCTCTTTGTTTAACACTAACTCGACAGTTTTTGCACCGCCATGTTTTATACTCACAGATAGAATAAAATGCTCATTACGTTCAAGAGAATAGCTCTGTACTCCATTCTGTCCTATATCTGCATCTTGAGCCTCGTTCACGCGGAATCGCGCGCCTTTATCAGCATTTTCACTAATTTCCAGTTTTATCGAATGTTTAGAAAACACTGGAGGATTGTCATTGATATCTTCTATTTGTAATGTAACACGATGAATTGCTAGTGGATGCTCTAACACCAGTTCAAAATCAAGAATACAAGAAAGCCTCTCCTTACAAAGCGCCTCTCTGTCGATCCTCTCCGCTACGCTCAGCTCTCCGTTGCTCAGATTAATGTCGCAGTAGCGTTTTCTGTTCCCTTCAGTATCAATGCGAGCCTTACGAGACGACAGTCTGCTCACATCGATCCCGAGATCCTTTGCTATATTTCCGATCACAGATCCTCGTTTCATCTCCTCCGGGAAAGAATAGCTCGCGTCTCCAGAAGCGCTGGGCGCCAGCAGCACCAAGAACAAAAGAGCGAGCATCTCAGCAGCTCCGAGCAGCGAGCAGAACCTCCGAGAGATAGATCCAACAAGAGAACAATCCGGTGATGATGGAGAGAGGAGAAATAGAGATGATTTCAGACAGAAATAGATTGAAGGCAGCCACCGTCGACGTTTCTCCACAAAGAGAAGAAGAGCTGGAGCTCTGAGTGTGACGTCACTATCAGGGTGGAGAGGATTGAGCCATGCAGGGTTTAGCAGGCCAACAGCGACCCTTTGAGTCAAAAACAATAAACTGCAGAACTGTTTTCTGCCAAATGAGCTCTTAAATTTGATTTCGTAAAAGTCAAAACTACTACTGTCATAAACAAGAGCCACCAGTAACATTCGGTACAAGTAAAGAGAGATCAATTATGAAATCTAAGAGCTAAGCTTGCTTTCAGAACCATGGACAGCAACGCCACGAATAATTAACTGTAATATTTTCAGACGATAGCTGATAGATTTTTAAATGAGCTCAAAACTACTATTGAAACAGTCTGATCATGATAAATAATAAATTACTATTAGAATTTCAAAGATTACAAATGAGCTCAAACATGTGTAAAATCAAGTTTATAAAGAGAAATATATCTTTTTTAGAGCTGCTGTTCTTATATAATTTGGCACAGAAACATTATATTTCAATGTACAAGATCAGAAGCAAGTAAAAGTAAAAAAAAATTTGGTTATGAAAAATTTTAAATAAAATACTTCTTTGAAGAAATTTGAATGTCAATATAATACTTTTTCAACAGCCAAATAAAGTTAAAAACAACACAAACAGCTATATTATGGGCAATAGATGCATTTTAAGTATACAGTAGTGTGATCGTAATCATGAAAAAGACAATATTACAGAAAACAAACCAGAAAAAAACAACTTTTTGCATTTAGGTGGACTAAAAGGGATCGTATGTGGGTTTTCATTTTCTCTTTCATTGTATCTAATACAGATCACTGTATTGCATACAAATTTCATACACAATGGGAATTCAGTGTTTTACAAAAAGAAAGTAAAATTATCAGACAAATAATGAACAGCAAACATGAGGAATAAAAATGGGTATTTTAAAATAGTTAGGACAGCAAAGAAAACAAATAGATTATATAAAAAGTAGGTATTACATTTAGTAAATGCACAGCTAAAAATGTGTTGATTGTGATTGACATTATGCCAAGTAATCACAAATAAAACAATGCATAGGAAATGGCTTTGGTGTGTTAGGCGCATTGCACTATGGAACATCTATAACAAACAAGGCAGCGTAATATTTGTGTGCACTCAACAAATGAGTCAGTTTGATCAACATACTATGATTGACATACATTTCCACACAATTTAATCATACTATCCAACCTTATTTTGAGTAGATTGAATGAAATTGAACATCCAATAAGTTCATCCAATAAGATCAAATAATTTAACATTTAATTATATTATGCACTTAACGTTCATGCAATTTAATCTCGTTGGATCAACTTAATATAACTTTGGCACATTTTCTCAAAACTTAATTATTATCTCAAAATATTTTAGGCAGATTGAGCCAATAGGATCAAATCAATTTCATTTGAATTATCTTGTGCAATTAACTTGTACACAATTTACTTTTGTTGGATCAACATGTTATAATTATGTCACACTATTTCCACACATTGAATAATGCTATCATAACAGATTTTATACTGACTAACCCACAGAGCAAAATTCACATTGAACCAAAATATTTTCACCAAACAGCAGTTTTATCTACAAATAAACACAATAATCTCAATGAAAATGCGTTCAGTTTTTTACAATTTCAAAACACCAAACTAACTTTGAAGAACGAGCAGCTTTGTCAGGTGGTGTGGTGTTTAGAAAGGCAGAACTCAAAGGCAGACCAGCCATTCAACTTAAAGAGTTTTATTTTAAGTAATAAACAAGAAAATAAACAAGAAAGCAAATGACCCACAAAGGGAAAACCTAACTACTGAACTAAAACCGAACTCGAACACTTTAGAACAAACAACTTACAAACGCAAGCTGAGAGAAAAGCAAATGATAAGGTGGCAGGCAGGAACATTCAATGAAGCAGAACAACTGACTAAACTGTGAGGAATATAAAGCAAACAAAATCAAGGGGTTATGAGGGGAAAACAGGTGAATCCTTGTTTTCCTGATGCGTCTCCGACCATTCCCCATCTCAATTGACAGTCACGTGGAGATCCTCTATTGTAAGCATGCACAATTCAAATACTTGACTCAAATCAGTTCTTATTAGTTGTTTTAACATAAAGTAATCAAGGAATTTTAAATATCCCTTCTGAGTTCCTGCTCTGCTGCCGTTTGGATGTACTCTGCTTGTGCTCCTCACTTCGCATCAGCTTTTCTATTTTCTCACAGTTTTTTACGCTTTTAAATGTCTAGACTATTTTGATAACGCTATTTATAATGCTCTGAAAGCAAAAAAAACCTGAAAGCTCTGAAAGCAAAACCTCAGCAGTTTGGATACACAGAAATGGGATTCTATCAGCAGCTCACATTCCTCAGGAAGACAAGCAGAATGATTCAGCTGGAGACACAGACGAGTGAAAATGCCTCTAAACCACTACAGTGAAAAATGTTGTGAACACAGCATATCGCTTCTTCAATCTCTTCTTCAACGAACTGAAGTTCTGGAGACATAGCTACAAGTGTTTCGTTCTCAAAGAACAATGGATTCTAAAGAACCGGACCTGGACAAGTACCAACAACACTCTAACCTATCCTCATCATTTATCTCTCATCCTGCAGCTAATGCTGATCACTTGTTTGTTGTCTGTGTTACAGTTTACTAACCGTTTTCTACATTTGTTAGTTCCTGTTTTGTCTATGTTTGTTTTGTTTTGTTTTTTGTTTTTTTGTTTTTTCAGGTCCTGTCAGGCAAACCGTTCATCGATGAATTTTAAGTTTGTATATTCTTTATGCTGGGGAGGTGATTAGCGCCTGCCTCAGTCAGTGAGAGTCCCCTCACAGAGGGAACTCCTATCTACTCTACCTGATCCTCACGAGGACTTTGTGAAGCTGCTTTGAAAGCAATTGCTAAAGAAGCGCTATATAAAAACTGATTGATTGATTGATTGATTGGTGAGCTTGTTACAATTTCTCAGCATGTTATTCTGAACCCAGATCAGAGATCAGTGAGGAGAAAGTCTTGATCAGGCAGAAAACTGCCAATTTCAGAGACGTAAAGGCTCTCTGTTTGCACTGGGCTAATCTACAAAAAATCATCAGGAAGTGCAGCTGCGAAATTGATTTGAAACTTTAATGACTGTGGATACCAGTCAATCTCAGCCTGTCAGTCAAAAATCAGAGCACACATACATTTCAGAAAGCAGGGGGTCAAGAAATAAGCAACGTCCAGCTCATGTCTCAGTGGAGCCAAATACTCTGATTATTGTATCCTCATTAATCCTCATTATCACTACTGAATGAGGATTAACTGACCTCCGCTAGACATGATCAATGGTCAACATTTGGATAACATGCAAAGTCACCAGGACATCGTAACATCTCAGTGGCCACACCACCACCGAATTAGGATATCCACACCATCTCAAAGACTACACCACCACCGAATAAGGATGAGGATAACCCCCTGAACAACAACCGTAGTCAACAGAACAACACCCTGATGGACACATCTGCAGGATCCCCCCATCTCTGTTTCCCAGCGCAGCTCAAAAAACTAGTCTCTGCAGGAACAAAGCTGTCCCACTCATTCACAGCAAGCCCCTTCATCTTCATGTCGGCTTTTTCCCTTTTGGGGTCGCCACAGAGGAATGAACCACCAACTCTCTGGCATATGTTTTACGCGGCCCCCAACCATCGCCCCAAAAAAGACGGGCAGCAAAAAGAGTTCTGCGATCAAACCGCCTGGGGCAAAATCACCCCAACCCACCCTTACTCCACCAAACCAGCAGTGAGATAAACAGGACATTCTGCCTCAAGACGGCGCCCTTGGGGAATGCTTTCAGAACACGCAGATGTTCTCAGCCCCCCTTACTTTATTAGCGATACAGATAAGGCCTGCTAGAAATAGAAAAAATTTTTAAGCTTTTAAATCTAAACTAAAGACTTTTGGTGTGGGATATTAAAGTTCTGTGATTTTAGGTTTATACATATTTTATCTGCTTAAAATGGTTTGTGGCTGTTTACTGTGTCTTAATTGTTTAGAATGTATAGTTTTTTTGCTGTAAGAAACTGTCCTTGAGACCCTTGAAGGACAACCGCAAATAAAACGAACGCATTACATTTTTTATTATGAACTGGAAAGTGGACTGTTGACTTGGCCATTTTTAACGGAAGGGGGGTCAACTGTTTCTAAATTAATTGTATTCCTACTCAAGCAATTATTTTAGGTATACATGCATATTGGCTGTGTGACTGACCCTTGGAGTGACAAGTTTGTTCATCTTCCAAAACAAACTGTTTTATGAAAATCTGGCCCAAAAGTCAACAAGAGGACACAGGAACATGAACTTGTAAGTTTGCGGCTGCAGGTTCAATCACCATCAGAGCACAGGCTGCTAGAGGCTGTGTCTCAGTCAAATCTCACTTATAGTTTCATTTGAAACAGGAGAAAAAGCATGGTTTACTATTACTGTTTCTGCACAGATAAATATATTTTCATTGAGGATTTTTGAACATGACATTCTCTTCCCTCTGTGCTGACGAGTGTGTGGTTGTTCTGATGCTAGCTGTAAAAGTTAGCTTAAAAGTTGTTTAATCTCTTATGTCTCCAGCTGGAATTTAAAAATGTAATAACCTTAACCCCAAGTTGTCTGTTTATAACCCATAAATCCCCAATTTAACAAAGTTTGAGGCATTATGTGTAATTAATGACTGTGTGAAAACATCTGAGATAGATCGCTGAAGATAGATCTGAGTTCAGATGAACACAGCCACTTATTCATCATCTCTCAGTCAAATGCTAAAATTATTGAAAGATCCCATGCTTATTGAGAGAACCTTAAAGTAGAACTAATACAAAAATATAAAAACAAATATAACATTTACATTTGCCTAATTTACACTAATAGTGAGAGAAAGAGAGAGACATGGATAAAGACTGACAGAGAGAGAGAGAGAGAGAGAGAGAGAGAGAGAGAGAGAGAGAGAGAGAGAGAGAGAGAGAGAGAGAGAGAGGAGAGAGAGAGAGAGAGAGAGAGAACTATTTGTATCCTGACAATTTCAATGTAAATGCATTATGAAAAATACAACTAATAACCTATGCCTTGGATCATTCATTTTGTGGTGTCTTAATAAAATGTTTAAAAATAAAATAAAAAGTCCTTTATTTTGATATTTGATCTTTAGTGAATTTATAGTTTGTAACAGCGATTTAAATCACAAAGTGAAAGTGACGAGTTGACCAGATATGGAGTGACCCATACCTGGAATTTGTGCTCTGCATTTAACCCATCCAGTATACACACACAGCAGTGAACAAACACACCGTGAACACACCCAGAGCAGTGGGCAGCCATGGCTGCTTTGCCCGGGGAGCACTCGGAAAACTGGTGCCTTGCTCAAGGGCACCACAGCTGTGGTTGTTGAAGATGGAGAGAATAAGTGTTTCATCACTCACACCACCTTCGACTCGGTAGATCTGGGGATTGAACCTGCGACCTTCAGAACACAAGTCAATCTCCTTATCCACTGGACCACAACTGCATTCAAGATGTAAAAAAACTTAATGTACATTAATGTACATTATATATACATATATGTATATATACATATACATATTATACACATTTGAACAATTAGCTGCATGTGTTTGTCAATGCATCAACAGTCTAAAAATTTAGGAAATTAATGACTTTAAACCTGTGCCTCAGTAAACCGATAAACGTATGTGAATCTTGCAATTAATCATGGTGGGCTGCCATGGCCATAAAGCCAGGGCTTTTTTGGGTCTCAGTTTAGCCTTGACGAAGAGGCTATAAGTTTCAGGTTATTGTTAACTAACTATACCTCATTTGCATCTATTTGCACACAATTAAGAATTAGATAAGCCCAGATAATAACTATGAGGAGGCGCAAACAACTTGAGAAAACAAACTATGTTAAACTCAACCTTTATAAAGCACAAAAAAATAAAAAATACAATAAAATACCAAAGATTTGTAAACATTAAGTGACTATTAATTGTAAAAAAATTTAATAAAGCAAAAAAACAAGCAGCTCACAACAATATTCCTAAAAAAGAAAATCTACAATAAATGAGAGATTAAAACTATTTTGAAGGTGTCCAGCAATCATGCATCCACATTCAGACAAGACAAGAAATAAATAAACACTCATGCCTTAACAGAGCCAGAACACAAACTGAGGAGAGGCATGAAATGAGCTCAGGCAAAAAAGGAACTCTCAGTTCACAGAGCAAAATTCTGGCACACACCTGTAGCTTATTGGGAGAATATGTTTTGTTGTTGTTGTTTTTTATTATATCGGCAAATTTTATGAGGGCCAAGTTCTTAAAAATGAACACTATGTAATAACTTGAGTATGATCTACTTTTATTTCAAGACTTTCAGGCCAGGAAGACAAAAAGAGAAACATGTTGTAAAAAAGTTGTAAAAACAACAAGATTTTAAAGTTTGGACAGCTAACTTTATTTTGTCTTGAGAAAGCCGGTCTTTAAACGTTTAATTAAGCTTTAGACATTTTGGGAAAACATCAAAGCTTGAGGCTGTTTATAGTTTGAATCATTGTAAAAATAAATCTAATAGTTAAAACACTTTGATGCTTAAGTAAGACATAAACATCCATGTTTTAGGAAAATATAGAGTTCTGTGATTGTGGTTGTTAGGGTAAACAGTGTGGTTCCCATAACCAGTGACATTTTAAAATGATACACTCGTTTATATGAGTCATTTAAACCAAACCCCCAATGTCTTAACTATTTTGCAAAGCAGAGATACAGATATTTGAAAATGGTTGCTAGGGTAAACAGTGTTTAACTTATTTTGTCTTTAAAATATTGTGGAGCCCATTTTAATCCACTTTCAATGGCCACTCTAAGGTAATGATGACCCTTGACCTCCTCTAGAGCCCAAGGGTCAAATACTTTTGTGCCTTGCTTAGCATGTTATTGCTCTGACTGAAATGTTCCTTAAATGTTGCATGTTTGAAGTTCTAGCCGCAACCCATCGCTGGGAAACATTCACACACACATTCACACTATGGGCAATCATTCTTACTCAATTCACTTATATCGCATGTCTTTGGACTTGTGGGGAAACCGGAGCACCCGGAGAAAACCCACGCGATCACGGGGAGAACATGCAAACTCCACACAGAAATGCCAACCGACCCAGCCGAGCCTAGAACCAGCGACCTTCTTGCTGTGAGACGACCGTGCTGCCCACTGCGCCACCGCTACTAGGCCAAATATATTTCTGTTTTCCAATTATTATATGTACCTTCAAACATTATCTATATGTTAGTCACTATATATTGCTTTGTGCAACAAATATCAGGCATTCATTTACAGTATGAAGAAAAAGACCTGTATTTCTGTCAGGGTTGTGTTTGGGTTTTCCCCTTTTGGTTTTTATTCTTGTCTAAACTTCTTGTTTTTTATCATTATAGAGTTTAGTTCTGTTTATTTCTTTGCAGTTTGTAGATTCACTCCTGTCTTGTTCACTGCCTTGATTGTTTTCCATCTGTGTCTAATTATCCCCGATTAAGATGAGTTAAGTCACCTATGTCTGATCTTGTTTAGGTTATATGTCTTCCTTTATAAAACCCCTTCTTCTTTTGTTCAGTATTGCTGCATTCTTTGTCATACCTTTCTGGCCATTGCATGTATTTAATCCTGTTGTAGTCTATGTTCCGTTTTAGTCTTTTATCTTATCTTATCTTATCTGTTTACTTTAGTTACTGGAGGTTTCCCCCTCATGGGTTATTTTGTCTTTTGTTTTCTATTTAATAATAAAGAGACTGACTGAACCTCTGGCATCTCTCTTATAAAGATCGTGACAATTTATTTCTCTTTTTCCCCAAAACTGCTTTAAGCATTTATCATTGACAATTCATATAACTCTTAACTGTGTCTAAAAGTCAACACAAAAAAACAGCAGCACACAAAAGTCCTTACCAAATATGAAAGAGACTTTTAACTTGTCAAGTTGACGTTTTCAAATAGAAATGCTTCCCTCCGAGACAGTACCAAATTAGCTAAGAGACTAAGACAGTAAAAACAACATTTACACTACTTTGACAAAAAAAAACAGACCTACTCGTTCTGATACAGCAGTGCTGTAAATTAAATCAGAAGAGTTAATAAAAACCAAAACCCTCTGCGCTCCTACCTGAAAGGCTCTGTTGGTCTCCGATTCGAGCCCCTCCAGATCATCCGCAGCAGACTGAGTCTTTCTCAGGGTGAGGTCAGAGGTCAGGGTACCCTCGTTATAAGAGCTGACGAACTTGAAGTCGCTGGTGCGCGAGCCCGTGGTCAGGTACGCGTCATAGTTGTAGGCGCTGCGGAGAGTTCCCGCGCCCTCCACCTCCGCGTAATTAGGAGGCAGGTACGCGCTGGGAATGGCTACAGCTCCATCGAACAGCAGTCTGGGCTTTCTCCTGCGACAGAAGCTCACGGCCAGGATGATGATGATGAAGGTCAGGAAGAAGGTGGACACGGACACCAGCGCGACGATCAGATAAAGCGTCAGTTTAGAGCCGCTCTCGGAGTCCTGAGCCGCGTCTTTGAGCTCCGGAACCTCAGCCAAGTTATCCGAGATCAGCAGCGAGAGCGCGCACGTGGCCGAGAGAGAGGGCTGCCCGTTATCTCTCACGGACACGATCAGCTTCTGCTTCATGCTGTCAGACTCAGAGATGTCCCGCTGCGTCCGGATCTCTCCGCTGTGGAGCCCGATGCTGAAGAGTCCCGGATCCGTCGCTGTCACGATCTGATACGAGAGCCACGCGTTCTGACCAGAGTCCGCGTCCACGGCGATCACCTTGGAGACCAGGGAGCGCGCCCCCGCGCCTCTGGGCACCAGCTCGGTCATGAAGGAGCTCGCTGCTTCCGGAGAGGGGTACAGGATCTGAGGCCGGTTGTCGTTCTCGTCCGAGATCGAGACGCTCACGGTCACGTTAGCGCTCAGAGGAGGAGAGCCGTTGTCTCGGGCTAACACGAGCACCGTCAAACTCTTCAGCTGCTCGTAATCGAACGGCCTCGCGGCCTGAATGAGTCCAGTGTCTCCGTTAATGGAGAGCCAGGAGGACACCGGAGCGCCGTTCACCTCGGAGGAGTAGAAGAGAGAGTAAACCACGGTGCCGTTCTGTCTCCAGTCCGGGTCTGTAGCGAAAACCGAGCAAACAGAGGAGCCCGGTTTGTTATTCTCCTGCACGTGAGCTCGGTAACTGTGCTGCTCGAACACCGGCGGGTTATCGTTGACGTCAGCGACAGTCAGGTGAATGTTCTTCGTGGAAGAGAGCGGCGGAGAGCCCTCATCAGTAGCAGTGATGCTCAGATTATAATCCGAGAGCAGCTCGCGGTCTAATTCACCGCTGGTCACCAGAGAATAGTAGTTTTTGATCGAAGGAACGAGTTTAAACGGGACGTTCTGCTGAATGGAGCAGCGCACCTGTCCGTTACTTTCCGAGTCTCGGTCCTGAACGTTAATGATGCCCACCTCTGTACCGGCCTCAGCGTTCTCCGGGATGGGGATATTCAGAGAGTTAATCACTATCACAGGAGCGTTATCATTAACATCTAGCACTTCGATTATTACTGTACATCTACTCGCTAGCCCTTGGCCGTCTTTAGCTTGAACAGGGCGCTCAATAATATTCTCTTCCTCGTAATCCAAATTAGTTTTTAGTCTAATTTCACCAGAAACTCTGTTAATAACAAACATGTCGATCTGGCTCTCAGCTAAATGCCCGAACTCATAAGTAACCTCTCCATTCTGCCCCTCGTCAGCATCAGAGGCGCTCACGGTCAGCACTACAGTATCTAGAGGAGAGTTTTCAGGCAGACTGACTTTATAGACGGCCTGACTAAAGACTGGAGCATTATCATTAGCATCCAGCACAGTGACGTGTATGGCTACAGAGCCTGATCTCGGTGGAGTCCCGCCGTCTACCGCAGTCAGGGTTAAACTCACCTCTCTCTGCTGCTCGCGGTCCAGCTCTTTATTAATAACCAACTCTTCTATTCTTACTCCGTTTACACCAGTACGCACATCCAGAGTAAAATGATCATTTTCCTTCAGAGAATATGACTGCACTGAATTCCTCCCAATGTCTGCATCATGAGCCTCATCTAACAAATAACGCGATCCTTTAAGCGCAGACTCTCTTATTTCAAATTTAATGATGCTTTGTTTGAATTGAGGAGAATTATCATTAATATCCTCGATGTTGAGAGTGAATCGATGCAGTTCCAGAGGGTTTTCCAGCACGAGCTCCTGTTTTATGGCGCACGTCGCTTTCTTTCCACAAAGCGCCTCTCTGTCGATCCTCTCCGCTACGCTCAGCTCTCCGCTGCTCAGATTAATGTCGCAGTAGCGTTTTCTGTTCCCTTCAGTATCAATGCGAGCCTTACGAGACGACAGTCTGCTCACATCGATCCCGAGATCCTTTGCTATATTTCCGATCACAGATCCTCGTTTCATCTCCTCCGAGAAAGAATAGCTCGCGTCTCCAGAAGCGCTGGGCGCCAGCAGCACCAAGAACAAAAGAGCGAGCATCTCAGCAGCTCCGAGTAGCGAGTAGAACCTCCGAGAGATAGATCCAACAAGAAAATAATCCAGTGATGATGGAGAGAGGAGAGATAAAGATGATTTCAGACAGAAAAAAGATCGAAGGGAGTCACCGTCGACGTTTCTCCACAAAGACAAGAAGAGCATGAGCTCTGAGTGTGACGTCACTATCAGGGTGGCGAGGACTGAGCCATGCAGGGTTTAGCAGGCCAACAGTGACCCTCTGAGTCTAAAACAGCACACTGCAGAACTGTTTTCTGTCCAATACGCTTTATTTAAACTGTATTTATTAAAAGACGAAACAAGTTGACTGATCAAATGTACGACCCCCTATAAATAATCAATATAAGTAAAGACACATCTAAGCAGAATTGTTTGAGGAACCATGAGTTCAGCACCACGGACAGCGACACTACAAGTAAATGAAACAACCGAAATCTTTTCAGATGATAACATTGTCGTCATCTAAAATTGTCGTGTAAATCGAGGCAAAACTACCAAAAATAAGCTTTACAAACCGAAATGTTAAATTAATATCAAGCAACAAGAGATTAGAAGTTAAGAGATTAAAAAAGTTCTCAAACTTGTAAGGCTAAAGTTTCTAAAGAGAAAGTTCTAGCTAAGTAGAAGTCTGAAGAATCCAAAAAAATGACATGGAACAAGACTGATCGACTAAAGGAAACACGAAACACTAGAATCTAAACACAGCAGCTACAATCAGATAACTCAGCAAAAATACAAAAACAAACAAATAACATTTTAGGACATAACCTTTAATCCACTTTAATATTTTTTTGTTCGTGTGGCATTTTAAAATAACAACAGTTTGGCCAAACAGCATCCAAAAACGATGTATATAATAAATATTTCTACCACTAATAGCAAAACCCCAAAATAAAGTCTGGTTAAAATCAACTATTAGAATTAGTCAACTTGTTAAGTTGTTTAGAAAAAAAGTCATAGTCTGGAGTCTGGGTTATAATAAAGTTCAATAATGTATAATGGTGTATGATAGAATAGAATAATTTAGAAAATTCATAAAACAATTTACAGAAAATAATTTTGAAAACTTTACTGTAATCTCCATAGTGTTATGCTCACACAAAGAGAAACGACAAGGGAGATGCAGGTAAGTGAAGTTTATTTACAGGTGGTTAGAATACACAGTTCAACGGTATTCCGAAGACAGGCAGACCGACTATTCCGTAAGCACGGGTAAGTTCAGACATAAGAGTTCAGTAAACCGTTCGATCACTTCCCTTATGATGCTCTCTCTCTTTCTTCCAAGAATGGACAGGCAGGTTCAGACAGACGATACAAGAGAAGGTTCAGGAGTGGTGAGTCTCTAGTAACCTTGATCCGGGACCAGGACGGAGTGAACTGGGTGAGTATATATAGTGGTGGTGTGATTGAAGGACACAGGTGCGGGTGATTAGTACTCAGGTGATGGTTCTCGGGATTGGATAGGTGCAGATGGATCATGAGGGGTGTCGGTACAGGTGCTGGGTGTGACACATAGAGTATCTTTAAATTAACAGATCATAAAAACGTTTTCTGAAACACATAAGATTGAAATACATAAAGAGCAGAAATAGATAAGAATAGAGAGTTGCACTTGTTCAAAGTTCTTATCATCTGAGTACAATAATTGCGTAGAAGAGAAGTAAAAAAAATCTATTAAAGAACACATTATAATAAAAAATTTGTTTAAAAAAATCTGGCAACTTTTACAAACTCCATTATAAAAACATTATAGTGTGATGTTATTTAATACTTCATCAGGACCTCAGTTAACCTCTAGTTACAAATAACTCTATGGTGAATATATGCAGATAATGTTTTATTATACAAGTTACAAAAAAATTTAAATAACCTGTTGATATTTTTAGGTTCATTATTGAAACCTCAAAGTTCAAACTCTTCCACCACATTTCTACACCGAAGAAGCATCTAGCACCAGAAGAAGACTATTCTGTGTATGACAAACATTTAACATCTGAACACCAAATGTTGATATAAGAATGTTTGGATCCTTTTTAAAGTGAATTAATTCATTCTAAATTCTTTCAGAAGTTCTTAACAAACATCACCAATAGCAACTTGAAACGTTGGACAGATGAATGAACCCCCAGATCACACCTAATTAAATTTCTTTCTCTGGAAAAATGCAATGAGTTTGCTACATTCCTTATTAATGAGACCAAGTTTTATCAAAAATTAAATAATTTCTTCTCCCAATAGCCCTGAGAACAACAACTCCCAGCTCTCATGTGTAACTCTCATGTGTAGGCCACATTTCATCAACTTGAAGTCTAGACACTCTTCCAACTGCCTTTTTCAAAATAGTGCTTAACTGTCTAGAGCAGCGGTCCCCAGCCTTTTTTTGTGCCACGGACCGGTTTACTGTCAGATGACATTTTCAGGGACATTTGAGGTGTGGTGGATAAATACAACTAAATAATATAATACGAACTGCATGTAAACGACCCGTATTTTCTAAACATAACAATAAACAGCGTCCCCTTAACAATAGTTTTGAGGGCTTCATCGCCTCATTTGAGAGCCGGTTGCTGCATTTAATGCAGAGTGGGCTTGGTGCATGAGAATCTCCTTTCGAGATAAATTCATATTTTAAGTAGGATAGTTGTAGGCTCTTCCTCTGTCTCCTCGCTGGACCTTTTCCCATGGTAAAGAAACTTTATAAAGACGTTTTTTTTTTACTAATTTTGTGAGCCCCTGAGCTTAATTTCAGCGGTAGCCCATCACGTAATCGTGAAGAGAACCTTGATCGGCATCAAAAGTGACATAGACGGATATAACTAAGGAAATCAGGTAATTTTTCAAAATAACACCTCATTCAGATTCCGAAAAATAAATAAAACGTCAGTAACGCAAGTTGTTTATTCTTTATGTGTGGCCCGGGACCAAATGACGCACGGACCGGTACCGGTTTGTGGCCCAGGGGTTGGGGACCGCTGGTCTAGAGGCTGTAAATGCCTCTCATATTTCAAGTACCCTTAAAAGGCTTTAGAGATTGCAATATAAAACCACTCCTGAAAAAGAGAAATCTTGACAACACCATACTGAAAAACTACAGACTGATCCCAAATCTTCCTTTTGGGCTGAAAAGAGGGGCAGAGGTGCAGTTGGTCATTCTGTGACCGGAAGGTTGGAGGTTCAATCTTGCTAGGTCCCTGTGCAAGTTACTTCACCCACATTACCCTGTCTATATGTATGTGACCGGTGGGGTGTGTTTGGTGGTGGGCAGGAGGTCGTAGGTGTGGAAAGGCAGCTACATCCTGTCAGACTGCCCCAGGGGAGCTGAGGGCTACCAAGGCAGCTTATGGAGTGAATGAATAATGCTCTGATAATTGTAAAGCGTCTGAGAGTATGAGGAAATGCGGAAATGGTATTTATCTAGAAGACATTATTAATAATATTATTATTATTATTAATAATGGAAAAATAAGAATATAATAAATCAATGTAACCAGTTCTTGACCTGATCTTGAACTGTCCAATCTAAAAAGGCATTAATAGGCCAAAAAATATAGAAGAAAAATTTCAAATTACATTTTTTAAGCTAGAATTTCTAGTTTTAAGACCACATATTCTATTTTAGGAACTAAAATTAAGCGCAAACTTTCTTAATTTAAGGTCACATATACTTATTTCAATACTACATTTTCTAAATTAGTCTTAATTAAAAGAGAAAACATCGAGTTTTAAGACAGATTGTGTAGTTTTAAGACCACTAGTGACTACAAGTTGAAATATTCTACTTTCAGTGCAGTTTCACAGCTTGGAAAGACTTGTTTTGAGAGTTTTTGTTTATTTTGAAGATCCAACAACGTTTGCAATCAGCTCGATAATTTTACTAATTTTAAGAATTCTTACAAAGTCAAATTTGCTTATCCAATTGGTCGATGTTTTTTGCTCGATATAGGAAGCGCTTAACTTAATTTCAGGTTTTTTTTCTTGTTCCAAGAGTGTATTTTTTGCAGAGTGTATAAATAAAATTGCATTGCCTAAGTAATGAATTTGAAAAACAATAGTGAACCATGTCAGATATCACTAGCCAAAAACTTTACAAATTTATTTTTAAGTTATTGATTGTTATTTATGAATATTTACCTTGTGTACCACTCACCCATATAAAGATTAAGATAAAACAAAAAATGGAGAAATGTTTATGCAATCCTTGCTTCCTGCAGTTTTTATTCAGATATCCTTGGGGAATTGTCATTTTATGTTGCTTAAAGCAATGGCATAGCTTTTTTGACACAAAAAAGGGTCACAGCCATTAAGTTTTGTTAAATACAACTAAATAACTAATCAATAAATGAGGACAAATACTAGCAAGTGACAAAAATTTAATTTTTAGATATACCTTTACGAATATGTTTTTAAATATTTGGTGGTGACGTCACCTTTGGCAGAGCGCTGCTGCTAGATTACATTCGCTACGAAAAAAATTCTCAATCATAGATTATTTTCGCTATGATGTGTATTCTCAATTATTTGGATTTAAGTCTACAAGCTTTTTGTCAAATTTTGAGACACCTGTGGTCATCAGAGAGAGGAGGATTCACACAGGAATATCTTACAAGAAAACAAAAATGGACATATCCTTCTGCATTAGACGAGTTTCTGTTAAAGAGTTTGTGCAAAACTGGAAAACCCAAAACTTTCATTCACGTTTACTATGATATTGGCATTGAAAAGTTACTCCCATTTATGTAGGATTTGCCTGCAATAAAAATGTGCATTTAGTTTTAAAGCTTGAAAAAGTTATTTATACTGAAAACTTACAAAACACTCCATATATGTTACCCTAATTATTTCCCAAGTATTGTATTGCTCCACGGCCCGCAATTTCTCCTTAAAACGCTCCAAAATTCTGATTTAAACCTGAAGAAATTCAGACCACATTTTACCCTGAAAACACTCCAAAAATAAGCAATATAGCAAAAAATTAAAAAAAACTAAATCTGTAATGAAGCAAGACAATGCATGCACAAATTAATCATGTACAAAACAACAAACAGCAATATGAAAACAGTCAACATAGATCTCAAATTCTCGTCAAGGCTAAAGTTGGTCACCGAATAACTAAAGAGCAAAAACATTGCTATTTTCTCTGATAATTATATTTGCTTTAAAAAAAAACTATTTCAAACCCTATAATATTCTTGGTCTGTGCAACATTACAATTTATTCACATACAAAAATAATCACAGATCTGTTTTTTTGGCAAAAAAAAAACATTAAAGAATATCAGTAAACATAAGTACTCACCAAGCAAAAACCTCAGATGGCAAATATATTATGCAAAGCGTTTACTGGAACTAACGCATGAGGTATATTGACTTTAAAACGCTTTTAAAATACTCCACTACAAAAAAACTACAACATTGTTTGTGAAACGATAACAGTTCTAAAACCCTACACTTAATGAAAAACAGGCCTGCTCGAGCTGATAAAATAAATCAAGAGTAACTCAAAATCAGAACTCTCTTCGCTCCTACCTGAAAGGCGCTGCTGGTCTCCGGTTCGAGCCCCTCCAGATCATCCGCAGCAGACTGAGTCTTTCTCAGGCTGAGGTCAGAGGTCAGGGTGCCTTCGTTATAAGAGCTGACGAACTTGAAGTCGCTGGTGCGCGAGCCCGTGGTCAGGTACGCGTCATAGTTGTAGGCGCTGCGGAGAGTTCCCGCGCCCTCCACCTCCGCGTAATTAGGAGGCAGGTACGCGCTGGGAATGGCTACAGCTCCATCGAACAGCAGTCTGGGCTTTCTCCTGCGACAGAAGCTCACGGCCAGGATGATGATGATGAAGGTCAGGAAGAAGGTGGACACGGACACCAGCGCGACGATCAGATAAAGCGTCAGTTTGGAGCCGCTCTCGGAGTCCTGAGCCGCGTCTTTGAGCTCCGGAACCTCAGCCAAGTTATCCGAGATCAGCAACGAGAGCGCGCACGTGGCCGAGAGAGAGGGCTGCCCGTTATCTCTCACGGACACGATCAGCTTCTGCTTCATGCTGTCAGACTCAGAGATGTCCCGCTGCGTCCGGATCTCTCCGCTGTGGAGCCCGATGCTGAAGAGTCCTGGATCCGTCGCCGTCACGATCTGATACGAGAGCCACGCGTTCTGACCGGAATCCGCGTCAACGGCGATCACCTTGGAGACCAGGGAGCGCGCCCCCGCGCCTCTGGGCACAAGCTCGGTCATGAAGGAGCTCGCTGCTTCCGGAGAGGGGTACAGGATCTGAGGCCGGTTGTCGTTCTCGTCCGAGATCGAGACGCTCACGGTCACGTTAGCGCTCAGAGGAGGAGAGCCGTTGTCTCGGGCTAACACGAGCACCGTCAAACTCTTTAGCTGCTCGTAATCGAACGGCCTCACGGCCTGAATGAGCCCGGTGTCTCCGTTAATGGAGAGCCAGGAGGACACCGGAGCGCCGTTCACCTCGGAGGAGGAGAAGAGAGAGTAAACCACGGTGCCGTTCTGTCTCCAGTCCGGGTCTGTAGCGGACACCGAGCAAACAGAGGAGCCCGGTTTGTTATTCTCCAGTACGTGAGCTCGGTAACTGTGCTGCTCGAACACCGGCGGGTTATCGTTGACGTCAGCGACAGTCAGGCGAATGTTCTTCGTGGAAGAGAGCGGCGGAGAGCCCTCATCAGTAGCAGTGATGCTCAGATTATAATCCGAGAGCAGCTCGCGGTCTAATTCACCGCTGGTCACCAGAGAATAGTAGTTTTTGATCGAAGGAACGAGTTTAAACGGGACGTTCGTCTGAATGGAGCAGCGCACCTGTCCGTTACTCTCCGAGTCTCGGTCCTGAACGTTAATGATGCCCACCTCTGTACCGGTCTCAGCATTCTCCGGGATGGGGATATTCAGAGAGTTAATCACTATCACTGGAGCGTTATCATTAACATCCAGCACTTCGATTAAAACGGTGGAATAGCTGGCAAGCCCTTGACCATCCAGAGCCTGTATCTGAAGTTCAACTAAAATCTCCTCTTCATAATCAATGAAGCCAGTTAATTTAATGTCTCCACTGGCGGGATCAAGACTAAATGCTTCAAGAAGGCGTTCTGACAAATGCCCAAACTCATAAGCAACCTCTCCATTCTGCCCCTCGTCAGCATCAGAGGCGCTCACGGTCAGCACAACAGTATCTAGAGGAGAGTTTTCAGGCAGACTGACTTTATAGACGGCCTGACTAAAGACTGGAGCATTATCATTAGCATCCAGCACAGTGACGTGTATGGCTACAGAGCCTGATCTCGGTGGAGTCCCGCCGTCTACCGCAGTCAGGGTTAAACTCACCTCTCTCTGCTGCTCGCGGTCCAGCTCTTTGTTTAACACTAACTCGCCGTTTGTTCTTCCGTTAGAATGTTTTAAAACATTCAAAATGAAATTGTCATTGTCTTGAAGAATATATGACTGCACCGAAAATAAACCAATGTCTTCATCAAAAGCCTCATCTAATAAAAAACGAGCTCCTTTTACGGCAGACTCCTGAATTTCAAATTTAATAACGCTTTTTTTAAACTGAGGGAAATGATCATTAATATCCTCGATGTTGAGAGAGAATCGATGCAGTTCCAGAGGGTTTTCCAGCACGAGCTCCTGTTTTATGGCGCACGTCGCTTTCTTTCCACAAAGCGCCTCTCTGTCGATCCTCTCCGCTACGCTCAGCTCTCCGCTGCTCAGATTAATGTCGCAGTAGCGTTTTCTGTTCCCTTCAGTATCAATGCGAGCCTTACGAGACGACAGTCTGCTCACATCGATCCCGAGATCCTTTGCTATATTTCCGATCACAGATCCTCGTTTCATCTCCTCCGGGAAAGAATAGCTCGCGTCTCCAGAAGCGCTGGGCGCCAGCAGCACCAAGAACAAAAGAGCGAGCATCTCAGCAGCTACGAGCAGCGAGCAGAACCTCCGAGAGATAGATCCAACAAGAGAATAATCCGGTGAGAGGAGAAATAGCGATGATTCAGATAGAAATAGATCGAAGGCAGCCACCGTCGACGTTTCCCCACAAAGAGAAAAAGAGCTGGAGCTCTGAGTGTGACGTCACTATCAGGGTGGAGAAGATTTGGCCCATCCAGGTATTAGAAGATCAACAGCGACCCTTTGAGTCAAAAACAATAAACTGCAGAACTGTTTTTTGTCTAATACGCTCTTAAACTCTATTTATTAAAATTCTAAACATTTTAATAAACACTACCAATTAAAAGAAATTAATACACACATATCTAAGCTGAAATCTAAGAGCAACCTTTGCCTTCAGCACCATGGACAGCAACACTTTCAGCAACATCTTTTCAGAAGATTACTTTTTTAAATGAAATTTTCACGAAAAGTCGAGTTAGTTTCTCTACTCGTATGCTCACAATAAAAACATTAAATGAATATCATGAAACAAAAATGAAATTTAAATCTTATATTTGTAAAGCGTACATTTCTAAGGATAATTATAACATTTATAATCTGGTATTTCATAACATTACATTGAAACGTTAGATTTAAATGTACAAGACCAAAAGCAAGGAAAAAGTTATAATTGTGTAATAATTAGGAAAAAAATAGCAGTTAAATGCAGTTAAATATTATTGTTTTTCAACAGTCGGGTAAGTGCAACATATCAAGTTAAATTAACAGGAAAATATGAAATATAACATTAACAAGCACACCACAAAATGAACCATAACACCTCTGAACTAGAATGATGGCAAGGTTGTAATTTTATATCGAAGAGTTAAAGTAGAATCTATGTAGAGATGTCAAGAATCTAAAATTACACGAACATGACTGATAGACAGGAGCAAAAACAGAACTAGCAAAAACGCCAACATAAACTGATCTAAATTGTATTTAAAAAAAGAAAAGAAAAGAAAAACCAACAAATATGCACAAATTTCACTTTTAACCCACTCTTAAAATGTAATTATGTAATTAATAACAACAGTTTATCTAAAACAGAACTAAATAGTTCCCAAAAACCTGTTTATATATCTTGAACTGTATATAAATAGCCCCACAAAGACAAAGCAAACACTTCAAATGAAATCTGTTTGAAATGCAAGTATTTGACTTAATCAACTTCAACTTAAAGTTATTTTGAAAACATTTATATCCTGGGTTATAATACATTATAATAACGTATAATAGAGGAGGATACAGACAGGAATCATTAAGAAAAAAAAAATATAGAAAAAAACCTATCTACTTTTTTTGTACTTTTTTATACTTATTTGGCAGTTAGGTGCACTTAAAAGGATTGTTTGTCAATTTCCCTTTTCTATGTCATTGTACATCGTTTATAACACTGCAAGGCAAGTTTGTTGTTTAATTTCATACATGATGGAGTTCAAGTGGTTTACCTAAATATAATAAATTAATCATAAATAATAATCACTAGAAAAACAATTCAAGATTTAAGATGTTATTCGAAATAATTTAGAAACTGAAGATCAGAGCAAAAATAGATTCAATATAATCATACTAAGCACATTTACTACATTTATTATTCTATTTATAACATTTCTACCACCCAAACCTCCTCCCGCGACCTTTCTCACTACAGATAACTTCGCCGATTACTTTACAGACAAAACCCTTACCATCAGTCGACAGTTTGCACCAAGTTCATCAACAATCTTCAACACCTTGCACCTCACTCACTCCACAGAATATCAGGAGTCCAAACTCCTTCACTCAGCCCATCCAACCACCTGCTCCCTTGACACCATCCCCTCTCAACTTCTACAAGCCATCTCACCTACCATCACAGCTGCCTTCACTCACATAAGCACCTCCTTCACCACCAGCATTTTCCCTTATACCGTCAATGGAGCCAGAGTCACCCTGTTTCCCAAGAAACCCACTCTCAAAACATGAAAAGTGGAAAAATACAGACCTGTTTCTGTGCTGCCCTACACAGCAAAACCCACAAAATGGGGTCTTCTTCAATCAACTCCGTTCCTGACACAAAACAATAAGCTCGATGACAACCAACCAGGCTTCAAGATTGGACACTCAACAGAGATCGCTTACTGTCTGCGACTGAAGCTCTGTGAGATGCCAGGGCTAACTCCAGTTCAACTGTCCTCATCCTACTAGACCTGTCTGCTGCGTTTGAAAAGTCAACCATCAGATCAACTCTTCCTGCGATGGGCATCACTGGCTCTGCACTTGACCGAGTCCTATCTCACTGGTAGATCTTTTAGTGTCGGGTGAAGGGGTGAGGTCTCCAACACACATAGACTGCTCACCGATATTCCCCAGAGTTCAGTCATTGGTCTCCTTCTCTTCTCCATCCATATCACCTCTCTGTGCCCTATCATCGACAGACACAGATTCTAATACCACTGCTACTCATTTTGTGGGGAAGGAGAGGGGATTCAACTGACTGTTTCTAAATGTATTTTGTACATGTTTCCTCCGTACTCCTGGGATTTAAGCCCATGAAGGACAGTTAAAAAACTAAGTTAAACCAGTCCCTGGAGTCATATTCTTCAAGCATTTCAGTCAGCAATGGACTAAATATACTTTATCAAAGCCTGGGTGAAAAAGTTACACTTATTATTAAATAACAGTATATCAAATGGATATTTCAGAATATATAATATACACCATTAGATAAAAGCTAAACCTAACCCAGACATGAACTTTGTAGAGAATGAAGTGAATGAAGTGGTGGGAGGTCACAGGAATCTTATGCGACCAAAAAATCCCATTGTGCCTGAAGTCAAAAATCTACCGAACAGTTGAAGATCTACCTCCCAGTGTCATTGTATAGGACCAAGTGCTATCTTACAACCAAAGCTGTGAGCACTGTCTCCACACAATGGAAATGCGAATGTTTCAATGGACAATGGGTATCTCCCTCCTTGACCACATCTGCACCCACGTGGAGGACCAAAACAGTGATGGGAATACATGATCAATTCAGACATGAAAGTCAGCAACCTGCGCCCTGTCAAAGTGCTGGACTGGGCACAGTGACGTTCAAAGATCTGAAAAGCAGACCCTGCATCCGCGGGAAAACACTAGGGAGAAGAAGAAGATGAACTATGTAGAGGAACAAACAATCTCACTATCTCCTGCCCAACTCACCCTTTATAGAGCACCAAACAAAACCTTGGAAAATTATCAAAGAGATGTAAAAGTGACAACCAATAATTACAATAATAATAAAAAAAATAAACAAACTAGTCAAAAATTAACACAAACTATTTAACAAAAGACTTCCCAAATTTATTACTAAAAAATATATGACACAAACAATTAAACCTATTTTAAATGTGCCCCGCTTTCATGTGCTAGCATATACATTCAGCAGAAAGGAAAGAAATAAATAAGCTCTCTTGACTTAACAGAGTCAGAAAACTAACTGAGGAGAGAAATGAGGTGAGTGCAGAAGAAAAAGGGTAAGGAAACTCTCAGTTCACAGACAAATGCTAGCCACACATGAAAACTATTGGTGAAACAGATTTTTAAAATAAAACTTTGTAGTATAACTTCAAGGATTTGCAATTCTCCTTCCTTTTATGTCTCAATTCCCATGCCTACTTTAAAGACATTCCGTGTGTTATAGTACTAATTGAAGATGTGTTGGAGTTGTCTTACAAGAGATGTATTCTTGAGATGCATTCTGCATCCAAAGAGGAGATTTAGGCTATAGTTGAAATAACTAGGGCAAATGTCAGCTCTGGACATCAGTGAGTCTGCCTGGTGGACAGAAGAGGTAGCGAATAGTATCATGTATATGACATAAGCAGTGCATGCAGGTGCAAGTGGAGGAGAAACCAATAAACTGTTGACTTTAGAATGTGTCATAATGTATATAAGAAATGAAGACATGCATTAAGCAGACGGGAGAGAAGACGACGACTGTCTCCAGAACCAAAGACAATTATACTATAATTGATAAACTATGAAAAAAAAAAACTTTAAGTGACAAAAAGACTTGTATCTACATTGGATTTGTATCTACATTGGATGAGTACTCCATCCATCCATCTTCTCCCGCTTATCCGGGGCCGGGTCGCGGGGGCAGCAGTCTAAGCAGGGATGCCCAGACTTCCCTCTCCACAGACACTTCTTCCAACTCCCCGGGAGGGATCCCGAGGCGTTCCCAGGCCAGCTGGGAGACATAGTCCCTCCAGCGCGTCCTGGGTCTTCCCCGGGGCCTCCTCCCAGTGGGACATGCCCGGAACACCTCCCCTGGGAGGCGTCCAGGAGGCATCCGGAACAGATGCCCAAGCCACCTCAGCTGACTCCTCTCGATGTGGAGGAGCAGAGGCTCTACTCCGAGCTCCCCCCGGGTGACGTAGCTTCTCACCCTATCTCTAAGGGAGCGCCCAGCCACCCGGCGAAGGAAGCTCATTTCGGCCGCTTGTATCCGGGATCTTGTCCTTTCGGTCATGACCCAGAGCTCATGACCATAGGTGAGAGTAGGGACGTAGATCGACCGGTAAATCGAGAGCTTCGCCTTTCGGCTCAACTATTTTACTTTATGATGACTATTATGTTTTGTATTATATTTAAAAAGTGATTAATTAAAATAAATGTAATTTATTGTAATTTCTGACTATCGAGTTTTTTATTTAAAAATGTTTACGATTTTTAAATATAAAAGCTTAAGAAGAACAGCTGACCACGTAGGAGTCTTCTGACCTAGCTCTAAGCATTTAAAGCTTATGAGTTTAGGGCAGATTCGGGAGGAGCTTGGCTGATAATTGACTAATCATATATTCAGACGTGGTTAGGTTGATGTAAGGAGGAGAGCCTGATGGTGGTTGTGCCAGTGAGAAGGGGTTGCTGTGGGGCTCCCTGGTTCCTCCAACATGGGCTCAATCTGGCTTCAATGCCGAAACCGAACCATGAAAACACTTACAGCGGAGTAAGATAGAGACATATAAAGAGAGAGGGTTCTATTAACCTGTCAACTGGTCGGCTGGATGCCCTGGGTGGGAGAGCTTGGGGGGGGGGGTCATTTACTGGTCAATGGAGAACTTTGCACTGGCAACTAGCACTGCATAAAAATGCCTTTGGTAGAGTGGTGAAGGTTAGTAGATGGCCTTGGGCTCTTTGGCAACCCTCACTTGGTCTGGATCGCTTGATTGAAAGAGAAGGAAAATTCTATCAGAACCAAACAAGGGGGTTTGCTGTGGCTGGTTTAGAATGCTGTGCAGTCAACCCCATCTTCCCCATGTATCTAACCGCTCCAATCTCACAAAAGAAAATAGCACCGAAGAAGTAGACTAAGGAAGAGGAGATTATAAACATCCAGAAGCTTGTATTGTTGGTCTCCAACCATCAAGAGTTGTTCAAATAAAGCCCACAACGATTATAAAATGGACTATTGTTCCCATAGTAATGGAAAGTTTCGTTCAACTTGGTGCTCAATTGTCTTGTTCATATAGGGACAAAGATCCAAATATAAAGCGAAAAACGCTAATTTGAGTAAATAAACGTGCTTGTCTTTCTTTTCTGATAATTAATAGTGCAATCCTCACGTGGCAGAAACGATTAACTCTGCAAGAGGAGTTGTTACTAAAAAGTCAGATTCGTTCTTTCACGAACGACCCTTTATTACACATGGCAAGAAACGTTACTGCATCCACTTTTTAATACTAGCTTGCGAAATGAACCATACAGAGGATATAATCCGAGTATTCGGGTGAACCTCAGTTCCGTTAGATGTGAAGAGACCTAAAGCTTCGGTGACGTCGCATTTTGAGAGCTGCGAACGCAACCTCGGGGAGCAAACAAAGCAAATCCCACAAGCGAGTAAACTAGGCAAACTGAAAAGAAAACTCAATCTATTCACAGTGAAACAACATTAACTCACCTTTAACATTAATTGCATCTGATGAGAACATAACCAAAGGGAACACAAAACTTGGAGAACTTTATAAAAGAGAGACAATCGAAGATAACAAGAAGAAGACCATGTGTACTTATACTGAAAGCACTTGGAAAAGAGTAAGTCGAGAAAGGTTGGAAAAACAACTAAACAAAAGACCATGTGATCCAAACTTTCAAAAAAAACAAATCAAAGATGGACACTGTAAGTCATGTGATCTGCACCATGTGACTGGAGGGGGTAAAGAAAAGGGAAACAGAAAAAAATAAAGAACGATAAAAATAAAAAAAAACCCAACAGATTGAAGATACTGGTAAATGAATGAATGAATTCTGACAGATCATAACAAAGTTTACCCTAATGACTCATGTAATAATAATATTAATAATAATACATTTTATTTTATAAAGCACCTTTTAAACTGGCTTCCCAAAGTCCTGAACAAAGAATGAAAGTAAAACAAGATAACAAAGTAAATGACTTTGATTGTATGAGTTAACAAGTAAACAAAACTTCAATAAGTGGAATTTTATTCAAGAACTAATCCTTTCTTTTTTTATGAATAGGGTGCTTCAAACTCTTTGAGCCCTAATTTACCAAAAAGTACAGCATGATAAATGCCACAAAGTATGAGAAACACAAACCTAAAAAGTTAGCTAACGAAACAACATTCCAAAAATGCATGCAAATAATTAAAACTAAAAATGTTACAGCTGACGTCTCAGTAAAACTCCAACTTATGCAAAAATATGAGAAAATGTTTTAAACCCAAAAAGAGTAATGTAAGATACTGGATAGAACCACCAGAAACTGTATTTAGTCACATGACAAATATATTTATGTTTTCTAAATGTTATTTTAACTTTGTATGTAACTAAATGTATCTATTTGAGGCACTATAATATAGTTGTTTATTTCAAAATTCTGCATTTCTTTATACGATTCAGACAATTCAGAAACCTTTTAAGTGTGTAAATACAAGTAAACATTAAAAACAGTAACACAGAGAAGTACTTGTCAAACAAAAGACTCAACTATAAAAAGACAATATATTGTGCAAAGCATAAACATTTCACTATTGCATGACTTCATATTTGTAAGACAAAAAAGTAATCACTTTGGGACAGCACTAAAAGTAATTATAAGAATAAGACAGTTCTAAAACGTCACGATAAAAAAACGTAAACAACTGTGCTACAATAATGCTGTGAAATCATCAGAAGAGTGAGAGAAATCCTTCCTACCTGAAAGGCGCTGCTGGTCTCCGATTCGAGCCCCTCCAAATCATCCGCAGCGGACTGAGTCTTCCTCAGGGTGAGGTCAGAGGTCAGGGTGCCTTCGTTATAAGAGCTGACGAACTTGAAGTCGCTGGTGCGCGAGCCCGTGGTCAGGTACGCGTCATAGTTGTAGGCGCTGCGGAGAGTTCCCGCGCCCTCCACCTCCGCGTAATTAGGAGGCAGGTACGCGCTGGGAATGGCTACAGCTCCATCGAACAGCAGTCTGGGCTTTCTCCTGCGACAGAAGCTCACGGCCAGGATGATGATGATGAAGGTCAGGAAGAAGGTGGACACGGACACCAGCGCGACGATCAGATAAAGCGTCAGTTTGGAGCCGCTCTCGGAGTCCTGAGCCGCGTCTTTGAGCTCCGGAACCTCAGCCAAGTTATCCGAGATCAGCAGCGAGAGCGCGCACGTGGCCGAGAGAGAGGGCTGCCCGTTATCTCTCACGGACACGATCAGCTTCTGCTTCATGCTGTCAGACTCAGAGATGTCCCGCTGCGTCCGGATCTCTCCGCTGTGGAGCCCGATGCTGAAGAGTCCTGGATCCGTCGCCGTCACGATCTGATACGAGAGCCACGCGTTCTGACCGGAATCCGCGTCCACGGCGATCACCTTGGAGACCAGGGAGCGCGTCCCCGCTCCTCTGGGCACCAGCTCGGTCATGAAGGAGCTCGCTGCTTCCGGAGAGGGGTACAGGATCTGAGGCCGGTTGTCGTTCTCGTCCGAGATCGAGACGCTCACGGTCACGTTAGCGCTCAGAGGAGGAGAGCCGTTGTCTCGGGCTAACACGAGCACCGTCAAACTCTTTAGCTGCTCGTAATCGAACGGCCTCGCGGCCAGAATGAGCCCGGTGTCTCCGTTAATGGAGAGCCAGGAGGACACCGGAGCGCCGTTCACCTCGGAGGAGGAGAAGAGAGAGTAAACCACGGTGCCGTTCTGTCTCCAGTCCGGGTCTGTAGCGGACACCGAGCAAACAGAGGAGCCCGGTTTGTTATTCTCCAGTACGTGAGCTCGGTAACTGTGCTGCTCGAACACCGGCGGGTTATCGTTGACGTCAGCGACAGTCAGGTGAATGTTCTTCGTGGAAGAGAGCGGCGGAGAGCCCTCATCAGTAGCAGTGATGCTCAGATTATAATCCGAGAGCAGCTCGCGGTCTAATTCACCGCTGGTCACCAGAGAATAGTAGTTTTTGATCGAAGGAACGAGTTTAAACGGGACGTTCTGCTGAATGGAGCAGCGCACCTGTCCGTTACTCTCCGAGTCTCGGTCCTGAACGTTAATGATGCCCACCTCTGTACCGGCCTCAGCGTTCTCCGGGATGGGGATATTCAGAGAGTTAATCACTATCATAGGAGCGTTGTCATTAACATCAAGCAATTCGATTATTACTGTACAGTGATTTGCTAACCCCTGACCGTCTTTAGCTTGAATTGGAAGCTCAATTAAACTCTCTTCCTCATAATCAATGAAGCCAATTAATTTAATTTCTCCAGTGGTAAAATCCAGTCTAAATGCGTCAAGAAAGCGATCAGTTAAGTGATCAAACTCATAAGTAACCTCTCCATTCTGCCCCTCGTCAGCATCAGAGGCGCTCACGGTCAGCACTACAGTATCTAGAGGAGAGTTTTCAGGCAGACTGACTTTATAGACGGCCTGACTAAAGACTGGAGCATTATCATTAGCATCCAGCACAGTGACGTGTATGGCTACAGAGCCTGATCTCGGTGGAGTCCCGCCGTCTACCGCAGTCAGGGTTAAACTCACCTCTCTCTGCTGCTCGCGGTCCAGCTCTTTGTTTAACACTAACTCGCTGTATTTCCTTCCATTTGGACGCGTTTGGAGACTAAGCGCAAAGTGATCATTGTCCAGTAACGAATATGATTGCACTGAATTCATCCCGATGTCTGCATCATGGCCTTCATCTAATAAAAAACGAGCTCCTTTATCTGCAGACTCTCTTATCTCGAGTTTAATAACGCTTTGTTTGAACTGAGGAGAATTATCATTAATATCTTCAATATTGAGAGTGATTCGGTGTAATTCCAGAGGGTTTTCCAGCACGAGCTCCTGTTTTATGGCGCACGTCGCTTTCTTTCCACAAAGCGCCTCTCTGTCGATCCTCTCCGCTACGCTCAGCTCTCCGTTGCTCAGATTAATGTCGCAGTAGCGTTTTCTGTTCCCTTCAGTATCAATGCGAGCCTTACGAGACGACAGTCTGCTCACATCGATCCCGAGATCCTTTGCTATATTTCCGATCACAGATCCTCGTTTCATCTCCTCCGGGAAAGAATAGCTCGCGTCTCCAGAAGCGCTGGGCGCCAGCAGCACCAAGAACAAAAGAGCGAGCATCTCAGCAGCTCCGAGCAGCGAGCAGAACCTCCGAGAGATAGATCCAACAAGAGAATAATCCAGTGATGGTCGAGAGAGGAGAAATAGAGATTAATTCAGACAGAAAAAAAGATCGAAAGGAGTCACCGTCGACGTTTCTCCACAAAGACAAGAAGAGCAGGAGCTCTGAGTGTGACGTCACTATCAGGGTGGAGAGGATTGAGCCATGCAGGGTTTAGCAGGCCAACAGCGACACTTTGAGTCAAAAACAATAAACTGCAGAACAGTTTTCTTCAAAATACACTCTTAAACTTTATTTATCAAAAGACAAAACAAGTTAACTGATCAAAAACACGACCCGATAGTAAAAATCAACACATGTGAAGACAGATCTAAGTTGAACAACAACAGCAAACCCTTTCAAAAATGTCTAAGCTGAACAACAGTTCAGCACCACAGACAGCAACATCACAGCAACAAAAATTAGGCTGAAATCTTTTCAAACGTCAAACTTTTACAAATAGAATTGTCACCACAATCTAGTTAAAACGACTCAAGAAATAAGTTCATAAACAGTAATGATAAATCAATATCATATAACATAAAACGAGTTAAGAATAACGTTGAGAGATTAAATAAGTTCTCAAATTTGTAAAGCTAAAGTTTCGTAGGAGAGCTTAAACACTTAATTACTGCTATACTATTGCAATATGGCATAGAAACGTTTTATTTAATACAATAACTTAATATCTTAATATAGTACATTTAAGTACTAAACATAGTTATTTATGTTCATTTCTTAAATTAGAGAACAGCAGCGTATTTTTAAATGGGACTGTTACAAAGGGCTAGACCATAAAACCTCTGAACTACAACAACTGTGAGATTGTCCTTTTACACCAAAAAGACAAAATAATATGTAAAAAAATTTACATTTACATGAAACATGACAGATAAGCAAAACTAGAAAAAGATATTCGCCACAAATAAATGTAAAATGTTTTTTAAATACCAGCAACAACAAAATATGCAACACTATTACGCTTCACAAGACTTTTAATCCACCACTGCGTGCTTTGGTTCTTTGATAAATAACATTTTATCCAAATAGTACCCAAAAAATCTGCTTGTATAAATACTACCATTCAGCTATTAATATATAAATGCATACCAAAACCCGCACATAAAGTCTGGTTAAAAAGCGAGATTTAGAATAAATCAACGTCAACTTAATATTTTTTTGAAAGGACTGTCCGTCTGGGTTATAATAAAGTGTTATAATATAATAAAGAGCGGAAAAGATGGCTCAGTGGTGGATTTGGTCGTTCTGTAACCGAAAGGTTGGTGGTTCAATCCCCGCGAGGGCAATTCTGCCATTGTTGCCCAAATTATACTGTATGACTGGTGAGGTGTGTTTGGTGGTGATCAGGATGCCCTGTCAGATTGCCCCTGGGCAGGTGAGGGCTACCAAGGGAGCCACCAAATGTGTAGTGAATGAATAATGCTCTGATAATTATAAAGCGCTATGTAAATTGAAGGGATTATTATTATTATTATTATTATTATTATTATTATTATTATTATTATTATTATTATTATAAGGATACAGAAATTTATAAATGATGTAACTTGCACAGAGTGCCTTTAAATGAACAGGTCATGAAACCCATTTTCTGAAACGCATCTGATTCAAATATAAAAAGCTGAGATAAGTTTAGTGTGTTGCACCTCTCATCATCTCATCATCTGAATCGAATAATTGTGCAGAACAGATTTAAGTATAAAAACAAGAATACGGTAGAATACAATCTGGCTACTTTTAAAAATTTCATAATAAAAACATCAAAGTGTGATGTTATTGAATACTTTTTTCAAAACATCAACTAACTTTCTGCTGAAAATCACTTTAGAGCAAATATCATAATATATGGAGATCATTTATAATAACATATGCATTTCCCTTTCATAATATATTCAAATATCATTATATATGTATGTCTCTTTCAGGTCGCCACAGTGGAGTGAACAGCCAACTCATCTGGCATATGTTTAACACAGCAGATGCCCTTCTAGCTGCAACCCATCCCTGGGAAACATCCACACACACTCATTCATAGGTGACTCATCGCTTGAAACCCATAGTAAAGTCACGCGATCACAGGAAGAACATGCAAACGTCTCACAGAAATACAAACAGATCCTGCCGAGGCTTGAACCAGAGACCTTCTTGCTGCGAGACGACCGTGCTGCCAATTGCTCCACTGTGACACCTATTAGAAGTTATTACAAACATAAAATAACCTGTTGATATAGTTTGGTTCTGTATTGTTAGCTCTAAGTTCAAACTCCTCCAGCTCATTTATATTCTGAAGAAGCATCTACACTGTAAAAAAAATCCGTATAATTACAGGACAAAATACTGTAATAATGTGAAGGAATTTTATTTCCATTTTACGGAAGTTATACCGTTATTTTTAATTATACATTGCATTGTGGGAAAACCTCAGTCGGCGCGAACCGCATTGAGGGAAGCGCCATTGCTCACTGTTTGGAGAATGCTGCGGGGACCGTCTCTGTGGTAAAAATTAAGACATATTTTACAAGTAAAAATAAAATTTACTCACTTTTCCCTTATCGTCATATTACCGTGGCATTAGTATATATATTTGTGAGGGTATCCTGCTCGTTTATCTGCCTCGTTTACTAGATTTGCTATGACTCCGTCACTCCGAGCTAGTTTTTATTTGCGGAGATAATATGACTGTCACATGGACAATGCTGCTGTTTTAATGACTTTTTTTAGTATGATAATACGCTTGTATGTAATATGTTTGTATTGTTAGCAGATCTCAATTATATTTTAGTGTAGTTTATTTGCAGTTGTAACTTAAAGTGGTAGAGCCGTAGTTTTTTTTTTTTTTTTTTGTGTAGAGCCGTAGTAGTTAAGTAGCCGTTCTGGCAAATGAGTTGCGTTAACGGGAGATAAAATAACGCAGAGTTAACCAATTAACGTGCCCAGCCCTTAGATAGATCGATAGATGTTTTAAATTGTTTGAGTACAGATGACTTTTGTAATCTTGTAAAACATAATTTACGTTACCTGTATGCTTGTTTAGGTGACGATCGATTCAAGATTGTGAATGATCACATCACCTCCCCCACCGTGGCCCTGAGCTACATTTTGTCTTTGTTTTATTCTTTAAACATAAAGTATCCAGAAGAGATGGCACTTTCCCTGGAATTTATCCAAAGGTAAGCCATATATTAAGAAAACATTGTGTTTTTTACAACAATTGTCTACCCTTACCTAGAGGCCATTTACTGTTACTGTATCTTTTACTGTTTCTAAAGTCTGTTTCTAAAGTCAGAAGAAGATATTTGGAATTATGTTGATAACCCAACTACTAATGGCAGTTACTAACATTAGTTTTGGGAAAAATACTTAATAGTCAAAGGTTATTATTATATTTATTTATATTTTTAGAACGTTACAAAATAGAATCATAATACGTTTGAAAACCAGTTTGCTACTAACGATCCCGCTTCAGTGTAGTCAGGCCAAAAGATCATCACAAACTACAAAGCCCCAGCATCTTCATCAATGGGCAATCAGAACTTGGTGAAAGATCTGAACGAGTTTTACTGTAGATTTGAGACATACTCCGAATGTTTCCATGAGCCTCCATTAACACCTCCTCAGCTCTTCAGGAAGCAGAAGAGGAGGAAATCACAAGGTCCTGAAGGGGTCTCTCCAACATGCCTCAGAACCTGTGTTGACCAACTGGCTCCCATCTTCTCTCTGATCTTCAACAGATCACTGGAGCTGTGTGAAGTCCCTGCATGCTTTAGATGCTCCACCATCATCTCCTTCCCCAAGAAGCCTAAAATCTCAGGTCTCAATGACTACAGACCTGTGGCCCTGACATCTGTGGTTATGAAGTCCTTTAAAAGACTGGTATGGGCCACCTGAAGAACATCACTGGACCCCTACTGGACCCCCAACAGTTTGCCTACCGATCAAACAGGTCTGTGGAGAATGCAGTTAACATGGGGCTGCACTACACCCTGCAACATATGGATAAGCCAGGGACCTATGTGAGGATCCTGTTTGTGGATCACATACAGCAGAGAATCACTTCTGGACATCAGAAAAGTTTACCACAAACTAAATTCAGAACTTTTGGACTACAGCTCTCTTCTCCTCTGCACGGATCCCACAAACTCCAGCCGGCAGACCGCACCACCACAAGGCCCGAGTAAACAAAGGGACCGGCGAACAGCGAGACAGAAACGGGGCAAGAGAGGAGGGCTACATACTAGGCTAAAAGCTAGAGGCACACGACCGCCACTACCCAGCCTTCTGTTAGCCAACGTCCGCTCTCTGGAAAATAAAATGGATGAGCTACGGACAAGGACAACATCTCAACGTGAGATCAGAGAGTGATGTGCTCTTATCTTCACGGAAACATGGACTACTGCAAGTACGCCGGACTAAGCCATTCAGCTTCAGACTCACACAGTGCACCGCGGAGACCGCACATCAGCCGCAGGTAAAAACAAAGGTGGCGGTGTGTGTGTGTCTACATTAACAACAGATGGTGTACAGACGTTCAGGTGGTGGAGAAACACTGCTGTGCGGACATCGAAGTGTTGATGGTGAAGTGCAGACCTTTTTATTTGCCAAGGGAGTTCAGTGCTGTGTTTCTGCTGGCTGTTTACATCCAACTGCGGGCCGATCAGACCACAGCGTCAGGACTACTGCATGACGTCATTAGCAAATACGAGACTGCACACCCGGATGCTGTGTTTGTTGTTGCCGGGGATTTTAACCACTGCAACCTCAGGTCTGTGTTCCCAAAATTTCACCAATATGTGACTTTTCCTACAAGGAACAACAACACTCTGGACCAGGTCTACAGTAACGTGAAGGGTGCATACAAGGCAGCGCCCCACCCCCACTTTGGACAATCTGATCATATCTTTGTGTTCCTCTACCCAGCCTACAGACAGCTCCTCAAACAAGCACCCCCGGTAAGCAAAACCATCAAAGTTTGGAATGAAGAGACTGACATGGTGCTTCAGGACTGCTTTAATACTACAACCTGGGATGTGTTTAAAACTGCTGCTTGGAGAGAGGAGGACTGTTCTGTGGAATATGCATCAGCCGGCACCAGCTATATCAGCACCTGTGTTGATAACATTGTCTCCACCAAGTGCTGCAAAATATTTCCCAATCAGAAACCCTGGATGAACTGTGAGGTACGCTCCATGCTGCATGCACACTTCACTGCATTCAACTCTGGTGATGCTGAAGCCTACAAAAAGGCCAGATATGATCTACGTAGATCCATCAGGGAAGCCAAGAGGCAGTAGAGACTGAAACAGGAGGGATACTACAACAACTCAGACATATGGCAGGGCCTACGTCACATCACAGACTTCCAGCAGAGGAGCAGTACGGTCACAGACAGCCGCAGAACACTACCAGTTGAGCTGAATGAGTTCTACGCTCGCTTCGACACCCTCAACACCAAACAGCACAGAGGGAACACCAAACCAGCAGAGGCAGCACAGAGCTCTTCACCCACTGTGACTTCAACTGAGGTGCCCAGGGCTCTGAAGAGGACAAACCCCCGAAAAGTAGCTGGCCCTGACAACATCCCTGAAAAAAAATAAACAAGCTGCACCTGCATACAAGCCGCATCCGCTCTATTTAATAAAGTTTTGCAAGCCACAGATATATATGTTTTTAGATTAGATATTTACTACAGGAACAGAACGATTTTGAATTGTAAATGTACATGTATGTACCTAAATAGATCCTTTCCTAACCTGTATTTTAACACGGCAGCAACTTTTCTGATTAAAACGGGACAAAACCAAGAGAAAATAACCGGTATTTATAGTATTTATCTTCATTTCTCCTGTGTGTGAACCTTAACCATCTTCGACACTGAAGAAGACGACTTCGTGGGTTTTAGCGGAGTTGAACAAACTCAGCGCTTCGTCACATCTGTCTCCATCAGTCTCGCTTTCCGTGTCACGGTCATCCTCCGGTGAGGTTGGCTCTGGAGATGCGCCGCTCTCTTCGCGTAGCAGTCCAGTCTTTCTGAACGCTTTGGTGATGGTGGAATCTTTCACAGCACTCCACGCTGTCAGGATCCACTGACAGACTCATTGACGCTAAGCTTCCGAGCAGCAGCGCGGTTTCGTTCTTCGTATAGCGAGATCGATGGCCTTCAACTTAAAACTTCTTCGTGTGGGTTCCATGATGAAGGGGTGAGGATTTGAAAAGATAGACTTTGACAGGATTGATAATTTGTCGTCCTTCTATCTGCTTCTACCGACTTATATCTGGTAAAGAAGAACTAGCGCATTCTTCTTTGTATTTATTTTGTCTTAGTTTTGATTCTAATTCCGGTTAGAGTGCCCCTAGCGGTGGAAAAAAATCTGCAGAATAGCCGCACCTTTGTATGAGCCGCATGGTTCAAAACCTATGAAAAAAGTAGCGGCTTATAGTCCAGAAATTACGGTAATTTAGTTTTTGTAGAAAGTCATATGAAGGGTACTCGCAAAGTAAGAATTTCATTGCTCAGTGTAACTGTAAAGTGCTGGGCATTTGACAATAAACTTCTTGAATCTTGACTGTACAGCACAAACAGAGCTTCTTTCCCCAAACTATCCGTCTGCTGAACTCTTAATTCTTAGCTCCCTGACATTTGTTACCTGCACATGGACACTCACATTTCATTTCCTTGCATTTTGCACTGAAGCACACCACACTTTATAGACTTTTGTTTGCATTTCATCAATCCTTCAGAATACTCTACCTCATAGCCATATGTAAATTGCTTGTTAGTTGGGTTGCACTTTATTGTACTTGTGTGGTTTGCACTGACAGCTACATTGTACCAAATTCCTTGTGTGCACGCGCACACACACACGCATGGCAATGAAGCTGATTCTGATACAATCCTGCATTTCCCAACCAAAAATATAAACACATAGAAAACAAATAGAAACAAATAGACAAGAAAACAAATAGAAAATGTCCGGCAAATAAATAAAACAGACTGCAAATGGAAAATGAACTGCAGAACTATAACCATAGCAAAGTGCGTAAACCCAAGTGTTTTACTTAGTAAAACAAGTTATGGAGTTTATTTTTATAAATTCCAGCACAATCGTTTGACATTTTTTTTTATCAATTTACTTTTTTCCTCCTCCCACCCTTAGTGTCAACTACTCAAAAATGTGTTTTTATTAAGTGTGATCTCAATCTGTGATGCACTTTTTCAATAAAGTTTTATTTTATTGTTAAAAACAACTTTTTCTCTTCTTTCAGAGTTTTCCTGGGAATAAATCCTGAGCGAGGGTCAAAGGCTGAGAAGCGAACAAAATCTCAAAATACAAAATATGTTAGTCAGTTACAAAGCTGCGGACTTGTTTAATGATGCATGTAGAAAAAGTCTAACAATTGTTGTGTTTCTAAATGCAGCTTTTCATGTACATTGTTCAATACTTATTTATATTTGATGTCTTCATGATATTCACATTTGGATGTTTTAGCGAGGGGGAAAAAGTTTTGTTTTTGTAATCAAGTTTGATTCTTTTAAGCTGTTTGAGTGTACTTCATCTGCACATCAAATAAAACTGCATTTATTTGAACATGATTATATGCTATAAACTTTTAGGGACATAAGTGTTGAAAGAGGGGTGAATTAAATGTACATTTATATAATTATCTGTTTTTTTAAATAAATGGAATGTCTGTAAAAAAACGGAAAGTGTACTGGTAATTTTCTGCCAGTACTTTCTCTGTTTTTTAACAGAATTTTCCGTTTTTTTTTAACGGCATGTTCATAAAAAAAAGGAAAATGTACTGGTAATTTTCTGCCAGTACTTTCTCTGTTTTTTTACGGAATTTTTTTTTACAGTGCAGCCCTTGTCTGATTTTAAGCTATTGTACATATATGTGTAAATATATTGTGGGTTAACTGGGGAGTTGAAAGTTAGAGTATGGTATGTGTTTTTAACTGTTAATGTAGTGTGTTGTACTTCCACTCCTGAGGTAATTTGTGTACACTGTGTGGTATTTGTTGAGCGCACTGTAAATAAACTCTCTTGGTTGGAAGTTATTTCTCTGTATAGTTTTCTTTTTATGCCTGCATTCTCGACCAGATGTAGCACACATCGGTAATATTAGAAGAGTCAATTCTTCACCATGATTGTTATCACCAGGAGGCTGGACTAACTGATCTCCCCAAAAACACCATCAGACAGCCACAGCTCATTCAGAATGCGGCAGCATGGATCCTGACCAGAAAGAAATTCGGACCACCTAACGCCAGTACTCAGGTCTCTACACTGCCAGACTCTCCGAACAGATTTTAAAGTGCTGCTGCTCATCTATATGAGTCAGCTCTGAACCAGATCTGCACACTGTAAACAAACCAGTCTCCTTTCAGTTACTATGCTGCCCACAGCTGGAACCAGGTTCCAGAAGAGGTTAGAGGAGCTGAAACCTTAGTCTTGTTTAAATTCAGAGTGAAAACTAATCACTAACCCCAACCCCGTCCATGCTGACAAAGATCATCAAGATTTTTTCAAATTTGTTAAACACAAAATAAATTAGGTAATTAATATAGATAAATATTTAGACAACCTTTTTTTATTATTTTGTTTTTAAAATATTTGCCAGAGTCACTACTTTGACATATCAAAGGTTGTCGCTCCTTTAGCTAATGACTAAGCTGCTAGATTACTTCTGCTAATATGAATATAATAAATTATTTGGGTACAAAAAAATTCTACAAGCTTGTTGACAAACTTTGAGATGACCGTGGCCATCAGATAGATGAGGAATCACACTAGAATAACTCCGAGCAAAATGAAATACTGTAAAGGAAATCCTGGACAATAATTTCAGATGTAAAAATAGACGGATCCATATACGTTACATGAGTTTAATTGAATTGATGTGTTTTTGTCCAGTTCACCTTAATCATTATTGGTGGCATTACAGAATGGCATTCAAGATTTATTGTTAGGACTTTTTCAGTGGCCCAAAATACTCCAAAATTATGCATTAAACCTGAACATTAGCTTGATGGCTGGCAATTTACCAAAAACTTTCCCAAATTAAGCATTAAGCCAGCATATTTCCAAGAGGCTCAAGGCCCGAATTTTACCCCAAAATGAATCACTAAACCTGAACAATTCCAGTAAGCTCAATGGCCCACACTTTACCCAGAATTCTCCACAATGAATCATTACACTAAAAAAAGTATGAATCGTCAACATATTAAAAACATGACACACATTTCCACCCAATTAAATCACATTATCCAACCTTGTTTTGATTAGATTGAATGAAATTGAACAACTCTATTTCATCCAATAATATAAAATAATTTTAAATTAAATTATATTATGCAATAAACTTGTACACATTTTACTTTTCCTAATTGTGTACAGTTCACCTTAATACATTTATTAATTTGTAGAAGTAAATTAAGTAGAAGTTATTTTTGAGGGTTTAGCAATTAGCATTTAAAAGTACTTTAAATATAATAAACATAATAGTCAATGATATTACATTTTGACAATGACCTAAAACCCATTACGTACCAATGAAAGCAACTCTAGCATTATTTAAAGATTGCGCATAATAAGCTCCAAAGCCCGTTTGAGAACAAAAAGCAGCAAGGTTTGCAGTGTCAAGAATGCCATAACTCTCACAAAAGGTTTACAAATCTTTATTTCAATCGCCACAATAGCCGAACACAACAGTTACAATGCAGAGTTTACCATTTAAAAAATCCTGAGGTGATCAAGTAAGGTGCAGCTTATTGTGATATATTTGGGATTTTTGAACTTCAATTCAAAAGCCCCGTTACGCAAGTTAAAAGTGCTATTTCTGCAGGCTGCTGCTCACTCAATTCTCCCTTTAAAAGACAAACGTTTAGTTTCTCTTGTTTTGCAATACTTAGTTTGTGAAATCAGTATCTGTCATTAAAATGTAGCTTAAATATTTACTTATTTTTTTACATTCGTTTGTAAATATACTTTTTAATTAAAACAATTTATGTCATTTTATATTTTGTTCAGTTTCACGTGCATTTCACTTTAAAATTGGTTTCACCTCCTGCTCAAATAAATATTGTCAATTTGACGTTTGTTCCTATTAAGACACAAAATAAAACACCAGGTTCTGAAACACATATAGCTTTTGTTTATAGTTAATAGCGTTGTTGCTGCCTTAAACCCTTTTACATTTAAGGTAATACGCTACAAATTTATCTTTTAAGACAAAATGAAGATTATTTGTTTGTAAGACTGTGCTTGTATTTGATCACATCATTTATTGCAAAAAGCAGCTTCAAAACAAAATATCTAATGTGAACTAACATAGTTTAAACTGAAACCCATATTGGAAAATTGTATTGGGTAAAAATGGAATTACATTACATGTTTCACTTAGGAACCACAGACTCCTTTTTGAAATCAGGAAATGTAACTACTCTTGTTCAATCTAAAAGGGAAAGGTTACTATTAGGCAAGGAAAGGCAAATTTATTTGTATTATTTGTATATATATTAGGAAAATACCTTGTTATATAAGGAAATCATTAAATAGGCCTCGACACCTTTGAGATGATCAAAGTCAAGACTTTCTATGGCGTGTTGATTTTACTTCGCAAAAAACAAACATACTACCAGAAATAAAACTAATCATAATTTGGGTCCAATTGCTTCTGAAAGACTCAATAAAACCGATCATTTCTGCTTCCTGTGTCCATCAAAACTTAAAAAAAAATTAATGGAAATCGTTAACCATTGACTTAAATCACTACACAAGAACAGTGTTCACTACATTAAAAACAAAAACTTGAAAAAATAATCTTTAAAAATACCGCTATTGTTTCACTTTGAAAGCTAAATTCCGAAATATTTTACTTTTACCTAAGTCAATGTAATTCGGAACTCACCTTCTGAATAGCCTCCGCTGTCAATCCCGCGAGATCATCGAGAGCGGTCTTCCTCAGGGTGAGGTCAGAGGTCAGGGTACCCTCGTTATAAGAGCTGACGAACTTGAAGTCGCTGGTGCGCGAGCCCGTGGTCAGGTACGCGTCATAGTTGTAGGCGCTGCGGAGAGTTCCCGCGCCCTCCACCTCCGCGTAATTAGGAGGCAGGTACGCGCTGGGAATGGCTACAGCTCCATCGAACAGCAGTCTGGGCTTTCTCCTGCGACAGAAGCTCACGGCCAGGATGATGATGATGAAGGTCAGGAAGAAGGTGGACACGGACACCAGCGCGACGATCAGATAAAGCGTCAGTTTGGAGCCGCTCTCGGAGTCCTGAGCCGCGTCTTTGAGCTCCGGAACCTCAGCCAAGTTATCCGAGATCAGCAGCGAGAGCGCGCACGTGGCCGAGAGAGAGGGCTGCCCGTTATCTCTCACGGACACGATCAGCTTCTGCTTCATGCTGTCAGACTCAGAGATGTCCCGCTGCGTCCGGATCTCTCCGCTGTGGAGCCCGATGCTGAAGAGTCCCGGATCCGTCGCCGTCACGATCTGATACGAGAGCCACGCGTTCTGACCGGAGTCCGCGTCCACGGCGATCACCTTGGAGACCAGGGAGCGCGCCCCCGCCCCACTGGGCACCAGCTCGGTCATGAAGGAGCTCGCTGCTTCCGGAGAGGGGTACAGGATCTGAGGCCGGTTGTCGTTCTCGTCCGAGATCGAGACGCTCACGGTCACTTTAGCGCTCAGAGGAGGAGAGCCGTTGTCTCGGGCTAACACGAGCACCGTCAAACTCTTCAGCTGCTCGTAATCGAACGGCCTCGCGGCCTGAATGAGTCCGGTGTCTCCGTTAATGGAGAGCCAGGAGGACACCGGAGCGCCGTTCACCTCGGAGGAGGAGAAGAGAGAGTAAACCACGGTGCCGTTCTGGCTCCAGTCCGGGTCTGTAGCGGACACCGAGCAAACAGAGGAGCCCGGTTTGTTATTCTCCGGCACGTGAGCTCGGTAACTGTGCTGCTCGAACACCGGCGGGTTATCGTTGACGTCAGCGACAGTCAGGTGAATGTTCTTCGTGGAAGAGAGCGGCGGAGAGCCCTCATCAGTAGCAGTGATGCTCAGATTATAATCCGAGAGCAGCTCGCGGTCTAATTCACCGCTGGTCACCAGAGAATAGTAGTTTTTGATCGAAGGAACGAGTTTAAATGGGACGTTCTGCTGAATGGAGCAGCGCACCTGTCCGTTACTCTCCGAGTCTCGGTCCTGAACGTTAATGATGCCCACCTCTGTACCGGCCTCGGCGTTCTCTGGGATTGATAATTTAATAGATTTAATCGCTATTATTGGAGCATTATCATTAACATCAGTAACAGATATGAACACGGTGGATCGACCTGCCAGGCCCTGACCATCTCTAGCAACAATTTGCAATTCTACTGAACTCTCCTCCTCATAATCAATTATTCCTTTGAGTTTAATCTCTCCAGAGACTGAATCCAAGCTAAATGTCTCCAGAAGATTTTCAGATAAAGGACCAAACTTATAGTTAACCTCTCCATTCTGTCCCTCGTCAGCATCAGAGGCGCTCACGGTCAGCACTACAGTATCTAGAGGAGAGTTTTCAGGCAGACTGACTTTATAGACGGCCTGACTAAAGACTGGAGCATTATCATTAGCATCCAGCACAGTGACGTGTATGGCTACAGAGCCTGATCTCGGTGGAGTCCCGCCGTCTACCGCAGTCAGGGTTAAACTCACCTCTCTCTGCTGCTCGCGGTCCAGCTCTTTATTCAAAACAAGCTCGCTATATTTTATTCCGTTTAAACCAGCGAGGACATTTACTATAAAGTTATCATTGCTCTGAAGAATATATGACTGCACTGAATTCCTCCCGATATCTGCATCATGTGCTTCTTCTAATAAATAACGCGATCCTTTATCCACAGACTCCCTTATTTCGAAATGTAACGCGTTTTCCTTAAATTGAGGAGAATTATCATTAATATCCTCGATGTTGAGAGTGAATCGATGCAGTTCCAGAGGGTTTTCCAGCACGAGCTCCTGTTTTATGGCGCAGGTCGCTTTCTTTCCACAAAGCGCCTCTCTGTCGATCCTCTCCGCTACGCTCAGCTCTCCGCTGCTCAGATTAATGTCGCAGTAGCGTTTTCTGTTCCCTTCAGTATCAATGCGAGCCTTACGAGACGATAGTCTGCTCACATCGATCCCGAGATCCTTTGCTATATTTCCGATCACAGATCCTCGTTTCATCTCCTCCGGGAAAGAATAGCTCGCGTCTCCAGAAGCGCTGGGCGCCAGCAGCACCAAGAACAAAAGAGCGAGCATCTCAGCAGCTCCGAGCAGCGAGCAGAAACTCCGAGAGATAGATCCAACAAGAGAATAATCCGGTGATGATGGAGAGAGGAGAAATAGAGATGATTCAGACAGAAATAGATCGAACGGAGTCACTGTCGACGTTTCTCCACAAAGAGAAGAAAAGCAGGAGCTCCCAGTGTGACGTCACTATCAGGGTGGAGAGGATTGAGCCATGCAGGGTTTAGCAGGCCAACAGCGACCCTTTGAGTCACAAACAATAAACTGCAGAACTGTTTGCTGTTTAATACGCTCATACACTGTATTTATCAAAATACAAAACATTTTAATAAACACTACTCATTATAAATAATCAAAACACACATATCCAATCTGAAATCTAAGAGCAGTTCAGAACCATGGACACCAACACCTTTCAACAAAATCTTTTCAGAAGATAACTTTTTTAAATGAAACTTTTTTGTCACGAAAAGTCGAGTTAGTTTCTAACTACTCCATTGCTCAAAATGGAAACATTAAATGAATATCATGAAAGAAAAATGAGAAATAAAATTTTATATTTGTAAACCTTACATTTCTAAGGAGAATTATAACATTTATTATTTATTATTTATTTATTAACTTATCTGATATTATATAACATTACATTGAAACATTACATTTAATCGTACAAGACCACAAGCAAGTAAAAGTTATAATTGTGTAATAATTAATAAAATAATAGCACTTCTTTTATGGTAAATTTGCAGTTATATATTATTGTTTTTCAACAGTCGGGTAAGTGCAACATATCAAGTTAAATTAACAGGATATAATATTAACAAGCACACTACAAAAACGAACCATAACACCTCTGAACTAGAACGATAGCAAGGTTGTAATTTTTCTAGACGAGTTAAAGTAGAATCTATGTAGGAGGATATGGACAGGAATCATTCAGGAAAAAAAAATTATATAAAAAAACCTATCTACTTTTTTGCACTTATTTGGCAGTTAGGTGCACTTAAAAGGATTGTATGTCAATTTCCCCTTTTCTCTGTCATTGTACCTCGTCTATGACACTGCAAGGCAAGTTTGTTGTTTAATTTCATACATGATGAAATCCAAGTGGTTTACATAAATAAAATAAATTCATCATAAATAATAATCAATAAAAAACTATTCAAGGATTAAGATGTTATTCAAAATCGTTTATAAACTGAAGAACAGAGCAAAAATAGATTATACACAAACATACTAAGGACATTTATTAAATGTATTATTCTATTTATAACTTCTATACCACCCAAACCTCCTCCAGTGACCTTTCTCACTACAGATAACTTCGCTGATCACTTTACAGACGAAACCCTCACCGTCAGTCGACAGTTTGCACCACCCTGCACCCAAGTTCATCAACAATCTTCAACACCTTGCACCTCACTCACTCCACTCACAGAAGATCAGAATCCAAACTCCTTCACTCAGCCCATCCAACCACCTGCCCCCTTGACACCATCCCCTCTCACCTTTTACAAGCCATCTCACCTACCATCACAGCTGCCTTCACTCACATAAACACCTCTATCACCACCAGCAATTTCCCTTATACCGTCAATGAAGCCAGAGTCACCCTGTTTCCCAAGAAACCTACACTCAAAACATAAAAAGTGGAAAATTACAGACCTGTTTCTGTGCTGCCCTACACAGCTAAACCCACAAAATGGGGTCTTCTTCAATCAACTCAGTTCCTGACACAAAACAATAAGCTTGATGACAGCCAACCAGGTTTCAAGATTGGACACTCAACAGAGATCGCTTTCTGTCTGCGACTGAAGCTCTGTGAGATGCCAGGGCTAACTCCAGTTCATCTGTCCTCATCCTACTAGACCTGTCTGCTGCGTTTGACAAAGTCAACCATCAGATCCTTCTCTCTCCTCTCGCTGCGATGGGCATCTCTGGCTCTGCACTTGTCTGAGTCCTATCTCACTGGTAGATCTTTTAGTGTCGGGTGAAAGGGTGAGGTCTCCAACACGCATAGACTGCTCACCGATATTCCCCAGAGTTCAGTCATTGGTCTCCTTCTCTTCTCCATCCACATCACCCTCCCTGTGCCTTATCATCGACAGACACAGATTCTAATACCACTGCTACTCATTTTGTGGGGAAGGAGAGGGAATTCAACTGACTGTTTCTAAATGTATTTTGTACATGTTTACTCCGTACTCCTGGGATTTAAGCCCATGAAGGACAGTTAAAAAACTAAGTTAAACCAGTCCCTGGAGTCATTCTCTTCAAGCATTTCAGTCAGCAATGGATTAAATATACTTTATCAAAGGCTGGGTGAAAAAGTTACACTCATTATTAAATAACAGTATATCAATTGGATATTTCAGGATATATAATATACACCCCTCCAGTGGACCCACCACCCGCAGGAGGGACCGTAAGGGGCCGGTGCTTTGCGATCTGGGCGGCAGCCGAAGGTGGGGACCTCAGCGGCCCAATCCATTGACACAGAAGCTAGCTCTGGGGACATGGAATGTCACCTCGCTAGGGGGGAAGGAGCCTGAGCTTGTGCGGGAGGTGGAGCATTACCGGCTAGAGATTGTCGGGCTCACCTCCACGCACAGCCGGGGCTCTGGAACCCAGCTCCTCGAGAGGGGCTGGTCTCTTCACTACTCTGGCGTCCCCCACGGTGAGAGGCAGCATGCTGGTGTGGGTCTACTCATAGCCCCCCAGCTCAGCCGCCATGTGTTGGATTCTCCCCAGTGAGCGAGAGGGTCGCTTCCCTCCGCCTTCGGGTTGGGGGCAGGTCCCTCACTGTGGTTACGGTCTACGGGCCGAACAGTAGTGCAGAGTACCCGGCCTTCTTGGAGTCCCTGGGAGGGGTGCTGGAAAGTGCTCCAACCGGGGATCCCATCGTTATCCTGGGGGACTTCAATGCGCACGTGGGGGATGACAGCGTCACCTGGAGGGGCGTGATTGGGAGGAATGGCCTCCCCGACCTGAACCCGAGTGGTGTTCTGTTATTGGACTTCTGTGCCCGTCACGGTTTGTCCATAACGAACACCATGTTCAAGCACAAGGGTGTCCACCGGTGCACGTGGCACCAGGACACCTTAGGCCGAAGGTCAATGATTGACTTCGTTGTCGTATCATCTGACCTTCGACCATGTGTTTTGGACACTCGGGTGAAGAGAGGGGCTGAGCTATCAACCGATCACTACCTGGTGGTGAGTTGGATCCGCTGGCTGGGGAGGAGGCCGTTGAGGGTCTGTTGGGAACGTCTGGCCGAGCCCCCTGTCAGAGTGAGCTTTAACTCCCACCTCCGGGAGAGCTTCCACCAGATACCGGGGGAGGCTGGAGACATGGAGTCCGAGTGGACCATGTTTTCCACCTCTATTGTCACTGCCGTGCGAAGCTGTGGCCGTAAGGTCTCTGGTGCCTGTCGTGGTGGCAATCCCAGAACCCGGTGGTGGACACCGGAAGTAAGGGATGCCGTCAAGCTGAAAAAGGAGTCCTGTCAGGCCTGGTTGGCTTGTGGGACTTCGGACACAGCGACCGGTACCGGAAGGCCAAGCGCGCAGCAGCCAATGCTGTGTTAGAGGCAAAAACTCGGACCTGGGAGGAGTTCGGGGAGGCCAGGGAGGAAGACTATCGGTCGTCCTCAAAGAAATTCTGGCAAACTGTCCGGCGCCTCAGGAGGGGGAAGCAGTGCCCCACCAACACTGTTTACAGTGGAGGTGGAGAGCTGTTGACCTCTACCAGGGAGGTGGTCGGGCGGTGGAAGGAATACTTGAGGGTTTCTCAATCCCACTGTCACGTCCTGTTGAGGAGGCAGAGGCTGGGGTACTTGGGGTGGACTCGTCTATCACCCAAGCCGAAGTTACTGAGGTGGTTGGTAAGCTCCTCAGTGGCAAGGCACCGGGGGTGGATGAGATCCGCCCTGAATACCTCAGGTGTCTAGATGCTGTGGGACTGTCCTGGCTGACACGTCTCTGCAGCATCGCGTCGCGGTCAGGGACAGTACCTCTGGAATGGCAGACCGGAGTGGTTGTCCCTCTTTTCAAGAAAGGGGACCGGAAGGTGTGTTCCAACTACCGGGGGATCACACTCCTCAGCCTCCCGGGGAAAGTCTATGCCAGGGTATCTGAAAAGCAGACCCTGCATCCGCGGGAAAACACTAGGGAGAAGAAGAAGATGAACTATGTAGAGGAACAAACAATCTCACTAAATAAGCTCTCTTGACTTAACAGAGTCAGAAAACTAACTGAGGAGAGAAATGAGGTGAGTGCAGAAGAAAAAGAGTAATGAAACTCTCAGTTCACAAAGAGAAAAGCTAGCAGCCACACAAGAAAACTATTGGTGAAACAGATTTTTAAAATAAAACTTTGTAGTATAACATTTTATGACTCAATTCTCATGCCTACTTTAAAGACATTACATGTATTATAGTACTAATTGAAGATGTGTTGGAGTTGTCTTACAAGAGATGTATTCTTGAGATGCATTCTGCATCCAAAGAGGAGATTTAGGCTATAGTTGAAATAACTATGGCAAATGTCAGCTCTGGACATCAGTGAGTCTGCCTGGTGGACAGAAGAGGTAGCGAATAGTATCATGTATATGACATAAGCAGTGCATGCAAGTGCAAGTGGAGGAGAAACCAATAAACTGTTGACTTTAGAATGTGTCATAATGTATATAAGAAATGAAGACATGCATTAAGCAGACGGGAGAGAAGACGACGACTGTCTCCAGAACCAGAGACAATTATACTATAATTGATAAACTATGAAAAAAAAAAACTTTAAGTGACAAAAAGACTTGTATCTACATTGGATTTGTATCTACATTAGATGAGTACTATTTTACTTTATGATGATTATTATGTTTTGTATTATATTTAAAAAGTGATTAATTAAAATAAATTAAAATTATTGTAATTACTGACTATCGAGTTTTTTATTTAAAAATGTTTAAGATTTTTAAATATAAAAGCTTAAGAAGAACAGCTGACCACGTAGGAGTCTTCTGACCTAGCTCTAAGCATTTAAAGCTTATGAGTTTAGGGCAGATTCGGGAGGAGCTTGGCTGATAGTTGACTAATCATATATTCAGACGTGGTTAGGTTGATGTAAGGAGGAGAGCCTGATGGTGGTTGTGCCAGTGAGAAGGGGTTGCTGTGGGGCTCCCTGGTTCCTCCAACATGGGCTCAATCTGGCTTCAATGACGAAACCCGGTGGCTGGGTGGTGCAATAGAACCATGAAAACACTTACAGTGGAGTAAGATAGAGACATATGTATAGACAGGGTTCTGTTAACCTGTCAACTGTTCGGCTGGATGCCCTGGGTGGGGGAGCTTGGGGGGGGGGGGTCATTTACTGGTCAATGGAGAACTTTGCACTGGCAACTAGCACTGCATAAAAATGCCCTTGGTAGAGTGGTGAAGGTTAGTAGATGGCCTTGGGCTCCTTGGCAACCCTCACTTGGTCTGGATCGCTTGATTGAAAGAGAGGGAAGATTCTATCAGAACCAAACAAGGGGGTTTGCTGTGGCTGGTTTAGAATGCTGTGCAGTCAACCCCATCTTCCCCATGTATCTAACCGCTCCAATCTCACAAAAGAAAATTGCACCGAAGAAGTAGACTAAGGAAGAGGAGATTATAAACATCCAGAAGCTTGTATTGTTGGTGGACTATGGACTATTGGACTATTGGACTAAATGGACTATTGTTCCCAAAGTAATGGAAAGTTTCGTTCAACTTGGTGCTCAATTGTCTTGTTCATAAAGGGACAAGATCCAAATATAAAGCAAAAAACGCTAATCTGAGTAAATAAACGTGCTTGTCTTTCTTTTCTGATAATTAGTAGTGCAATCCTCGCGTGGCAGAAACGATTAACTCTACAAGAGGAGTTGTTACTAAAAAGGCAGATTTGTTCTTTCACGAATGACCCTTTATTACACATGAGCACCGACTGATGCCAAGAAGTGTAACTGCATCCACTTTTTAATACTAGCTTGCGAAATGAACCCTACAGACGATATAATACGATGATTCGGGCGAACCTCAGTTTCGTTAGATGTGAAGAGACCTAAAGCTTCGGTGACGTCGCGTTTTGAGAGCTGCGAACGCAACCTCGGGGAGCAAACAAAGCAAATCCCACAAGCGAGTAAACTAGGCAAACTGAAAAGAAAACTCAATCTATTCACAGTGAAACAACATTAACTGACCTTTAACATGAATTGCATCTGATGAGAACATAACCAAAGGGAACACAAAACTTGGAGAACTTTATAAAAGAGAGACAATCGAAGATAACAAGAAGAAGACCATGTGTACTTATACTGAAAGCACTTGGAAAAGAGTAAGTCGAGAAAGGTTGGAAAAACAACTAAACAAAAGACCGTGTGATCCAAACTTTCAAAAAACAAATCAAAGATGGACACTGTAAGTCATGTGATCCGCACCATGCGACTGGAGGGGGTAAAGAAAATGGAAACAGAAAAAAATAAAGAATGATAAAAATAAAGGAAAAACCAACAGATTGAAGATACTGGTAAATGAATGAATGAATTCTGACAGATCATAACAAAGTTTACCCTAATGACTTATGTAATAATACTATTAATAATAATACATTTTATTTTATAAAGCACCTTTCAAACTGGCTTCCCAAAGTCCTCAACAGAGAACGAAAGTAAAACAAGCAAACAAAGTAAATGACTTTGATTGTATGAATTAACAAGTAAACAAAACTTCAATAAGTGGAATTTTATTGTCACAGAGGCTAACCTTGTCACTCTCTCCTCTGACCACCAGAGGGCACCTCCGTTGCACTAACTCCTGCTCCTCCATCTACACCAGACTACATTCCCCATACACCCCAGGGGCATCTTGATTACACACCCAGCTGAAGAACATTATCAAGCACTATTTAAACAGACTGATTCCCGTTGTTCATCGCGAAGTCTTGTTTGTCTCTCTGCTGCAATTCTGAGCGTTTACCCTGTTTATAAGCCTGCCTGTTGTGACCCTGCCTGTTTACAATTTATGATCCTAGCCACCTGCCCGTTGTTTTACTCTTGCTGTTCTACGTTACTGCCTGTTTGCTGCCTGCCCTGACTACCCGCCTGTTCTTTGACTACGTTTACAATAAAAGCCTGCAAATGGATCCCAACCCGAGTGATGATTCGTTACAGAAGACTTTCTTGCAACTGTCCTCAGCGCTGTCTACTCAGGCAGATCAACTCGCTGCGCAGCAACATCAGCTGAGTTGCTTGACATCCCTCACTGAGGAGCTGGTAATCGCGCTGCAGAAGGTGCATGTCTCTTCCCCAGCGGCAGCCATGACGTCACCGAGCGCTCACACCGCTGTCGCCGCCGTGGATGTACCGCAGGTCAGTCCTCGCCTCGCCTGTTCGGAAAGGTTTGATCAGCCCCGTGAGGGCAAGAGCGCAGGCGAAAAATTCCTGGAGTGTTCACAGGACAGAAAGTACCGCCCAATATGGACCCCATCTGACAGTCCTGGTGAGTGTCTAGTGGATTGCTCTGATGTCCATATGAGCGTGCTCTTAACCCAGAGGCTGCAAGAGCTCCAGCGGGATGGACTGCCCTATGGACTTTATGCAGAGAAGCTGTGGACGAGGTTGCTGGGGTTTGGGCTGCCAGACCTTTGGCTTTTTTCCCTGTTCCTGGATGGACTGGAGGAACCAGTGAACCACAGCAGTCTAGGGGACAAGTGGAGTTTGGGCTTCTGGCAGTTAGTTGATGACTTCATCCAGCAGAAGGAGCGGGAGCTCTATGGTGAGGATCTCGAGCTTCTGCTGGGCAGTGAGAACTTCCAGGACTCACTCCCCCAAGCAGTGTAAAGTCAACGGAGACACGCAATAAGTCCCAGAAGAGGAGACTGAGAAGGGCCGTCTGGAGGTCCGAAGGAGAGGTTGCACTCCCAGAGAGGTATGGGCTTCCTATCCTCAGTCCTCAAGTTTTTGAGCCCGTTAGTGCCTCAGATCTCTCCAAGGTGGAGAATCGCACTCCCCACATACCCTGCGCAAAGCTTCCCGTCCAGACTCCGTCTGCCTCATTCCCTGAGAGTGTCTGTCTAGACACCTCCACGGTGCCACAACCACCACCTCCTTCGAAGAAGAGGAAGAAGAAGAAGAAAAGGAGTGGTTCCAACCCCTCAACTCTCTATTCTCCGGTCAGTGCGACCGAGTCCACTGTTCTGAGGAGTAGTGGAGGCCACAACAGTGTTGTCCCGGAAACACTAATCCCTGAGGCTGAAGGGAGAGTCGTGGTTGAAGCGTGCCATGCGCCTGTCATTAATGATGGGGGTTCTTGTTATGCCGTCCTGCTTGTTTGTTGCCTCGCCTGAGTTTGCCTGCGCCGCCCCAGCGCCTGAGTTTGCCTGCGCCGCCCCAGCGCCTGAGTTTGCCGGCGCCACCCAAGCGCCGCTGCCCAGCTCTGCCGACGCCTGCTCTTCGCCTGCGCCTGCCGGCGCCACCCGAGCGCCGCTGCCCGTTGTTTTACTCTTGCTGTTCTACGTTACTGCCTGTTTGCTGCCTGCCCTGACTACCCGCCTGTTCTTTGACTACGTTTACAATGAAAGCCTGCAAATGGATCCCAACCCGAGTGATGATTCGTTACATTTATTCCTTTTTTACACTAATCCTTTTTTTTACGAATAGGGTGTTTCAAACTCTTTGAGCCCTAATTTACCAAAAAGTACAGCATGATAAATACCACAAAGTATAAGAAACACAAACCTAAAAAGTTAGATAATGAAACAACATTTCAAACATACGTACAAATAATTAAAACTAAAAATATTACAGCTAACGTCTCAGTAAAACTCCAACTTATGCAAAAATATGAGAAAATGTTTTAAACTCAAAAAGAGTAATGTAAGACACTGAATAGAACCACCAGAAACTGTATTTAGTCACATGACAAATATATTTATGTTTTCTAAATGTTATTTTCACTTTTAATGTATCTATTTGAAGCACTATGATAGTTGTTTATTTAAAAATTCTGTATTTTATATACGATTCAGACAATTCAGAAAACTTTTAAGTGTGTAAATACAAGTAAACATTAAAAACAGTAACACAGAGAAGTACTTGTCAAACAAAAGACTCAACTATAAAAAGACAATATATTGTGCAAAGCATGAAAATTTCACTAATGCATGACTTCATATTTTTGAGACAAAAAGTATTCACTCTGAGACAGCATTAAAATAATTTCTGAGAATAAGACACTTCTAAAACGTCACAATAAAAAAAAATAAAACGTAAACAACTGTGCTACAATAATGCTGTGAAATCATCAGAAGAGTGAGAGAAATCCTTCCTACCTGAAAGGCGCTGCTGGTCTCCGATTCGAGCCCCTCCAAATCATCCGCAGCAGACTGAGTCTTCCTCAGGGTGAGGTCAGAGGTCAGGGTGCCTTCGTTATAAGAGCTGACGAACTTGAAGTCGCTGGTGCGCGAGCCCGTGGTCAGGTACGCGTCATAGTTGTAGGCGCTGCGGAGAGTTCCCGCGCCCTCCACCTCCGCGTAATTAGGAGGCAGGTACGCACTGGGAATGGCTACAGCTCCATCGAACAGCAGTCTGGGCTTTCTCCTGCGACAGAAGCTCACGGCCAGGATGATGATGATGAAGGTCAGGAAGAAGGTGGACACGGACACCAGCGCGACGATCAGATAAAGTGTCAGTTTGGAGCGGCTCTCGGAGTTCTGAGCCGCGTCTTTGAGCTCCGGAACCTCAGCCAAGTTATCCGAGATCAGCAGCGAGAGCGCGCACGTGGCCGAGAGAGAGGGCTGCCCGTTATCTCTCACGGACACGATCAGCTTCTGCTTCATGCTGTCAGACTCAGAGATGTCCCGCTGCGTCCGGATCTCTCCGCTGTGGAGCCCGATGCTGAAGAGTCCCGGATCCGTCGCCGTCACGATCTGATACGAGAGCCACGCGTTCTGACCGGAGTCCGCGTCCACGGCGATCACCTTGGAGACCAGGGAGCGCGCCCCCACGCCTCTGGGCATCAGCTCGGTCATGAAGGAGCTCGCTGCTTCCGGGGAGGGGTACAGGATCTGAGGCCGGTTGTCGTTCTCGTCCGAGATCGAGACGCTCACGCTCACGTTAGCGCTCAGAGGAGGAGAGCCGTTGTCTCGGGCTAACACGAGCACCGTCAAACTCTTCAGCTGCTCGTAATCAAATGGCCTCGCGGCCTGAATGAGCCCGGTGTCTCCGTTAATGGAGAGCCAGGAGGACACCGGAGCGCCATTCACCTCGGAGGAGGAGAAGAGAGAGTAAACCACGGTGCCGTTCTGTCTCCAGTCCGGGTCTGTAGCGAAAACCGAGCAAACAGAGGAGCCCGGTCTGTTATTCTCCTGCACGTGAGCTCGGTAACTGTGCTGCTCGAACACCGGCGGGTTATCGTTGACGTCAGCTACAGTCAGGTGAATGCTCTTCGTGGAAGAGAGCGGCGGAGAGCCCTCATCAGTAGCAGTGATGCTCAGATTATAATCCGAGAGCAGCTCGCGGTCTAATTCACCGCTGGTCACCAGAGAATAGTAGTTTTTGATCGAAGGAACGAGTTTAAACGGGACGTTCTGCTGAATGGAGCAGCGCACCTGTCCGTTACTCTCCGAGTCTCGGTCCTGAACGTTAATGATGCCCACCTCTGTACCGGCCTCAGCGTTCTCCGGGATGGGGATATGTAATGATTTTATTATAATTATCGGAACATTATCGTTAACATCAAATATTTCTATTATTACAGTACAGTGATTGGCTAACCCTTGACCGTCTTTAGCTAAAATTTGTAGTTCAATCAAATTCTCCTCCTCATAATCAATGATTTCTTTTACTTTAATCTCTCCAGTAACAGAATCCAAGCTAAATGTCTTCAGAAGATTTTCTGGAAGAGGTCCAAACTCATAAGTAACCTCTCCATTCTGCCCCTCGTCAGCATCAGAGGCGCTCACGGTCAGCACTACAGTATCTAGAGGAGAGTTTTCAGGCAGACTGACTTTATAGACGGCCTGACTAAAGACTGGAGCATTATCATTAGCATCCAGCACAGTGACGTGTATGGCTACAGAGCCTGATCTCGGTGGAGTCCCGCCGTCTACCGCAGTCAGGGTTAAACTCACCTCTCTCTGCTGCTCGCGGTCCAGCTCTTTATTCAGGACCAGCTCGCTAAATATCCTTCCATTCGGACGCCTTTTTACATCAAGCACAAAATAAAAATTTTCATGCAGAGAATATGACTGTACTGAATTCATCCCGATATCTGCGTCAAGGGCCTCATCTAATAAATAACGCGATCCTTTATCTGCAGACTCGCTTATTTCAAATTTAATGATGCTTTGTTTGAACTGAGGAGAATTATCATTAATATCCTCGATGTTGAGAGTGAATCGATGCAGTTCCAGAGGGTTTTCCAGCACGAGCTCCTGTTTTATGGCGCAGGTCGCTTTCTTTCCACAAAGCGCCTCTCTGTCGATCCTCTCCGCTACGCTCAGCTCTCCGCTGCTCAGATTAATGTCGCAGTAGCGTTTTCTGTTCCCTTCAGTATCAATGCGAGCCTTACGAGACGACAGTCTGCTCACATCGATCCCGAGATCCTTTGCTATATTTCCGATCACAGATCCTCGTTTCATCTCCTCCGAGAAAGAATAGCTCGCGTCTCCAGAAGCGCTGGGCGCCAGCAGCACCAAGAACAAAAGAGCGAGCATCTCAGCAGCTCCGAGCAGCGAGCAGAACCTCCGAGAGATAGATCCAACAAGAGAATAATCCGGTGATGATGGAGAGAGGAGAAATAGAGATGATTAATTCAGACAGAAAAAAAGATCGAAAGGAGTCACCGTCGACGTTTCTCCACAAAGACAAGAAGAGCAGGAGCTCTGAGTGTGACGTCACTATCAGGGTGATGAGGAGTGAGCCATGCAGGGTTTAGCAGGCCAACAGTGACCCTCTGAGTCTAAAACAGCACACTGCAGAACTGTTTTCTGTCCAATACGCTTTATTTAAACTGTATTTATTAAAATACGAAACAAGTTGACTGATCAAAGGTACGACCCCCTATAAATAATCAATATAAGTAAAGACACATCTAAGCAGAATTGTTTGAGGAACCATGAGTTCAGCACCATGGACAGCGACACTACAAGTAAATGAAACAACCGAAATCTTTTCAGATGATAACGTTGTCGTCATCTAAAATTGTCGTGTAAATCGAGGCAAAACTACCAAAAATAAGCTCACAAACCGAAATGTTAAATCAATATCAAGCAACAAGAGATTAGAAGTTAAGAGATTAAAAAAGTTCTCAAACTTGTAAGGCTAAAGTTTCTAAAGAGAAAGTTCAAGCTAAGTAGAAGTCTGAAGAATCCAAAAAAAATGACATGGAACAAGACTGATCGACTAAAGGAAACACGAAACACTAGAATCTAAACACAGCAGCTACAATCAGATAACTCAGCAAAAATACAAAAACAAACAAATAACGTTGCAAGACATAACCTTTAATGCACTTTAATAATTTTTGTTTGTGTGGTACTTCAATATAGCAACAGTTTTGCCAAACAGCATCCAAAAACGATGCATATAATACATATTTCTACACACTAATAGCAAAACCCCAAAATAAAGAATTATTAGATAATAATTAATTTCTAATAAATAATTAGAATTAGTCAACTAAAAAGTCATAGTCTGGGTTATAATAAAGTTTCATAATGTATAATGGTGTAGGATAGAATAGAATCATTTAGAAAATTGACTAAACAATTTACAGAAAATAATTTAGAAAACTTTATTGTAAACTTCACAGAGTATCTTTAAATTAACAGATCATAAAAACGTTTTCTGAAACACAACAGCTTGAAATACATAAAGAGTAGCAATAGATAAGATTAGAGAGTTGCACTTGTTCAGACTTCTTATCATCTGAGTACAATAATTGTGTAGAAGAGACTTACATAAAAAATATATTAAAAAAAACATTAAAATAAAAAAAATTGTAAAATTTTCACAAATTACCTTATAAAAACATTATAGTGTGATGTTATTTAATACTTCATCAGGACCTCAGCTAACTTCCAGTTACAAATAACTCTGTGGTGAATAAAACCAGAAGAAGACTATTCTGTGTATGACATACATTTAACATCTGAACACCAAATGTTGATATAAGAATGTTTGGATGCTTTCTAATGCGAGTTAAATCATTCTAAATTCTTTCAGAAGTTCTTCACAAACATTACCAAGACCAACTTGAAACATTGGAGAGATGAATGAACCCCCAGATCACACCTAATTAAATTTCTTTCTCTGTAAAAATGCAATGCGTTTGCTACATTCCTTATTATTAAGACCAGTAATATCAGAGAATGGATCAGTTCTTCTCCCAATAGCCCTGAGAACAGCAACTCCCAGCTCTCATGTGTAACTCTCATGTGTAGGCCACATTTCATCAACTTGAAGCCTAGACACTCTTCTAACTGCCTTTTTCAAAACAGTGCTTAACTGTCTAGAGGCTGTAAATTCCTCTTTTATTTCAGGAACCCTTAAAAGGCTTTAGGGACTGCAATTTTAACCACTCCTGAAAAAGAGAAATCTTGACAACACCATACTGAAAAACTACAGGCTGATCTCAAGTCTTCATTTTGGGATTAAAAACGGGGCAGAGGTGGAGTTGGTCGTTCTGTGACCGGAAGGTTGGAGGTTCGATCCTGCTAGGTCCCTGTGCAAGTTACTTCACCCACATTGCTCTGTGTATATGTGTGAGACTGGTGAGGTGTGTTTGTTGGTGGGCAGGAGGTCTTATGTGTGGAAAGGCAGCTACATCCTGTCAGACTGCCCCAGGGCAGCTGAGGGCTACCGAGGTAGCTTATGGTGTGAATGAATAATGCTCTAATAATTGTAAAGCGTCTGAGAGCATGAGGAAATGTGGAAATGCTATATATCTAAAAGACTTTATTATTATAATTATTATAATAATATTTATTATTATTATTATTATTATTATTATTATTATTATTATTTTCCCAGCGATGGGTTGCATCCTGATCCGTTTTTAATCTTCTGTAAAGCACTTTAAATTGCCTGCACTGCAAAAAAAACGAAATCCAAGCAAAGCTGAAAACGCTTAAAATTAGATTGAAAATCTTGATTTTCTTAATTTAGGAAGAATCATTTAAACCTTTTGGGTATAGATTACTTAGCTTATTTTGAGAAAACATCACTTACATTTTCTCACTTAAATTAAGAAACTTTGTGAAACTAGCTGGTGATTTTGCCACTGATCTTAAAACAAGAATCTTAAAACAAGAAATTTTGACTCAACATATTCTTATTTCAAGAATGTTAATGATATGTTATTTTAAGAAATCAACATTAAATACTGGTAAAAACACACATCTTGGAACAAGAAAAAAACTGAAATTTAGTTCTAGTCTTCTTAGATCAAGTAAAATATCTAACAATAGGGTAAGAACATTCTTGTAATTCTTGAAATAAGACTCAAATGCTTGTGAAGCAAAAACAGGAAAAAGAGTATGCACTATAAATAAATCATCAGTACCCCAAACCTTAATAACCCATCCACTAACTTTGATGGAAGAGATCTAAACTTGAAAAAAAAAAAACCTCAATCTTCAAACAAGAAAAAAAAATTGAAAAACTCTTCTTCACAGTCACAGCCATTAACCTTTTTTTAAATACAACTAAATAACTAAACAATAGATAAAGACAAATACAAATACTGTTTTTAAATATTTGGTGGTGGCGTCATCTTTGTCAGAGCAAAGGAATGTCACTCACTTAACTAATAAGCTAATCAATAGCACTGCTGCTAGATTACATTCACTACAAAAGATATACTCAATCATAGATTACTTTTGCTATGAAGGGTATTCTCCATTATTTGGATTTAAGTCTACAATCTTTGTCAAATTTAGAGACACCCGTGGTCATCAGAGAGAGGAGGATTCACACAGGAATATCTTACAAGAAAACAAAAATGGACATATCCTTCTGCATTAGACGAGTTTCTGTTAAAGAGTTTTGCAAAACTGAAAAACCCAAAACTTCAGTGCAGTTTACTTTGACATTGGCCTTGAAAAGTTACTCACATTTATGTAGGATTTGCCTGCAATAAAAATTTACATTTAGTTTTAAAGCCTGAATAAGTGATTTATACTGAAAACTTACAAAACATTCCATATATGTTACCCTAATTATTTCCCAAGTATTGTATTCACTATTAACCCATAAAATTTCTAGCAAGCTCCAGGGCCCGCATTTTCTCCTTAAAATGCTCCAAAATTCTGATTTAAACATGAAGAAATTCTGATCACATTTTACCCTGAAAACACTGAAAAAATAAGCAATATACCAGACAAATTCAATAAAACTCAATCTGTAATGAAGTAAGACACACACAATACATGCATGAATTAAATTTGTACAAAACAACAAAGAGCAATGTGAAAAGAATCAACATAGCTCTCAGATTTTCATCAAGTTGATCACTGAATAACAGCTAAACAACAAAGCAAAAACACTGCTATTTTCTCTGATTAATTTATTTGCTTGAAAAAAAAAACTCTAATTCAAACTCTATAATATTCTTGGTCTCTGCAACATTAAAATTTATTCACACACAGATCTGTATTTTTGAAGAAAAAAAAACATTAAAGAGGAGCAGCAAACCTAAATACTCACCAAGCAAAAACCTTTTAAAATGATCCACTACAAAAAACTACAACATTGTTTGTGAAACGATAACAGTTCTAAAACAGTACACTTAATCAAAAACAGGCCTGCTCGAGCTGATAAAATAAATCAAGGGTCACTCAAAATCAGAACTCTCTGCGCTCCTACCTGAAAGGCGCTGCTGGTCTCCGATTCGAGCCCTTCCAAATCATCCGCAGCGGACTGAGTCTTCTTCAGGGTGAGGTCAGAGGTCAGGGTGCCCTCGTTATAAGAGCTGACGAACTTGAAGTCGCTGGTGCGCGAGCCCGTGGTCAGGTACGCGTCATAGTTGTAGATGCTGCGCAGAGTTCCCGCGCCCTCCACCTCCGCGTAATTAGGAGGCAGGTACGCGCTGGGAATGGCTACAGCTCCATCGAACAGCAGTCTGGGCTTTCTCCTGCGACAGAAGCTCACGGCCAGGATGATGATGATGAAGGTCAGGAAGAAGGTGGACACGGACACCAGCGCGACGATCAGATAAAGCGTCAGTTTGGAGCCGCTCTCGGAGTCCTGAGCCGCGTCTTTGAGCTCCGGAACCTCAGCCAAGTTATCCGAGATCAGCAGCGAGAGCGCGCACGTGGCCGAGAGAGAGGGCTGCCCGTTATCTCTCACGGACACGATCAGCTTCTGCTTCATGCTGTCAGACTCAGAGATGTCCCGCTGCGTCCGGATCTCTCCGCTGTGGAGCCCGATGCTGAAGAGTCCTGGATCCGTCGCCGTCACGATCTGATACGAGAGCCACGCGTTCTGACCGGAGTCCGCGTCCACGGCGATCACCTTGGAGACCAGGGAGCGCGCCCCCGCGCCTCTGGGCACCAGCTCGGTCATGAAGGAGCTCGCTGCATCCGGAGAGGGGTACAGGATCTGAGGCCGGTTGTCGTTCTCGTCCGAGATCGAGACGCTCACGGTCACGTTAGCGCTCAGAGGAGGAGAGCCGTTGTCTCGGGCTAACACGAGCACCGTCAGACTCTTCAGCTGCTCGTAATCGAACGGCCTCGCGGCCTGAATGAGTCCGGTGTCTCCGTTAATGGAGAGCCAGGAGGACACCGGAGCGCCGTTCACCTCGGAGGAGGAGAAGAGAGAGTAAACCACGGTGCCGTTCTGTCTCCAGTCCGGGTCTGTAGCGGACACCGAGCAAACAGAGGAGCCCGGTTTGTTATTCTCCGGCACGTGAGCTCGGTAACTGTGCTGCTCGAACACCGGCGGGTTATCGTTGACGTCAGCGACAGTCAGGTGAATGTTCTTCGTGGAAGAGAGCGGCGGAGAGCCCTTATCAGTAGCAGTGATGCTCAGATAATAATCCGAGAGCATCTCGCGGTCTAATTCACCGCTGGTCACCAGAGAATAGTAGTTTTTGATCGAATGAACGAGTTTAAACGGGACGTTTTGCTGAATGGAGCAGCGCACCTGTCCGTTACTCTCCGAGTCTCGGTCCTGAACGTTAATGATGCCCACCTCTGTACCGGCCTCAGCGTTCTCCGGGATGGGGATATTCAGAGAGTTAATCACTATCACAGGAGCGTTATCATTAACGTCCAGCAATTCGATTATTACAGTAGAAAAACTTGCTGATCCCTGACCATCTTTAGCTTGAATCGACAATTCAATTGAGCTCTCTTCCTCATAATCAATGATTCCTTTTACTTTAATCTCTCCAGTAACAGAATTTAAGCTAAATGTCTCCAGAAGATTTTCCGGTAGAGGACCAAACTCATAAGTAACCTCTCCATTCTGCCCCTCGTCAGCATCAGAGGCGCTCACGGTCAGCACTACAGTATCTAGAGGAGAGTTTTCAGGCAGACTGACTTTATAGACGGCCTGACTAAAGACTGGAGCATTATCATTAGCATCCAGCACAGTGACGTGTATGGCTACAGAGCCTGATCTCGGTGGAGTCCCGCCGTCTACCGCAGTCAGGGTTAAACTCACCTCTCTCTGCTGCTCGCGATCCAACTCTTTATTAATTACAAGTTCGCCATGTTTCCTTCCATTCGGACGCGTTTGAACATTTAGAGTTACGTATTCGTTTTTCTGTAACGAATATGACTGAACTGAATTCATCCCGATATCTGCGTCAAGGGCCTCATCTAATAAATAACGCGATCCTTTAAGCGCAGACTCTCTTATTTCAAATTTAATGATGCTTTGTTTGAACTGAGGAGAATTATCATTAATATCTTCGATGTTGAGAGTGAATCGATGCAGTTCCAGAGGGTTTTCCAGCACGAGCTCCTGTTTTATGGCGCACGTCGCTTTCTTTCCACAAAGCGCCTCTCTGTCGATCCTCTCCGCTACGCTCAGCTCTCCGCTGCTCAGATTAATGTCGCAGTAGCGTTTTCTGTTCCCTTCAGTATCAATGCGAGCCTTACGAGACGACAGTCTGCTCACATCGATCCCGAGATCCTTTGCTATATTTCCGATCACAGATCCTCGTTTCATCTCCTCCGGGAAAGAATAGCTCGCGTCTCCAGAAGCGCTGGGCGCCAGCAGCACCAAGAACAAAAGAGCGAGCATCTCAGCAGCTCCGAGCAGCGAGCAGAACCTCCGAGAGATAGATCCAACAAGAGAATAATCCGGTGATGATGGATAGAGGAGAAATAGAGATGATTTCAGACAGAAATAGATCGAAGGCAGCCACCGTCGACGTTTCTCCACAAAGAGAAGAAGAGCTGGAGCTTTGAGTGTGACGTCACTATCAGGGTGGAGAGGATTGAGCCATGCAGGGTTTAGCAGGCCAACAGCGACCCTCTGAGTCAAAAACAATAAACTGCAGAACTTTTTTTCTGCTAAATACGCTCCTAAACTTTATTTATTAAAAGACAAAACAACTTAAGTGACCATAAACATGGCCCACTATAAATAATCAACACAATTAAATACCAATCTAAGATTAAATTCAAGCGCAAACCAGGCTTTCAGCACCATGGACAGCAATGCTGCAAGATATAAAAGAATTGAGACTTTTTTTCAGAATCTTTAAAATTGTCACACGAATCATTGTAAAACTACTCAAAAACAAGCATATTGTATCATAAAATGGAAATGTTGGAGAGTTAAAATAATTTCCCAATGTGTAAAGCTAAAGTAAAAAAAATGTATACGCTGTAATTCTAATCTAACTTTACATTGAATTTGTACATTTAATAGCACAATAGCAGCATGAAGTAAAAGTCATAATAATTTACGATATTTTTCATATAATAACACATAAGGCCTTCATCTAGGAAGCAGTTTGCAGCTAAATATGATGGTTTTTCAACAGCCATGTAGTTAAATACAACATAAAACAGTTATTATCGGAATATGAAAATTACTATTATAAAGCACTGCTACAAATGTTTAAACAGTAAAATTTCTGAACTAATAATGGCAAGGTTGTCCTTTTATACCAAAGAGTAAAAGTAGAATCTAAATAGAAATGTGAAGAATAGAGACATGGAACATCACGAATAGACCAAAGAACAAATGGAACTTGAAAAAATTGGTTTCGAACAGTTCTAAAATGTATTTAAACAACAACAACAGACCCATGAAAATATAACTTTGAATCCACTATCCTTCTTTATTTATCCTGCTCTGCCACCGTTCGGACGTATTCTCCTTGCGCTCCTCACTTAGCACTCAAATCAGCTTTGCTATTTTTTCACTTTTTTCTTTTTTTAAATGTCTATACTATTTTGACAGTGCTATTTCTAATGCTCTGAAAGCAACTGTGAAAAACACTGTGAATACAGTATATCACTTTTTCAATCACTTCTTCAAAGAACTACAGTTCTGGAGACACAGCTACATGCCCTTTGTTCTCAAAGGACAGTGGATTCTAAAGAACAGGACCTGGACAAGAACCAACAACAAGAACAACAAGCTGGTGAGCTCGCTACAGTTTCTCAGAATGCTATTCTGAACCCAGATCAGTGAGGAGAAAGTCCATTACTTTCAAATGAACCATTAATGACTGTGGATGCCGATCTCACCCTGCCAGTCAACAATCAGAGCACACACACATTTCAGAAAGCAGAGGATCAAGAAATAACCCAGGTCCAGCTCATGTCTCAGTGGAGCCGAAGACTCTGATTATTGAGGATTATATAATCCAGGAACTGCGAGGAGCCCAGGGGTTTTGATGTTATTAGCAGAAAAGCTGTTTGGCAAACGAGAAAACAAGTCTCATGTCTAGGCTTTTTGAAAAATTACAAGGTTTTGGCCAGATGTGATTTCAATCACAGGTTTCATCAGAGGTTATAGCCAATAACTGGACGGATATAAACCCGAGAATCCCATTTGAGTGTGATGGAGTTTTGGAGAAATTCTTGCTTCATTATACTGATGTTGGTCAATGGATGGATGTTTTCCAGAGAGCCATCGGACCAAGGCCAAAAATCTTCTATGTGAAGGAAGATGGAGGCTATGTGGAAAGAACATGAGTATGAGGTGTATGTGTGTCAATCGCTTTGAACAATTAGTGGACTGAGCTGGCAGAACCAGAATTTAAAACTCAAAGTGAGAGAACGATAACAGAGACCAGCCCCACTGTTCTGAACAGATCACAAAAGATGTTTGTGACTGAACAGATTGTGACAGTAAAGAAGTACTTTGAATCTTATTCAAAGTTGGTTAAGTTTACACTGAAAATGATGACTGTTACTAGTAGCTAGTTAGGCAGGGGCAGTTAGGGAAATCATGATCCATGCCTGGGTCATTGTGGAAAAACCTATGAAACTGAAAATGGGGATATGGATTAGGAAAAGGTTAGGGAGAGCATAGGATGTTAACTTGTTACTATTTCCTTTCAAATGGCGAATAATAAGAAGAATTCTGAAGTCAAGAAGAAATATAAGAAGATGAAAGGAAAAGCAAGCAAAGTATAAAAAGCTTATTTGTTTTAGACTGTCTGGGATTTATAGTTATCCTGACAAACCTCATAGTGTGCACAGTAGATATTGAATCAGATACATTTCAATTGATGCCCTGTGAGAAAGTAACAAACACTGTAACCTGAATCTCTTGGAATCAAAATTTCCGATTGGGGAATAAAGTGTACAGTCTTGATCAAAACAAGCTTATTATGTCCCGATGGAGAGCTCAAATTGACGAAACCTATTGGAATTGTGTTAATTCTAATGTTTCTTTTACAGAAGCTTCTAAAGCTTTTGGTATCTAATGCGACACACCTGGCTGTACGGTAACAAAAACTAAATTTATAAACCAGTCACAAATTGTTCAAGTGAGATCAATAATAATCAAATGGGCAGGTTATGAAATTACTACTAAACAAACTGGATTGGAATATGACTGTTATCAAAATGGTACCAATAGCCAGGAAATTGTTGCTGAGGAACAGGTAGAAGTTGCACGAGAGGGGCGATTTGCATATCAAAAAACTAGTGAAGACACTGGACTGGTTGATATCTTACCTAAGGGACTAAATAGGAGCATTTTGATTCATAGAGCATTGATCCTTTATTGAATACTGGTGATGGGGAAAGTAAAGTGACACATTGGCATTGTCATTCTCCTCTGAAAATGTCTAATAAAATTACTATCCCTGAGGCTAGTTCAATGTTAATTGGTGAAAATCAAATTGCAAAACAATGCGCCATGTCATCATTCTATCGATATCATAATGACTTGTGCCTTTATCTATATCCAGTGGAAGACTTCTGTTGCGGCCATTTACGGAGTAAAGAATAATATTTGGTTGTTATAATATATTGCATTGTAATATCGTAGAACATTTCCATATATATGTATATTGTCTGAGTTTTGATTGGCTGTTGAACCTCGCGGACTGTGGAGCAGCACAGTCTTTTGACCTGCACCGCGTTTAAGTTAATTTAAAGATAGTTTTTTGTATGTTATACCCTTTTTCTTTTTGTCTTTACTCTTTCAATTAAAAGAACAACAAAAGACAACTCTTGGATTAGCTTTTACTTATTTATGCGTGTGTCGAGTGCAAAGGAACTCCAGTCCAAGAGGTAGTGAGTAAACATGGTGGCGCTCACATCTTAGTCAAAAGACTCGCTCATTGTAGAAGAATTGGGCCAGTACCGGAATTCTCTCCCAAAGCTCCCGAAAGTTTGGAAAAAGGAATGACGAGAATTGCAGAAACTACACTGACTCCGCAGAGCAACAAGCAGATGCAGAGCTAAGTAAACGGGCTAACAGGCTAACCGAGTGCAACTTTAACGGCTAACAGTGGAGGACCGAGGCGGCCGATTGTTTGACGGACAGTCAACTATACTCAAAGCGATCACCTGGGTTCCTGTGAGTAAATGTGTTGACCTTATTAGAGATGCCCGTTGATTCGTTTGGATTTTCTTTTTAGAGTTTGAATAGCCTTTTGTCAATGCTAACATTAGCTTTGCCTGAGGAGAGACGTCATTGCGTTTAATTCGGAACACTGCACATCTAAAAGGGCTCTTTTTTCACGGGTGCTTGTGAATGTCGAAGAAGAGTGAGAAACTGTGTGGATGATTCAAGGAATTTGCGACAGTTTATGTGTGGAGATTAATGAATAAAATAAGATGTCGGACGGAGGCGCAGCTTCGTACGCTGACCACAAGAGGGCGCCAAAGCCCACGGAAAAGGCTGCAGAAGAGAAAATCAGGAGGCTGAAAGGAGAGAGAAAAGGAAAACTGGCAAAGTTAACCAAACAAAAAAATGAGTTGCAGAAATTAAAGGAAGATAAGGACAATGTTCATTTCATAAAGGATCAAGCATTGCTGATGTTTGAAAAATATCTTGGAGAATATGAACGTCTGAACGAAGAATTGTGCGAACTGTTGGATGAGGATGAAAAGCAAATGGACCAAGAAGCTTTTGAGTATAAATACTCAGGGTATAAGCACTTTCTGCAGGAAATAAACGAGTGGATTGCAGACGTTATTAAAGATCCTCAAGAAGAAGAAGATGAAGATGATGGCTCATCACATATTAGTGTATTAAAAGCCAGGTCAGTTGCAAGTTCTTCTTCCACTACTAGTTCTGCAAAGTTGAGACTCAAAGCAGAACGTGAAGCACTGTTAGCAAGAGCTGCAGCAATGAAAAAGAAAGAGGAGATAGAACAAGAAGAACTCCGCTTAAAATTAAAGAAAGAAAAACTGGAAATTGAAACTGAGCTTGCAGCTTCCAATGCCAAATTAAAGGTGTATGAAGAATTTGAAGATGCTTATGAAACAGATAGGTCTATTGAGCTTCAGCCAAGAATCAGAACAGAACTATTGTTTAGTAAACAAAAAAAACTTAAGGCTGCACAAGATAAAGAGCATTATGAGAATAACGAGACTCGCGTTGATGTTTCAAACAGAAGAACAGCTACAAGATTTGGTTCTGCCAGCAGTATACATCAAGATCTTTATGAACGTGCTGGTTCTTTGCCTGGTAGCCTACATGAAGTGTTACAACATCAAAATGAAGTGACCGAGATGCTCATCAAACAGCAGAGTTTGTCTCAACTGCCTCATAGAGACATCTCAATATTTAAAGGAGATCCACTAACTTATAGATCTTTCATAAGAGCTTTTGAGCATGCCATTGATAGAAATACAGAAAACCAACAAGATCGGCTGTATTACCTTGAACAGTTTACCAGTGGAGAGCCGCTTGATCTCGTTCGCAGTTGTGAGCATATGAGACCAGACAAAGCTTACAAAGAGGCAAGAGGATTGCTAGATCGTCACTATGGAGATGAGATCACCATCGCCACAGCTTATATTAAGAAGGCCATGGAGTGGCCTCCAATAAAGTCTGAAGACAGAAAGGGACTGAATGCCTTTGCATTGTTTTTGCTCGGATGTTGCAACACAGTGAATGACGTGGATTATATGGAGGAAATGAACAATCCGACCAACATGAAGTGTATTCTATCCAAACTTTCCTTCAAACTGAAAGAGAAATGGAGAAGCCGTGCTTATGACATTCAAGAGAGAACAAAAAAGAGAGCCAGATTTTCAGACTTAGTGGACTTTGTTTACCATCAAGCAAAAGTTGCAAATGACCCACTATTTGGAGATATCCTGGATTCTCCTTCGGGTGATTCCAAAGGTTTAAAGAAAACCAGCACTGTTAAAACAGAAGCTAAACGGAGCAGTTTTGCAGTCAGCGTTTCTTCGCGAGAAAGAGATGGCAGTAAAGATCATTCAGTGAAGAAAACTGTCACAGTCAAGTCTGTAAGTGCTTTCCAAAGTCCCTGTCTTTATTGTCAGGAGAACCATGCATTGAATATGTGCAACAAGATTCGAGACAAGATTTTGAACGAAAGAATTCAGTTTCTGAAATTCAATGGTCTTTGTTTCGGATGTCTCACAGTAGGTCACATGTACAAGGACTGCAGGAAGAAAGCTTCATGCCCAGAGTGTTCCCTTAAACATCCAGCTATCTTGCATGTAGTGAAAAAGTCCTCTGCATCAGAAGGAACCAGTACAGAGGAAAACACCCAAAGCACAGGTGAAGTCACAAGTGCTCTAGTGTCTGCGGGGTGTGGAACGGATGATGACACTGGGGCCGGGAATAGTGACTGCATACTTCCTATTGTACCTGTGTTGGTAAAACACAAAAAAGGCTCAAAGACTGTCATGACTTATGCTTTCTTGGATCAAGGAAGCACAGCAACTTTCTGCACTGAAGATTTGGCGAAAAAGTTGAACATCAGAGGCAGAAAAACAGAGTTCATTCTTCGCACCATCGCACAAGAACAGAAAGTGAGTAGCTATGAAATTACAGATCTAGAGGTGTGTGGCTTAGAGGAGCAACAATATGTGCAGTTACCAAATGTGTACACTCAACCAGACATACCCGCAAGAAAAGTCAACATTCCGCAGAAGAACGATTTGGTGAAGTGGTCTTACTTAAACCGAGTTCATCTCCCAAAACTGGAAGCAGACATTGGTCTTCTCATTGGGATCAACGCGTTTGAAGCTATGGAACCATGGGAGATTATCAGAAGCCAGAACAGCGGCCCATACGCTGTAAAAACAGTGCTAGGCTGGGTAGTTAACGGTCCGATTAGCAGAGTGAAAGAATCCGATTCTAATGAAAGACTAAGTTTCCTTGTCAATCGCATTTCTGTGATGGAAATTGAAGACATGTTGAGGAGGAATTATAATGCAGATTTTCCAGAAAGACGGTGTGACGACCGGCAAGAAAATTCTCAGCAGGACAAACGGTTCATGCACACTGTGAGTACATCAGCGCAACTTGTGGATGGTCATTTTTGCATTAAACTTCCTCTGAAAGATGACGTGCTTAACATGCCATGTAACCGTGGTATAGCTGAACAAAGGCTTAACCGTTTGAAGAAGAAGTTCAGTAGAAATGCAGATTTCTACCAAGAGTACAAGGCCTTTATGACCAATATACTGGAAAAGGGATATGCAACAAGAGTCCCAGAAGAACAGTTGAGTCGTAGCGACGGACGAGTGTGGTTTATCCCTCACCACGGTGTCTATCACCCTAAAAAGAAGAAGTTGAGAGTTGTCTTTGATTGCGCAGCCACATATCAAGGAGTGTCACTGAACGACAAGTTATTGCAAGGGCCTGATCTTACAAACACCCTCATTGGAGTTTTGTTGAGATTTAGGCAGGAGCCTATCGCCATGATGGCAGATATTGAGTCCATGTTCTACCAGGTGCGGGTTCCCGACACAGATGCTGATCTGCTGCGTTTTCTATGGTGGCCAGAAGGTAATCTGACCACAGAAGCAGTTGAGTACAGAATGTGTGTTCATCTTTTTGGCGCTACATCGTCTCCTAGTTGTGCTTCATATGCCTTGAGGAGAACAGCAGAGGATACAGCAACAAAGACTATGCCAGAGACCACACAAACAGTTCTCAGAAACTTCTACGTTGATGACTGTCTGAAGTCAGTCGCCACAGAAAGCCAAGCCATTGTCCTTGCAAAGGAGTTGATGATGCTATGTGACCATGGTGGTTTTCGCTTGAACAAGTGGATCAGCAACAGTAGGGTCCTGTTGTCTTCAATACCCGACCATGAAAAAGAAGCTGGAGTCAAGGATCTGGATTTAGAGAATGAAGCTCTACCAGTAGAAAGAGCACTAGGTGTACAGTGGTGTACTAATTCAGACGCCTTTCAGTTCCTCATACACTTGACAGATAAGCCATGCACAAGACGAGGCATTTTATCCATCATCAGCTCAGTATACGATCCAATGGGGTTTCTTGCACCACTCATTCTACCGGTTAAGCTCATCCTGAGAGACCTTTGCAAGCAGAAACAAGGTTGGGATGACGAAATCCATGGAAGGCCACGCAATACATGGTTGCATTGGTTAATGCATCTTGACAAACTTAGAGAGCTGAGGGTCAGCAGATGTTTAAAACCTGCCAAGTTTGGACCAACCAAGACTGCTCAAATCCATCATTTCTCAGACGCCAGTCAGGATGGATATGGCACTGTGTCATATATCTTGTTGACAAACAACCAAGACGAGAAGCATGTATCCTTTTTGATGGGGAAGTCCAGAGTTGCTCCACTCAAGCAAGTTACAATCCCTAGGATGGAACTGACAGCAGCAATGGTGGCGGTCAAAATAGATCAGATGCTAAAGAAAGAGCTCGACATTACAATAATGGAGTCAGTTTTCTGGACGGACAGTACGACTGTACTGAGGTACATTGAAAATGATGCTCTTCGTTTCAAGACATTTGTAGCAAACAGAGTTTCATTTATTAGAGAAGCGACAACACCTTCCCAGTGGAAGTACGTTCAGTCCTTGCAAAATCCAGCAGATCAGGCGTCAAGGGGCTTGAAAATTGAGAGTTTCTTAGAAAGCAAGAGTTGGTTTCAAGGACCTCGTTTCCTCTTAAATGAAAGCGAGTGGCCAGATAGACCTGAACAGCATACCTACTTAATGGAGGATGACGTCGAAGTGAAGACATCTGCTGCAGCATCATGCATAAATGACAATGAGCATAAGGATCCGGTAAACCACCTTGTTGAGTATTATTCCAGTTGGTACAAGCTTAAAAAGGCCACAGCCTGGATTCTGCGCCTAAAGGAAACATTGCAACATCTAAGTGAAAAACGGAAAGAGTTGAAACAGCTTCTGTTACAATCTGAAAGAGACCCAGAAAAGCGCAAATCTATGGTTGAACAGCAGATGGCGATACATAAGAAGAACCTAGAAAAGCAAACTCTCACAAGTCAAGACCTATTGAGAGCTGAGACAGAGTTGATAAAGTATAGTCAGAAACAAACTTATGTGGAAGAGATTAAAGCACTTCAACAAGGTGTAACTCAGGTTAAGAGAAATAGCTCAACTTTCAAACTAGATCCATACTTGCAAGATGGTGTGCTGAGAGTTGGAGGACGTTTAAATAAATCAGCAATGCCTGAAAACACCAAGCATCCTGCCATTCTGCATAAACATCACAGAATATCTCACCTCATTCTCAATCACATCCATCAAGAGACTGGTCATGGAGGGCGAAACCACGTGTTAGCCAGACTGCGACAACAGTATTGGATACCAAGAGCTAATGCCGCTGTGAGAAGAGTGATCTCAAAATGTATTCTCTGTCGAAGGCTGCATGCAAAAACAGGAGAGCAGAAAATGGCGGATTTGCCAGAAGATCGTCTTCTACCTGACAAACCACCCTTTACGAACACGGGTGTGGATTATTTTGGTCCATTTGAGGTCAAGAGAGGACGTATTAAGGTCAAACGTTATGGAGTGTTATTTACATGCTTAACTGTCAGAGCTGTGCATATTGAGGTGTCCTATTCTCTGGACACAGATTCCTGTATTAACGCCATACGCCGTTTTCAAGCCAGAAGGGGTCAAGTAACCATTATTAGGTCTGACAATGGCACAAACTTTGTTGGCGCCGAACGGGAACTACGAGAAGCGTTGACAAAGTTTGATCAGGCTCGCATAAGTGAAGCGTTGATGAGAAAGGGGGTGCAGTGGATTTTCAACCCACCGTCTGCTTCACATCACGGTGGCATTTGGGAGCGTCAAATCCGCACAGTGAGAAGGTTGTTGAGCTCTCTTTTGAATCAACAGCAAATAGATGATGAAGGGCTGCAAACTCTCCTTTGTGAAGTTGAGAGCATCATCAATGGAAGACCCTTAACTATGAACACAGACCATCCCAGCGATCTAGAGCCTCTGACGCCAAACCATTTACTGTTACTGAAAGCGCAGTCCAGCATTCCACCTGGTGTGTTCGATAAGGATGACGTGTATTCTCGTCGTCGTTGGCGACAAATACAATACCTCGCAGATTTGTTCTGGCGTAGGTGGATACAAGAGTACCTGCCTCTCTTGCAGGAGCGGCAAAAATGGCACACTCTAAGGAAAAGTTTCAAGATTGGAGATGTTGTCATCGTCGCTGAGCCATCCTTACCAAGAAACTCCTGGATAATGGGAAGAATCCTCAACGTTATGGCAGATTCCAAAGGAGTTGTGAGGAGTGCTGAAGTTCAGACGAAAAGAAGCGTCATTCACAGGCCAATAACAAAACTATGTTTACTTCTGGACGAAGACTGAAGATTGAAAAAAGGACTTTGAAGGCAGAATGCCTGTTAAACAGTCTTGCAATACTTTATTGTGATTAGCTGTAAATAGAAAATAATACTTTTTTTTTTTTTTTTTTTTAGAAAAATGTTAGCATATTGATGTAAATGGCTCCAATTTCAGTACAAGTTAATAATTGATATGCTAAAGCCTAATCAATTAGGGGCCGGTTGTGTTGCGGCCATTTACGGAGTAAAGAATAATATTTGGTTGTTATAATATATTGCATTGTAATATCGTAGAACATTTCCATATATATGTATATTGTCTGAGTTTTGATTGGCTGTTGAACCTCGCGGACTGTGGAGCAGCACAGTCTTTTGACCTGCACCGCGTTTAAGTTAATTTAAAGATAGTTTTTTGTATGTTATACCCTTTTTCTTTTTGTCTTTACTCTTTCAATTAAAAGAACAACAAAAGACAACTCTTGGATTAGCTTTTACTTATTTATGCGTGTGTCGAGTGCAAAGGAACTCCAGTCCAAGAGGTAGTGAGTAAACATGGTGGCGCTCACAACTTCACTAAAGGAATATATGGGTCCACATTGGATTTTTGCTTTTGATTTTGCTGTAAAAACACAGAAGCTAATCCTGTCGTGTTTATTACAACTCAATTTATAGAAAGTATGAGGGAGACAATAGCTGATATAGTTACCACAGCGTGGGAATTGGTCTCAGTTGGTTGGAACGTGATAACTAAATGGGCTATAGTAATTGTTAGCTTACTAGGAGCTGGTCTTTTATTGACATTTGTAATCAAGGGTTTCAAATGTTGTGTGGTATCAAGACAAATGCACAATACCCGTTAAACTGCAAAGCATAGGAAGATCAGAATTGATACAGAATTGATAATTGAATCTGGATGATAGAATTTGGAGAAACAGCAACATCTTTTAAATTGATTCTATAAAAAAATTGCTGTTTGGGGGTGTTGCCTTTTGTTTTTACTATTGGTGGACTAGGGGCTGCTGGGAGGGTCTAAATAGGGGGGATAACTCTTAGTTAAGACTGGTTCGTGTCTGTGCTGTTATTTGGTAACTGATTAACATGGCTAAACACCAAGAGGAACGGACATCTCTCCAAGATGTCAGCAGCAAAGATATGGTAAGCCACCAAAAGAATAGTAGACGATGTGTGTATTGTAGGAACATTTCAAGTGTTATAAAATTTGTGTTTGGTGATCTAGTCACTGTTTGTTGTTGTCATTGTTGCTTGACTAGTCAGATTGAGATGAAAGATCTGTCTAGCATATATTTTAGACATGCTGGATACTGTTCTAAAACAGTTATGAAACTAGATTATACCAGAGATGATTACTTTAAACAAGCAGACTATTGCCTGCTGTCCTTGAAAGGATGGTCAATTGCTGAGGAGTTCACAGCTCTCAAAACACATAATGTGATTGAAACGCAATATATAGCCAAATGTCTGACTAATCCGTTTGATTTTCTTACCCAAGAGGGATGGGGTAATGTGTTAGGATTTCTGTTCAGAAAACGTGATGATTCTGGAAGACTCGAGTATTGTTTAATGTAATCTGTCATTTATGTCTGCAGATCTTAGTTCTTATGAGATGTTAACTCAAGAGATTTCCAAGAAATGAATTTGGTTTGCAATGAATGGGGAGAAAAAAAAGAAGCTGTAGCAAGAGGAAAGGACTGTGGAGACTATGTCACAGTTGAGGCAGACTCCAAAGAGTTCCTATCTGAATTGGAACACTACTTTTATGAATTGGCTGGACAGATCAAATATTTATAATTTGAATATCATTCTTCATTGAATGATTTTAACTGATTTGGTGGAGGAAGGCTACCTCACCTACCATCTTTATGAAATTAATAAAGATTTTGTCACTCCCAAAACTAGGATTATTAGGTATAAGATTCAACACAAGGATCACAGAAGCAGGGAGGTACGCTGAGGTAGTAGACCTCAAGAGCTGGAAGATCCTGCTATTGTTATTAATTGTCAAATGGCAACCACAAGTAAAAAGAGAAAACTGTCTCATTCATGTGGTATAAGTTAAATGGTTTGACCCAGTTCACCCCCACACGGTCTGTAAAAGGGTATGACCCAAATGTTGTGAATGTTGACCTGAATGTTGGCATGTGTAGAACTGGATCTTGTGAGAAGGGTGGAGATGCTCACAAAACAGAGCCCTACTACAAAAGCAGAGCTACTGTCATGGTATGCATCAGTCTTTCAAGGGTTAGGGCAATTCCCAGGATTGCATCACATACACACTGATCCTAAAGTCCCTCCTGTCATACATGGAGGAAGCAAGATACCTTTTGCAGTTCACGATCGACTACATGCAACTCTCGATGACCTGTAAAAAAGGAAGGTCATAAGCAAAGTCTTCAAAACCAACAATGGGTGAGCAGTCTGTGCATCACAGAGAAGAAAAATGGAAACTTGAGAGTCTGCCTGGACCCCAGAGACTTAAATCAAGCAATCCAGCGACAGCATTACAACATACCCACCTTAGAGGACATAAGACACAAGCTTGCTGGGAAGAATCTGTTTACCATTCTTGATGAGAAAGGTGGTTACTGGCAAATTAAGCTGTATGGGGAGTCAGCAGACCTCTGCACATTTAACACACCATGGGGCAGGTATTGTTTTAATCGAATGCCATTCGGTGTAAAATCAGCAAGTGAAGTTTTTCAGCGAGTGAACACTGAGTGTTTTGGGTACAATGAAGGTGTTGTTATGGTGGCTGATGACATCATGGAATGACAAGATATCTGTCACAATACATACCTGATGAAGCATCAATAACTGCACCACTCAGATTGCTGCTACAGAAAGATATAGACTGGCAATGGCATCCAGAGCAACAGCAAGCTTTAGAACAATTGAAAAAAGCCATAATAGCGGCACCTGTTCTCAGACATTTTGACCCAAAGCTGAGCATAGAGGTGCAGGCAGATGCTTCAAAAGATGGTCTGGGAGCCACATTGATGCAAGAAAAGCAACCAATAGCGTACGCTTCAAGAGCATTATCATCTGCAGAGAAGAACTATGCGCAGATCGAAAAAGAGCTTCTGGCCATAGTTTTTGCATTGAAAAAGTTCCACCAGTACGTTTATGGTGTGCCTATTAGAGTCCAGTCAGATCATACACCCCTTGAGGCAATAGTATCAAAGCCCATTGGAGCAGCACCAGCACGTCTACAAAGAATGTTACTTCAACTGCAGAGGTATGACATCAACATTGTATACACTCCAGGCAACCAAATGCTAATAGCAGACACCCTCTCTAGAGCATTCCTACCGTCAGAAGAGGAAGAGGGTTTAGACCTGAATGATGAGAAAGTCATCTATGATGTGGAGAGAGAATCACATGACGGAGACATCATGGAGATGATCCAAACAATGCAGTCGGATACAGAACTTGATCAGCTCAGGCAACTTCACTTACAGGGTTGGCCTGACAGGTTGGCCTGTGCAAGCATACTGGCCAATTAGAGAAACGATAAGCATCCAGGATGAACGGCTCATGAAAGATGAGAGAATCATTATACCTAGTGCATTGAGGTCTGAGGTTCTAAAACGACTTCATGTAGCACATCAAGGTATACAGTGCTCATTGGCACATGCCAGATCATGTTTTTACTGGCCAGGTTTTACTCAAGCAGTTCACATTATGGTAGAGTCCTGTAACATATGCCAGCAAAATCAGCCAGACAATCAAAAAGAGCTGTTAATGTCACACCCAGTTCCAGAATGACCATGGCAGAAGTTGGCTGCTGACATTTTTGATTATAATGGACGCCCATTTCTTCTGGTTGTGGATTACTTTTCAAAGTATCCAGAAGTTCTTCAGTTGAAATACAAAACATCAGCATCCATTATAGCAGATTTCAAAGCAGTTTTTGTGAGACATGGAGTACCAGAGATTTTAATAGCTGACCATGTTCCATTTGCTAGTGCTGAAATGCCAAAATTTGCTTGTGAATGGAGTTTTAAAATCATTCATTCCAGCCCAAACTACCCTCAGTCCAATGGTATGGCTGAGAGGACCATACAGACTGTAAAGGCTATGCTGAAAGCGGCTACTCAATCAGGTGCTGATCCTCACCTTGCATTGTTGACGCTGAGAAATACACCCATCACTGGTCTCAAGTACTCTCCTGCTCAAATACTCATGGGTAGAGTTCTACGTTCTTCATTGCCGACGAGCAACAAAGTTCTCGCACCATCTACTCCAAATTGGATTCGTTCCGATTTGCTGTATCATCAATCACAGCAGAAGCAGTGGTATGATAAAACAGCCACTCCACTTTCATCCCTGATGAGAGGAGAGAGGGTATACATGAGAATCAAGAACACATGAAAACCAGCCACGGTTGTCAGAATCCGTGATGAGCCACGTCAGCACGTCATCAGGTACCATCTATTGGAGAAACAGATGACATCTCAGGTTGAATATTTCGACGGCTTATGAGACTGAAGTGGACTGTTCCATGTACAATGATAGTGAGCAGCATGGTCACAAGGAAGCAGATTCTGTAAAAGCTGAGTCAGCTCAAAATGCTGAAGAAAGATCCGTTCCAGTTTACAAACCAACAAAAGTGGGACGTCTAGTCAGACGACCAGCTTGGCTAAAAGAACTAATAATTAGTCAATAACTAAAGTCAATAACTAAGCACAATATTTTGAGTGTACAGCCTAAAGTTGGTAATACTGGTTCAGAATAAGTATTAAACAATGTTATATTTGGATTGTGATTTATTAAAAGCTAAGAAGGGGGATGTGGTATAAGTTAAATGGTTTGACCCAGTTCACCCCCACACGGTCTGTAGAATGGTATGACCCGAATGTTGTGTATATGAGTCTGTGATTAGGACAGGTGTGTGTGTGAGTTCAGTAAAAAGTGTAAGCGTTAAAACCTGGTCTGCATGTGTGCTTATTGTTGTCTACATGAACAACACAACAATTCGGATCAATTCCAGGCAAAAATGTCAAGGGGGCTGTTGGAATATGTGTCATTATGCCTTCTATTGAAGTGCTGAGTGTTTCCTGTGGCTGACTTGACCACAGACCATTTTTCATTGTATTGAAACTTAATCAGGAAGGAGGAAGTCTGTGGCCAGCCTGAACACAGTGTGTGTACGAACAGAACACAGACGTTCTATATCAAAGAGGAGTCAACCCCTAGTCTCCAGCTCTTCTCCTAATCAACTCGCATGTACTCCAGCATTTATGTGTGAAGAAAAGCAGTTTCTGAATTTGTTTTTGTCTTGGCTCTACAAATAGAGTTTTGTAACCTTTACCTTTGTTTTGTAAGACTTTTTGGATGGATGAGGAGGAAAACCAAGACAAGAGATATATTGCAATAAATTGTTAGAGTACAAAATTTAAAAAGTCCAAACTGTTGGTTCTCACTATGTCACGTTAAAATAGATGCTCCATGGCTTCAAATGGTTCCAGCAGAAGAAAAATGAAGCCTTTCACACAGAAAAATAAGTATTTATGCATATAAAGCAGACAAACAAAAAAACACCAATGCACCAAGTAAAATTGAACTCAACCACACACACGCAAACACACAAGCACTTGACTTGAGGTCTTCCTATTGCACGCACACTCGCACGCACTCAATGAGACTTTATGTTCTCGGTTCAAAACATTAGCATAGGCACGTTTTTAATGTACAACGCACGTATACGTGCACACACGAGTCCAGGTAGACCAAAAAAGTTGCACGCAGAGGCGAGAGAGCTCTCACACAGGCTCGCGCCCAAGAGTGGAGGCACTGTGAAAGCGTCACAAAGTCCACTGCAGAGAGGAAGGTGGATTGCTCGCACTCCTAACTGATGGTTCATGTGAGTAAATCAAGAGGACTACAGCCAAAAACTGAAAAGATCCTGCTCTGCACCAGCATGTCAGAGCTCACTTATTTGATGTGGCACCGGAGGGAAGAGTCACTGTCACACGTTGCTGTCTCTGCAGAAGAGACTATTATAATTGCCAACTATTACCCAGCAGCCACAGAGTTCCTACTTCCTGGATGAAGTTCACGCACACGAGGAGGCGCTTCAGATGACGCATCTCTAGCACATCGAATGACTAGTACAGGGGTGTCCAACGTCGATCCTGGAAAGCCACTGTCCTGCATATTTTAGTTGCAACCATGCTGTAGTATGCATACTACTCTACTTCAGCCAATCAGAGGACCATAATTAGTGCCACAGGTGTGTTTCATGATGGTTGAACCAAAAATGTGCAGGGCTTTGGCTCTCCAGGACCGACGTTGGCCACCCTTGGACTAGTGCTTAAATACAGCCCCCTATGCAATGATATGGTTGTTGATTCCAATCAAACAACCGATTGCGTCCAATCTACCCCAGCAAATGCCTCGAGTGGCTCCACTCTGCTATAAAGAATGAGAAAAAATTCTCACAGGAATATCTCACAGGAAAACAAAATCATGCAAAATCGTGAACAACAATTTAAGTCGCAAAATAGATGCTTTTTTCTGCATCGAGTTTTTGAGCAGAACTGGAAATCTGAACCCAAAACTTCATATTTCAAGTTTAATCAGTTTGTGTTTTTCCAGTTCACGTCCCAATCGATTACTTTAAAGATTAGTTATTTGGATTTGACTCCCTCCCCATTTATGGGGATTTTACAATTCCAGTCCATTACATTACAGCACATTTCTGGCTCCAGGGCCCATATCCTGACAAGGCTTAACATTTCAACATAAAACCTGTAAAAATCAAGGAGGCTCCAGGGGACATATTTTATACTTAAAATGCTCAAAAATGTAAAATAAAATCTGTTAACAACCCAGGAGGTTCCAAGCCCAACATTTTACCCAGAAAATGCTACTAAAAAATACTTCAATAAACACTGAAGAAATCGGGAGGCTCCGCAACCAATATTTTCTATTTAAAATGTTCAACATTTCAACATATCCAGGGCCATTAATTTAACCCTGGTAATGCTCCTAATATCTACATAAAAAAAATAATCCAGGAACCTCCACGTCCCACATGTTACCCTGAAAATACTTCAAATTCAACATAAGACCTGAAAAAAAAATCAATGAGGCTCTAGGGACCATGTTTTACTTTGAAAACACTCTAAAATGCAACATAAAAACCTAAAACAATTCAGGAAGCTTCAGAGCCCTTATTTTAGTCTGAAAATGCTCAAAAACAAACAAACAAACATAAAACCTGAAAACAAATTCCAGGAGACCCCAGAGTGTAATTTATCCTGAAATTCCCCCAAAAGTCAACGTTATGCCTGATAAAATCAATGAGGCTCCAGGGCCTACATTTTATCTTAAAACATGAACCCTGAAAAAAAGCAGAAGGCTCAGGGCCAACATTTTATTCTTAAATTACCTCAACAATAAACATAAAACCTGAAATATTTCAGTAAGGGCCCATGGTTTATTCTTAAAAGGCTCATAAATTCAGCATTATAATTAAAAATCAAGGAGACTCCAGTACCCACACAGTAAAAAAAAAGTACATATAAATTTGATGAGCATTTTACTGTTATTTTTTAACTATGCATTGCATTGCATTGCATATGTGTCAGGAGAGCAGCAACACTATCAGCTTACAAAAAGCAACTGAAAACTCTTCTCTTCCGGGAACACCTGCTATAAAAAAAAAACTCTTCCTCTGTCTATTTTCTTCCTGCTATGGTTTTTTTAAACAGCTGATACAACTTCTATTACGAGCAAGCTGAGATAGACTTTGACTGTGTAACATATTGTAGATTGTCTCTCCTCTTCTGTAAGTCGCTTGTAAAATGTAAATGTAAATGTAAATGTCTGCCTTATTTGTTCGTTTTGATATGACTCGGATTTAGTTGTATTTGTGGAGATAATATCACTGACTGTCTCTATTCACTTGCTTTTTAATATTTTTGGTCGCAGTATAACATACTTTTAGTGTCATTTAATTCCAGATAAGTTATTGCTTTAGAAATATTAAGCAGCTAGATCTGTTGTAAATGAATTACATTTGACTTGTTTTAGACAGTAGAATGGGTCTGAAATTATGGATGTAGAATCGGTCTGACAATATGGATGTGAAGAAAAAAACTTGTTAATTTAACATTATTTCTTTCTTTTTGGCCAGTGAGTGAGGTTTGGAGGAGACAGATGTTATGAACAAATATTGAATTAATTTGATATTCTCTAGACCCTTGATGACTGAAAAGGTATTATACAACATTTATGACTTTTTAAAGGTGTATGTTTGTATGCCATACAACGTAGATGTAGGCAATGCCATAACTCAAGTTTACCATTAGCGGCACTGTTGAAACTTCAACCGTGGATTGAAATCAACAGAAGTAGGGACTGGGTGGATATTATTTACTCAAAACGTTTTTTTTTTCGGTATATTTTTTAGATCATTCAAATGTCTATCTGTCGATTTGTAGGAATCTTTCGTAGTGACTGTTTCTTTTTCTCACTTTATGTATCCAATGCCTGAAGAAGGAGAGCCAACATCAAAGGTCAGTTTCAATGAAAAATTAGACTGCAAAAAAAAAAACTCGCAAACATACTTTCTAAAATTTGGACTCATGAACATCAGATCTCTTAGCAAAAAAGCTGTGATGATAAATGAATTAATCTCAGAACCTAATCTTGACATACTATGCTTAACTGAAACCTGGCTTACTCTAAGCGACGATTTTGGATTAAATGAAGCAACACCCAGAAATTACTATTCTAATCATTAACCATGCTCAATTCGTTGTGATGGGGCTGTTGCTTTGGTTGACTTGACCAAAGTTTGGTCAGATGAAACACAGATGTTCTGCATAAAAAGACTGCAAATCTGGAGGTTAATGCTCTTTCTTACATCACCTTACACCCACACCAGCAGTTGGGTGTGACAGAGGGCACCGTTCTGAATTTGTTTTGTCTTGGATCTACAAATAGAGTTGTGTACCCAATTTACTTTTGTTTTGTACTTTTTAAAATGTATGTAATAAATTTTATTTACAACTTTCTCTTTCTTTGTGGATATTTGACTTCTTTGTGTAGACATTGATCTTCATTTCTACACGGGTGTTCTCCCTGTGATCGTGTGGGTTTTCTCCGGGTGCTCCGGTTTCCCCACAAGTCCAAAGACATGAGATATAAGTGAATTGAGTAAGAACGATTGCCCATAGTGTTAAAGAGTGAATGTGTGTGTGAATGTTTCCCAGCGATGGGTTGTGGCTGGAAGGTCTCAGATTGTGTCGCTGATATCAATGATAGAGCACCGAAGCTATGGAACAAACTCCCGGACGTTGTCCGGAGCTCAGCTACGCTCTATAGCTGTTTAATATTGCATTAAATTAATTGGCGTGGATTTGTCCAAAAGGATATGGTGTCTGAGCGCTATAAACATACAAACTGTTGAAAAAAACAATGTGGTTCAATGTGCCTATATAACCTATCCGTGTACTTTATTACTCACCCCACTGCTGATGCTGATCACCGGTTTGTCTTAGTTTCTGTTTTAGATCTTAAGTTTGTATATTCTTTATGCTGGGGAGTTGACTAGCATCTGCCTCAGTCAGCAAGGCTCCCAGGGGCCTCACAGAGGGAACTCCTCTTTACTCTACCTGATCGTCACTAGGTAGATGGATTGATTGATTGATTGATTGATTGATTGATTGATTGAATGAATGAATGAATGAATGAATGATTGATTGAATGAATGAATGAATGAATGAATGAATGATTGAATGAATGAATGAATGAATGAATGAATGAATGATTGATTGATTGAATGATTACTTCAGCTTTGAAATAAGAGGAATTCATAAAAAACTAAGTTGCTTTAATCAGTTTCTTGCAGAGGGTAAGTGATCCATTTATATAGTGTTTATTGTAATTTCACAGAGGTAATTAATAAAAACAGTAATGTTTTTTTGAATATTTCCGAAGATTAATTTCATACATTTTTGTGTCACAAACCAACATTTGTTTAAGGTACCAGGAATCAAAACTGTTTTTTTCTGTTATTCAGTTGACAAACTGCAATTAATATCTGTTTTAACATTGACAGGATCATCAACGTGCCCGTTTTCAGTCAACGTAGATACAGACACACTGTGTTTAACTTCAAAAAACAGTGAGGACAGTGAAGACAGGCTTTCTAAAGAGATTTAGAAAAGATGAAGACCTTGCTTTACAAACCTCTGATGCCGAAGATGTGATTCCTTGCAAATTTATACAAATTGAGCTTTAGAAAAAAATTATTATACTTCTTTAGGCACATAAATGGTTCTGATCTTTTTCTTTTTTTCAATAGTATGCAGCTAAAAAATCTTACAAGATTACCCTTAATATGACGAACCTGATTAATAAACTACAATGTTTTGGTAAAAAAAAACTTTAATTTTAGTATATTAATATAACTATAAATAGAACCTGTACACATTTAAAATATGCTTTTACTTTACAAATAATTACCTATATATTTTACGGCCGTGTGTGTAGTAGTACTGGAAATGTACCGGAAATTTATAGAATTTTCCGTTTCTTAAATAAAGGGAATGTCGTAAAAACGGAAAATGTACCAGTAATCTTCTGCCAGTACTTTACCCGTTTATTACGGATTTTTCGTAAGATTTTTTTACAATGCACAGAAGTACTTGCCAAGCAAAACCCTAAAAAATAAAAGAAATAATTGTTGCGAAAACCATTAAGTTTTCACTAATGCATGAGTGTACATTGTGAGACTTACAAGGTTTTAAAATGCTTCACAGGTCGAAAGTACAACAATATTTGTGAGACTTTGACAGCTCTACCACATTAAGCTTAAACAAACAAACACCAAAACTAAAAACAGACCTGCACGAGCTGAGATACAATGCTGTAAAATAAATCACACGAATCACTCAAAATCAGAACCCTCTGCTCTCATACCTGAAAGGCGCTGCTGGTCTCCGGTTCGAGCCCCTCCAGATCATCCGCAGCGGACTGAGTCTTCCTCAGGGTGAGGTCAGAGGTCAGGGTTCCCTCGTTATAAGAGCTGACGAACTTGAAGTCGCTGGTGCGCGAGCCCGTGGTCAGGTACGCGTCATAGTTGTAGATGCTGCGCAGAGTTCCCGCGCCCTCCACCTCCGCGTAATTAGGAGGCAGGTACGCGCTGGGAATGGCTACAGCTCCATCGAACAGCAGTCTGGGCTTTCTCCTGCGACAGAAGCTCACGGCCAGGATGATGATGATGAAGGTCAGGAAGAAGGTGGACACGGACACCAGCGCGACGATCAGATAAAGCGTCAGTTTAGAGCCGCTCTCGGAGTCCTGAGCCGCGTCTTTGAGCTCCGGAACCTCAGCCAAGTTATCCGAGATCAGCAGCGAGAGCGCGCACGTGGCCGAGAGAGAGGGCTGCCCGTTATCTCTCACGGACACGATCAGCTTCTGCTTCATGCTGTCAGACTCAGAGATGTCCCGCTGCGTCCGGATCTCTCCGCTGTGGAGCCCGATGCTGAAGAGTCCCGGATCCGTCGCCGTCACGATCTGATACGAGAGCCACGCGTTCTGACCAGAGTCCGCGTCCACGGCGATCACCTTGGAGACCAGGGAGCGCGCCCCCACGCCTCTGGGCATCAGCTCGGTCATGAAGGAGCTCGCTGCTTCCGGGGAGGGGTACAGGATCTGAGGCCGGTTGTCGTTCTCGTCCGAGATCGAGACGCTCACGGTCACGTTAGCGCTCAGAGGAGGAGAGCCGTTGTCTCGGGCTAACACGAGCACCGTAAAACTCTTCAGCTGCTCGTAATCGAACGGCCTCGCGGCCTGAATGAGTCCGGTGTCTCCGTTAATGGAGAGCCAGGAGGACACCGGAGCGCCGTTCACCTCGGAGGAGGAGAAGAGAGAGTAAACCACAGTGCCGTTCTGTCTCCAGTCCGGGTCTGTAGCGGACACCGAGCAAACAGAGGAGCCCGGTTTGTTATTCTCCGGCACGTGAGCTCGGTAACTGTGCTGCTCGAACACCGGCGGGTTATCGTTGACGTCAGCGACAGTCAGGTGAATGTTCTTCGTGGAAGAGAGCGGCGGAGAGCCCTCATCAGTAGCAGTGATGCTCAGATTATAATCCGAGAGCAGCTCGCGGTCTAATTCACCGCTGGTCACCAGAGAATAGTAGTTTTTGATCGAAGGAACGAGTTTAAACGGGACGTTCTGCTGAATGGTGCAGCGCACCTGTCCGTTACTCTCCGAGTCTCGGTCCTGAACGTTAATGATGCCCACCTCTGTACCGGCCTCAGCGTTCTCCGGGATGGGGATATTCAGAGATTTTATTATAATTATTGGAACATTATCATTGACGTCACTCACGCTGATTTGCGCATTTGAGTAAGAGGTTAAACCTGCTCCATCTTTAGCTATTATGCGCAGACTAAACGATGCTTCTTCTTCATAATCTATTTCTCCTTTAATTGTGATGTCGCCTGACTTTCTATCGATGTGAAATAATTGTTTGTAATCCTCTACAATGTGCCCGAGCTCAAAGCTGACCTCTCCATTCTGCCCCTCGTCAGCATCAGAGGCGCTCACGGTCAGCACTACAGTATCTAGAGGAGAGTTTTCAGGCAGACTGACTTTATAGACGGCCTGACTAAAGACTGGAGCATTATCATTAGCATCCAGCACAGTGACGTGTATGGCTACAGAGCCTGATCTCGGTGGAGTCCCGCCGTCTACCGCAGTCAGGGTTAAACTCACATCTCTCTGCTGCTCGCGATCCAACTCTTTGTTTAAAATCAACTCGGCATATTTTTCTCCAAATGAGTTCACTTCCACGGATAAAACGAAATATACATTAGATTGAATAGAATAGCTTTGAACAGAATTCTCCCCAATATCTGCATCATTAGCTTCCTCCAGTAAGAAGCGTTTGCCTTTGACCGCGGACTCCGTGATCTCCAAATTAATCACATCTTTAACGAAATACGGCGTGTTGTCATTTATGTCCAGCACGCGAAGACTGATTCGGTGTAATTCCAGAGGGTTTTCCAGCACGAGCTCCTGTTTTATGGCGCACGTCGCTTTCTTTCCACAAAGCGCCTCTCTGTCGATCCTCTCCGCTACGCTCAGCTCTCCGCTGCTCAGATTAATGTCGCAGTAGCGTTTTCTGTTCCCTTCAGTATCAATGCGAGCCTTACGAGACGACAGTCTGCTCACATCGATCCCGAGATCCTTTGCTATATTTCCGATCACAGATCCTCGTTTCATCTCCTCCGGGAAAGAATAGCTCGCGTCTCCAGAAGCGCTGGGCGCCAGCAGCACCAAGAACAAAAGAGCGAGCATCTCAGCAGCTCCGAGCAGCGAGCAGAACCTCCGAGAGATAGATCCAACAAGAGAATAATCCGGTGATGATGGAGAGAGGAGAAATATAGATGATTTCAGACAGAAATAGATCGAAGGGAGTCGCCGTCGACGTTTCTCCATAAAGAGAAGAAGAACTGGAGCTTTGAGTGTGACGTCACTATCAGGGTGGAGAGGACTGAGCCATGCAGGGTTTAGCAGGCCAACAGCGACCCTTTGCGTCAAAAACAGCACACTGCAGAACTGTTTTCTGTCTAATACGCTTTATTTAAGCTTTATTTATTAAAAGACAAAACAAGTTAACTGATCAAAAGTACGACCCCCTATAAATAATCAATATAAGTAAAGACACATCTTTGACACATCATCTAAAGACATAGAATTGTTTGAGGAACCACGAGTTCAGCACCATGGACAGCGGCACTACAAGTAAATAAAACAATCGAAATCTTTTCAGATGATAACTTTTTCATCATCTAAAATTGTCTTGTAAATCGAGGCAAAACTACCAAAAATAAGCTCACAAACCGAAATGTTTAATTAATATATTTCAAACAAGATTAAAAGTTGAGAGATTAAAAAAATGTCTCAAACTTGTAAGGCTAAAGTTTCTAAAGAGAAAGTTCAATCTAAGTAGAAGTCTGAAGAATAAATAAATGACATGGAAGACTGATCGACTAAAGGAAACAATAAACACTAGAATCTAAACACAGCAGCTACAATCAGATAACTCAGCAAAAATACAAAAACAAACAAATAACATTGTAAGACATAACCTTTAATCCACTTTAATATTTTTTTTCGTGTGGTACTTCAATACAGCAACAGTTTTGCCAAACAGCATCCAAAAACGATGTATTTAATACATATTTCTGCACACTAATAGCAAAACCCCAAAACAAAGTCTGGTTAAAAATCAACTATTAGAATTAGTCAACTTGATGTTAAGTTGTTTAGAAAAAAAGTCATAGTCTGGGTTATAATAAAGTTTAATAATTTATAATGGTTTAGGATTGAATAGAATCATTTAGAAAATTGATAAAACTATTTCTATAAATTATTTTAGAAAACTTTACTGTAAACTCCACAGAGTATCTTTAAATTAACTTATCATAAAAACGTTTTCTAAAAACACAAAATATTTAAATATATAAAGAGCAGCAAAAGATTAGATTAGAGAGTTGCTGTCAGGGTTGTGTTTGGGTTTTCCCCTTTTGGTTTTTATTCCTATCTAGTCTTGTTTTTTTTATCATTATAGAGTTTAGTTTCTTTTTATTTCTTTGCAGTTTGTAGATTCACTCCTGTCTTGTTCACTGTCTTGATTGTTGTCCATCTGTGTCTAATTATCCCCGGTTCAGTTGAAATAAGTCACTTGTGTCTGTTCACGTTTAGGTTAATTGTCTTCCTTTATAAGACCCCTTCTTCTTTTGTTCAGTGTTGCTGCATTGATTATGTCACACCTTTCTTGCTGTTTAATGTGTTTAGTCCTGTTGTAGTCTTGCATCTTATGCTTATCTGTTTACTTTAGTTATTGGAGGTTTTCCCCCTCGTGGGTTATTTTGTGTTGTTATTTTCTTTTTTATAATAAAGAGACTGACCGAACCTCTGGCTGTCATGCGTTTGGGTTCTGCTACTACCCATCTCTCTTATAAGGATCGTGACAGTTGCACTTGTTCAGAGTTTTTATCATCTGAATACAATAATTGCGTAGAAGAGACTTAAGTAAAAAAATCTATTAAAAAACACATTAAAATGAAAATTTAGTTTAAAAAAATCTGGCAACTTTCACAAATTCATTACAATGCGATGTTTTTTAATACCTCATCGGGACCTCAGCTAAGTTCCAGTTACAAATAACTCTATGGTGAATATATGTAGATAATGTTTTATTATACAAGTTACAAAAACATTTAAACAACCTGTTGATATTTTTCGGTTCATTATTGGTACCTCAAAATTCAAACTCTTCCACCACATTTCTACACTGAAGAAGCAACTAGCACCAGAAGAAGACTATTCTGTGTATGACAAACATTTAACATCTGAACACCAAATGTTGATATAATAAGAATGTTTGGATGCTTTCTAATGCGAGTTATTTAATTCTAAATTCTTTCAGAAGTTCTTCACAAACATCACCAAGAGCAACTTGAAACAGTGGAGAGATGAATGAACTCCTAGATAAGACCTAATTTAATTTCTTTCTCTGGAAAAATGCAATGAGTTTGCTACATTCTTTATTAATAAGACCAGTATTATCAGAAATTGGATTAGTTTTTCTCCCAATAGCCCTGAGAACAGCAACTCCCAGCTCTCATGTGTAACTCTCATGTGTAGGCCACATTTCATCAACTTGAAGCCTAGACACTCTTCAACTGCCTTTTTCAAAACAGTGCTTAACTGTCTAGAGGCTGTAATTGCCTCTCTTATTTCAGGTACCCTTAAAAGACTTTAGAGACTGCAATATAAAACCACTCCTGAAAAAGAGAAATCTTGACAACACCATAGTGAAAAACTACAGGCTGATCCCAATTCTTTCTTTAGGGCTGAATAGAGGGGCAGAGGTGAACTTGGTCATTCTGTGACCGGAAGGTTGGAGGTTCAATCTTGCTAGGTCCCTGTGCAAGTTACTTCACCCACATTGCCCTGTCTATATGTATGTGACTGGTGGGGTGTGTTTGGTGGTGGGCAGGAGGTCGTAGGTGTGGAAAGGCAGCTACATCCTGTCAGACTGCCCCAGCGCAGCTGAGGGCTACCGAGGTAGCTTATGGAGTGAATGAATAATGCTCTGATAATTGTAAAGTGTCTGAGAGTATGAGGAAATGCAGAAATGCTATTAATCTAGTACGCATTATTATTATTATTATTATTATTATTATTATAATTATTATTATTATTACTGTAAAAATAAGGTTTTAATAAATCAATGTAATTAGTTCTTGAGTTTAAATGAGCATATGGATACTTTTAGATTTGGTTTCTCAGCTCATCACAGTACAGAACCAGCTCTGCTAAAGATAATAAATTATATCTCCTTAAACATAGATTCAGGAAAGGTGACTGCGTTGCTTATTCTTTACCTGAGCGCTGCTTTCGACACCATTGATCATAGCATTTTCTTTGATAGGCTTGAGAAATGTGTTGCTCTTTCTCGGACAGTGCTGGAAAGGTTCAGGTCATACTCAGAAGGGAGAGGCTACTATGTGAGTATAGGTGATCACATGTCATACCGGACACCAGTTTCATGGGGTCCCTCAAGGCTCAATTCTCTACATGCTACCACTGGGTCAAATAATGAGAAGATACCAGATTGCCTATCATAGCTCTGCTGATGACACTCAGATATACTTAGTTCTTTTGCATTTGAAAACAAAATGGAGGTTCTCAAGGAGAACAGTCACCAGAACTCTGAGGGTATTACTACTAAACACAGGGAGAAGAACCTTGGGGTGATTCTGGATTCTGATCTAAGTCACATAGGAGCAATACCTGAACCTGCTTATTTAATCTCAGAAACATTGCAAGGATTAGATGCTTTGTCTCCAATCAGGATCTAGAAAATACACGGGGAGAGTCTTCTTTCAGTTACTATGCTACTGCCCATAGCTGGAAACAGCTTCTAGAATATAATAGAGGAGCTAAAACGTTTAGTTTTACATTTAAATCAAAAACTCGTCTATTTAGCCCTTGTCTGGTGTTCATATTATTGTTACTCAGGCAGTGTTTGTGGGTCTGGTGGACCCATTGCCTTTTGAGGATTTTAATTCACCCAATCAAGACGTTTTCTGTTCAATTATTTAAAAGATATTTACTTTAGCCAAAAATTATAAACTGGAAATATACATTGTTTTCAACCCCTATTTCTTTAAATTCAGAGTTTACAGCATATGTGGCGTTCTCTTTATTGTTACTTTGGCAGGGTCTGCCACACCCATTGCAATTTGGGGCTTTTAATTCACAGAATCATATATTTTTATTCTAACATGTAAAGGTTTGTGTTTATGTGTGATTTATGTTTGAGTGGGAAAACAGAAAAAGGTACCAGTTTCACTGTTTTACATGCCCCAGGCCCAGTAGAGCGGAACACCTTGTGTGTAATATAAATGTGTAGAGGGGATACAGCGTGAGGTTATTAAAACATTTTCTGTATGTTATTCACATAAAATAAGCCAAGCCCAAGGAATCTCAGTTTCAGATAATAATTGCATGTAATTTTTTTCTTTTGAAAACAGGTCCCACAGACCCGAAAATACAAGGGTTGTGCTTTTACTCTCGAGCAGTTTAATGTTTTTACTGTCTTTTCTCTAGCTATATATTTTTTTTCATTTTGGACCTACTTTAGTCTCTATTTTATCTCTGATCTGTTTTTAATCTTCTCTAAAGCACTTTAAACTGCCTGCACTGCAAAAAACGGAATCTAAGCAAAGCTGAAAATGCTTAAAATTATATAGAAAATCTTGATTTTCTTATTTTAGGAAAATATTCTCATTTACATCTTTTGGGAATAGATTACTTAGCTTACTTTGAGAAAATATAACTTACATTTTTTCACTTGAATTAAGAAACTTTGTGAAACAAGCTGCTGATTTTGCCACTAATCTTAAAACAAGAATCTTAAAACAAGAAATGTTGACTCAACATAGTCTTATTTCAAGAATGTTAATGATATCTTATTTTATGAAATCAACATTAAAGACTGGTGAAAACACACATCATGGAACAAGAAAAAAATATCTAACAATGGGTGTAAGAACATTCTTGAAATTATTGAAATAAGACTCAAATGCTTGTGAAAAGAAAACAAGAAAAATAATTTACATTATAAATAATTCATCAGTACCCCAAACCTTAATACCTCATTCACTAACTTAGATGGAAGAGATCTGTACTTGAAAAAATGCACTCTTGAAACAAGAAAAAAAAATAGATAAACTCTTCCTAGATCAAGCAAAAAAATCTACTAATGGGGTAAACAAATTTTACTTGGTAAGAATTCTTAAAACTATCAAAAAATTCCAGCTGATAAAAATTGCTGTTGGATCTTAAAAATAGACAAAAACTCTCAAAAAATATTTCCAAGCTGTAAAAACGCATTGAAACTAGAATATTCCAACTTTATCTAGTTACTAGTGGTCTTAAAACTAGTCAAATCTTTCTAAAAACTAGGATGTTTTCTCTTTTAGTTTTATATTGCTTATCAGAAGAACAAATTTACTCATCAGCACTGATAGTGTGGTAGTCAGAGCAATGACATGTGGTGCGAATACATCTGGTGACAGAGTTCGAATCCATCTCTGGTCCTTCACTTATCTTCTCCCCCAGTCTCTACCAAGTGTCCTGTCTCCGCTCTGAACTGTCGTATCTAAAAAAACATTAATAGACCAAAAAATATAGAAGAAACAGTTGTAATTTAAATTTTCTATTTTTTCTACATATTTTAAACATATTCTATTTTAGGAACTAAAATAAAGTGCAAACTTTCTTAATTTAAGGTCATACATTTTTGCTAATTTTGAGAACTCTTACAAAGTCAATTTTGCTCATCCCATTGGTAGATGTTTTTGCTTGATATAGAAAGAGTTTAACTTAACTTCATTTTAGTTTTTTTTTCTTGTTCAAAGAGTGTATTTTTTGCAGTGTGTATAAATAAAATTGCATTGCCTAAGTAATGAATTTGAAAAACAATGGTGAACCATGTCAGATATCACTATACAAAAATTTCAAAAATGTATTTTTAAGTGATTGATTGTTATTTATGAATATTTACCTTGTGTACAACCTACCCATATAAATATTAAGGTAAAACAAAAAATTGAGAAGTGTTTATGCAATCCTTCCTTCCTGCAGTTTTTAAATCAGATATTTTTGGGGACTTGTCATTTTATGACACAAAAAAGGTTCACAGCCATTAAGTTTGGTTAAATACAACTAAATATTTAATCAATAACTGAAGACAAATATTAGCCAGTGACAAATTTTTTTTTTTTCTAGACTGTTATGAATATGTTTTTAAATATTTGGTGGCGACTTCACCTTTGACAGAGCAAAGGAATGTCACTCACTTAACTAGTAAGATAATCGTTAGCACTGCTGCTAGATTACATTCTCTATGAAAGATATTCTCAATCATAGATGAGCTATGTGTATTCTCAATTATTTGGATTTAAGGCTACAAGCTTTTTGTCAAAATTTGAGACACCTGTGGTCATCAGAGAGAGGAGGATTCACACAGGAATATCTTACAAGAAACCAAAAATGTACAAATCCTTCTGCATTAGGCTAGTTTCTGTTAAAGAGTTTTGCAAAATGGAAAACCCAAAACTTCAGTCCAGTTTACTTTGATATTGACATTGAAAAGCTAATCCCAATTCATGTAGGATTTGCATGCAATAAAAACGTACATTTAGTTTTAAAGCCTGGATAAGTGATTTATACTGAAAACTTACAAAACACTCTATATATTTTACCCTAATTATTTCCCAACTGTTGCATTCACTATTAAACCATAAAATTTCCAGTAAGCTCCAGGGCCCGCATTTTCTCTTCAAAATGTTTCAAAATTCTAATTTAAACCTGAAGAAATACAGACCACATATTACCCTGAAAACACTCTGAAAAAAGGCTATATGCCAGAAAATTTCAATTAAACTAAATTAAAATTAAATTAAATATGTACAAAACAGCAAAGAGCAATATAAAAAGAATCCCCATTCTCAGATTCTCTTCATGGCTAAAGTTGATCACAAAACAACTATAGAGCAAAACCATTGCTATTTTCTCTGATTATTATATTTGCTTTAAAAAACTATATTTCAAACCCTATAATATTTTTGATCTGTGCAACATTACAATTTATTCACACAAAAAAAAATCACAGATCTGTATTTTTGGCAAAAAAAAAACATTAAAGAAGAGCAGCTAACCTAAGTACTCACCAAGCAAAAACCTCAAACAGCGAATATATTGTGCGTTTATTGGAACTACTGCATGTGTTTATATTGACTTTAAAACGCTTTTAAAATGCTCCACTACACAAAACTACAACATTGTTTGTGAAACGATAACAGTTCTAAAACACTACACTAAATGAAAAACAGGCCTGCTCGAGTTGATAAAATAAATCAAGAGTCACTCAAAATCAGAACTTTCTGCGCTCCTACCTGAAAGGTGCTGCTGCTCTCCGGTTCGAGCCCCTCCAGATCATCCGCAGCAGACTGAGCCTTCCTCAGGCTGAGGTCAGAGGTCAGGGTACCCTCGTTATAAGAGCTGACGAACTTGAAGTCGCTGGTGCGCGAGCCCGTGGTCAGGTACGCGTCATAGTTGTAGGCGCTGCGGAGAGTTCCCGCGCCCTCCACCTCCGCGTAATTAGGAGGCAGGTACGCGCTGGGAATGGCTACAGCTCCATCGAACAGCAGTCTGGGCTTTCTCCTGCGACAGAAGCTCACGGCCAGGATGATGATGATGAAGGTCAGGAAGAAGGTGGACACGGACACCAGCGCGACGATCAGATAAAGCGTCAGTTTGGAGCCGCTCTCGGAGTCCTGAGCCGCGTCTTTGAGCTCCGGAACCTCAGCCAAGTTATCCGAGATCAGCAGCGAGAGCGCGCACGTGGCCGAGAGAGAGGGCTGCCCGTTATCTCTCACGGACACGATCAGCTTCTGCTTCATGCTGTCAGACTCAGAGATGTCCCGCTGCGTCCGGATCTCTCCGCTGTGGAGCCCGATGCTGAAGAGTCCCGGATCCGTCGCCGTCACGATCTGATACGAGAGCCACGCGTTCTGACCGGAATCCGCGTCCACGGCGATCACCTTGGAGACCAGGGAGCGCGCCCCCGCGCCTCTGGGCACCAGCTCGGTCATGAAGGAGCTCGCTGCTTCCGGAGAGGGGTACAGGATCTGAGGCCGGTTGTCGTTCTCGTCCGAGATCGAGACGCTCACGGTCACGTTAGCGCTCAAAGGAGGAGAGCCGTTGTCTCGGGCTAACACGAGCACCGTCAAACTCTTCAGCTGCTCGTAATCGAACGGCCTCGCGGCCTGAATGAGCCCGGTGTCTCCGTTAATGGAGAGCCAGGAGGACACCGGAGCGCCGTTCACCTCGGAGGAGGAGAAGAGAGAGTAAACCACGGTGCCGTTCTGTCTCCAGTCCGGGTCTGTAGCGGACACCGAGCAAACAGAGGAGCCCGGTTTGTTATTCTCCGGCACGTGAGCTCGGTAACTGTGCTGCTCGAACACCGGCGGGTTATCGTTGACGTCAGCGACAGTCAGGTGAATGTTCTTCGTGGAAGAGAGCGGCGGAGAGCCCTCATCAGTAGCAGTGATGCTCAGATTATAATCCGAGAGCAGCTCGCGGTCTAATTCACCGCTGGTCACCAGAGAATAGTAGTTTTTGATCGAAGGGACGAGTTTAAACGGGACGTTCTGCTGAATGGAGCAGCGCACCTGTCCGTTACTCTCCGAGTCTCGGTCCTGAACGTTAATGATGCCCACCTCTGTACCGGCCTCGGCGTTCTCCGGGATGGGGATATTCAGAGAGTTAATCACTATCACAGGAGCGTTATCATTAACATCCAGCAATTCGATTATTACTGTACAGTGATTGGCTAACCCCTGACCGTCTTTAGCTTGAATTGGGAGCTCAATTAAACTCTCCTCCTCGTAATCAATGACGCCAGTTAATTTAATTTCTCCAGTGATAGAATCCAAGCTAACTGCTTCAAGAAGGCGTTCTGACAAATGCCCAAACTCATAAGTAACCTCTCCATTCTGCCCCTCGTCAGCATCAGAGGCGCTCACGGTCAGCACTACAGTATCTAGAGGAGAGTTTTCAGGCAGACTGACTTTATAGACGGCCTGACTAAAGACTGGAGCATTATCATTAGCATCCAGCACAGTGACGTGTATGGCTACAGAGCCTGATCTCGGTGGAGTCCCGCCGTCTACCGCAGTCAGGGTTAAACTCACCTCTCTCTGCTGCTCGCGGTCCAGCTCTTTGTTTAACACTAACTCGCTGTATTTCCTTCCATTTGGACGCGTTTGGAGACTATGCATAAAGTGATCATTGTCCAGTAACGAATATGACTGCACTGAATTCATCCCAATGTCTGCATCATGAGCCTCATCTAATAAATAACGCGATCCTTTAACTGCTGACTCACTTATCTCGAATTTAATAAGACTTTGTTTGAACTGAGGAGAATTATCATTAATATCTTCGATATTGAGAGTGAATCGATGCAGTTCCAGAGGGTTTTCCAGCACGAGCTCCTGTTTTATGGCGCACGTCGCTTTCTTTCCACAAAGCGCCTCTCTGTCGATCCTCTCCGCTACGCTCAGCTCTCCGCTGCTCAGATTAATGTCGCAGTAGCGTTTTCTGTTCCCTTCAGTATCAATGCGAGCCTTACGAGACGACAGTCTGCTCACATCGATCCCGAGATCCTTTGCTATATTTCCGATCACAGATCCTCGTTTCATCTCCTCCGGGAAAGAATAGCTCGCGTCTCCAGAAGCGCTGGGCGCCAGCAGCACCAAGAACAAAAGAGCGAGCATCTCAGCAGCTCCGAGCAGCGAGCAGAACCTCCGAGAGATAGATCCAACAAGAGAATAATCCGGTGATGATGGAGAGAGGAGAAATAAAGATGATTTCAGACAGAAATAGATTGAAGGCAGCCACCGTCGACGTTTCTCCACAAAGAGAAGAAGAGGTGGAGCTCTGAGTGTGACGTCACTATCAGGGTGGAGAGGACTGAGCCATGCAGGGTTTAGCAGGCCAACAGCGACCCTCTGAGTCAAAAACAGCACACTGCAGAACTGTTTTCTGTAAAATACACTCTTAAACTTTATTTATCAAAAGACAAAACAAGTTAACTGATCAAAAACACGACCCGATAGTATTAATCAATACAATTAAAGACAGATCTAAGTTGAACAACAACAGCAAACCCTTTCAAAAATGTCTAAGCTGAACAACAGTTCAGCACCAAAGACAGCAACATCACAGCAACAAATGTTAGGTTGAAATCTTTTCAAATGCCAAACTTTTACAAATATAATTGTTACCCAAATCTAGTTAAAACGACTCAACAAATAAGCTCATAAACAGTAATGATAAATCAATGTTTTGTAACATAAAATGATTTAAGAACAACGTTGAGAGATTAAATAAGTTCTCAAATTTGTAAAGCTAAAGTTTCTTAGAAGAGCTTAAACATTTAATAACTGCTATACTATTGCAACATGGCATAGAAACGTTATATTTAATACAATACCTTAAATCCTCTAAGATACGTTTAAGTACTAAACATAGTTATTTATGGTCATTTCTTAATTTACAGAACATCAGCACTTCTCAGAGGAATAAATTCAAATCTGAATACAATTATTTTAACAGTCAAATGAATAAATACAGCATAAAAAGTCAAAATATCATTAAAAAGATAAAAATAGTTTTAAATTGGACTGCTACAAAGGACTAGACCATAAAACCTCTGAACTACAACAAGTAAGATTGTCCTTTTAAACCAAAAACAGAAAATAATATCTAAGGACCTAAAATAATTGACAACTACATGAAACTTGACAGATAAGCAAAACTAGAAAAAGACATTGGCCACAAATAAATGTAAAATGTATTTTAAAAACCAACAACAACAAAATATGTAACACTGTTATGCTTCACAAAATTTTTTATCCACCACTGCATGCTTTGGTTCTTTGATAAATAACATTTTATCCAAATAGTACCCAAAAAAAACTTGCTTGTGTAGCACAAGTGTAAGATGAACAATTTTATAACTTGAATTATCAATACTTTTAGTACTTTCAATATTTACATTTTGTTTTGTATAATTTATTTATGATCTTAATTTCACAAACCTCTTTAAACCCTTTAATTTATTTTCTTTATTACGAAGAGGAGCTGGAAAAAATAGTCAGTGTCCCAATGATGTCCAAATGAGTTCTTACACTTTTAATGATTTGTCTACCCTAGATTGCAAGTGCAGTAAAAGACTTCCATCTGGTTTGGTTGGAATAAAATGGACCGCAAAAGTGTTAATTGCTGGAAAAGAGATTAATTGTCTTCTTGATACTGGGTCTTAAGTGACTACTTTTCCTTTGTCATTCTATAAAAATAGAACAAGCTATTCAACCGATGCACAACTTGTTAGAGATTGAAGGTGCAAATGGTTCTCATGTTCCTTGCTTGGGTTACATTGAAAAATCTATAATTTTTCCAGAAGAGTTTATATGGTCAGAAACTGAAGTACAAACCCTTGCATTAATAGTTCCTGACAGCAGACCTAATGCACAAGTGCTTATAGGTATTAATTCTTTGAACACTCTGTATTCTGAAAATATATATTCTAATTTCCTGAGTTCCCAACCATCCTTTGAGGGCTACAAAGCAGTCCTAAAAGTCCTGGAATACATACATACACATGGCAGTGAACCTTATCTAGGATGGGTGTGTTTAAACTATCAGGTTCCTGAGCTCATTCCTGCCGTTAAGACTGTAGTTCTTTAGGGAACATCAAGTCCAGTGAACGACAGATGGGTTCTTGTAGAAGCTCCTCGTACATCCTCTCTACAGGGTGGGATAATGGTGTAGAGCGCTTTACTTTCCCTCTCACCCAAATGTAATCACATGCCTGTTGTGTTAAAGAATAAGTCTGAGCATGATGTCATGATTCAACCCAACATCTTAGTGGCTGAAGTAAATTCCATTCAGAGTGTCCTTTCCAAAGAACATGAGGTTTCTTCATCAATATCTTCTGCCATATCTACAAATCATCCACAAGACTCAAAAATCGATTTTAATCTTGACAGCTCTCCATTGACTCCTGAATGGAAGGCAAGAGTTGAAAGAAATCGTAATGCAATGCATGATGTTTTTGCCAGTCATGATCTGGATTAATGCCACACCATCAAGGCTAAACATCATATTCGCTTGAGACAAGACGCCTTTTAAACATAAAGCTAGACCAATTCACCCTAAAGATGTTCAAGCTGTCCGAAGACATCTAGAAGAATTATTGGATGCTGGAGTCATCAGAGAGTCAGTCCCCTTTTTCTTCTCCAATTGTCGTTGTAAGGAAGAAGAATGAAGATGTAAGGCTCAGTTGACTATCGAAAGTTAAACCATCAGACTATTAAAGATGCCTATGCCCTACCTAATCTAGAAGAGACATTCTCAGCTTTGACTGGATCTAAGTGGTAAGCCAAAGACTGCTTTTGTTTGTCCCTTTGGATTTTGGAAATTTAATAGGATGCCGCAGGGGGTCATAAATGCACCCAGCACATTCCAGCGGCTAATGGAAAGTTTGATTGGGGGACATCAATCTTAGAGAAGTCCTTGTCTTTATAGATGATCTCATAGTCTATTCAGCAACATTAGAGGAGCATGAAGAGAGGCTTCTGCGTGTGCTTCAACGGTTAAAAGACTATGGTCTCAAATTGTCACCTGACAAATGTGCATTTTTTCAAACATCCGTAAAATATCTTGGGAATATGGTGTCTTCAAATGGTGTTGAAACAGATCCAGATAAAATCAAGGCATTAAAGACCTGGCCAATTCCAACAAACTTGAAAGATCTCTGCTCACTCCTTGTATTTGACAGGGTATTACAGGAGGTTTATAAAAGATTTCTCCAAAATTGTCAAACCACTTAACCAACTTACTTCAGGATATCCTCCACTTCAGATAACCAGGAAACCACATGACAATAACAGCCAGTGCCTTAATCCCAAAGAACCTTTCAAGCAGCGATGGACAAGTTCCTGTCAGCAAGCATTCGAGGAAATCATCCACAGACTTACTTCTGCATCAATCTTGGGCTTTGCTGATCCGAAACTTCCATACATTCTACACACAGATGCAAGTATAACAGGATTGGGAGCAGCATTGTATCAGGAGCAAGATGGAATGATGAGGGCAATTGCTTTTGCCAGTAGAGGTCTATCACTAAGTGAGAGTCGCTGTCCAGCACATAAGCTTGAATTTCTTGCTTTAAAGTGGGCTGTGTCTGAAAAATTTCATGATTACCTTTACGGCAGCCAGTTCACTGTGGTCACCGACAGTAACCCTCTTATCTATGTGCTTACTACAGCAAAGCTTGATGCTACAAGTTATCGCTGGTTATCTGGTCTGTCCACCTATTCCTTTTCTTTAAAGTATCGTGCAGGAAAGTTAAACCTCGATGCTGATGGCCTGTCCAGGCGTCCTCATGAAGTCACAGCCGATGTTTTTTCAAGAAAGGAGCAAGAGAGAATTGATCTGTTTTTATTTCTTCATCTTGATTCCAATGCCACACATCTTTCTCAGAATATAGTTCAAGCAATTTGTTATCGGCATTTGATTTGCTCTGTACCACCATCCATCATAGAAAGCTCACATGGTCAAGTGGTGGCAGTCCAGTCTCTTTCAATGAGTGCCGGTGCAGTTCCAAATAATTATGAGGAAGAAGAACTAGGAGTTTCACTCATTAGTCTCTTGTCTGCTCATGAACTTATTGATAAACAGAATGCTGATTCATCTATCTCTCAAATCATCACATATTTGAAAGCAGGTGAAAAACTTCCCGAAGTCCATCTCATGATGAGATAGTGGAATCGCTTTGTTTTTTTTGGATGGAATTTTACTCAGTCATCAGTTGGTGTTGTCCAAACAATTAAGAGAAATGGCTCTGAAAAGTCTCTATGATGATATGAGTCACATGGGGATTGACCGAACTCTTGATTTAATAAGGTCCCAATTCTATTGGCCAAGGATGGCGAATGATGTTGAGTAAAAAACTAAAACATGTCCTCGCTGTGTGTTACATCGAGCTTTACCTGAGAAAGCAGCTCCACTTGTTAGCATACAAACAACCCGACCTCTAGAATTGTTATGTAAGGATTTTCTTTCTCTAGAGCCTGATAGAAGTTCTTGTAATGACAGATCACTTCACCAAGTATGCGATAGCAATACCAACAGCCAATCAAAAAGCCTGAACTGTAGCTAAGCCCTATAAGACTGTTTTATTGTTCACTATGGATTCCCAGAAAGACTACATAGTGATCAGGGTTGTGATTTCGAATCACACACTATTAAAGAGTTGTGTGCCATCTCTGGAATAAAAATGGGAAGGACCACACCATACCTTCCTCGTGGAAACCCTGTGGAAATATTTTCACTGAACACTACTGAACATGTTGGGTACCATGACCGAAGAACAAAAAATTCACTGGCGAGACTTTGTTAAGCCTTTCGTTCATGCATACAACTGCACAAAAAATGATGTGACTGGTTTTACTCCTTACGAGTTATTGTTTGGACGCCAATCAAGATTCCCAATTGATTTTTTTTCTTTTGGCCTTCGCACCAAAGACCAGGAACTTTCACATTCTCAGTATGTGTCAAACCTCAAAAAGCACCTTGAGGAGAGCTATCTAATTGCTTCTCGTAATGCACAATCCAATACTGAAAGAAACAAAGTGAGGTTTGATCGACACATTGTTAACTCAACTTTAGAAGTTGGTGACAGAGTATTGGTGAGACAAGTTCGCTTGCGAGGAAAGCACAAACTTGCAGAGAAATGGGAGCCCTCTGTGCATGTTGTAGTTGGAAGAGTTGGCCAACTTCCAGTATACACTGTAAAACCCGAAGGGGAGACGAAACCACTACGTACTTTACATCGTGATCTTTTGCTTCCCTGTGGACTTCTAAATGTAAACAATGAGATGGAGCTCAATCTACCAACCATCCCTTCAAGGCCTACAATACGCCAACACTCTGCTCAGGATCTCAATGAAGAAGTTCAAGAGGATATACAGGGCGATGATGAGCAAGAAGTTTGGATAAGGATACCTACTGATACAGTGCATACAGAACCGAGAGACATTCCTACTGGTGACAAACTAATATTTTCCGTGAGTCGACCTAGGGAAAATGAACATGTAAAACAAATTCTTGAAACCTTACCTGAAGTGACCAATCTTGCAAATCAAGAAGAAAGTTCCTTGGAGAATCCTGTTGAAGAGAATCTATCTGGAGACAGTTTAATTCAGGGAGCTGAACTTGAAAATATACTAGAGTGTGATGATGAATCTGAGGAGCTTAAACCAAACGAAGTACTGAAACATGTTAAGATGAGACAGGACGAAATTGCATCAACATGTTCTTCTGTTCCTGATTATAATCCATTGATTCCAGAGAATCTTGAACCTGAAATTTCAGTAAAACGTTCTCAGAGATGCAGAGAGAAGCCAGAAAGACTTCAGTATAAAGATCTAGGTAATCCCTTAGTGTTAGTTGCCCAAGCACTTTTTCAAGGTCTTTCTACTGCTTTTTCTAACTCTTTAAATTCTTTTGATTTCATTGATATTCCCTCTGTTCCTGATACCCCAATATTAGAGCAACCAGTTAGCATCAATACAACGGGACGTGCATAGATTCTGGAGGGGAGGGTGTAGCACAAGTGTAAGATGTACACTTTTGTAACTTGAATTATCAATACTTTTAGTACTTTCAGTATTTACATTTTGTTTTGTATCATTTATTTATGATCTTAATTTTACAAACCTCTTTAAACCCTTTAATTTATTTTCTTTATTACGAAGAGGAGCTGGAAAAAATAGTCAGTGTCCCAATGATGTCCAAATGAGTTCTTACACTTTTAATGATTTGTCTACCCTAGATTGCAAGTGCAGTAAAAGACTTCCATCTGGTTTGGTTGTTTTATTGTCATTTCAGATTTGTTGCCTTATCAAAATTATGATTTAAATGTGTGTTGTAATCGATGTACTGCACCTTTAAATTTTTAGGGCGTTGGCTGGAAACACTCATTTAAACTCCATTTTGAGAGTCACTGAGAAAAAAAGCCAAACACTGTTCTGACCCATCTGGTTGCTGTGAAGTGTTCAGCAGATTTTAAGTTATCCCTTGAAACTGATTTGGTGAGTTTTGTCAAGTTATTTTGTATATTTTCGGTTGAAGCTTCTGTTGAATATTTGTGGTTGAGTTTATTAGTTTGGCAATTGTTTGTACAATTGACTTTGCTGTTTTGTATCAATGTGTGTTTGTGTTTCATGTGTTTGATATTTAGGTTTATTGTTATGTTTGAATTGAATAAATGCATGTATTGATAGCATTTTTAGTTTAAATATTTGGTAAGTTTGAATGCTGTAATGACTTAGCATTTATCCAATCTTTTGAATTTTGAATATTATTATTTGACCTCGTATAGGTCAGGTTTTTTAGAAACCCTGAAAGTTGAAGGGCGAGCCCTCGTGAATCTGGAACATTGCTGAATTTTCAGTCTCATCCTTTTGGACTTGTTTGGATCCTCCATCAAGGTGGGATCGGTTTCACACAACCTCTCCAACCTGGAGCAGGCCTTGTAGAGTACTAACTCTGAATCAATTACTGAACAGACATATGATTGAAATCTGTCGGAAGAAATCTCCATTTTGAGGCTAGCTTGTTTGTGTTTTGCTTTCTGTTTATGCTCTGTTGAAAATCTTGATTGTTTCTTTTGTCTTAAACTGAAATTGTTCCCAGCCCTTGTCTGATTTGAAGCTATTGTATATATGTGTAAATATATTGTGGGTTAACCATGATTTTTATCACCGGAGGCTGGACTAACTGATCTCCCCAAAAGCACCATCAGACAACCACAGCTCGTTCAGAATGCGGCAGCATAAATCCTGACCTGAAAGAAATTCAGACCACCTAATGCCAGTCCTCAGGTCTCTACACTGCCAGACTATCTGAATAGACTTTAAAGTTCTGCTGCTCATCTATATGAGTCAGCTCTGAACCAGATCTGCACACTGTAAACAAACCAGTCTCCTTTCAGTTACTATGCTGCCCACAGCTGGAACCAGGTTCCAGAAGGGGTTAGAGGAGCTGAAACTTTAGTCTTGTTTAAATTCAGAGTGAAAACTAATCAAATAAAATTTGTGTTAGCTAACCCCTACCCCGTCCATGCTGACAAAGATCATCAAGATGTTTTCAAATTTGTTAAACACAAAATAAATTAGGTAATTAATATAGATAAATATTTAGACAACCTGTTTTTCCCAAAAATAAATAATTATTTTGTTTTTAAAATATTTACCAGAGTCACTACTTTGACATATCAAAGGTTGTCGCTCCTTTAGCTAATGACTAAGCTGCTAAATTACTTCTGCTAATATGAATATAACAAAAAAGTTCTACAAGTTTGTTGACAAACTTTGAGATGACTGTGGTCATCAGATAGAGGAAGAATTACACTGGAATAACTCCCAGCAAAATGAAATAATGTAAAGGAAATCCTGGACAACAATTTCAGTTGTAAAAATAGACGGATCCATATACGTTACATGAGTTTAATGGAATTTATGTGTTTTTGTCCAGTTCACCTTAATTACAGAATGGCATTCAAGATTTGTTTTTAGGACTATGTCAGTAGCCCGAAATGCTCCAAAATTAGGCATTAAACCTGAACATTAGCTACATGGCTGGCAATTTACCAAAAACTTTCCAAAATTAAGCATTACGCCTGCAGATTTCCAAGAGGCTCAAGGCCCAAATTTTCCCCCAAAATGAATCACTAAACCTGAACAATTCCAGTAAGCTCAATGGCCCACATTTTTACCCAGAATCCTCCACAATGAATCCTTACACTAAAAAAATAATGAATCTTTGGATCAACATATTAGAAATATGACATGAAAAAAATCCTGAGGTGACCAAGTAAGGTCAATTCAAAAGCCCCGTTACTCAAGTTAAAAGTGCTATTTCTGCAGGCTGCTGATCACGCAATTCTCCCTTTAAAAGACAAATGTTTAGTTTCTCTTGTTTTACAATACTTAGTTTGTGAAATCAGTAGCTGTCATTGAAATGTAGCTTAAATATTATAAATATATTTTGTTCAGTTTCACGTGCATTTCACTTTAAATTTGGTTTCACTTTCTGCTCAAATAAAAATTGTCAATTTGACGTTTGTTCCTATTAAGACACAAAATAAAACACCAGGTTCTGAAACACATATAGCTGTTGTTTATAGTTAATAGCGTTGTTGTTGTTGTTGTTGCCTTAAACCCGTTTACATTTGAGGGAATAAGCTACAAAATTCTCTTTTAGGACAAAATGAAGTTTATTTGTTTGTAAGACTGTGCTTGTATTTTATCACATCATTTATTGCAAAAAGCAGCTTCAAAAACAAGAGGTCTAATGTAAACTAACGTAGTTTAAACTGAAACCCATATTGGAAAATTGTATTGGGTAAAAATGGAATTAGATTTTATGTTTCACTTAGGAACTATAGACTCCTTTTGAAATCAGGAAATGTAACTACTCTTGTTCAATCTAAGAGGGAAAGGTCAATATTAGGCAAGGCAAGTTTATTTGTATTATTTGTATATGTATTAGGAAAATAACTTGTTATGTAAGCCTAGCCTAATTTATGAGCATAAGATTCTGTTGTGGCGACCCCGAAAGGTAACAAGAAGATGAATGGATGGTTAGCAGAGGGATAAGCCTTTCCAAACATGGACGATTAGTTCAGAGACCAGTGTAGGATTGTGCGTTGACAAAAATCTGCCAATAAATGTATCACAATATCCTGATACTGTAACAGCAGAGATGTATCACATTATTGTAAAAGAACATGACAATGAAAACTCTTTTTGGACACTAAAACACATTTAAAATTAGCTAAATTCATAATGTAAATGTTATGTGAGACATCTCACATACATGGTATTTTACACCCATGAAAATTGCAAGTGCTTTCTTAAATAAAATAATTTATAAATAAAACAATTCAATATACTATAAAGCATCTTTTCAGCATTTTGGTTTCCACAAAATATTATTTTATGCATAAAAGGTGAATGTGGCTTTTCAACACTGCAATTGTATTTGAGGTAGTAAACATCTATTACATTAAAAGATCAAAGAATACTAACCACTTAGATACTAGTAAATAGCCAGTGTACTAAACATGCTTACTATTACAAACAAACATTTTACCAACAAAGCACATGAAAGGCATTAAACTCGATGTCTGACAGAGGGGAACTGGCTGACTCTACATTGCATATTTCAGAAGTCATGCAGTTTAACAAAGGCCTTTCCTTTTTTTAGAAAACAAAACTGCTTACTGTTTTAAAATTGACTTTACTTAACAAAAGTTTTACTTTACTGTCAACAAATTTTTTTTTAGAGTGTGCAGTTTGAGAATATGCTGAACTATCCAGACATTTTACATTGAAATGTCAATGGTGTCTTTATATCAACATCATGACCACTGGTCTACAAAAAAGTTTTCCAAAAAAAATATGCTTTGTTGAGCGTGCTTCTAAAAAAAATAAAATATCCTACTTTATTCCTGCAGACCAACACAGCTCTTTTCCTTTCATGCCCAAAACATCTGGTTTGACTCAAAACTCAGTGGAGAACAATCTATGGTGGGTGAAATCAACATATTAAACATAACGCATTGTTTCAGTCATGTGTTTTGAAATACTATAATAATTGGAAGTCACAGATGAGTTGGGGTTATTTACTGTGTGAGAATACACTGAATGCTGCATCTGTCTGATGACTTAATTGATAAAATGCAATCAATCAAGCAAAATGATGGTGGAAATATTGTGAATACCTTTGAAATGTTGCGCTGAGACAAAAGAGAAGAGGTCTTCACTCAAGATGGGAAAAACAAAGACCCAAATGAGTGTTGGAACATCATTAGATTTGATGAAACAGGACCATCAAAGTGACAGGAGTTCAAGATAACCCCTTTAAGCAGAACCAGAAAGCCAATATGTGTTTGTGAAGATGTTTGTAAACCAATAATAAAAGAGTTTAAATCTTGGGTGTAACTTTAAAAATAAAGGTGTAACTTAGAAGTGCATAGAGCAGATTGAACTCCATTAACAATGTGCAAGAATGTTTAAACAGTATTATTGCGTTAATGGATGAATTAAATTAAATTAGACAGAGGATAAAAATATTTTTAAAAATCGTTAAAACATTACCCAAAAAATTCAGATGTAAAGGAGCTGAACAGCATTTTAAACATTTTTTGACACACATTGACAATAGATAAATTAAAATTCAATACAATTAGCTCATAACATAAATCATATTGGTGGAAAGGTTACACTATAACTCAATAATATACAAACAACAACAGTTAATTAATTAGTGGTGTTCACTATGTGACTAAGTATATTGCTGTATAGACATTTAGTCATTAACCGAATAAACAAAGAAACAAACTATGAAGAAATATGTGGAGTGAGAGGTCATCAACGGATTGATAAAATGCAAGCAAAATTTATAAAAAACAAAGATTGACTGAAAAATATTGAGGGAAACCCATAAGGAAATCTCTGTGATCCACAATAAACAGAAAAGCCGTAGCAAATCATTAAATAGGCCTCAACACCTTTGGGATGATCAAAGTCAAGAGTTTCTAAGGCGTGTTTATTTTAAAAATAACAAAAACAAATCAACTAACTACAAACACACTACCAGAAATAAAACTAATCATAATTTGGGTCAAATTGCTTCTGATAGACTCAATAAAACCGATCATTTCTGCTTCCTGTGTCCATCAAAACTTTAACAAAAATATTGGAATTCGTTAAACATTGACTTAAAAAATTCAGTACACAAGAACAGTGCTCAAAACATTTAAAACATAAACCTGAAAAAAATAATCTTTAAAAATACCACTATTGTTTCACTTTGATAGCTAAATTTCGAAATATTTTACTTTTATCTAAGTCAATGTAATTCAGAACTCACCTTCTGAATAGCCTCCGCTGTCAATCCCGCGAGATCATCGAGAGCGGTCTTCCTCAGGGAGAGGTCAGAGGTCAGGGTACCCTCGTTATAAGAGCTGACGAACTTAAAGTCGCTGGTGCGCGAGCCCGTGGTCAGGTACGCGTCATAGTTGTAGGCGCTGCGGAGAGTTCCCGCGCCCTCCACCTCCGCGTAATTAGGAGGCAGGTACGCGCTGGGAATGGCTACAGCTCCATCGAACAGCAGTCTGGGCTTTCTCCTGCGACAGAAGCTCACGGCCAGGATGATGATGATGAAGGTCAGGAAGAAGGTGGACACGGACACCAGCGCGACGATCAGATAAAGCGTCAGTTTGGAGCCGCTCTCGGAGTCCTGAGCCGCGTCTTTGAGCTCCGGAACCTCAGCCAAGTTATCCGAGATCAGCAGCGAGAGCGCGCACGTGGCCGAGAGAGAGGGCTGCCCGTTGTCTCTCACGGACACGATCAGCTTCTGCTTCATGCTGTCAGACTCAGAGATGTCCCGCTGCGTCCGGATCTCTCCGCTGTGGAGCCCGATGCTGAAGAGTCCCGGATCCGTCGCCGTCACGATCTGATACGAGAGCCACGCGTTCTGACCGGAATCCGCGTCAACGGCGATCACCTTGGAGACCAGGGAGCGCGCCCCCGCGCCTCTGGGCACCAGCTCGGTCATGAAGGAGCTCGCTGCTTCCGGAGAGGGGTACAGGATCTGAGGCCGGTTGTCGTTCTCGTCCGAGATCGAGACGCTCACGGTCACGTTAGCGCTCAGAGGAGGAGAGCCGTTGTCTCGGGCTAACACGAGCACCGTCAAACTCTTCAGCTGCTCGTAATCGAACGGCTTCGCGGCCTGAATGAGCCCGGTGTCTCCGTTAATGGAGAGCCAGGAGGACACCGGAGCGCCGTTCACCTCGGAGGAGGAGAAGAGAGAGTAAACCACGGTGCCGTTCTGTCTCCAGTCCGGGTCTGTAGCGGACACCGAGCAAACAGAGGAGCCCGGTTTGTTATTCTCCTGCACGTGAGCTCGGTAACTGTGCTGCTCGAACACCGGCGGGTTATCGTTGACGTCAGCGACAGTCAGGTGAATGTTCTTCGTGGAAGAGAGAGGCGGAGAGCCCTCATCAGTAGCAGTGATGCTCAGATTATAATCCGAGAGCAGCTCGCGGTCTAATTCACCGCTGGTCACCAGAGAATAGTAGTTTTTGATCGAAGGAACGAGTTTAAACGGGACGTTCTGCTGAATGGAGCAGCGCACCTGTCCGTTACTCTCCGAGTCTCGGTCCTGAACGTTAATGATGCCCACCTCTGTACCGGCCTCAGCGTTCTCCGGGATGGGGATATTCAAATATTTTATTATAATTATCGGAGCATTATCATTAATATCGGTAATCTCAACTATCACTTTAGATTCTGTGGAAAGCCCAGCGCCATCTTTCCCTTCTATAAACATTTCATACTTTCTCGTCTGCTCAAAATCAATCGCACCTTTAACTTCGATCTCTCCAGAAGATCTATTTAAAGAAAATAAAGTGCTGGCTGTTTTTGAAATGCGACTAAATGCATAGCTAACCTCTCCATTCTGCCCCTCGTCAGCATCAGAGGCGCTCACGGTCAGCACTACAGTATCTAGAGGAGAGTTTTCAGGCAGACTGACTTTATAGACGGCCTGACTAAAGACTGGAGCATTATCATTAGCATCCAGCACAGTGACGTGTATGGCTACAGAGCCTGATCTCGGTGGAGTCCCGCCGTCTACCGCAGTCAGGGTTAAACTCACCTCTTTCTGCTGCTCGCGGTCCAGCTCTTTGTTTAAAATCAACTCGACATTTTTACCACCGTCTGGTTTAGAGCCTACAGACAGAATAAAATGTTCATTTCGTTCAAGAGAATAGGTCTGTACTCCGTTCTGTCCAATATCTGCATCATGAGCCTCGTTCACGCGGAATCGCGCGCCTTTAACAGCATTTTCGCTAATCTCCAATTTTGTCGTTTCAGTCGGAAACACAGGAGTGTTATCATTCACATCCTCTATCAGTACTGATACCCGGTGCATCTCCAGCGGATGCTCAAGAACCAGCTCGAAATTCAGAGCACAGGAAACACCCTCATTGCAGATCTCCTCTCTGTCGATCCTCTCCGCTACGCTCAGCTCTCCGCTGCTCAGATTAATGTCGCAGTAGCGTTTTCTGTTCCCTTCAGTATCAATGCGAGCCTTACGAGACGACAGTCTGCTCACATCGATCCCGAGATCCTTTGCTATATTTCCGATCACAGATCCTCGTTTCATCTCCTCCGGGAAAGAATAGCTCGCGTCTCCAGAAGCGCTGGGCGCCAGCAGCACCAAGAACAAAAGAGCGAGCATCTCAGCAGCTCCGAGCAGCGAGCAGAACCTCCGAGAGATAGATCCAACAAGAGAATAATCCGGTGATGATGGACAGAGGAGATACAGAGATGATTTCAGACAGAAATAGATTGAAGGCAGGTACCGTCGACGTTTCTCCACAAAGAGAAGAAGAGCAGGAGCTCTGAGTGTGACGTCACTATCAGGGTGGAGAAGATGGTTTTAGCAGGCCAACAGCGACTCTTTGAGTCAGAGTCAATACACTGCATGTATGTTTTACGTTTTTTTATCTAAATATAAACTAAATGTGATTTGTTTTAGAATGCTTTAGAAGAATAAACCTAGGAACATCTCTTGTCCTGAAATACTGGGTGAATTGTTTTATGCAGTATGGCACCAAATTTTTATTCGAATCTAGGAGAATAACTATTCATACACAAAATGAAATAAATCACTCGTGGTAACGGAAAAACAATAAATATATATATATATTTTTTTAAGATTTTAAAAAATTTTCAAACTAAAGCTTTTTAAAGAAAATAAAACATCACCCTGAAAAGCAACATGGAAACTAATAAACAAACAATATTTTGCAACTTAAGCTGATTTCAAGACATTCAGACCACTTTAGGTTTTGAAGTTTGATTATAGAAAGTTCACATAATTCTTAGAGAGAATATTTTATTTTAAATTAGTAATTAAAATCACTAAAATCATGATACCATGATATTGAACAAAAAAGGAAACAGAACTCAACACAGTTTATGTTTGTAGGTTTTTTAAGTGAAAACGAGTTCATTAAAGCAAATTAAAAAAAAGAAATGAATCGCTACTTTAGACTTTCATGACAAGGTGTGAACTTTTTATCAATCCTTTCTTTAGATCATTTTAAAATGTAACGTTTTGCTTAATAAAGATTGAGGCAAATTGAGAGAGAGCCTCTAACCCTTAGCCTCATCCACTAAAAGCTGAGGCTTTATTTTGTAATTTCTGATCCCCAAATCATTGTGCTGTTTTGTCAAGGAAGATGCAGCCGACTTTTACCAAAACTCAGAGTCTTGTTTGCGTTCTGCTGAGATTTATGAGTGTTATCACCCACACAACGTTCATGTTACACACAGAAAATTCTTCTTATTTTTTTTTTCGTAAAGTGGTTATATCACTCAGCTCTTGTTCAATTAAGACCTAAAACAGCATTAACGTGACTCAGGAAAACAACAACATAAAAACCAATAAATGTTTGTTTGGATGTCTTTAATGTTATTGACAGCATCAGAAAGTGCCATGAATGTATTTATATATTGAACCATTTTTATGTTCGGCCATTTTTCAGATAATTTGGAAGCGCCCTTAGCATCTATCATTGACTCTGATTACACTGGTAGCAATGTAGTTTGACAAAAACTCTATCAATGATAGAGTTTCATTATGTTTTCGATTAAACGATGGACTTTTCTAGCTACATCATGTGCTAAAACATGAAAAGCTAAAACGTGTTGTGTTGCAGAATAACATTGGCAGGAAAAATAGAATCGGAAGAATAGTTGGCTTCAGAACGAAAACTTTTCTCATGGCTCATGCAACCAGCTGTTGTTTCAACATAAAATGGTTGTTCAGACAATGTTAATAATTAAGGCACAAAAGCTTTTGTAGATTTCTGTTGAACTGACAACCATGTTTACGTTGATTCACAAGAATATTGCTTATATCTGAAAAGTTAGCTGGTAAAATGGCAATTTTATTTTTCACAATGTACACTATTAATAAAAAACTTTACTGCTAATATTCTGTGAGCTAGCTCTTTGAATTTGCATCAAATTCTATATCGTCTCTTTCATCCCTAGTTTAATATTGTTGAATAAAAAAATCTGCTAAAAGCATAAAGATAAATGTAACAACCCCCTTTATTTAAAAAACGCCTCAAAACTATTCTTCATTACTCAGAGCAGATATTTGGTTCCAGAAGGTACATCTTTAAGGATGTGCTAGTATACTTTAAACAAATAGAAAACATTAACCTATCATTTTGTACGATTTAGTTTAGTATGTTTTTAATCATTAAATTAAAATAACCCAAGAACTATGGCCTATCCCAAAAACCGTAAATGCTCTTCTTTTTAATGAAGACTTTCACCAAGAGACCTTTCACACTCTCTATACAGCACCATGGACAGCGCCAGACGTAGTGCTTTGTAACGTAAATGAGAAAGTGTAAAAAAACTTAAACATTTACAAAAACCTGCATACTAAACTTTTTAACTTGAAGATACATCACAATACAGCAAGACAGCTCCAGGTTCGAGTGAAGTGGGATCACTAGAGGAAGAAAAAAAAACACTTACTGAAAATACCAACGCTTCTTTCTTGAAAGTGCGTTAACCTTACTTCTTTCAAGTTCCAACCCCCAGAGCTCCACCAGATAGACAATTGCGAAACAAAAGATATATTTTGTGTTGTATACATGCAAAACAAGTGACATTTGGAAAAACTGTCACAAGCTTTAATTTAAAACAAGACAATATTTCACTCAGCTTTTTGATTAAAAACAGTTTAACAGCAATATATAGATCCTTCTGTTTTCCAATATATTTAATGTTTTCCTTGTTTTAGTAAACTGTAATTATATGAAATTGTAAATTGTAGCCTTTAATTAGAAGCGTCACGGTGGCGCAGTGGGTAGCACGGTCGTCTCACAGCAAGAAGGTCGCTGGTTCTAGGCTCGGCTGGGGCATTTCTGTGTGGAGTTTGCATGTTCTCCCCGTGATCGTGTGGGTTTTCTCCGGGTGCTCCGGTTTCCCCACAAGTCCAAAGACATGCGGAATAAGTGAATTGAACAAGAACGATGCGCAAAACATATGCCAGAAAGTTGGCAGTTCATTCCACTGTGGTTACTGCTGGCTTACTGCTGTACTGCGAGATGGTGCCTCAGCCACAGCGTTTCCTGTGTCGCATCCGATTGAGTGTCCTTCTGGAATTTCCGTTCCCTTTACGCAACAACAACAGAGATCGTGCGGAGTTGCTAAGCTACCGTACGTACTTTTAGTTTGTGAATCACTTAGAATCCGCCAAAATCACAGCTGTATGTACGGAAATTCAGAATGCTCAAAAAGGTTCACGCTGTTAATAAAAACGCCAAAGCCTGAAAGTGTATTTCATTTTCTATTCACCTTGGTTTATATACAGACATATTTATTAAACATATCTATATTAAAATATAAAGTTGTCATTAATTTTTTTACTTGTATTTTAAATATTCATTTGTTTAAATGTTGATTTTAAAATAATAAAAACTAGTTCAAGTGTTGTAGAGCAGGTTTGTAAGTATTGGTTTACTTTGTAATTTATAGCATATTGTATGTTAGCCTTACTTATTTTATCATACTTATCGCACAAGTTATGTGTTTGTTCCAACTTTTAGAATTTAGCATTGATGCCACTCAAACATTATATAATAATAATAATAATAATAATAATAATAATAATAATAATAATAATAATAATAATAATAATAATAATAATATAACGTATTTTTATGTTTCACTATTTTAATGTTTTCTTGGTCCGTTTTTAATGTTTCTCTAGTAAACTATAAACTAATACAAGATAAAAGTTTTTCCCTGAGATGGGTAGCGGCTGGAAGGGCATCCGCCGGATAAAACATATGCTAGAGAGTTGGCGGTTCATTCCGCTGTGGCGACCCCGAAAGGGAAGAAAGCCGACATGAAGATGAAAGATAAAATGTTAAGACATGCAAAAGTTTAAGACAAACACGACTGTGAAAATGAATAACAATAACAAACAAGTTTCTTTTAAGGACTTTACTGCAGCTCAGCGTCAACATTTGAATGAACAGAAAGGAAATGTGTCCTGTTTGGCTCTCCGTTGCTCCAGTTGAGCTTCTCTGCACATGTGCAGTTACTGGAAAACGTACATTTCAGTGGGGCGCAAAATCGGTTGCGACACCGATACCGATCGACTCTCAACCCCCAATCCCCCCCACCCCAGACCGCCGCTCCCCCAAAAGGATTTATATTAGAACAACAAGCATACAATTGATTCTATGCAACTGAATTGTCACTTGATTAAGTTATAAATAATAAGTTATTTATCATTAAGGAGTAGTTACATTTATTTTAGATTACATTCGATTACATTGTTTTACATTTATTTATCATCTGGCCCTTTGAGTCAGGAGTGAGGGAGGTGGAGTGTATTCCGGAGGAGTAATGGGATGATGGTGTTGAATGTTGAGCTGAAGTCCACAAACAGGATCCTCACATAAGTCCCTGGCTTCTCCAGATGTTGCAGAGTGTAATGCAGCCCCATGTTGACTGCGTCATCCACAGACTGATTGGATCAGCAGGCAAACTGCAAGAGGTCCAGTAGGGGACCAGTGATGTCCTTCAGGCAAGCCAACACCAGTCTCTCAAAGGACTTCATGACCACAGATGTAATTGAGTCCTGTTTTTTTTGGCTTCTTGGGAATGGGGATGATGGTGGAGTGCTTGAAGCATACAGGAACTTCACACAGCTCCAGTGATCTGTTGAAGATGTTTGTGTAGATGGGTGCAAGCTGATCAGCACAGGTTCTGAGGCATGTTGGTGAGACCCCATCAGGACCTGGTGCCTTCCTCCTCTTCTGCTTTCGGTGGGGTCAACCCATATCAATCTACAACACAAAAACAACAAAGTTAGTTTTCATGAATTATGCTGAAAGAATGTTTAAGCTCTTGCCTGCCAAGTGGAGGGGAAGGTGAACTTTCTGAGCAGGGACATGTCACCTTCCCGTAGAGAGCATAGATATGTAATCAATCCGGGGTCTGGATCCTTTGAAGGGTGCACACTCCGAAGGATGCAAACTCTGGAATGAGACATAGCTCATAATAGCTGCCTGCACCGGGATTCTGTTCTCTTTCTCTTCCTACTCTTCTTTCCTGGCGCATGTAATTATTTTCCTCTTTAGTAGAGTCAACTCTCATTGTTTGTTTAAATGAGAAACGTTAAATCAAGTTGCCATAGTGCTGTTGTTCTGCAACTCTGCCTACGGAGTGATTTCAAAAGAAGAGAGTTAAGTTTTTCCACTACAATTATTTACATGGAGAGTCAACCTCTATTTTTTCAGCAGATTTTAATTATTTAAGTTTTACATTTATTTCACAGATTTCTCCCCCAAAAATATTTTTTTGTCATATCAATATAATTATGAATGTTTCCCAACACCAAGGGCCGTGAACCGGCATCTGTCAAACAGTACAGAGAAAAATAAATAGTTATTATCTGTGTCTGAACAACCTTTTGTTAAAAAAAATATTCAGCATTGACCAGTCTTTGGTGGTAAAAAAGGTTGGGGATCAATGACATAAAAAGTGTATAAACAGATTTTCTTTCACATCAACACAATATTGTTAGCAATAACATTTCATAATAACCAGTGTTTCAATTTAAATATGTGGCTTTGCTCATAACAACAATGATTCCTTAAAAAAGTATTTTTGAAAATCCTTGAACAATACCAAAAAAAAAATCCAGTTCATGATCTCTTTGACAAGATCATACCCCTTACTCTGATTTCAATGAGCATCCATCTCTTCTTTCTATTGGCTGGTAAAAAAGAGCAGTTGAAGGGGAGCAGCGACATGCAGCGATGAAGCCTGGGATTACACCCCCTCCCAGTCCTTCCCTCTCCTTCCCTCCTCTCCCTCTCTTTCCCTCTAACTCTCCCTCCTTCCTCTCACTCTCTCACTTTGATTTTAGCTTCTGTAGCTCATCTGTTTTAAAGGGGTTTTCTTTTTTGTTTTTAACAAAACATAATGCATTTGGTGAAAAGTCCACGTTAAACGGATTTTTCTGAACTGTCACAAATGTAAGATGTAAGTGATGACCAGGTAAAAAAAAAAAGCTGGAAGTTTGTGCATTTTATAGAGCGCAAGCTTATGACAGAGTAAAAAATAAAACCGCTAAATAAATATTTAATTAGGAAACAAGATAATTTAATGAACGCAAAAATAAAAAAAAATTATATAAAATACAATAAAAAAAACTAGAATAGATATTAAGGAGACTTTTATTTCGTGGTTCGGTTCCGTAATTTCTCGAACGTGCGTAAGGCCATTCAATTAAAAACTAAATCAAAATAAACGCTGAAAACACAAAATGTAGAAAACGTTTTGATGAAACGAATTGAGGATATTTTAGATTGTTTTTTTTTATTAAGCAGCAAATCAATTGATTTCTGAGTGAAAGTTGAAATGTTTTACAAAATATTTTTGACCACTTTGACGCGCCCATATCTGGTGAATCAGTTACAAAATAAAGTCCAGAGCAGGGATTGGGGAAGTAATAAAAAAAGTTACTTAAAAACCAATAACAAATGTCTAAAATATTAGCTTTCTTATTGCAGCACAATATAAAACAACTCGACATACAATTTATTTATTTATTTATTTATTTATTTATTTATTTATTTATTTATTTATTTATTTATTTATTTATTTATTTATTTATTTATTTATTTATTTATTTATTTATTTATTTATTTGGATGAAAAACTTAATACTATCATTACTTATTTCATAAATAACAGTAAACAATGTATTATTATACTAAATGTAAAAAAACACAAATAAATATCCGAATAAGTCAGTAATTAGATATGTATAAACATGTATAAATAAAGTTTTGTATTCATTATTTTGTATATAAATACACTAATTAATAGTCTAGATACGAGAAATACTTCAGTGCACAAACAAATTAAAAAATATTTTTTATTATTAAATAAAAAAGTAAAAAGATCTAGAAACTGTTTTTGCATAAATACAGCTTAAAATATTTTATCCTCTTTCTACATTAGGAATTTATTCATTATTTATTTATTATAATATTTTTATGATATATATTTAATTTTTATTTGTATATTTATTCGTTTCTTTATTTACTGATTAATTTATTGATTCATTTATTAGTTGCATTTATTTTAATACATCTATTAAAATATTATATATATTTTTTCATGTATCTATTTATTTTTTATTTTTAAATTAATTACCTATGTATATTTTTATCTATGTATTTCTAAGATATTCTTGTCTTTATTGATGGATTCAAATGTATTATGTATTATGAAGATATATATCATTCTTACTTGCTCATTCAGTCATGTTTTTTGTGTATCTATTTTACAATAACATCACGGTGTTTAAACTTCAATGGGTTGACATTAAAACCTTTAATTCAGACTTATTTTTATGTTTTATTTTTAGCCTTTAACTTAGCAGCGAAGTATCATCCAGTCCAAGAGCATGTTGTTTCTTTCTCTCTCACTAGATGGCGTTTTCTTAAACGAGTTTCCGGTTATTATTTAAAGCATGTCAACAAAGTAAATGTTTATGTTGTTCATCTACAAACTCTGTCTTTTTTTGCATTGATAAAATAAAAAATAGGGACATAAACATAACCTTAACATAAACATTTATGTATCATAATGATAGCTTTGGGTTGAGCTCTTGATCCTCAAATATGCTATTTTTATTAGGTACAAAAACTGAGCTGTGATTTAGCGAACACAGAGTGAGGTATGTTACTCTGAGAGCAGAAAGATGTCACAGGGTTTTTTTATCAAGACGTATTGTGTCCTTTGAAAAAAAAAAGAAAAACTCACATTTTCTCATATTTACAGTAAGGTTGTAAAAAATATATTAGTTCTTTTTTAACTGTGTTACTTTTTTGTAATAAAAGAAATATCAGATTGTTGCCAATGAATGTTACCTCTTTCCCTCCTTCTGCTTATTTCCACCTCAATTCCAACACTATTGCTCTCATAAATAGAGTTTGTTTTCATACTTTACAATAATGTGCAAAAAAACACATACTCTGTGACCCGGAACTAAAGCTTCTGTGTGTTTTCCTGCATCCCATGAGGATAAAACAGTTTATCGTGTAATTGGGGCTTTTGTAGAGTTATGAAAGTGTTCTCTATCACTTCCACTCTCCAATATTTACAGCTCACCTCCTTTTCTCACACACTGTTCAGAAATGAACAGTTGCCATGGAAATCTGTCTCATCGTTGTAGTAGCCATAGCAACCACCTTCAAGATCAAATGAAAGTGGTGCTGAGACAAAAATATATTTATCATAATAAGACTGACAGCTGAACTTGTGAACTCCTTTCAGGCTACAGCTCACTTTACGACTTAATAAAAACATGTTGAAAGAAGATCTAATGATGCAATATGCATATACGCACATTATATCTTGAACTGACTATACTCTAAATTCACAATTTTGTCCAAAAATTCATTATAAAATGCCACTTTGTAGTTAATTTTATAATTCTGGCTGTTTAGCAAGCATTACAAGTACATTATTTAGAAATTCTGATTCTTTTTCTTTATAACTTTCACCTCATTAAAGCTAAAGATTAGTTTTTGTATTTAATGTTTGTATTTTGTTACATCGTAACTTTGACCATTTTACACAACTCTATTTTTCAGGTTATCCCTAAAATAAATTACTTTTTTTCTTGCATTCACATCAAACATTACATGAATTTGCATTTAATTTTAATCTGACCATATTTCGGCATATTTCTCAGAATTCTGATTATAAAATACATACTGTGCTTTTATTTTTTATAATTTTTGTCACACACTATAGCCAAACAAAATTAGGAACATTTCTTGCATTCATGGGAAACTTTACAAGACTTTTGACTTAATTTTCAAACTTGTACTTTAAAAATTAAGAAGAACTGGAAAAAAAATTTCATGTTTTATGCATAATTCTCAGAACTTTGAATATAAAATGCTTATTTCTTTTTTTTTTAGTGTGAAATGTTGTCAATTATTTGTCATTTGTTTTCTAAAGCATTATATAATAAAGTAAAATCCACACAATCACACAGCTTTGCAACATTCTTAAGAAAGCAAGTTTATTTAATTTTTCGTGGTTTATAAACAAAACACATCAGCACGTTTCCATCAGGATGAAAAACAAAGATTGAAACAAAGAGGAAGAAACAGAGGGATGAGCGTCACTAATTCACCATCACACACCGATGAGCGAAGTGCAAAAAAAGTGGGATTAACAACAGATGAGCGCCACCTAGCCACCAGCAGCCACTGAGAAAGAAAGACAGCATGAACGCTCACTAGATACAAGCATACACTACATTTACAGCATTGTTTTTTTTTCTTTTTTCTCCCCATTTCTTGCTCAAAGAAGTGAAACTGCAGGGTTCAGAATCGTATATCGTTTAGCTACATATACCGTGCTAGTTTGATCAAAGCCAACACAAAAGGTTTTTTTTGCCTTTTTTCACATTTTGTTGGTAAAACTCAAAAGAAAAGGATAAAAGGGCTTTACACTTACAAAGAACATCAGAACTGTCCCCTGGAGGTCGGTGCAGAGGTGTCCGAATGCAAAAAGGCTCAGAGGCGTACATGGAACTCTCGTGTGATGATAAAAAATAGTCAAATCAAAGCCATCTATATCTATGTTCATATATATATCTCTATACAGAAGTGTTTGTTTGTTTGATCATGCAGTGATCAGCGGTAAGTGAAGCGTGAGGTTGGTTTGGTGGCAGGCAATCGTAGAGCTGCTTTCATCTTTATTCAGGGTTTAAAGGCTTGGGTTTAGAGAACAGTTGGATTCAATGGAGCGTCAGTGTTTCAGGCTGAGCGAGGAACTGTGTGGAACACAGTCTTTGCTTTGATGATTAAATTTTACACAGGTAAAAATAATTTTCTTCGGACTGCTTCTTTTGGATTGAAACTCTTTTTTTGCTACTTTGACTTTCTTTAAATGTTGGTTTTACCTTTCTTTCCTTTAATATTAAGTTTACCTCTACCCATGTTTCTTATAATTGAAAGTTATTTTGCACTATAATAATTTATACTTCATTTTAAGAATTACATTTACATCTAGACCATCTCTCGCTATTTAACAATCTACAAACATTTTAAGCATGAAATTCTGATATTTTGTCTTTTGAATTTTGACTTGACAATGATACAAATCTTAAAAATGCACAATTTTGACACTGTTGTTAAAGTTTAAACTACTTTTTGCAATTATGTTGTGATTTGTTGTCATTTCCCCTCTTTTTTGATTTTGCAGACATTTGCAACTACATTTTTTCCGTAATAAATAAAGGACTTTATTATTTAATCTTGAGACTTTTTAGTGAGAAAATCTGATCGTATTTCATACATATTTCAGAGTTTTGATAATGAGAGGAACATTTTTTATTTTTATTTTATAATTTCAAATATGTGGCAAGTGGTTTGAAAATTTTTCTACAAATTGTGATTTTTTTTAATGATTTTTATTTATGTGAAATTCTGACTTCATTTTCATATTTTTACCTTCAAAATTGACTGATCAAATTTCCCAATTTTGTGCACATTTCTGATTGTTCACAATTCCAATTATAAAACACCAATTTGCATTTTTAATTTGTAATTTCAACATTTCAAGTTTTTTGAGCATTCTTTTTCTACAAATACTGATATTTTTTCTTCTGTCAAATGTCTCCATTTCTGTCAAATTTGGACTTAATTTTTGACTTTTACCTTCAAAATTTACTGATAATTATGATAATAAAATAGCAATTTGTGTTTTTATTTTGAAATCTTTAAGATTATGAAAGCATTTTGAACGTTTGACCTTTTTATTAACAAAAACAGATAAAAACAAGATAAATTATCACACAATTCTTACAATATTATTTTTCAAGCATTTTGAACATATTTTAGATTTTGTCATTAAAAAAGTTTAGACTTGTTAACTAGCTAACTAAATATGTCTCTTGCATAACCAAAAGTTTTAAAATCTTCATTGATTTTATAAATTACAAAAACTGACTTTTTTTCCTATGGTTTTTACTTTTGAAGCATCCTCTGAGATTCCCACATGTTTTTCTATGTGAAAATATGTTTGCAAATCAGCAATTGTGTATTTTTACCAGTGTCAAAATTTTCAGCATCCGTTTCCTAAAATGTAACCTGTGAGTTTTCAACCAAACATGCGAACTTTGACGAAGAACGCCTGCCAAAACACCAACCAGATTACCACGACAAAAAAAAACTAGTTCAAGCCAGAGAGAGAGAGGAAACATGCTCTGATTTTGACCCTGTGTCACGTGAATGAGCGTCTGCAAAGGAGAACAGTTGCTGATCACAAAAGAAAAGTGCATTCCATCATTCATAAACAGCTTCAGATAAACACCATCTTCACATGATTTGGTTTTTACAGTGAAAATACTTTTCAGCGTTTTGTTAATTGGGAAAAAACAACCTTTAGAGGATGATTCTCCCACTAAACACCAGAGGACTGAACGAGCGGAAACATTTGAGCATCTTGGCTGTTTTACACACAGCAGCGATGCTCATCAGCATATTTACACCAGCGAGTGCCTCGTTTCGGGACGCGACGCACAGCTCTTTACTCAAATCCGATTTTGCCTCCCAAATCAAAACATCTGGAAGCAAAACCCAATCTGATGAAAGGAGTCTCAACACGAGTCTGAGGGGGTTGCATCCAGATCGGTGGAATACTGAGAGATTATAAGACAAAAAACCTCCAGACTTTAAAAAATCTTACTAAGTACAAAAACTAAAGGAGGTTTTATAGTCTGATGGACTGTTTTAATAGCTCCTCGTCTTGATTTTTTGGAGCTCCTGCCGATTTGTTACAAGAGTGTTTTGGTACATGGAGGAGTCAGCCTAAATTTACTCCTGGAATAATTAGAGAAAAACTGCATGCCACACTTATAAATCTAAATAAAACTGACTGTAAGATGAAAAAAGTTTTTTAAAAAACACCTTTGATTTCAGCAACCCTATTTTCATTGCAAAAAAAAAAAGAAATTCAGAAGTTAAAGGACATTAAATAATAGGAAAAATGGTGCAAAATTGTGTAAAAAAATCAACAACAGAAAAAATCTCTGGATCCCAAACGCAGTGTCCGACTGACTTTAATTGAGACTTCCATCTTTTGAACCAAATCCTCTCTTCATCCTCGCTCCTAGCTCTAATCGTCATCGTCATCCTTCCCTTTATCTCGTTTATCCTTCTTCTCCTTCTTCTTCTTCTTCTTCAGCTTCTTGGCCTCATCCTTCTTGCCGAAGCTGAGGAAGTCGCTCTTGTCGTCATCCTGCCCCTGTCTGATGGAGATAATGGCAGGTGATCCGGGGATGATGAAGGCTTCGGGTGGAACCTCTCCAGGTTTGAGGTGCGGGGGGCCGCCGGGGCCCGGGCCGTAGCGGAAATGCCAGCTGTTGCTGTCCATACCAGCACCCACCGGAGGAGAGACCTCGCCGCCCTCATTATCTGAGAGGAAAACAGAGAAAATGTATATATTATTATTAATATATTTAATATTAACATTTTTTGTTTTTGTATTTTCAGTTGTAGCGTGTCCTTAATATAAGGAGGAGGAGAAAGAGGAAGAGAAAGTAGAAGAGGAAAAGAAAGAAAAGGAAAGAGAGAGTAAAAAGCAGAGACATCTGAAGTAACAGAGGAGAAAGACAGATTAGAAGGACAGAATTGGAGGAGGGAGATAGTATATTTAACATTCCATATTTTTACTATTCTACGATTCTTCTATTTTCTCTCAACTATGAACTGCTTACAACAAAAACTGCAAGTAGACATTAATTGCTATGCTTCAATTCCTCTGCATACAAATCTCGCCTCTCTCTCTCTCTCTCTCTCTCTATCTATCTCCCTCTCTGTTTCTCTAAGTCTCATTTCAACCATTCTAAAGTTAACAGCATCAGCACACCTTTGGCATCACACCTCTCTTTTGTCTTTATCTGGTGTTGTGGAAAAGATTATGACAGATTACATCCTAGATGTGATTTCTGAGTGAAGAGGAAGCATCCACCAGGAGTCCTCAGGGACTCGAATTCTTTGTTTTCCCTCTTTTGCTGTATGTACTCTTTCATCACATCTAATCGCGCTTTCTCTCCAGTGGCCGGCCAGTTTGCTCAAGTGTCTGTCCATATCCTGTCAGAATGAGAACTAAAGCATGAAAGCGTCTAGTGCTGGAGAGAAACGGCTCTCAAATTTAATAGTATCAGATTTTGCAGTTTAAGATGCTTCCAAAAAAATAAAAAAGTTGTTTTGCTGCATTTTATACAATCTCCAGACGCTTTCAGAGCTTTTGCACGAGGGTTGACATTGACAAGTGCTGCAAGAACAAAAAGAGATCTCCTTTCAGCTTGTTCTGTGACAACTGCTTCTTTGGAAGAACTTTCACGACGACAGAAATGTCTCTGTGACCTTTTCTTTGAACACAGCCCTCCGCCTGACTGGAAGATAACGGTTCAGGTTTAATAAGCTCTCTAACACTCATGATTAGTGTTACAGCCTGTGAAAGATCCAGGTCAGAGAGAGATGATGGGGAAATCAAACCGTTCCTTCATTAAAGGGGATGCAGTTCAGAGCTTTCACCTTTGGAGGACGATTGACACATCATTAACTGGAGCTAAATCGATAAAACAACACCCTGCCCAACATATAAATATTTCTTAAATTACTGAATTTTGTTCTGATTTTGGCCTTTTCTTTACTTAATCTTTCTCATCTTGTTTACTTTGTTCGACAAAACTTTGATAACTTGCTAATAGTTAAAAGTTTTCATTGTGAACAAAAATGTGAACGGAAAATCATTGAATCATTCAAAAAGAAATTCTTAAAAAAAAGAATAGTTAAAAAAAACAAACTAATAATTCAAGCAATCAAAGATTTAAAAAGTGTAAAAACAAATAATTAAAAAAATGAATTGTTCCATCCATCCATCTTCATGTCGGCTTCTTCCCTTTTGGGGTCGCCATAGCGGAATGACCCGGAATATGTTTTACGCGGCGGATGCCCTTCCATCCTCAACCCATCGCTGGGAAACATTCACACAAACACTCATTCACACTCTATGGACAATTGTTTTTTCTCAATTCACTTATACCGCTTGTCTTTGGACTTGTGGGGAAACCGGAGCACCCGAAGAAAACCCACGCGATCACGGGGAGAACATGCAAACTCCACACAGAAATGCCAACCAACCCAGCCGGGGCTCGAACCAGCAACCTTCTTGCTGTGAGACAACCGTGTTACCCACTGCGCCACCATGACGCAAAATTAATTGTTTAAAAGATGAATTGTTTAAAAAAAATCTTTCAAAATTTTTTTTTATAAATTTTTTAATTAATCGCTCAAAAAGACAAAGCTTTAAAAAAACTAATCATTCAAAAATAATAATTCTTTAAACTAATTTTTAGAAAACAAAATTCTTAAATGTTAAATTCTTAAATCTTAAAGAATCTTCTTAAATCTAAAAACAAATTCTTAAAAATCAAATGTATACTAATGTAAAGTAAAAAAAAACCGAATTGTTTAAAAAAACTAATTGTTGAAAAAATAAACCGTTCAACAAACACACTGTTAAAAAAAATTATAATTAAAAAAGTCTTTCATCAAATGAAGTCAAAAACTTAATCCCTAAAAAATGTATAAATCTAAAATCTATAAATCTAAAATCAAAAGATAATTCAAAACAAAACATTTTTCAAAAAAAGAAATCATTCAACAAATAAAATGTCAAAAAACTGGTAGTTAAAAAACCCAGATTCATTCAAAAAACGAACTGTTCAAAAACTAAATGTTTAACAACTAATCTTTAAAAATAGTAATAATCAAATTGACTCATTAACAACAACTCTTTTTTTGGCGGGGGGGGGGGGGGGGGGGGAATTACACATTTCCCATTTACATTACACATTTACACATCATACAGATTACACATTTCCCAGTGCTCCCTCTCCTAGCAGCCGCACCGGAGGATGAGTGCCAATGTTCTTTCAAAGTACTTGTTCCTGCAACAGCTCTCTTTTATGCTGGTTTCCACACACCCTAAACCGGATGAAGTAAAGAGTAACTCTTCTGAGTCTCTCTTCAATTTCTCTATTGCGTCTCAATGAACCCAGCAATGGATGTGGAGAGGAATATTTCTTTGCTGTCAAAAAATTATTTCTTTGCTGTTTTTGACTCGCAAAACATCATAAATGAACTGTTAAAATGATTCTTTCTTTTTAGAGAATGAGAGTCAAAAGAAGGAATCACCAAAATGAATCCCATCACTAGAGCCTAAACGGCAAGGGCTTGGAGTCAAAAAGAGAAACCAAACCTGCCTCGTATCAGCTGATCAGATTCCCCTGTAGTGATTGGATGAGCAGACACACTATATAACTTACGGTGTAAGTGTTCAAAGAAAGAACAACGCTTTAGGAACGACAATGAGGTAAGCGAAAAAAGGCTACATTTGCAGTTTTGAGTGGAGTGTCCCTTTAACAAGCCACTATTTTTGCTGGCAACTGAAACTATTAAATAAAACTAAAAACCTATTTCTGCTGGATAAAGCACATTTTATAAACTCTGTGATTTCCTAAACTTCCTGAAGGACCTTGTGAATGTTAAATTAATTTAGAACAGAGCCACACAGCGAAAGAAACTTTAAATGTTAAGTTTTATGTGTAATTTTCAAAATTTGTCTCCTTTTTTACTAAACAAAGCCTCATTAAAGCAACAACATGATGAAAAAGTTAAAGTTCTGCCCTCTCAGTGAGGATAACCCAATGGAAAACCTCCTAATTTCCCTCTCAATGTGTAACAGGAAGTGACTGAACTACAGTTCCTCGAGCGGCTGCTAGAGGCTGACACTAAAAGGGAGCAAGTTCTAATTCACTCCAATGTTAAACCTAGCCAACAAGTTTCCACCCTTGGCTCCATTAGATTTGTTGATTTAAATAGTTAGTTCTGATCTTCATGTTAATATTTAGCCAATCAGACGCCTTCACTATGGCCATGTCCCGCCTCTCTGGATGCATTTTTTAATACTGGCTCCTCCAACTGTGAGCTTCATTTGACTTTGCCAAAAACCTATGTGTGACGCCACGAACACTCTGTATATGTTATATACAGTCAATGAAATACACTCTGATAAACTGAGCTTTGAGGAAGTCATAAAAATCAATCCTCTTACACTCTTCCATTGCAGTTTGCTTTATAATTTGTTTGACTGAGAAGATAAACTGCTCTTTCTTGCCTTCTGTACATCCATCATGAATTAGTTTCCTCCTTTAGTCTTTGTTGTAGAGATTTTTACTTCCTGTGCCTTTCTACCCAACTCCTCGTCTTTAGTTTTCAATCAATCAATCAAACTTTATTTATTTTCCAACAGCCAAGGCTGACTAAGGTGTTATACAAATACACAATACAAAGATAAAAGTATGCAATGATAAAACAAACAGTTTTGCCTGTTCACACGACGGATTTCATCTTTTGATCAAAGGAGTGATGCTGAAATGTGCTTGAATGCTGATCTAGGATGATGGATTCAAAAGGTAAAGAATCTCTGAAACGATGTTCAGAACACCCCCAAAAAATAACACAAAGTATATATCAGCAAAAAAACAAGCAAAATGATTAACTGGGATACAAAAAAAGATGTGACAATGACAGAAAGAAAGACAGTGTCCCTGGTTTACCCTCATGTCCTGACTAAAGCCCCTGGCGTGTTCTGGAAAATTCCACTCAATGTCTCACACTCTCTTGTACCCGCCTGCAAAGCCTTCCCTCTCCTGCAGTGATCTGATTGAGAACTGAAGCCTTCATCATAAATAAAATCACACATCGAGAACACACTCTTGCTTGGCTTTGTTTCAATCCTATTTGAGCATCTGAAGATAACATAACAAATTTAAAAAACTGGATTTTTTGTCAAGTCAATACCTTTCAGTTTTATTTTTTTTTAAATACTTGTTTAACTTGGGAAAACCATGATTTGTAACTTTTTATTCCATTTATTTGTTGTTGTCTTTATTATCTTTTTTTATTGTGGATACTTTAGACAGAAAGGGTCATGCCATCTGAAAAAATTTGGGTTTGATCTAACGTACAAAATCTCTGGTTACTTCAGTTCTGTGTGTAATTTTGAATAAGCAAGCATGACTTAAGACACAGTGGAGGAAAAGCATGCTGCATTGTGTGACCAAGGCCTTGCAGAGATCTTCTGAGAGGTAGGTGCTCAAATATTAAATATTGGCACACCAAATATTTTGACATTTCTGTAAAGTATTATTATGTAGAGGCCAAACTGCTGCTCAAAAAAACCTTATGACCTCCAAGTATATTATATTTTGAAATTTAACTAAGATAAAAATCCGTCTAGTAGTTCTTTTGCTCCTTGAATTGGGGAATATTAAAACAACTTCTCAGCAATGAAGGGTAGATTGTTTATCTTGCAAATATAATAATAAATGGAGAATGCAGTCATTTTTCTGAATAAAGTTTTTTTGAAAATGAAAGATGACCTTGAACAAATTAAATGTATAAATTGGGAGCCACTGTGTTAATTTAACTCCTAACTAATTAAGGACTTAATATTCTCTGTTTAGAGAACACAGGGTCAATTTTACTTTCTCAGTGTAAATTAAATGCTTTTGTCCATGATTCTGTTCCAGTTTTTAGGTTAGATTATGTTACCTATGAAAAAATGTGTTATTCTTCTGAGAGCTAAGCTTTTAAATAAATAACTCTTGTTTTCTCGTGCTCATGCACTACATTAGCTCCGATGAGTCGCTCCACCTCGATCTCTCTATTGTGCATTTCTCCTTCACACGCTCCACTCTCACCCAGCACCCTGTTAAGGGTATGAATGGTTGCCGTGGTAACTGCCTCCTCCAGTGAGATCCGACTGTGGCAGAGACACTAATGGAAACTAATACACAACTCTCTCTCTTTCTCTCTTTCTCTAATAGTCAAATACTTTTCTCCCTTAGCAACAGAAGCAGTCACAGCCCCCTCCTCTCAGCACCCCTCTGTTCTCTTTCACTCTTCTCCTCCTGTAACCAGCTTTCTCTTTGTCACTTTTTTATCCTACCAGAGTGTCTTTCTGGCTTCTCTCTCTCTCTCTCTCTCTCCTCTCTCTCTCTCTCTCTCTCTCTCTCTATATATATATATATATATATATATATATATATATATATATATATAAATATTTCTCCTCTCTCTGCCTGTTTATCTCTCTAACCATTTCTCCCCTCTATCTCTATCACTTTATCCATCTCTTCTCTCTCTATCTCTCTATCTCTCTCTCTCTCTCTTTATCTCTTCTCTTTCTATTCCCTCTCTGTATATCTCTCCTCTGTCTACATCTATCTTTCCTGTCTCTCTCTATGCTCTCTTTCTTTCTCCTCTCTCTAACTCTCTGTCTCTATCTATCTTTCTCCTCTCTCTCTCTCTCTCTCTCTCTTTTCTCTTTCTCTTTCTCTCTCTCCCTCTCCCTCTCTTTCTCTATCGATCTAAATTTCACAGAAATCAACAATAATAAGCAGAAGGCGATAGAAAACTGAAAGATGATTAAAGATAAAAAATCAGATTTTTATTTGTTTCACTGATCTGGGCTTTAGTAACTCTGCCATCTGTTTGCACAGCATCCAGAGACGAAGAGAGCGAGAGATAAAAGGAGGGAGAGAGAGAGGAGAGAGAGAGGAGAGAGAGAGAGGAGAGAGAGAGAGAGGGCGTTGGCTTCTTCTGTGTTTTGCAGCAGAGTTCAACTGAAGCTCATAAAAAGGCAGAGCTATATTTTTATTTGACATAAATCTCTAACATCAAAACACAGCAGCAGGGCACGCCAGCAGAAGACATCGCCAGATTTAGAGCTCACCTCAGAGCACAGACGACACAAATAAACTCCTTCGATGCTCATAAATAGATCAGAAACAATGTCAAGCTCTTATTCATCTATATTCTCTCTCATCTTTACATGAAAATATCAAAAACAGCTTCCAAGCTTGAGTTTGATGTATTACACTCGAAATGCAAATGCACTTTCTCTCTCTCTCACTCTCTCTCTCTCTCTCTCTTTCACTATCTATCTATCTATCTATCTATCTATCTATCTATCTATCTATCTATCTATCTATCTATCTATCTATCTATCTATCTATCTATCTATCTCCCTCATTATATATATATATATATATATTAGCATAAGCATAAGCGTATATATTAGCATAAGCGTGTCATGGTGGCGCAGTGGGTAGCACGGTCGTCTCACAGCAAGAAGGTCGCTGGTTCTAGGCTCGGCTGGGGCAGGTGGCATTTCTGTGTGGAGTTTTCCCCGTGATCGCGTGGGTTTTCTCCGGGTGCTCCGGTTTCCCCACAAGTCCAATTGAGTAAGTATAATTGCCCATAGTGTTAAAGAGTGAATGTGTGTGTGAATGTTTCTCAGTGATGGGTTGCAGCTGGAAGGGCATTCGCTGCGTAAAACATATGCCAGAGAGTTGGCGGTTCATTCTGCTGTGGTGACCCCGAAAGGGAAGAAAGCCAACATGAAGATGAATGAATATTAGCATAAGCACAATAGATTTGAACTCAATTTCACACCAGAAAAAATCAAGAGCTTGAAACGGATTTTTAAGTGAAACTGACTTGTGCTGCAGTGACCTGAACACCTGCGCTGTCTCCGGAAATCAAAGCTTGCACTTGTTCTTGCCAGGAGGGCACTTGTAAAAATTGGTTCATAATAAAATGGATTGATGTGTTTTCTGCAGTCTGTGGCCGGGCCAAGGTCTTGACATCAATCATTTTGGGGGTGAATATAAAATAAACTAAATGTTTCCCAAAAACTGGGTCTCTGATAAATGTATTTACTTTCATAGCATTTTTTGTTATTTGAGTTTGAGTCAGGGCATGACACATCAATTAACTTTTTCTAAATGGTGTGCTATGTGTAGACGAAATGCACAATCAATAAAATAAATAAATGCATAAATATTTATAAGCATACACAATAATGTAAATTCTTAAATAAAAAATGTAGACCTAATTCATTCAATAAAAGCCTCAATCAGTATTTGCTTCCTTAACAATTACTAAAATGTAAGCATGAATTTGTGTACAGTTTAAATACACTTTAAATTAAAAAAAAGAGAGACTACTAATTGCTTTGGAAGATGTGTGGTTAGCAAATATGAAAAAGAACAGCTAAAGTGAACATGAAAAATTAAACTACAAATATGTATTTTTTTAACTCTAAACCTGATAGTTACCCACCAATGTCCCTTCTGACTGTCCATAGAAATCAATAAAAGTTTAAAGAAGTGATTTTTAATTTCATTTTATGAATAACGGTTTTTATTTTCCTCAAAGTCCAAATTCTTGAGAAGTTTAAACTCTGTGTCTCTGCGTGTGTGTGTGTGAGTGTGTGCGTATGCGCGTGTGCGCGTGTGTTTTTGTGTGTATGCGTGTGTTTTGGATAATGTAAAGTTGCTGTAGAAACTGTGGGATGCCGTACTTCAATTTTCTGGTGTTGCTACAACCACAGACTGTAGACTACAATTACAGATGAAGATCCCTTAGAAGAATGATAAAAAAGCTAAATCAAATAAATGTATAAATTGTTAAGTCTGGCTAGTGTTTCTACTGTGAAACATTGGAAATAATAGCTTTTAATGTTATCTGTTACAAAGTGAGGTACATAGTACATTAGAAGCCAACCCAATAAGTTTGAGCATGACACATATTAATTAGCTTATCTTATTTTGATGTTTTTGTGTCTCCGTTAAAGTCGCTTTAAGAAGGGGATGCTCACTGACATTTTTCCTCTCACAAGAAACCATACGTGATGAAGCATCTCTTAAACTCAAAAGCTTTAAACACCCATGACACAGATAAACAGAGAAAATGAGGGAGACCAAGAAGAACCGACTGAACAGAAAGCTATAATCTGCTTTCATTTCCAGCCTTTGCATTTGCTCGTATCATCCGGGGCTTAATTAGAACAAATTGCTCCTTCATCGCGCAGTAATTGCCCTCGTTCTGTCCTCTCCTGCTCTTCTCTCCTTTCATGGGACAAAGGATGAATCACTTTCATCTTTCTGAGTCTCTCCAGAAGTCACATGATAAGAGGTGCGAGCCTCTACTAGAGCTAGCTCTGCTCCTCAACGCGAGATCACTGAGTAATTAAACACACATCTAAACACACAAAGATCTGCTGGTGTGGTTTATGTTTCTTCGTGACGTCAGATTTATGAAATGATTCCCTATTATGAGATGCACTACCCAGCATACGTTTGGATGTGCATTGCTAATCCATAGTCATGGTCCGCAAATGGTGAAGAACAAGAGCCCAAATTACGTGTTTTACATCGTCTGGGTGTTATTTGCACTTCTACTTTGAAAAATCAGTGTTAGAACATGGAATAGCTAAAAAAAAAAAGTGTCACTGAAAAGTTTAAACTCTGCAGCCAAACAAACTTCAAACTTATCACAAAAGGAAACCCTTAAAACGCTTAAAATGACAACAAGCATCATATATTGCAGTTATTTCTTTAAGCACCCAATGTTTACATGACTTACATTTTCCATGATAGAAATACAGTGAATTGTTTCTGAAATGTGGGAATTTTGGGTATATTTTGTTGGAATTTCAGTTGTTTTGTAATGATTTTAACTGAAGTTATAAATCTTTCTCTCAGTGCACTCGAGCTGTATTGAAAGTTGTTCACTGGGAGTATTATGGACAGATTTTGAACGTGAAGAGGGCACAAATTCATAATGTTGTTTGGACATATTTGTTTAATGGAATTTCAGAAAATGCGATTTTTATTGTCACATGTTATCAGTCCCAGCTTTTTCAAAGACATCGTTTAGTATAATTAATGCCTTCTGAAGGTTATTAAGGGTGTAGAGATAGTCTAGATGGGTCAAATATTGATTATCAATCAATTAAAAGATCCATAATATGGTAAGATTCAGTTTCTTGTGTTAATTTTGATTTGAATCAAAAGCAGTTCAGAAAATATGTTGAGTCAAACATCTGGCCAATGATTAATGTGATGCTGTGTTTTGGCATGTTTTCGTTTTAGTTCAAACCAAATCTGTTGTGAAAAAAGTACACAAATGCAACAATTTATCAGTTTTCCTCTGAATACAGACCAAATTACACTTAAAGAATTAGAGAAGTGAACGCATACTTATGTATATGTTTGCTAATACTGTTTTACAGATTTTGTTGTTAATAACTAGAATTTAATTAACTTTTTTAACTGTAATATGACTGAGCTAGTGCTCTGGATTTTTGGGAGGTTTATGTTTGGATTTTATTTTATTGTGTATTAACTGGTTTAACTTTCACTTTAGTTATTTTGTGAATTTCACCTTTTTAATAGTTTTATCCGTTCTAATTTTGTCTTTTAGTCACATGGTTTTGTGCAGCACTTTTAGAACTCGGTTTGTAAATAGTGCGATAGAAATAAAGTGGGTTTGGATTGTCTTGTGCTAGCCTTCACTATAACGTCTGTGACCCAGTTATTTACTGTCAAGCTGATAAACCTTGTTCAGGCTTGATCAGGTTAAAAATCACTGCCATGGCTTGTCTTCATCACACACTCTGAAAACTAAGCTTCAGAAAGCCACAGTGTGCTAAAGGGCACCCTTGATTTCCTCTGGAAGATAAAAATAGTTGGTAGTAAAAATGTCTAACAAATCGAAATATAGTGCACACATCCATCTTTGTTTTGATATCATGTAGCTAAAGCGTCACTAACGCATCATGCTGGAGTGCGGTTTCCTAAAGGTTCTCCTCATCTAGGTCACCAGCCTCACTTCCTGCATCACTGCTGCAGCGGTGCTAAAGAGGGCAGCGCAGCCGAGACTGCAGGGACTGGAGCGAAAGAAACACAGGTGGAGAGGGAAAGAAAGAGTGATTGATGTCCCCAAGGGGGTGAAGCAGTGAGAATATGACCCTTGGCTGACTCCTCTTTCCATCCTGTATAGGCGTTATATTCTTTTGTTTTGCTTCAGGTGAGCTACAGCATGCTGCACAAATTTGGTTCTAGAGGAACATCGATTTAAAGTAAAATTTAAATCAAGCATTGAAGGACAATTGTTAAATTTAGTTATTTTTGCAAAATGCTTTACATATAGACAACTAAGATTTCTAGCCAATTTACTGTGAACAAAAAATGAACAAACGTTAAATAAAAATGTATGTAATTTTTTCCTTCGTATCAATGCTTGGATGCTTACCGGGAGCGCTTGAAACGGTGGGCCAGTTCTGCACAAGGACGCCTTGAGCTCCCTGCATCACCGACGACTCCTCCATGTGAACGGAACTACAAGGAGAGGGAAGAGTGTCAACAATAAAATTGACTTGTCTTACATCAATGGAATTATATAAAATATTATTTGCTTTTAAATAAAAAAAGCAAAAGCAATCCAAAGCACCTTCATTTTAAACGTGTGCACCAAAACAGTGTGTGTGTGTGTGTGTGTGTGTGTGTGTGTGTGTGTGTGTGTGTGCGTGTGCGTGTATGTGTGTGTGTTCATAGGTTTGCATGCCACGGTTAACTAAAACAGGAGTGTATCTCAACAGTGCAATCAATAACAGGACCAAGACATCAGATTCAATATCATAAAATATGAATACGCAGGTGGAGTCTGAGCCTCCTCCTGCTCTAATAAGACACTCAATCTTCAAAAGAAAATCAATTTATTGACGTGAATTCAATCTTGCTTTCTTGAAGTGAGAAAACCTTCCCTTTTGAGACTGTCCTAGTTTTTAACCAGACCTCTCAATAAACCAATCTATCAAGCTTTAATGAGTAAACCTATACCCAAAGTGCTTACCTTAGAATAAATGAATAAATACAAATTTTGGAGACATATGGAACAGCTTAGAAGCAACTTCAAAACACAATGAGCCAATATAAAAATTAAGCGAAAGTGAGCAGTTGGCCAGATATGGAGCTACCCATACCCCTAATTTGTGCTCTTCATGTAACCCATCCCAGTGTACACACACAGCAGTGAACACACACCCGGAGCAGTGGGCAGCCATGGCTGCGGCGCCAGGGAGCAGTCGGGAAACTGGTGCCTTGCTCGAGGGAACCACAGCTATGGTGGTTGAAGATGGAGTGCCAGCGAAACCAGTGACACCAGCGAATCAGCGAAATTCCGATCACAAGTCAATCTCTTTATCCACCAGACTACAACTGCCCTCAATGAGATGAACGACTGCTTCGATTTGAAGTAGGAATGGTTGGCAATTGTGCCTGATCCCAATGGAAGATAGTCCCAGAATCTAAGGCCACCAGAACTCATGAACCAGTCATCAAATTGAATACAGTTTGGACTTTGAACAGTGAGGAGAAAAAGTCTCTCAGATCTTAAAGACCTCTTTGCTGTGTCCATTCGTGGTTAGTCCATTGATGCAATTAAAAATAACTTTCAACCTGTAGTTGAACATGATAACTAAAATTACCTTAAAATGCTTAAAAGTGCGCAAAATACTTTGTCTTCAGAAAGTGTTTGAGTGTGTTCGTGTGAGAACCTCATTCCTCTGGAATGTATGGCCACTCTTGGGGAGAAATCTATATACCATCTTCCACCAGGAAAAGATTTAAAACTAGACACACCTGGAAGAACCTGATTGAATGGATCAGGAAGCATTTTGCACAGGTTGCCTAACAGAGTCTGATCCTAAAAGGCCAGATATGAGACACACACACTCTCCTCCTCTGATTTTATTGTTTCTTAATAAAACTTAATTTGATTAGACTTGTAAAGCTCTATTGATTTTACTAACCTGATTAATAAATGTAATCGATAATATAAAGGCGTCCCAAACAGGGTATTATTTGAGACTATTATTTTTTTTGGACAGAGTACCATTATCCTCAATTGATTTCAAAGCAACTCTTCAGGGAAACTTAAGTAGGCGAGACAAACAATTATAATTTGTGATAACAGGAGTTGTATTTAAAATGCAGTTGTTTTTAGGATATTTTTAAATAAATTAATTAATATATGTTTTGCATCAGACTAAACTGAATTCAAGGAAGAAGAAGAGGAAGAAAAGGAAAAATATGAGGAAGACAAAGGGGAGGGGGTATAGGAAGTAGAGGTAGAGAAAGAGGAAAAAGAAAAGGAGGAAAAGTAAGAAGATGAGTAAGAAAATGAAAAGATAAGATAAGGAAGACAAAGAGAGTTGGGGATATAGGAAGCAGAAAAAAGAAGAATAGGAAAGAGGAAGAGAAAACGGAAACGTGTGACTATAAATAGTATAATTTGTCTATAAAATTGTTATAGGTACACCTCTGCATAACACTGTATCCTTATTAACGTATAAATATTTTAAAGATATTATATATTGTTTCTTGATGTCGCTTGAGGGTCTGCTACACATCGTGTCTACACTTCATACTCATTCTCTTTGCGCACACTCTGCCAATGAGAGTGTCACTGCCCCCAATGTAGTGGAGTGGTATTACACTTTATTCTAGAACAATAAAAAAAAAATGGGAAAAAAGCATGTTCCCCAAGTTCGAATGCGCCCCTCTTGACGGAGCCTCACGCCCCCTTATTCGAGAAGCTCTGCGGTAGAGGAAGTAGAGGGGGAAGATGAAAAGAGAAAGAAGAAGCTTGTCAAGAACAATGACCAAGTAGCAAGTATGTTTTTAAACAAGTATAAATGTAAGTCTACAAAGAAATGTAGCAGTGGTGCTGAAAAATAACTTGCTTTACCAGTGGAATTATTTGGCCTCCAAAGACTGAGTTTGGGTGTGAGGTAGCTCTTCTGAGAGAGGGATGGATTATTGCAGATTAGGAAATAATTTGATGGTAAAGTCAGGTTAGAAGCTTACACTCTTAGAAACTTAAAGCACTCTTAAATTGCTAAAATCACAGCCTTCCTTGTGAATCTGCACACCCAGGAGCATGCCTGCATCTGAAGAAGACCAGCATTTGAAGAACCACAAAAACAGCATGACTCCTCAGCTCTCTAAAGTGTGTGTGATCGCCCTCCATGCCATCTCTGTAGAGCTGCGTGAGGCTAAAAGTGTGTTAAGAATGGATTAGCTTTAGATGCAGAAAAATACATGTTCAGGGTCATACCCAAACATCACACAATCAGCGGAGGAAAAGTGCTGGAACATTCGCCTCCTCTAGATCCAGACACGCTCTACTACGAATGATACTGACAGGAGGAATTTAAGAGCCCTTCACTTATATGCGCTTCACACTAATAGAAATAACAGCTGATTAGAAACTAACCCACATTTATTTAAAAAATACATTGTCTTTCTGTTGAATCTCCATCATGAGCATATACTAGAGTCCTCTCATCTCAAGGTCAGTGACAACAAGAATTCACAATGCGTCCCATATTCATGTAGTACTAAAATAGAGTTCAATAGCAATTTATTGGAAATGATTGTTTGCTCTTATTCTTAACAGTTCTTAAAGAAAACATATTTAACTGTTCGATTAGGAATAAAATCAGTTTAACATGTGTTTTCTCTCATAAAACAACTAGAGGCATCATTTTATAATTTTATCAAGACATGATAATGTAAATATCAGTAAAATAATGGTTTATTCTTGTAAACTGGCAAAAAAATCATAGTTTATGTAAGAAATGTAATACTCAAATTATGAGGAATATCTGTAAAAGAATAATATAATTAAATATAATAAAAAATAATTTTATTGTTTTTGTCTGTAAAAATGTTCATTGTTTGGCTCTCAGACAATGACTGTTTTTTTATTTTTTATTCGTTTTTTTTTACAGTTTTACAGTGTGTAAGAACATACAGCTGATTAATAACCTTCAGAGTGAAACTCAATTGTCTTCTTTATCGAAAGAACTCAATGGAGTTCCACCAGAGGAGAGCAGAAGCCAGAGATAAGTCGAGCAGGAGGAAAATAAATTTAGTTTTTTGTTTGCATCTTAGAGTAACACAAAGCAGAATGCAATGTTTAGTTTATTTAACATTGTGCTGTCTCTCTCTTTCTTGTTTTAATACTCCTCTTATAGTAACACTTAGTTTTTTGAGCTGCCTCTTTGAATAGAATAAAATTCAACGAAAGACAACACATACAGTAAAAGAAAGTCAAGCACATTTATTTTAATCGCACTCCTGACAAAATCCTCATAACAAACACATGGTAGATAAAAACTGTTCCGATCAGCACAGGAAGTGATGACGCTGATATTTTGCAGGGGCACAGGAGGATTGGAAGCAGAAGGAGAGAAAGAGAAAGGGGGGGAGGTTTGAGCATTAGCTGAGGATCATGGATTCAGTCCAGTGTTCCTCATTAATAATGCCTCAAAACGACTCCTGCTGCTGCACACGCACATACACATACACACACACACACACGCACACGCACATGGACATGCACACACACACAGACAGCCTGCGTGTAACTGCAGCGGTTCCCTGTCTGACCTTGAGCTGCGATCGCCCAACATACAGAGATGGTGAAAGAAGCTGAAATGGTTTTAAATCAACACTCCAGATTAAGCTGAGATAAAAAAAATTATGGGAGGAACAAGCAAATCATTCCTCTCCCAATCAATCAATCAATCATGTCTTTGATCGAGGGATTAGCTGAAACCTCTCTAGGCGCACTACCTGAGAGTGTACTTTGGCACAAAATATCTTGTTTCTCCCTTGATTATAAACAGCTTTTGAATAAAAGTAAACGATGCTGTGATATCCAAATTATTATTTGGGTTGAAAGCTAGAGAGCTGTTCTTGAATCAAACCAAAAAGTACGCTTTGAGACAAATCTTTCCGAAAAGCTGCTTTGAAGTCATTTGCATGCTGAATGAATATAGTCAAGAGGGGTAGAAAAAGTTATTAAAACCTTTTAGGACACTGTTTTTGACAGTACATTTGTTATGCTCATATGATCATCCAGTAAAAAGAGAAAAGTAAAATTGGATGTTTTTTGTTTGATATTTATTTCTGAGTTTATTGCAGGTTAAAAACAACCACATTTACCCTCTACATTTTCACTGTTCATGTTTTTAGTATTAATGAAACACACACACACACACACACACACTGAAATATACCAAGCTTTTATACATTTCAACTTTTATTATTAAAGATAAAAAATCCTCTCATTATGTGTTTGTCCATGTTTTACCCAAATTTTGACTTGCAGCCTCTGATCAACACGTGTTCATTTTCAGATCAAGCATCCTTGATCTGCGTCAACGGATTTCCTCTCAAAGAAGAAATTAATTTTGTAATGGATGTTCCGAGCTCATAAATTAGCTTAACGACATTAACCCTCGTTAAACCCCTTCTGCAATTACAGGAGATTCAGCGTAGCACACATGTAAACATAGTCCTGGCATACATCTGTCCTTCACTGAGACCATCTCACCGACACAGCTTCAGGCAGTTCCTAAAATACGGAGCTAGAGATCTGCCAAAACAATCTGAATTTGAATTGAATTATTGACAATTGTAATTTAATAAATTTGAATATTATATGCCATGAAAAAAGATTTTTAACTTGAATTTCTTAGTTTGAATTTGAATTTTGTAACTTGAACATTGAACTTCTGAAATTTAAAACCACATAATCATTTATAGATGTATTTTCAAACTGTAAATTTTATTTTATTTTTAAAACTGTATTTTCAGTTTGTAAAAATACATCTTGAAGTTTTCAAGAAGAAAAATTTCAAAACATCAAATTCAATATTCTAAAATTGTAACCGCAAAATTCAGGTTGTGAAATTCAGATCTAAAAGAAAGTCGGTCATGGGTCATGAACAGGGAAGAGGAGACGATCAAAGAACAGTCAATGAAGCATTTTGGCTAATCTGCAATTTTTCTGTGTATGGCTCAGCCGTGTAACCAAGCTAATAGTATTTTACTAGCATGATCAACAAATCACTACATTGTTCCTATAGCTTCATCGATTGTTCTGTGATTTTCCCTGGTGATCCCTGGCACTGAAGCCCAGTAGTGCAATTGCAGTAAGTGCAGGATATAAAAGTGCAGAGATATGTACAGTAAAAATAGACATATGTACAGAAATAGAGATTATGTACAGAAATAGAGATTATGTACAGAAAATAGATAAGTACGAATATGTACGATAAAAGATGTACAGTAAAGATGTGCAATTAAAGATGTATAATATTACATAAAATGTGCAATGTTACATGATTGAAATTTTCAAATTTCACATTTTTCTAATTTTGAAAATAAATTTTCACAGACGGAAGCGATCATTTAGTCTGGATTTACTACTTTCTGAATAATTTAATCCCAGTGTCTAATATTACATTCCCAGGTTCATATTTGGATATTTTATTGAAAACAGTCCTCAAGGATTGATGCAAGATGTGCTCAGTCAAATTGTCTGTGCACGATTGAAACAGTTCACTCAGACTTAGAAGCATTTGAAAATCACTGTGCAAAAAAATTTTAATCTACAAACTAGCATCTTTTAGTCAAACCTTAGAGCTTGTACAGTTCCAAATCTGTCTGGGGGTTTTGCTCTTTGGCAGAGAGCTTTGTTAAATGTCTGATTAAATTAGTAAAAGTGAGTGCTTGAATTGTTAGCTGAAAAGTTTAACAGTTTTTTTTTTCGTTTTCCCATCATTGATTCAAGGAACATTTTTCAGATGGCTCAATGTATCATTTGGACACAGCTCGACACAACATTCACTGAACATACTCTTAATCCAGTCTACAGATGCCACTAAGAATAAGAGCTCAACTGGAGAGTATGCATTTAGACAACAACTCTTCAACAAAAATTGAGTCAAATTAAAATAATTCATGGAATGAAATACATCTTTCGAAACTTAATTAAATCAGAACTTTAATCAGTTGGATTTGTTACAGTCTACTTTGTCCAGTTGGCTTGGAAAAACACCCAGATGTAGATTTTTTTAAACATTGATCTTCCATTAAACAAATGTAAAACTCTATATTATGGTATCAATAAGTCCTAGCTGTCCAGACTGCAGATGGTACAGAATGTGGCAAACTCAGTTCTAAGAGGAGCTGCGACATTACACTCGTCATTTATCAACTGCATTGGTTATCTGTTGAGTACCAGATTCATTTCAAGATTTTAACATTTGTTTTTAAGTCTGTAAACATGCCAGCACCCTCATATATGTCAATCTTATATACCCCTGCTCTGGAAGTTCTGCACTCTTGGGATTTTGCTGCAGTTGGACCCTAACTCTGAAATTCACTTCTATTGGATCTGAAAAAATAAAACTAGCACTTGAATAGGGTAGGCTGTTGGGAAGGTTGTCAAGTCAACGAAAACATCTCAACATCTTCTCAATGAGAAGGTGAGGTTTGGGGGAATTCACTTGCCCTGCAGGAGGGTTCAACTACACGATGGATGGATGGGAAAAGTGGCGCCCATGTACTTGGTCACTCTGTCATTGAAGATCTCTTCTTATTCGAGTTTCTGCTGATGGGATTCTGTGGAACCCTGGGGTATCAACGATTGTCAAAAGTGGTCCGTGAAGCTAACTGGATAGAATTGGCGGTAAGCAGAGCTTTTAAAACTCAGTCTGTGTCCATTAACCACAACTAGATTACAACAAATGCAGCAGGAGAACAGAAAAGGACAATAAATGTCTGTGAAATTGGAAGATATTGACCCAAAGGAAACGGTAATCCTTCTGTTTTTCGGCTCCCCTTACTCCATCAGTCTTGGCCGCTGTTGGAGATTAAACAATTTCCCCCGAAGAACAAGATAGCAAGAAGCTCCGAATTCCTTCACAAGGACAACGCCTCTGTGTGCTTCTCCCCATCGTGTGGTGTGGGAGGAGGCGAGTCTGCACCCAGTGCCCCTATGGCTGGATGGGATGGCTAGGCACATACTTGTCTTGTTCCCCTCCTGTGCAGTTATGCCCCCCCCCTTTATTTACTATTTCAAGGCTAATATTAATGCAGTCACGAACAGTACATTTGACAGCGTTTCCATTCACTTTTTAAAGTTGGCGACTTTCATTTGTATTTCATTTCTGCATCAGCAGAGTTTCAGTGTTCCTGTTAATATTAAATAAGCTCTTACCTTTGCATTCCCGCTCTGAGCGATGCCGAGTATCTCCAGTCTGAACTTGGAGCTTTAGGCTGAAAAAGAGAGAAAAATAGAGAAAAAAGTCGATCACCGGAAGCATTTTTAATATACAAGTTATTAAGTTATTAAAAAGCACTGAAAGGAATGGATAGCTATCACCTTCCACCAGAAAACTGGATCAAGTCATTCTATTTGTATCCAAAATGTGTTTATTTTTGCATTCGTATTGTGCACTGAACTCTCTCTACCTACATAGAGCAGAGCACTGAAGCTCAGCTACAGAGACAAACCAAGGTCAGGAGAGGATGGAGGAGCAGAAACAGAAGAGATCGATGGGGATGAATTTCCTCAGGGAGAGACAAACTGAGGCCTTTCTGGTGCTGTATATCAACAACAAGCTGAGGGAACGTCATCTCAGCTTCCAAGCTACTCTCCAGCCGCTATTTTATAACAGCCAAAAAAAAATATTTTTCCAATATAATGCTTAGGAAAAAGGACCGCTCATTAAAAAGTTGGTTAAGCAATGCCCTACATTCACTGTTCAGCCTCCGCAGACACATTTATTATTTTAAACCAAGAAACACAACTGATATGCACTCGTCGATCACAAACCAACACAGAAAACATGTGCTACCAATCCCAATGAACTCAGAGACCCTAATGTAACCCAGCACAGCGGGATAGAGGATTCTAGAACATTCCTATCTCAAAGGTTGTTATGAATCTGTGTACATCAGCATGCTGTCTGTGAAAACGAGTTAAAGTAAATATCTTTGGACATCGCATGATGATTTTTTTTGTAGAGCATTTTTGAGCATGTGAAAATGCGGAAAAGAATCGGCATAAATTGAAGGCATTATTATTATTATTAATATTATTAATAATAATAATTTATGTGCTTAACATGTTGTATAATGCTAATAATAAGAGTTTAGATATCCCAGCTTTGTATTACCGAGAGTGATGCAGAGGAGAATTTCCAGAGTTTTTTTTTAAATGACAGCTACGATTAAATCCACCTCTCGAGAAAAATCCACCCGCAAATTTGTGCATCTTCGATCCAGAGAAACAAAACAAAATCGCTAAGTACAGTCCTGTAAATAAAGGTAATTACTGATATAGAGATATTGATTTTAAGTCAATTCTTTTTAAAATTGTATTTCTGACAGATAGTAATTATTTGTAAAAATAAGGATTTTTACAAGCATGCTTTTTTTTTCTCAGAAATACACTGTCAATTCAAATTGGTTAAGTTTACTTAAGAAAATGCCTTAAAAAGCAAATTTTAAAAAGTATATCTAAGTTTGTTTAATAATTATCTATAGTTAAATGGAATTAATTATGTTTGAGTAAATTTACTGATATAAGGACATGCAGTAAAAAAAAATTTCATTTTACTTAAATTTTATTAGTAATCCCAAATATTTATTCAAATATTTCACCAATGCTTAATTATTTCAATCAAACTCAACTTTGATTAAAATCAAGTAAACAGAATCACATTTCTCTATTAAACTGTGTGGTTACAGAGCACTGTTAGGTGGGCTCATGTGTGATTTGTTTGGAATGTGAAATTGTCCACTCTCATTGTCGGCAAAGGGCGGTGTTTATTGGATGCTATGCAGTGTCAGTAACGCACTCTCTCATATTTTAGACTACTTCCATTCCTGCTTCAAAGCAGATGTAAGATAGCTCTCGAACAGAACGTGAGATGCAATGCCAGTTCAGACCAGAGCTGGGCAGTGAAAGTCTTCTTCAGTCTGAACTCGAGCTCTAAGCAACAGAGCCTTACGGGTCATGTAAACTGGACGTTCCTCTCATGTTTGAGTGTTGTTCCCTCAAAAAACTTTCCTCGCATCATATTCAGATCGGTTCATCTTTGTGTAATCTTATTTTCTTTTTCTGGGAGCTCAAAATGACTTGATGGGTGAAGCTCCGCCCACCAACCAATCAGATGAAGCGCTAAAGCAGCTCATCTCAATGAAGAACATACGTGCTGGCTGAACCAGAAGTGAATCGTAGAAGAACCGAGTTGATAAACAATGAAAAGAAAGCATTTTATTGGCTCCAAAATATTAATGTATTGGTGGGAGATGGGTGGGTTTTCTGTGTAAAACCCAGCAGGGGGCGTGATGGAAGCTAGGCAGTCAGAGGAACATGAGGTATGTTTTGAGGACCACAACCAATTGAGGAGATTAAAAGACGTTGTTTAGGGTGAATACTGCCTTCTCAAGGTTATTAAGGGTGCAATTATTGTATAGAGGGGTATATACTTAATATCAGTCATTTAAAAACGGCTTGATATAGCACCCTTAAATAAGGAAATCTCGATCTTTGCTGAAAATGAGTGTGAGTTAAATATGCCCACTTTTTGCATTATTTGATCTAAAGTACTTTTATTATTTATGGTCAATTTGTAAAAAGGGTAAAAATACTAGCCATATAATTCTGAAATATTTTCATTTAAAGGTGAGATTTGATTCTAGAAGCTAGTATTAGAGAGAGAAAACCACTGAGCAAATAAACGGAGATCTGTTTGGTGCTGCTCTCACGGCTCTTTGATTTATCACCCAGAGTGTTGGTGGAGAAGCAAATAATCAGTTCAGGCCGATCACATCTCAGCAGCCTCTCTCTCTCCCTTCTATGTGGACACACCTCGCCTAGATACAGCATTCGCACCTTCTGCACCAGCCAATCAGCAGCTCCAAACTGAAACAGCCAATCTGCTCCCAGTTCCCTAGAACCAGCATGAGTGACGGTTAATGAGAGGAGCTGAAGCAGGACCGTAATTGCCTCACAAATAAGACGCTCTCTCCTCTCACAGGATGGCTTTTGAATGCACTATTGGGTGAAAGCATTCATCAGGAGACACAAACGCTCTCCGGCGGAGATGATGAGAAGGCAGGGAAGATTTGTTTATGCTATAATCAACGGAAAATCAAAGCTGACGTAGAAACGGAGCTGCTGAGATTTGCTGATTGCATGAAATCTGTTTATCTGCTGAATGGATGCTAAATGACTATGAGCAAAGATTTTCTTTTTCTCCAGAAGAATGCTTTATTTGATACAAGTGAAACACACTTCTTATCAGGAACTAAATAACATGCAACAAAACCAAAACAAACTGTAAATTGTCAATGACTTGATTGAATTTAACCAAATAACTTTTGTATGAAATAATAGATGCAATGATAATGAAAAGAACATTTAATTACACAGATCAGAATAAAGATAAAGTCAAACCCCAACACTGAAAAGATTAAATTAAATTAAAAGAAAAAAGAAAAGAAAAGGAGAGGAGAGGAAAGGACATGGAAAAAAATGAGGATGTAAGAAGAAGAGGAAGTGAAGAAGAAAGAGGAGGAGGAAGAGAAGGAGAAAAATTAGGAGAATAAGGAGTAGGAGGAAGAGAGGAAGTGAAAGAAGAAGGAGAAGGACAGGACATTTCATTCAAGAAATATATTACTTAAAATAGGTGAAACTAATTAAATTTTACTTAAGGACACCATTTTACTAATTTTATTCAGTGGCCCAGGAACCTGTCCTACCTTAACTTTTACTAAACAATATCATGTCTAGGCACCAGTCACCGACCAAGACTCTAAAAAGAATTTAAAAAGCAGCTTTAAAAGAACTTATATTCTAGTAAGCAAGTAAGCGCAATGTATTTATAAAGCAACTCTCGTAGAGGAACTGCCCAAAGTGCTGTACAGTCACAAATACAACCATAGAAATAACAACAGTAGAGAAAGGTAAAATATGTAAAAACTATGGCAAATCTAAAATTACTTAGAATATAAATAACTCACAAAAAGTCATAATATTGGCCGATAGACAAATATTCTGTATTTTCCAGTCTTACACTAATGCATCTACTTTCATTTCATGAACTGTCTAAACAAACCATTAAAAGATGCAGATGTATCTAGCTGTGAATCAGAACAAATTCATCTTAAACGCTCTTGGTGAATAATGCCTGAAGAGCATATCGTCAAACAGAACTGAGAACATCTCTCGAGAGAAGAAAGTGAGAGCACCGAGACATTGGAGCGCTGCTTGAGGTTCACACCTCTAAATATAAACAGAGCCAGTTGTTCTGAAACAACTCACTGCAGAAGAGAGAAGAGAGAAGAGAGAGAGAGAGAGAGAGAGAGAGAGAGAGAGAGAGAGAAAGAGACAGAGAGAGAGAGAGAGAGAGAGAGAAAGAGAGAGAGAGAGAGAGAGAGAAAGAGACAGAGAGAGAGAGAGAGAGAGAGAGAGAGAGAGAGAGAGAGAGAGAGAGAGAGAGAGAGAGAGAGAGAGAGAGAGAGAAAGAGAGAGAGAGAGAGAGTGACGGAGTCCATCAAGAGCGTTCAAGTGATAAAATGCAATTTGTTGACAGCTGAGAACAAGCAGAAAGAGAGTCTGACACCTTAAATCATGCAAACCGGCAGTTACCAGCGCAGTACACTCTAGCACGCTGTGAGGAATTAACAAGGCATAAAATCTAGATAGAAAGGTGAAAATACGCCTTCGTTTTTGATAACAGACACTTCACTGGATTTTTTAAATAAAATTCCAATGGTCTTGTCTGTTTACCGAGATGCATATGCAGGTATGCTAATAGCAATAATGGGCCCCCAGAAAAAAAAAATTTTTCAAGGGACCCCATACTCAACCAACACTAGAGGGGTTAAGAAACCCTTTAAAGAGTGTCTTAAAATGACTAGTTCGTAAATGATTTAACACTTCTTTTAATCTCCTTTAGATCTCTTAGCAGAACCTTCTCTCTCACTGTCCCTGGTTGGTGGAACAAAGCAGCAACACTAACAACCTTCAAAAAGTAAACTTTTTCCTTTTCTTCTATGGTGAATTTAATTGATCAGCTGATACAATTTCTAGTGAAATTAGTTGATCTTTAGACTCAAAGACAGTCTTTGGTTTTGTAACAAATTGCACATCTTCTCTCGCTCTAGTGTAAGTTAATTTGGAGAAAAGTGTCTGCCAAGTGCAAAAATGTAAAAAAATAATGGCTCTGGGATGAAACATGAAAGACAAACCATCTATCGTCTGATTTTTTTTACACAAAATACGTTATTTGGTAGCATTTTAAGGATTAAAGTAAAGTTTGTCTATGAGAAGCAATCAGCTGCAAACCAAACTTTTAATTTACTTGTATCTAACTAATTAATTTTTATTCAAGGGCACAGCATTCAAGTTAAATTTTTCTTAATTTTTCTTCCAAACAACCCAAAGAAAAGTAGACGTGTGATAGAGGTGGATGTGCTTTATTTTCCTATAACCAAGATTTGTTTTGCAAATCAATCAATTTAGTAATAGAAATTATGGTGTAAAAATTAAATACATCAATTATTGATATTATATATAATATTAAATACATATTATAATGACAGAAAACAAGTTCTTTTTTAAAAGTCTATTCAACTTTATATGCCATGTTAATATTTTAATATTGATCATCAAAAACTTTTTAGCAAAGAAAAAAATATTCCAGATTGATCACTTTATTTAAGAAAAAAATAGTCATTTTGGTTGTTGTAAGAGAAGTTTATTCATTTAAAGGACAATCTATTTATTATAAATATGTTTATAACAGGTAAATATTCATATAAATATCCAGTCTCTGTTGTAGGGCTCTGCAGGCAAAGTGTTTGAGGATAACTGTCTAAAAACAGTCGAATTCATTGGACATATCAAGTGGAGAGTTATAATGAGGTCTCTACAATTGAGCTTTAAAAAGGACATTTAGTGAATCTAATTTTTTTTATTTATTTTTTTATTTTTTTACATAACACTGATTGATGGTTGTTTATCAGTGGCCTTCTGGCCCCCCTGGACTGTTAAAATGTTCTCTCCTTACCATCATTTTACAATCGATCACTTCCAGGAAAGATGCAGGAACTTCATGGACGCACCTGAATGGCCATGGCATCGGGCATGCTCAACCTGCGCACTAACTGCCCGCTCTGCTGAGTGAAGAAACGGTCAGCTCCAGACCCCCAGGTGCCACTCAGCGGCCGTCCTGTGTTGTAGAACATGAAGGTGTCGCTTCCTGAAGTCGCTGTCAGGCAGGTTTTGTAGCAGTAGGTTTTGGTGAGGGACCCGTTCCCCCGTACCTCGATGTATCGTGGCTCCACCTTTAGATCTCTTCGCATTACTGCAGACTGATGATGGACTGTGACTCCACCAGAAGCTCCTCCTCCTCCTCCACCACCACCATCTTTTGGGGGCTTCTTAATCGTGACTGTTTTTTTCTTTTTAGGCGCACAGCATCTGCAGGTGTCTGGCTGGCTGCAGTATGCATGGCATCGTACGATCACCAAGACAAAGATGGTAACAAGAAACACAAAGGTGGTGGCGCTGAGGGCGATCAGTAGATATAAGGTCAGTTCGGAGAACATCATAGCTCCGGGAGGTCTGATAATGCGCTTCGGGTCCGGAGCTACTTTCGGGGGGAACTCCATGATGGCAACACTGATGGTGGTGGAAGCAGAACGGGGCGGGGAACCATGGTCATGTACGTGAACCGTGAGGCTGAACACTGTAGAGTTGTCTTCGAGAACACGTCGAGTGGTGCGTATCTCTCCTGTGTGCTCGTGAATTTTAAACAAGTCCAGTTCTGGAGGGTGATGGAGCGTGTAAAGCAACCAGGCGTTCGCCCCAGCATCCAAGTCCCATGCCAACACACGCGATACCAACACCCCAGCTTCTGAATTCCTCATTAGAGTCTCCGTGGAGTGTGAGCTGTTCACAGCACTGCGGACAAACTGTGGAGCGTGGTCATTGGAGTCCATGACATAGATGTAGACAGTGGCCACCCTGCTCAATGGAGGCACGCCGTTATCTTGTGCTTTGACCTGGAAGTGGAACTCCCGCAGCTTCTCAAAGTCAAATGCCCGCAGCGCATACACCTCTCCACTCGCAGGTTTGACAGACACATAAGATGCGATAGAAATCCCGTGGTTGTTATCGTTGAGGACGGTGTAGGTGATACGAGCGTTCTCTCCTGCATCGGGATCTGTGGCTTTGATGGTGCACAGGGAAGAACTGGGGGCATTGTTTTCCAGGGCGTACACTGTGTATGAGGTCTGCTTGAATCGAGGGGGGTTGTCATTTATGTCTGCGACTTCCACTTGCACCATCATGGAGGAAGAGAGAGGCGGAGCACCGCTGTCGGTGGCAGTAACTGTGACGTTGTATGATGACACCGTCTCACGGTCTAAAAGAGCTGAAGTGACGATGCTATAATGGTTTCGGAAGGATTTGATCTTAAAGGGAAGATCAGGTGGGATGATGTCCAAGCTCACCTGCTTGTTCGAACCAGAATCTTTATCATTGATGCTAATCAAAGCCACTACTGTGTCCACTCTAGCATCTTCTCGGACCGGGCTGGACAGGGATGAGAGCACAATCTCTGGAGGGTTATCATTCACATCCAGGACCTCCACGACCACTTTACAGTGCACGGCCACAGCTCCGTGACCCTTGTCTGCAGCCTGGATGTACATCTCATAGCTGCTGGTTTCCTCATAGTCTACATTGCTCCTGACTCTGATTTCACCGCTGTCTGTGTCCACGGAGAACATTTGCTTGACCTTATCAGGAGTGTAGGAACTGAAGGAGTACTGCACCTCTCCATTGGAGCCCTCATCTCGATCTGTTGCGTTTAGTTTGATCACGAGAGCTCCAGTGGGAGAGTTTTCCCGTAGTTTCACTTTGTAGACAGAGCTGTCAAAAACTGGAACGTTGTCATTGGCATCCAGAACGCGCACGTTGATTCTGGCAGTACCTGTGCGTGGAGGGGAGCCGCCATCAATGGCGGTAATCAGAAACTGATGCGCCTGGAGGAGCTCACGATCGAAGGGCTTCTTCAGTACCAGCTCCACGTGCTTCCCGTCCGCGGGGGGTTTACTTGATTCCAGCGCCAGGTGCTCGTTCGAGGTGAGCCGGTAATGGCGAATAGAGTTGGAAGCATCGTCTAAATCCTGCGCGCCCTCGATGGAGAAGCGCGTTCCCGGCTGTGCGCCCTCGGTGATCTCCAGCTGGTACTCGTCTCGAGGGAACAACGGCGAGTTGTCATTAGCATCCAGAACCTCCACATCCACGCTGTGCTGCTCGAAGGGGCTCTCCAACACCACGTCGAGGCTGAGCGTGCACGCGCCGCTGAGCTCACACAACGCCTCGCGGTCGATCCGCTCGCTTATCAGGAGCTTCCCAGATTTGTGATTGATGCTAAAGTAGCGCCTCGCGCTGTCGGAGCTGATCTGAATGCGACGCGCGGAGAGCTTTCTGATGTCCAACCCGAGATCGCGCGCGAGATCCCCGACCACTGCGCCGCTCTCCAGCTCCTCCGGAACGCTGTAGCGGATTTGTGCTTCGGTAAGGACACTTAGGAGCACGAAGACACACAAACAAAGAGGCGCCTTCTCTTTTGTGCGGCTGAATCCACCTGCAACAGGCATGGCGAAACGTGTTGATCGCTTTAAACGAGTCCTATGTGCAGAAACGTCTCCGCCGCGCACCCGTCATTAACGCGCTTTTCCCTGCTTCATCCATGTCCTCGCATTGTTTGCGCGCAGGATGCTCTCCTCGACTCCTGTTTCCCCTCACAAGGGTGCTGCCTTTCTCTCTCTCTCTCTTTCGCTGTTTTTCGAGCAGAGGGGGAGGGTGCGCGCGCGCTAACCAGCTCAGATCACAGCATTTCAGCACCTCCGAAGAAAAACAGACAAAGCCTATTTACATTCACAACGCGCGAGCAAGACCCCAAAATGAGAATAATCTCGCGGGGAAACGCCACTTCTCTGTTGTTTTAGCAGAATTTGATTTGTTTTCCAATCCCTGTCAATGAAATCGATTGGGACCACACGGGAGCTCAATCACAGACGGCGCCACCGCCCTTTTTCATTGTCTCTGTTTTCTGAGAAAAGCGAAGGTGAAAGGCTTGCGGTAATGACAGCTCGTTAACGTCTTTTTCCACACTTGCAAAGCTCTTTATTACATTTTATTCATTTTGCACATTTAAAATGCGTCTTTACTTGCATCTCATCATTTTTTTTTTATTTGCTTCCTCTAACATGCAGCCTTTAAAATCCTCAGCTTCATCGTTTAAAAATGAAAAATATTTTTTTATGTAACTACTTTTATAATTCAGATAGTATGTTTAAAGCGTATTTACTCAAAATGTATTTTTTGTAAGTTTATTTTAAGTATTGAATAATGCTTTTACACATATCTTTACCAAATTGCACTTAGAAATATATTACATCATAGTACTCATTTCATAATATTTTTATAAATAGTTTTGTTATATTTCAAGCTGTGTGCTTAAAATGGTCACTGCATCATACACCGAACTAATATTTACACATTTTAAGCATACTTTGAGTGTATTTTGAGTTACATTTGATTTTAATTATGAAGTTAAATTATGCATACTATTTAAAAGACATTTACAGAACATTAGCATGTTTTAGCATATAAATGTTTGGTAAATACATCTAAAATTTACCTTTTCTACAATTTATTTACAATTCCAATATAATTACCCCTAAAACAGTTGTTCCAAAATAGCAAGCTTCAAGTTAACAATTCATGAATGCACATTCAAGTAGCTTCAAGTATGTTAAATTTAAGTTCACCCGTGATGTTTCCCCTGGGCACTCCTCATTCAATCCATACAATGTACAAAATGAGAGAAGGAGCACACAAACAACGAAAAAGGTTTTTAAACCCCTGATGAAACTGCATCTCCACAATCTTTCAATTTTATATTTTCTTCTCATTTGCTTCCATGGCTCCTAGAGGAACTCATTCACTCTTGCAGTCCATGAAATTGACAAACTGCCGGAAAATAAATTCTATTTAAGACATGCCTCAAAGAATAAATTAATAAACGTGTAATAAACGTTATTAGCACTGTGTTGAAGATAAACAAACACATATTTACCCCTGTATAAAACAGTCTGTTTTTTGTAAACACAGAATCATTGCAAACATGCATTCAACAAGCCTAACAGGTTCTCACTGTTCAATTACTTGTTTCTGCCCCCCCTCTACCTTTCTCTCTCTCTCTCTCTCTCTCTCGCTCTTCTCTTTCTCTCTCTCTTTAAGTAAGTAAGAACTTAAGGTTTAGGTAAGTAGGTAAGTATATTGTGCAGAAAAAAAACCTATATGTCGCGAATTCAGTCAACGGCAGTCATGCCTGCCATCTGATTCTGTTTCGGTTCTTCAAGGTAAGCATTTTTTTACATAATACACTGCAAGAGCCTAAATTAAGTATTAATTGTGGTTGTTACATACTATACTATAATAGCAAATTTTTTTCATATTTTAATAAGTTGTATAAATTGTATAACTTGACATATCTACAGTTTGCTAGAGGTTGATGGTTCCAAAATTACAAAATTCAAATATTCAATCTCACCTCCAAAATGAAGTAAATACACCCCACACAGGATCTCAGTTGAAAACAGACAAAAAATGCACACAAGTTTAAATATTCTGTTTTATCGACCACTGACTGGCTTATGTGGAGGATAAAAAGAGAAAAAGCTGCTGAATACAACATCACTATAACATGCTTTGATCAGGGGTGCCTGCTCTCTCCAGCAGCATCTAACTGACTGTACAGATTTCAGACGTGAATGACAAGCCTCTTGTCTCTGAGAAAATAACTATGAAGCCTTAGTGATGAAGAATAACACATTCCTGGTTTCTCTATATTCACGGTCAGAGTTACTGATGCAGGCTGGAATCAGAATGCTCGTTTTCCATGTATTCTAGAGGACACCACAGTCTATGGAGTCCCTGCATCCTCTTATGTTTCAGTGCATCCTGACAGTGGACTGATCACTTGTGGGTGTTTATATCTCCTATGCAAACAGAATAGCAAATGTTTTGCTGGAAGGGAGAAAGCCTTTCAGGGGATCCTAAATGGCACTTTTCCATTCTGGGACTCTTTTCTGTTCAGTGTTTCACTCAACAAAAGCCACTCCTTGGCTGAGCAGCTTTGACATTTTACACACACTCCCCTGGGGACACAGCTTTCAAATATGCAGAAAAACAAAAAATAAACCTGCATAAATCTGTTTCAGCTGTTAAAATACTTTTAAACATCACAAAACAGTTTCTCCATCAACAAAATTATCCAAAACATCAACTTTGTTTAGTTTGAACGTTGCTTGTTTTTATCATCTTTCCTTAAAAGTAAGGGAAAACAAGAGCACTTTTTCTTCTCTCTCTCTCTCTCTCTCTCTCTCTCTCGTCCTCTCTCTCTCTCTCTCTCTCTCTCTCTCTCTCTCTCATCTCTCTCTCTTTCTCTCTCTCTCTCTCTCTCCTCTTCTTCTTCTCTCTCTCTCTCTCTCTCCTCTCTCGTCTCTCTCTCTCTCTCCTCGATCTTCATCTCTTGCTCTGTCTTTCTCCTATCTCTTCCTCTCTCTCTTTCTACTTTTTCTCCCCATCTCTTTTTTCCTCTTTCTCCCTCTCTTTATCTCTCTCTCATCTCTTTCTCTTTCTCTCTCTCCTCCTTCATCTCTCTCTCTCTCTCTTTTTAGTCCTCTCTATTTTCACTGTTTCTGTCTCTGTTTTATTAAAACCTTGTTTGATTTAATTACATCTTAATCACCCTAGATAGTTAATCAAGAATTTATTGTATTTTTAGTTTTTATATATTTCATATTTTATTTTGTTTCATATTTATCATCTTTAAAATATTGTTATTTTATATTTATACAATATATAGTTTGTGTAATTTTTATTAATTGTATTTTTTGTTTTTAAGCTTCCTGGAAGGAGCTGCCATCAAGACACGTATTAAATAAGTGAAGTCTGACCTCTATTGGCTTACAGAAGAACTGCAGGGACTTTTAGCTTCACTTTATCAATTATGGTATATCCACCCCCCCTTCGCTCTCTCTCTCTCTCTCTCTCTCTCTCTCTCTCTCTCTTTACCACTAAGGGGTCTAACATACGTGCACCTAAAGCTGCTGTATCAGGCTTCACAATCAGTTAGTGAGATTTACACTGTTGAACACCACGTGATAATTTAAAGCATTGTGTTCTGTTGTGATGCAGGGATCTTGCATTCCCGAGCATGACTCATTGCTCAGATTACTATATTCTGCAGTCAGCGAACAGAGCATGAGTTAGCTAAACACAACAGCAGCCAAACTCTGGAGCCCTGATAAACCCCTGCAGCCTCAGAGCGAGGGCCCTTCAGGGAGAAACCCCAAGAGGGAGAAACAATGCTCTCTGGCAACCCAGACATGCTCTGCTCTGAGACCAGAATCTGGTGTCTCTCACCAGAAACAAGGAGAGAGAAAAGCACAACAATCCACCAGCCTCTTACAATCCTCCCAAGTTCTTGTTCTCACCTCTAAGCAAACATGGCTTTAACTAAGAAAATGCATGTTAAAAAAAAAGTTAATTAAATAATTATAATAATAGTTTGTATTAGTTGTAAAAGGTCAAAAACAGCCAAAGTACAATATGAAATATGAACAAAATAAAATTAGACCATAAGTAACCAAGGAAAACTGGAACACTAAGACTTAATATACATATTTAATATAGTTTTAGTAATATCTTTAATATATTTATCAAATGCATTTATAACTGTGTTGGTTCCCGCTCTGAGTAACTGTTTATTCTCATTTCTTTCTGATCAAGTTTAACCTTTTGATTAACCCTTGCATGGTGTTGGGGTCTGTGGGACCCCTTTTCAGTTTTCATCAAAAAAAATAAATATACAAGCAATTATTATTTGAAACTGAGATTCACAGGCCTCGGCTCATTTTCGTGGAAAAACAGTAACAATAATGAGAACACCACTTGTAGATTAAATTCTAAATATGGAGGAAAAAGATTGAAAACAATAAATAAAGTGTTTTTGCTGTTTAAATCACTTGTGTTCTAGCTAAAGTAAATATCTTTGAAGTATTTAACATAAAATGTCTTGATTGGCATTAAAAATCAGACCTGCAAACACTGCCTAAGTAACAATAATATCAACACCCCTCAGATGTTCCCTGCTCCTCACCTAGTTTCTCTCTCCATTATTGTGTCTATAGACCTGTAACTGGTCCATGTTAGGATTAAGAGAACTCTTTAATTGTGAGACTTTTTGTATTGGTCTTCTGTCCTTCTCTCTGTCTATGATGTGTCACGTCTCCATAGCGCTCAATCTCCTTGATTAAAAATAATATTAACACTGTTATTAAACAATATAATATGCAATATAATAAAAAATAATATAACATTAATACTTTTCCTTTAGCTGTCATTATTAGTGCACAAACACTAGTCTTTGCTATGTTTACATTCATTTTGTGCATCTAAACATATACATAATACATAATACATATAAACACGCACACATGCACACAGACACGCAAACACCAAAAAATCAGGATTGACAATTAAGACCTCCAGATTTTGTTACCCCGTGAGATTTGTCTTGCCCCATGTGTAGACACAAATGTTGTTTTATTTTACTATTTTTTCTCACCAAAATTTATTGTGTGTAACTGTTCTTTATGGAGGGCAAGCATTTCAAAGACACTCCTAGATTTATTTTTTTTTATCAAACAATTGTTTGATTACACTAACATTAATAAATCCATTACAAATAATTTAACATTTTAACATTTTATTAAATAGATTATTTATGACATGCATATAAAATGTAAATGAGGCAAAATACAGTGATTAGCCAGCTTTTTTAATGTTAAACATTTACTTTTTTACTCAATTCAAAGTGAGGATAGGCAAATCTCATGGTGTAGCAAAAATCCTTGGAACACCCGGTTCTGGGTGAACCTCACCCGGTGGTCAGGACGCAATGAAACATGTGGGCCCCTTTCAGGTAATATCTTAAAGGGAAAATAAAATGTAAGAAATATTCTACTTGTGACTAGCAGCCCTCTCAAGCATGTACACACTCAAACAGCCCTGAAATGAACCACGCACGCACGCATCATCTCATCCTCTCTCTCTGTCTCCTGGTGTCCCGGTGATTAATCGAGTCATATTTAATCAGAGCTCGGGCTCCCTGTGGCGGAGCTCTCTCCAGTCCTTCTCGTAGTGAGGATTAATTCCCTAAATTAGCTTTATTGTTCCTCGCTCACTCACAGAGAGCCACCTGAGTCGTTTCTCTCATCTGCTGTTTCTCTCCAATTCATTCAGACAGCACCACACCCTCCCTTCCCTCTCTCTTCACTATCTCTCTCAAGCTGCATGCTACTTCGTGCTTACACCCCTCCTCTCACTGCTCAACTCTTACATTTTTTCTTTTCCCTCTCCCTTTTTAATATATATTGGAATTTGTGTCTTTATGTCCAGTAAAAAAAGTCTATAAAAATCCGGAAATTACTACTATTGATATTAAGTAAACTATTTGTGAGCAGACTTTTTACTAACAACAGTAACAAGAACAATTACAACAATATATTTTCCCCAAATATCTATATATAATTGTGTTTTCATCTCACTTTCTCTCAAGCTCTCTCTCAAGCTCTCTCTCTCTCATCTCCACTCCTCTCTCTCTCTCTCTCTCCTCTCTCCTCATCCTCTCTCTCTCTCTCTCTCTCTCTCTCTTTCTCTCTGGGTGTGGCGCTTTCCTTTTCTTTGTGTGCTCTCTTCTTTCACCTCTCTCTACATTTTTGTTTGTGATACTACGAGGCAGCCTTCCTCTCCCCTCCCCCTAGTCTCATCTCATTCCTCTCTCTCGCTCTCTCTCTCTCTCTCTCTCTCTCTCTCTCTCACTCTCTTTCAGTGTTCACTTCATCGGGAGCTTATACCAGCGTGCTGTGATCAAGCTTTACATTCTATACAGTTTGTTTGCACATGTCTGTAAGCAAGAAAGTAATTCAATAAAGATAGAGATGCTTTTAATCGCTCTCTCTCTCTCTCTCTCTCTCTCTCTCTCTCTCTCTCTCTCTTTCTCTCACAGGGTGTGGTGAGATGCAGTAATGGCTGTTACTATAGTGGAAGTGAGCCAGGTTGCCATGCCAACCCTCGGATGATGGCATGAGAGCAGGCACTGAGAGCCAACAGCAGCGTAACATCACTAGAGCCTTCGATCAGACTTTCAGACAGGAAGTGATGCAGACAGAAGACAAAAAACACAAAAGGAGAGAAAGAGAGAGAGAGAGCCTCTGAGCACACAGTTAAATCTTGCGTGTTGAGCGTTAAACTGACTATATCTTGGGTCGATTTGATCGTAATCTATATAGTGTTAACTGCACACTGAAGTTAAACCGTAGAAACATTTAAGTTAAGTTTAATGTGACTTTTTTTTTTTTTACAATGTGATGGGGGTAATAGAGTTGGGATGTTTTTGTTGTTTGTTTGGTTGCAGGGAAATACATTCAGATTTGAATTTTTTTAACCCTATTTTGGTTCTACTCTGGATAATCTTGATGAGTGCACACTCAGCCATAGATACGCAGGTATACTTGGACGGATTTAGCATACTAGGTGAGTTTTTTAGGTGGTCATTCCCTGGCATTAAAAATAGAAGACTGCTATTTGGACCTCTGAGGGATATAGTAGGCTGATGGCTTACGTTGGAAGGATGCTGAGGTTAATTTAGTGTACCAACCAAGATAATACAATTTGTGTAACCCTAAAACTAGCCTGATGACATCACTTCATTTTACAGAGCAGCTTCTAGAGTAACTGTTTGATGCAGCACCTGGAGTGTCTCTGGCAGGGTCTAATATTAGATGAGGATTGAAATAAAATAAGAACCAAACTGAACCAGCTTCACACACTTTAAATTTACACAAAATAAATAAATTAAAATATAACAAATTATATTTAACAAATGTAAATCTTTTTTAGTAGATTTTAAAGGAACTGACATATTTAGATTTCTTAGACATTATTTGAAAGCTATTGGTTAGTATATGGTTTTTCCCACCAAAGTGCATTGAAGCTGTTCTTTGTCCTTTTCTCTTGCTCTTGTTTGTTCTTGTTATGGTTGTGACCTTAAAAGAACATTGATAATTCCTGGACACTGGCTCATTCTCCAGTAGAAATAATTAGTAGTGTTTCTTCCTGTGTACTCTTTATGTTACTGTAACTGAAAAAGTGGTCCGTTTTATTGTTTTGTTTAGATTTTATCTTTTTATTTCCGGATTGCATTGTTACAAAGACTTTTATTTAAAAATTTCAAATGAACTAGAAGACTATCCATTGTCCAAATCCAAACACTTATACTGCACTCTTAAAATAGACACTAATTTTCAGAAGAAAATTTAGAATGTTTTAATGTGTAAGACAAGTGTCAACGATCTATGACGCACTAAAACGTCACGTGACGGAAATAGTTGTGACACGTCATCGCGCATGACGCGTGTGCAAGAAATACTAATTTCGCACCCATAAAAGTGTGGATAGTGCGTCAATTTGGATGCAGGATTAGATTCTATAAATTAGATAAACCAGGAAGAGGAAGTTTAAGGGATGTCAAAACGGGAACAAGTAAGCTGACCATCCAACTATAACTCACTATTTTTTTAAGCAGCCACCGAAGTAAGTTAAATCTGTTTAATTATTTAAAATATGATGTAAGTCTTTTAAATGCTGTTTACTCATTTTAATTGTTTTCTGATTGTTTATGCGTCTAAGAAAAATGTTTGCAGTCAACAAACAAAGCAAAACATTGTATGTGCGTCATTGTTTAATTAATGTTTTCATGCAACTATTTCATGTCATTATTTTTGTATACTGAATACATCATGATTAAATGGGAGGGAGCTATATAAATATATATATATATATATATATATATATATATATATATATATATATATATATATATATATATATATATATATATATATATATATATATATATATATATTGAAATGAAAATAATGTAAACAGTTATAATTATTTTTATATTTGTTTCATAAAGAGCTAATTTTCTGCAAACAGTTACATTGTAATTTGTACTGAGCACTAAACACCACAACGTTTCTCGTACACAGAAAGCAAGCTCTCAAAACTCCTCTGACTGTGATCAAGCAGGACAAATGCTCTCTAAACACCAGCATGAGTGTGCTCGCAAGCGTCTTAGTGACCTCTATCCAGATAAAAACTGGAGCACTGGGTGTGGCCTGGCTGTGATTGACAGGTGATGTCACAGCGATGAGCTCAGCTCTTGCAGCTGAATGGAAAAATACAGTCCCCTTGCCCTCTACCTCTCTCTCTCTCTCTCTCTCTCTCTCTCTCTCTTACTATAAATTTATGCGTGCTCCTCCATCACTGATCAAATCTGCAGCTTCAACATTCAGAGAAATTCTGACTGTGCTTCAGCTAGCATAGAACATTAGAATAATAAATATATAATAAAGATATTTTAGTTTCATTGTGCAGTTTTAAAAAGAATCGCATCAATGGGAAACACACATCTTGTGTAATTCCTCCCTCTAATGTATACCATCTCTCCTCTCTCAAAACCCCCACTCTATGCTCTTTCTCTCTCTCTCCCATCCCCCTCTTGCTCTCCCACATGCATCAGCTCAGAGGCAGACGCTCAAACACAATATCAGAGCTGAATTTTGCTAGCTGCATTAGAGCGAGTGAAAGAACAAGCTTCCTGCGTGCATCCCTTAAAGACACTAAATTAAAATTCGATAAACAATGAGGTGTGGATGTGTTTGAGCATTGAAAGGAAAGCACAAACATAGCAAGCAAGCAAGGGATGCAAGTATTAAATGTGATTGTTTATCAGGTAACAGACACTGTAATCATGACCACAAATGTGTATGTTACCTCTAAAGGATGCACACTATTTGAATATCTTTATTTCTATTCCTTGGAAGCAAAACTAAACACAAGGAACATTGTAAACAGAGATAGATTTCGAGGAGTTTAATCAAATGTCACTTGCATGGCAGGCCGTGCCAAACCGCCTTTACAAAATGTCAGGCATTCTCGCAGCCACAATAACATGGTCTTTGTAACAAAAGAGGACATGGATCAGTGAGATTCAACCCGTGCCTGGACAGAAGTAGAGAAGGGCTCTTCCTCTCTGTGTGCTTCAGCTCAAATAAACCTCATCAAGAACAAACGCTGTGACACTCTTCAAAATCTGTTGATGAGCTTTTTACAAAAAAAAAATACAAATGGGTGGAGCTCAAAAGGTTTAGAGATAGAGAAGCAAAAGTTTTCAGTGATTCATTAATTCATTGCTTTGTAAATGCCCCTCCAGCTTCTACGGCTATTTCCAGTGCAAGAGCCAAGGTATGAAAGTGGTTTAAAACTGTGCTTTGATCTACTTGATGAACAAAATCTGATAGAGGTTAAAAGGGACGGTCAAGTAAAATGTGTTTCATAAATAGAGATGCTCTCTCTCTCCCTCTTGCTTTTTCTGTTCTTCTTTTTCTTTCTCTTTTTCTTTCTGTGTCTGTAGAGAGTTGTTTCCAATTTTGCCTCTCATATAGATAACTCGCTCCCATCAATGGTTGAAAGTAGCTCATTTTATTTCAATGTTTTGATTTGGATTTATTTTATAGAGGTTTTATTGTGCACTGGTCCCTTTCAATCTAATTTTTCCCTCAATGTACAAAGATAAGTGAGGTCTGAAATCTAATGCGGGGAGGAGTGAGATGGAGATGGGAGAGAAAGAGAGGGAGAGAGAGAGACAGAGAAAGAGAGAGAGAGAAGACAGAACAAAAAGAGTGCGATGGGGAAAGAGAGAGAATGAGAGAGAGGAAAAAGTAAGGAGAAAGCAAGGGAGGAGTGAGATAGAGATTGAAGAGAGGGGTAGGAATGAGAGAGAGAGGAGACAAAGAGAAAAAAGAGAAAAAGTGCTCTTGTTTTCCTTTACTTTTAAGTAAAGATGATAAAACAAATAAAGTTCAGGAAATTGTTAATAACATTAATGTTTTGTTGCATTTTTGGTGATGCAGAAACTGTTTTGTGAGAAAGAGAGAAAACAATTCTTTGCATCACCTTAAGTGAAGACGAACACATTAAAATAAAAAGTGTGTCCGTAATCGTCTTTTTTTTTTACCCAGACCAAAGTTAGAAAAAACAGAGATGTTTAGTTCAACAGGAGAAAAATAAACTTTAGCTAAATCTTTTTGTTGCAACACAAAAAACAAACAAAAAAAACGCACATATAGAGCTGAAGACAATGTAAATTAATATACAAATGTATGTTTATGCCAAAAAGCAAAACGAGTGACCAAGAAGGCAGACTGAAGAGAATGAAATGTTAAAATATCTGCTTTGGCTGCTTCAGCTCAATTTGAACCAAACAATAGCACTCTTTAGAAGTCTGCTTGTATCCTTTTTATTAAAGTCACATGGAAATAATGAGAGGGTTCAAAAACACTTAAAACATCAAACAAATATAAATAAAATATATAAACCTGACCTTGTAATGCTTACTCCAGAAACACTGCCAAATATCATTCAGTTTTTTCAATTTACCTGTTCATTTTGTTTTACAGAGAGACAGACAAAAGTTCAGTTCTCTGTAAAATGTAACGTATTTAATTATGTGAAGGTGATTACTGATTTACAGAGAGTTAATTTCATACTCAAAACCCCTCATTGTAAACAAAACTTTAAAACTCGTTTTCAAAATACAATAATGAACTAAAACTACACTAACACATGTTCTCTTCCACAGCAACATTTAGTCGATAATAACACATCGACAAAATGTAATATCATCAGCTGAAATTACAGAAACTGAACTATTTTATGACTCAGTTTTCTCTTTCTCTACATTTTTGTTTTGTTGAGTTTAGTAAATGCTTGATTTTTAAGAAATGCAATACAAAAATTAAGGCTGAGTAGTAATTTATGTATTAAAAATAAAGACAAAGAAATGCTGCAGTACAGACAAAAGAAAAGATTTACTAAAAAAAACTCTGGAATTATGATAAAAATATCACTATATAGTTTTATATTGTTCCTTTTACACTCAAGATTGGCCTAATGACTCTTCTTCTAGAACATCTGATAATATGATTGGACAAACCTCAACAATGGGGGAGATTCTAGATGGAATCAACTGTGGTTTATACATTTACACAACTGAGTGTGTAGAGTTTAGGAAACTTGTTAAATGTATTGAAAAAAAAACTGTCATAGCAATTGTGAAAAACTGTAAACCAAATCAAATATTAGAGAAGGGAAAGTGAGGAAAATGTTCCAATTTAGTGGAACTAACTCAGTTACCATATTTAAACAACTAGTGAAAACAATGACTGCATGCTGCTAATGTTTAAATTATTAAGTCCAGTTGCAATTTTGGGTTTATCTCGTGGAATCAAATGCACACTGAACTTTGTGAGATGCATCTTATGTACAGTTTGGCATAGTTCTGTTGAATTATCTTTATCATCTATCATTATCATTATCTTTGAATCATCTTTTCATGTGCAATTGGTAAATTAGGTACCTACACAAAAGGTGAGAAAAGAAAAGTGTCTCTTTCATACAGTCTGTATAAGCTCTCATCTTTTTGATTACCGTTAGGAAAGTTGATTGTAAAAATGGTGAATGCATTATTGTTACCAGTATGTTTTCTCTCCTTGGATTGCTCCTCTGAAAGAGAAGCGCATCTATTTTACGAGAAGAAAAATGGCTAGCCTAGCCAAAAGACTTGAAATAGATTAACACATGTCACTGAATGTGCAACAGGACATGCCAAATAATTCAGAGGTTTAGTTTGCCAGCAAGAGAGCTCTAAAAGAGGAAGCCCTTTAGAAAATTACAGGCTGACGAAATTAACTGCAACCCTAAAGACTACTAAAAGTCAGTAGCAGGAAAAAGCTCTGAAAATTCTTAAGAATCCAAAATTAAAAAAGCAAAACTGAGAATAGGAGGAAACCGTCTGTTTGGTGAGATAACATCCCTGAAACTCTCCCACATGTAAGCCAAGGATCGTCCTAATGGAACACAAAGCTGGCCGTGGCCTACTTAACCAGCATTACAGACACACAGCTGCATCACAGACTTATGATGTGAGACCTAGATTTTTCAATTGGAGAGCCAGAGATGTGTAAGAGAAAAGTATGACATGACAGAAATGTTCTCATCCCAGAGAAGCGCAACAGACTATTATATCTGGCATATTGCTTCAGCACCTCGGACAGCACTAAAGCTCAACTCCACATCCAGGTGCTTGGGTCCTGACACAAAGGGACTCATCGAACGAAGGCCGCAAAGAGGCTTACCTTCTCTTTGTTGGGGAGAGTCTGGGTTCTGGTGAAGGTGTCTCCTCCGTTAATGCTGATCAGCTCCGCGTCCACCGGCGGAAACGGCGCCGGGAAAACCACTACGTCACTCTTGAGAGTGTCCGAGCTGAAGCACACGTCATACTGCTGAGCAGATTTGGAGTAGGACCAGCTCCCGTCAGGGTGGGTGCTAATCATCGGCTGGCCATAGCTGCCCAAAGCACCCTCTGTCCGGTGACATTTCAGCGCCATAAGAGTCACGAGGCTCAGCAGAAAGATGGCGCTCACGCTCACAATGGCGATCAGCAGGTACAGGTTGAGCTCCGAGAAGCTCTCCTCCTTCACCGGCGCATGTCTGAACGGGGTCTCGACGTCCCCTCCGCTCTCCAGCACCAGCACATCCACGGACACGGTGGCGGACAGCGAGGGCTCTCCGGTATCACACACCGAGATGAGCAGCGGGTGAGTTTTCAGGTCGTTGTCGCTCATTCTCCTCTTAGTCCTGATCTCGCCGCTGCTGCTTCCGATGCGGAACAGATTGTTCCCCGCGGGTTCAGAGATGCGGTAGGACAGCAGCGCGTTGTAGCCGCTGTCTGCATCCACAGCACGGATCTTGGCCACGAAGTAGCCCGCCTCCACAGAATAGGGGATGCTCACGGTGTGAACGGAGCCCAGCTCGGAATAGGGCGCGAGGATGGCGGGACTGTTGTCGTTCTCATCCAGGACGAACAGGTGAACTGTCACGTGACCGCTGAGAGGAGGAACCCCGGAGTCTGTGGCCTGCACCTTAAACTCGAACATCATGTTTTCCTCGTAGTTAAACGACTGGAGACAGTGTATATCTCCAGTTTGAGAGTTGATACTAATATATGAATATGTGTTTCCAGATTCTAGTAGTGCATATGACATTTTTGAGTTTTCATCAGAATCTGGATCAACAGCAGAGATGCTGGAAATTATTTGACCCTTAGGGCCATTTTCCTTCACGAACACATTCATGACAGCATTGGAAAACCGTGGAGGATTATCATTAACGTCAGAAACATAAACAGTGAAAACCTTGGAGGATGAAAGAGAAGGGGTCCCTTCATCCCACGCCAGGATTGTGACATTATAGTGATCAACACGCTCTCTATCCAGAGCTCCATCAACTAAGAGAGAGTAATAACTCTTATAAGATGATATCAACTTAAATGGCACATCACCTACCACCTTCCCGTGCGCGTTCCCGTTTTTCCCCGAGTCCTTATCAGATATGGTTATCAAAGCAACAGTGGTTTCTTTCTTCGCGTCCTCGCTCACGGTGTTCACCTGCGAGGTTAATGAGATTTCCGGCTTGTTGTCGTTCACATCTAAAACCTCCACTAGCACCTTGCAGTGTGCAGCGCGGGGACTCGCTCCTTTGTCTTTCGCCTGCGCGTGGATCTCGTGCGCGTTGTGCTGCTCGAAATCCACAACGCCCCGCACGGAAAGCACACCAGTCACGGGATCGATGCTAAACATGCTAGTGGTTGTATCATCGCTGTCCTGATGCACTAAAGAGTATGCAATTTCGCTGTTCACACCCTCGTCCAGATCGGTCGCATTCAGATTTATGACGGATGCTCCTAGAGGCGCGTTTTCAATAAGACGCACCTTGTAAAGTGCTTTACTAAACACCGGCGCGTTATCGTTCACATCTTGCACGTTAATTAAAATCTGCATTGTTCCCGATCTCGTAGGCTTTCCTCCATCTACAGCAGTCAGCGTGAGTTTAATCACAGCCTGTTTCTCTCGATCGAGAGCTTTCTGGAGCACTAGTTCAGCAGAAACACTCTGCTCTCCTCCGCTCTGTACATCCAGAGAGAAATGCTCGTTTTGAGTTAGTTTATAGCTCTTAACCGAGTTTGCTCCGACGTCTGGATCTGTTGCTCTAGGGATCTGAAATCGGTCTCCAACAAACGAATTTTCTGAGATGTTAAAGCGTTTAGACTGAACACGAAACGACGGTGCGTTATCGTTGATATCCAACACGTTTATCTCGATGCGAAACAGGTTTAAAGGATTGTTCACAATGGCTTCGAGGTTCACCGAGCACTGCGGCGAGGCGGGACAGAGCTCCTCCCGGTCAATCCTCTCGCGCACAAATAGCACTCCAGTCTTCAGATTGACCTCGAAATACTTCCTACCCAGCGCTGCAGGGATGTTGAATCCTCGGGAGTCCAGGTCCTGGGCGTTCAAGTTCAGATCCTTCGCAATATTTCCGACGAACGTCCCCGGGCTCACCTCCTCTGAAACCGAGTATGAGAGCTGCGCCGAAGCGAAGGGCAGCAGCGCGAGGAGTACAAGAGCCATCATCTTCCTCCAGAGCAGAAAATATCTACATTAAATCAAATTCACTCCGATAAAAGTAATAAAGGATCAATTTCTGGTTGATGTCCCTGGTGAGTGCGCGCACTGTCGAATAAAAAAGGAGAACAAAGCGCACGAGCGCGCGCTTAAAATGGACGAGGAGGGGCTTTTGTGAGCGCGTATTAATGTCCCGAAACACTCCACTGACTCCTAGTGGTTTTGAAACAGAAATCAGAAATTGATATAACTTTAAAAATTGTATTTGTACTGGTGATGCAAAAAAAATAGGTAATGGGGAGTTTAAGCAGAAACGGCAGATTGAGGAGACAAATAACACATTTATAGGAGAGCACAAACAACCCAAACGTATTTTATCTAGTAAAAAGTTGGAAATTAAATTTAACGAGATTTGATAACATTGGATTTTAATTAGTTATAAATAAAGTGAAGAGAGAGAGAGAGAGAGAGAGATAGATAGATAGATAGATAGATAGATAGATAGATAGATAGATAGATAGATAGATAGATAGATAGATAGATAGATAGATAGATAGATAGATAGATAGATAGATAGATAGATAGATAGATAGATAGATAGATAGATAGATAGATAGATAGATAGATGGATGGATGACGGGTAAAAGAGGGGAGAGGGAGATTGAGAAGTGAGAGAGAGGTTGAGAGAGAAGAGCGATAGAGAAGGGGAACGAGAGGAGAGAGCGAAAACAGAAAGAGGATAGAAAGAGATAGAGAGAACAGAGAAGAGAGGAGGGGGAGACAGAGAAAATAGGAGAGAGAGTTTTTTTTTTTCATTTTTAAATAAATCTGATTATCCATCTACAATAAACTCAAAGCAGTAGCTGTTTAAGGCACGCATCCACAGTCAAAACAACATTTATAGCTGTACTGGCAGTAGGTTTGCGTATCGTTTGGGTTGTTCCAATACCGGTCCCAAACCGATACTTTACAAAAGCTACTAAATTATGATGCATGACCCAAAAATACAAGCTTAAGATTTAACAATGTGATAAAAGTTTAAACCATATGAATATATGAGTAATTAAAAATATATAGATTGGGATTGGTAACATTACTGAGACCAATTCTAAAAAAAAACTTGGATTTTCACTAATTAATGTTAATAACAATTCATAATTTCAGTAGTACACAAAAACAGAAATCATTTATTTACATGAAAACTAAAATATATGGTATTGTTTTGCTCTCAGAGCTTCTAGTTAATGGGTTTATAAATACTTAAAAAAACATATTTTTATTTAAAATAAAAAAACATGTAACTGCATCCTTTTAATCACAGATATTAAAACTGATAACTAAATATATTTGATTGATGAGAGTTGTACTTTGCTTTTAAATACAGATATTTAATTAACACACACCACATTTACATGGTTCAATTGTGGTCAACTTTTGTTAGAGCTTCTGAGTACATAAATATTAATTGGTGTTTACCTGGATATTCACTGCCTCTCTGAAAACATTCAATGATATGACAACACAGCTGATAACGCAGGTCAATCCTCCTGTCAAAACAGGTCCCCTCTTAGATCCGCTTCTTTTGAAGCTCAGGGTTCTCTTCCAAGCTTCTCAAATATTTATACAAATGTGTGAAGTTACCTTAGTACAAGATAGGGTTTTTACAAACAACACAGCTTGAAGGGTTTTTGTCGACTGCTGTTAAATAGATTATGCGTGAGCATTCTGATCATGTGATTACATGACCTAGCTCAGAAGCAACACAGGTGAGGGGGTATTACATCAGACCAGCCATGTTAATTTTGAACAAATTCTTAGTGGGTTAGTATTGACCCGATTCTGATACTGACGTCAGCATTGATATTATCAATACAAGGATCGATCTGCCCACCTCTACTCCACAGAGATAGCGCCAGCTGTAATCCGCAAGCTGTTGAACACGGTGCAAACCCTTTGCTTAAAAATTTTAATTTGTGAGCTCTCACATGTTTCATTCAATGTGACGCGATTCCTTCTTTGAAACATTTGCATCAAGTTGCGGTGTCTAAATCCTCTCGTGTGCAATAAGCCAAACTTTTGACTGTTTCGTTAAATTTAATGTGAGTTATTTAATTGAACAAGCTAACCTATCAGTAGTCCACCTGCTTCCGTGTGCGGTCAAGGTAAGTGTAACATATGTTCCTGCATTTGCAAGCTTCGGAGGCTCTTATCTGCTGTTGATTTGTTAAAAAGAAGAAATGAGGGCAGAGGGAGAGATTCGTCCATTCATTGGACAATCTCCATGTTCTTGATATTGGACTGACGAATTGAATGACGATGTTCAGCACGGCTCCGACAGCTTAAGCACTTAAGTGGCACGGAAACGGGGAACCGGTTTTCACGTTCTGTTTCGGTCCGGTTCTAGAGGTACCGGTTACGAAATTGCAACCGGGTTTCGGTACTTCATAATGGAAACTTTCAGTTTATATAGAGTTCAGAAAGAAAAAAAAACATTTAGACCATTACATTTTTAGGTATAATTCAGCACTATAGGACAGCGAGTGTGGCTGCAGCTGAGGATTCGAGAATGTTAGAAAAACTTACTAAAAATTAAAAAAAAGAAATACAAATATTAGGTCCTAACCTCTTCACACCTGAATTAATTGCTGAGTCAAAAAAATACAAAACTACACACTGGAGACCACTACTAAAACGTTTCATTATACCCTCCTTACCCTTCTTCCCATGCGGCCTGAGTCTGGACAGCCAGGTCACAAGTCTGGCGTTTCAGTTTGGCGAGCCCAGCTTAAACACAGTTTCTCAATAATTTGAGTTGTTAGAAAAGACATTCTTATAGTGAAAAAGCTTCAGGAAAGCGTTTGAGGCTTAATGAAGTCGTGGTTGTCTTTTTATTTATATTGTTTAATACTAATAAAATTGGCTCTGATCAGATGTTTACGTCCACAAAGTTTAAGGTGTGTCCAAAACCAGGTGCTTCGGTGTTTACGTCAGTTAGTTCAATCAGGGGAATGTAATTTCGTCTTTTGCATCATATTGGAGCCAGATTTATGTGACACAGAAGACGGATAGCAGACGCATGTTATTTGTAATGTGAACAACTGGGCATTAAGACCTAAAGTATGAACATATAGCCTTACTCTGGTCTTCGCTCCATATTAGTGTTTTCATTAATCCAGAATCCTCATCGCGTGTGCAATTATGTCCCGCAGTGTAAGTTATTTATTCCTTCTTACCTTCTCTTTGTTGGGGAGAGTCTGAGTTCTGGTGAAGGTGTCTCCTCCGTTAATGCTGATCAGTTCCGCGTCCACCGGCGGAAACGGTGCCGGGAAAACCACTACGTCACTCTTGAGAGTGTCCGAGCTGAAGCACACGTCATACTGCTGAGCTGATTTGGAGTAGGACCAGCTCCCGTCAGGATGGGTGCTGATCATCGGGGCGCCGTAGCCGCCCAAAGCGCCCTCGGTCCGGTGGCATTTCACCGCCATCAGAACCACGAGGCTCAGCAGAAAGATGGCGCTCACGCTCACAATGGCGATCAGCAGGTACAGGTTGAGCTCCGAGAAGCTCTCCTCCTTCACCGGCGCGTGTCTGAACGAGGTCTCGACGTCCCCTCCGCTCTCCAGCACCTGCACATCCACGGACACGGTGGCGGACAGCGAGGGCTCTCCGGTATCACACACCGAGATGAGCAGCGGGTGAGTTTTCAGGTCGTTGTCGCTCATTCTCCTCTTAGTCCTGATCTCGCCGCTGCTGCTTCCGATGCGGAACAGATTGTTTCCCGCGGGTTCAGAGATGCGGTAGGACAGCAGCGCGTTGTAGCCGCTGTCTGCATCCACAGCCCGGATCTTGGCCACGAAGTAGCCCGCCTCCACAGAATAGGGGATGCTCACGGTGTGAACGGAGCCCAGCTCGGAGTAGGGCGCGAGGATGACGGGACTGTTGTCGTTCTCGTCCAGAACGAAGAGGTGGACGGTCACGTGACCGCTGAGAGGAGGAACCCCGGAGTCTGTGGCCTGCACCTTAAACTCGAACATCTTGTTCTCCTCGTAGTTAAAGGAGAGCAGCGAGCGTAAGTCTCCGGTGTCGGGGTTGATGCTGATCACGGAGCTCACCGGGCCGCTTCTGGAGCTCTCGAGTAAAGAATAAGTGATGCGAGCGTTCTCCCCGACATCAGGATCCAGAGCAGATACTGTTTGAAGAACAGCTCCAATCTGACTGTTCTCTCTCACATAAACACTCAGCACGGGCTCGGGGAAGCGCGGCGCATTGTCGTTGACGTCAGAAACGTGCACAGCGATGACGCTGGAGCTGGAGAGAGGAGGACTCCCCTCATCAGTAGCACAGATCGTCACGTGATACACAGATGCTGTCTCTCGGTCCAAAGCTCCGTTTACAACTAAACTATAATAATTTTTGTATGAATTCAGAATTTTAAACGGAACAGAGCCTTGGATGTTTACAGTCACGTGACCGTTTTTCCCAGCATCAGCATCGCTTACTGTAATCATCCCAACCATCGTGTCAATCGCAGCTTCCTCTTTTACGGTACTCACTAGTGAAGTTACGGAAATCTCAGGAACATTGTCATTAACATCCATTATTTCTATCAACACTTTACAATGCGCTGCTTTTGGATTATAGCCTTTATCTTTAGCTTGTACTCGAAGTTCAATTGCATTGCTCTGCTCATGATCAACATTTTTCTGAACTGTAATTTCCCCTGTCTCCTGATTTATTGTAAACGCTTCAACATTTTTATAATTGTTGTGGTTGATGATTGCATAAATTATTTCACTGTTTACGCCCTCGTCAGCATCAACTGCTTTCACTGTGATAACGTGAGTACCACGCGCTGCATTTTCCATTATGCTTACTTTATATAAAGACTTAGTGAAAACAGGAATGTTATCATTAATATCCAAAACGCTTATTATAATTTCTGTTGTTCCCGATCTCGGAGGTTTTCCTCCATCTACAGCAGTCAGTGTGAGCTGAATAACAGCCTGCTTTTCTCGATCGAGAGCTTTCTGGAGCACTAGTTCAGCAGAAACGCTCTGCTCTCCTCCGCTCTGTACATCCAGAGAGAAATGCTCGTTCGAACTCAGTTTGTAGCTCTTTACTGCATTCATCCCCACATCAGCATCAAGCGCGCTCGGTAACGGGAATCTCTCTCCTGGTATAGCTGATTCACTGACGTTTAAAAGCGTTTCTAACGTTTGAAACGCAGGTGCATTATCATTAACATCAATAACATTAATCTCAAAGCGGAAAATGTTCAGAGGAGAGCTGATCTTGGCTTCTAAAGGGAGAGCGCATTTACTGATCTGATCGCAGAGCGCCTCTCTGTCGATCCTGTCTCTGACATGGAGAATCCCTGTTTTAGGATTTAACTCAAAATACCTCGTATTCGGTGCTTGGACTAGAGTAAACCCTCGTCCCTCGAGATCCTGAATGTTCAGATTAAAATCCTTTACCAGATTCCCGACCGCGGCGCCGTGGTTCGTTTCCTCCGACACGGAATAGACGAACTGTCCTTGCGCTAAATCCCAAAACCGACAGCAAACGAACACAAAGACCCAAACTCGACATTTGCAGAGGCTTTTAGATTCCATGGCTTTGATGAATTCTGGTTGTGTCAGTATGATAGAAATCCGCTCGCATATTCACCAAGGAAATGCTCGCGCTCGACCGCGTTACACGAGCGCTTCCGGAGACAATGGAGAGATCTGAACAAAGCCCTCAGCTCAGGAGGAACCTAGACGAGGCGGAGCCACGGAAAAATCCGTGAAAAATTATAGGATAGTGACATCGTGTGGAGCACTGCACACTCTACTGCCTTTTCTAAAATAGTTCTGCATTTTCAATGCATTAAAAGTGAGTATTTCATCGTGCGTAAAATCTTTTTAAAAAAACGCAAGCTATCCAAAAGAACACACACCAACCCAAAGTCTCCAATGTGATTATTGTGGCTAATACAATCAAACTAAATGTGCACAAACACTCAAAAATGGCAAAGAGCACATTAGTTTACTCTAACGTTTGACGCAAAATTTAAGAGGCTGCTTAACCATCGAGAGCACAACAAAGTCAACTAAAAGGCATGGAAAGGGACCGTTTAGAACACCAAATGGGTTAAACATTGTTTTTAGACAATGGCTGAATTGGTACCGACAGAAGTGGATTTAAAGAACGCGAGGTTTCTCCCTCATTTAAACAGCAAGCCTGCGCTAAAGTGCATTGACTGTTTTACAAAACGGGTTCAAACTAAATTAATTATTGTCGTAAACAATTTATTTTAACAAAACTGTTTTGAAGATTTAATTCAAAAGGAAACTACTGCATGGAAAATTAAAAAAATCGAAATAAACATCTTAGCAACAATCCTGAGAACACTCAACGAATGAGAAAATTTTAATGCAGCTTTTAGAGTCTTTAAAACACGTTCAGAACCAAAGACATGGATCAGACGAAAACCAGCTGAAACTGTACAAATTAAAATGAAAAATTTCCTTCCACGTCAATACTCTAGCTGAATAGGCTGGCAGAGTGAAATAAAACAAACATCTCTGGTTAGAAACCATTCGAGATGAAGTGCTACCAACAGTTAGAACCTCAAATTGGAGAAAAGTCATAAAGAGCACCCACTCAAAGCACCCGTAAGTTTGATAAACAAACTGAAAACACATTTTTTTATCAAAGATAACTAAAATTCACAAGGAGCGAATTGTAATTCCTCAAAATTTTTGCTTTTGTTTTCAGAGGCTGTGATTACGCTCCACTAAAAGCACAAAAAAGAGAACTGAAAATGTATAGAAAGCCACCAAATAGATCTATGTTTTATAGTTGTATTTATTGTTGCACAAATTCAACAATTTGCAATATTCCTTCCTTTTGAAACCTTATTTATATGCCTTATTTGAGGAAGTGTACTTAAACGGCAATCAAAGAAGATGTGCTGGAAAGGTCGGATATTTAGGGTAAAAGTCAGCTATGGAAATCTGTGAGACTGCATGATGGAAAGTGGTGAGCGACCCAAGAACTTGAAATACCTTGTGCATGCACCTGCAACGTGGACAGCAGTTGAAGCAGAAGCCAAAGAACACTAGAGATCAGACTGCGTCATAACAGGGGTATGAAAGATGAAGAAACACAGTTTGCATTCGGAAGAAGAAAGATGCAGCAACTCGTCTCCAACACCAGAGTTGTCAGTTGAAAATGGACGACAAGAACTTTGAGCTGAGAAAAGACTAATGCTTTGACAACTAACCATGCATCTTATTGTCGGCTTAGTACCTTTCTCATTTTTTTAGATTTTGCCACAGCGGAATGAACCACCAACTGATCTGGCATGTAATTTTCGCAGCGGATTCCCTTCCAGCTGCAACCCAGACCAGGACACATCCACTCACTCATTCACACTCATACACTATAGACAATTTTTGTTTTCAAAATTTCACTTGTACCACATGTCTTTGGAGTTGTGGGGGAAACAGGTGCACCCGAAGTAAACCTTCACGATCACTTGGAGAACATGCAAACTCCACATAGAAATGCCAACTGACCCAGCCGAGGCTCGAACCAGCGACCTTCTTGCTGTGAGACGACCGTGCTACGCCTTCGTGACGCCCTTGAGAACCAACAATAAACTTTGTTCTACATTGGTTGAGTACTGTTTTACTAATGTTTTGTAATATAATTAAAAAGTAATTACTTCAAATAAAATACATTGATTGCAATTACTGACTACTGAGTTTTTATTTTAAAAGCTTTGAGGGGACTGACCACAAATTTGTCTTCTGATCAAGTGTTAAGCAGTTAAAAATATATTCAACTTACTTAACCAAACCTGAGAATAATAAATAAGAAAGATTAAAGGTGTAAAAGAATATTTGACCACCATGAACCAATATTTAAACAAAAAAATAACTTGGATAAGAGAGACCGACGTATAGCACCTTGAAGAGAGCGCCAGAGTAAACGTTTGAAGATTGAAAGAAACCGTTGTTATAGCCCCTGTGATTCAATCTAAAAACCATTAAAAGCAGTTATTGTCGCGTTCCACATTTTACAGAAGCATCTCTTACCTTCTCTTTGCTGGGTAGAGTCTGGGTTCTGGTGAAGGTGTCTCCTCCGTTAATGCTGATCAACTCCGCGTCCACCGGCGGAAAAGGCGCTGGGAAAACCACTACGTCACTCTTGAGAGTGTCCGAGCTGAAGCACACGTCATACTGCTGAGCAGATTTGGAGTAGGACCAGCTCCCGTCAGGATGGGTGCTGATCATCGGGGCGCCGTAGCCGCCCAAAGCGCCCTCTGTCCGGTGACATTTCACCGCCATCAGAGCCACGAGGCTCAGCAGAAAGATGGCGCTCACGCTCACAATGGCGATCAGCAGGTACAGGTTGAGCTCCGAGAAGCTCTCCTCCTTCACCGGCGCGTGTCTGAACGGGGTCTCGACGTCCCCTCCGCTCTCCAGCACCAGCACATCCACGGACACGGTGGCGGACAGCGAGGGCTCTCCGGTATCACACACCGAGATGAGCAGCGGGTGAGTTTTCAGGTCGTTGTCGCCCATTCTCCTCTTAGTCCTGATCTCACCGCTGCTGCTTCCGATGCGGAACAGATTGTTCCCCGCGGGTTCAGAGATGCGGTAGGACAGCAGTGCGTTGTACCCGCTGTCTGCATCCACAGCACGGATCTTGGCCACGAAGTAGCCCGCCTCCACAGAATAGGGGATGCTCACGGTGTGAACGGAGCCCAACTCGGAGTAGGGCGCGAGGATGGCGGGACTGTTGTCGTTCTCGTCCAGAACGAAGAGGTGGACGGTCACGTGACCGCTGAGAGGAGGAACCCCGGAGTCTGTGGCCTGCACCTTAAACTCGAACATCTTGTTCTCCTCGTAGTTAAAGGAGAGCAGCGAGCGTAAGTCTCCGGTGTCGGGGTTGATGCTGATCACGGAGCTCACCGGGCCGCTTCTGGAGCTCTCGAGTAAAGAATAAGTGATGCGAGCGTTCTCCCCGACATCAGGATCCAGAGCAGATACTGTGTGAAGAACAGCTCCGATCTGACTGTTCTCTCTCACATAAACACTCAGCACGGAGGCGGGGAAGCGCGGCGCATTGTCGTTGACGTCAGAAACGTGCACAGAGATGACGCTGGAGCTGGAGAGAGGAGGACTCCCCTCATCAGCAGCGCAGATCGTCACGTGATACACAGATGCTGTCTCTCGATCCAAAGCTCCGTTTACAACTAAACTATAATAATTCTTGTAAGAATTCTGAACTTTAAACGGAACAGAGCCTTGGATGCTTAAGGTCACGTGGCCATTTTTCCCAGCATCAGCATCGCTTACTGTAATCATCCCGACCATCGTGTCAATAACAGCATCCTCTCTGACAGAACTCACTAAGGATGTTACAGATATTTTCGGAATGTTATCGTTAACATCAATAATCTCCAGCAGCACTTTACACAGAGCCGCCCTCTGTTTGTGCCCTTTGTCTTTCGCCTGCACTCGGAGCTCCACCGCGCTCTTTCTCTCGTAATCCACGTCACCTTTCACCATGATTTCACCAGTTTCCGGATTTATCTCAAACGAATCGACGTTTTTATCATTATCTTGATTCACTAACGCATAAACAATCTGAGCATTCACACCCTCATCTGCATCACTAGCTTGAACTGTAACGACAGAGGTGCCAGGAGGCGCGTTTTCAACCACACGAGCTTTATATAGAGATTTACTGAAAACCGGAATATTATCGTTCACATCTTCAACATTAATGATAACCTGCATTGTTCCCGATTTCGGAGGCTTTCCTCCATCTACAGCAGTCAGTGTGAGCTGAATCACAGCCTGTTTCTCTCGATCGAGAGCTTTCTGGAGCACTAGTTCAGCAGAAACACTCTGCTCTCCTCCGCTCTGTACATCCAGAGAGAAATGCTCGTTCGGACTCAGTTTGTAGCTCTTTACTGCATTCACCCCCACATCAGCATCAAAGGCGTTCGGTAAAGTAAATCTCTCTCCTGGAAAAGCATATTCAGAAATATTCAACACCGTCTGTAATGCTCGAAATATCGGCGGGTTATCATTTGCATCTTGTATGTTTACCTCAAATCGAAACACGTTTAAAGGCGAGTGGATTACCGCCTCCAAAGCTAGAGCACACTTGCTGCTCTGCTCGCAGAGCTCCTCTCGGTCTATCCTCTCTCTCACGTGAAGAGCACCGGTCTTAAAATCAAAATCGAAATACCTTCTGCTGCTTTCAGACAAGACTTGAAACCCCCGTCTCTCTAATTCCTGTAAATTTAGTTTCAGATCCTTGGCTAAATTTCCGACCGTGGTTCCCGGCGTTGCCTCCTCTGCGATGGAATACACAACCTGCGCGACTGCAAAAAATCCAAAGCGAAGAAAGACGAGAAGCAGTATCCACAAACTTAAAGCTCGTCCTTGTGTGGAAGTCATGATATCAGATCAAATCCAAGAGAGGAGAATCCGCGAAAAGCACGGGTGGACAGCATCCGAGGACAATGACGAGCGACTAACAAAGAGCTCGAGCCGGAATAGGGAGTGTGGAGCGATAGGAGGAGCCTTCAGCTTCAGCACGCGCAGAACAGGCAGATGCTGACATCGCGCGGAGGACTTTCAGCATCACAGAAAATAGAGTGAGAGTTCTCAGGTCTGAATCTGGTCAAACATTGTCAATCAACTCCTGAGCTATCAACACAACATGGAAAAAACCTTATAATTATGTATTTTTAGGAGCTTTCGGTCGACTGTATACGCGTTTTAATAACTTCTAAATGCTATAGATTTTGAAACGCAAGAAGTTCCACAGAGAGAAAGAGAGAGAGAGAGAGAGAGAGAGAGAGAGAGAGAGAGAGAGATAGTATTTAATATCAAAAGTGGACCGATTATTGGGCATTTGAAAAATAAAATACACTGATTGTTTGAGAGGATTTTAACATGACACGCATTTGATATTATTATAAAAAGTCTCCTCATGCTGTGACTTTGTAAATGACACATTTAACGACTCAAAACAGTGCTATGTAATGATGTCGTGATTTTTTAAATCAAACAAAATAAAATAAATTCAAAAATAAAATATTTAATAAAAATCTAATTAAATATAAAAATAGAAATGACATAACAATCATATATAATGTAAACATTATTCTAAAAAAAATTATTCGAAACGAAACTAATAGTATGTACATAGATAAATACTTTTAAACGTAATACATAAATATAAGTTAAACAAACGCAAAGTTAAAAATAAGAAAAAAATTTTTTTAAAAACGTAGAAGTAAAATAAATACACAAATGAAATACAATAAATTGACTTCAACAGACAACAATTGGAGTCAACAGACAAGGTTAAAAGATTTTTAAAGGGATCAAGTAAATGAATTACATTTGTTAAAATACATTGTTTTTTTTAAATATAAAGTAAACTACAAAAGACCACTTTCTTTTTACTTTTTCAGAATCAAGAAATACAAAAGTACAACAGTGCCAAAACTAGTGTTGGGTTAAAAACACAGTTGAGTTAACGTGACTTAAAACGTTAGGTTGCCAAGGGGTTCCAAATGGGGGAAAAAAAACAAGTGTTGAAATGTAATACAACATGATGATGTAACAAGAATTGCATGGTTTTCCGCACATTAACTAATAAAAAAATACAAAACTTCCCAAAAATCATATGAAAATTCAACAAACTAGGAAACGTGATTACAGCATTCAAAACGTGCTTCTCAGCTCACTTTCAGTCCAAAGGACAGAGACAGACGAAAAGAAGCTGAAACTATTGAAGTCAGTAAAATACCAAACCCAAACACATTCCACTACATGGCTTTCTGGAATAGTTTTGCATTTCGCCTGTGCTGGTATTGAACATTGCATGTTAAATAAAATAAAAATGTCTCCGTTGAGGACACAAACCAGGTGTTGCCAACAGTTAGAACTTAATGTCAGAAAAATCATATTGTAGTTTACGTTTTTTGAAATGTAAGTCATCAAAACTAACGATTGTTTAAACCGATGACAAATATTTGAACTATATGACAAAAAAGTGAACCTTACTTTATTTCAGGCCAAAAACAAGCAATTTAAATGAAAGTTAATAGTTCCTTCGGGAGTCCTCCCGATCCATTCTCTTTTTCACACAAAGACAACCAGTCTTAAAATCGAAGTAGGAACAAGTTTTATAAACCAGGTAAAAACCACATTTTACAAAAAAAATACTTAATAATAATAATAAGAGTAAACTGACAATCCATTCAATAGACATTCATCCAGCTTTTGTTTTTTATTGTGTATATTTAAACAAAACAAAAAAATGTTAACAGACAACGGCCTTCTTCGCGCGCTTTCAGCACCTTGGAGAGAGCGCCAGAGTAAAAGTTTGAAGATTGAAAGAGAGCGTTGCTGGCCACTGTGATTTAACAAAAAAAAAATCATTAACAGCAGTCGCGTTGCACACTTTTTTTCAGAAGCATCTCTTACCTTCTCTTTGTTGGGGAGAGTCTGGGTTCTGGTGAAGGTGTCTCCTCCGTTAATGCTTATCAGCTCCGCGTCCACCGGCGGAAACGGCGCCGGGAAAACCACTACGTCACTCTTAAGAGTGTCCGAGCTGAAGCACACGTCATACTGCTGAGCAGATTTGGAGTAGGACCAGCTCCCGTCAGGATGGGTGCTGATCATCGGGGCGCCGTAGCCGCCCAAAGCACCCTCTGTCCGGTGACATTTCCCCACCATCAGAGCCACGAGGCTCAGCAGAAAGATGGCGCTCACGCTCACAATGGCGATCAGCAGGTACAGGTTGAGCTCCGAGAAGCTCTCCTCCTTCACCGGCGCGTGTCTGAACGGGGTCTCGACGTCCCCTCCGCTCTCCAGCACCAGCACATCCACGGACACGGTGGCGGACAGCGAGGGCTCTCCGGTATCACACACCGAGATGAGCAGCGGGTGAGTTTTCAGGTCGTTGTCGCTCATTCTCCTCTTAGTCCTGATCTCGCCGCTGCTGCTTCCGATTCGGAACAGATTGTTCCCCGCGGGTTCAGAGATGCGGTAGGACAGCAGCGCGTTGTAGCCGCTGTCTGCATCCACAGCACGGATCTTGGCCACGAAGTAGCCCGCCTCCACAGAATAGGGGATGCTCACGGTGTGAACGGAGCCCAGCTCGGAGTAGGGCGCGAGGATGGCGGGACTGTTGTCGTTCTCGTCCAGAACGAAGAGGTGAACGGTCACGTGACCGCTGAGAGGAGGAACCCCGGAGTCTGTGGCCTGCACCTTAAACTCGAACATCTTGTTCTCCTCGTAGTTAAAGGAGAGCAGCGAGCGTAAGTCTCCGGTGTCGGGGTTGATGCTGATCACGGAGCTCACCGAGCCGCTTCTGGAGCTCTCGAGTAAAGAATAAGTGATGCGAGCGTTCTCCCCGACATCAGGATCCAGAGCAGATACTGTGTGAAGAACAGCTCCGATCTGACTGTTCTCTCTCACATAAACACTCAGCACGGAGGCGGGGAAGCGCGGCGCGTTGTCGTTGACGTCAGAGACGTTCACAGCGATGACGCTGGAGCTGGAGAGAGGAAGACTCCCCTCATCAGCAGCGCAGATCGTCACGTGATACACAGATGCTGTCTCTCGATCCAAAGCTCCGTTTACAACTAAACTATAATAATTCTTGTAAGAATTCTGAACTTTAAACGGCAGCACGTCTATGATTTTAAGCTGGATTTCTCCGTTTTTCCCCGCATCATTATCCAGCACAGTAATCATACTGATCACTGTTCCAACAGGCGCGTCCTCTTTAACACTACCAACTAACGAAGTTATGGAGATCTCTGGTGCATTATCATTAACATCAACAACCTCCACTAACACTTTGCAGTATGCAGCTCGGGGCTTGTGCCCTTTATCTTTAGCTTGTATTCGAATTTCAACTGCTGCACTATTCTCGTAATCCACCGTGCCTTTTACCGTTAACAATCCGGTTTGCGCATCTATAGCGAACGACTCTAAGCTTTTATCATTGTCTTGGCTCACTAACGAATACTCGAGTTCTGCATTTTGCCCCTCGTCTGGATCACTGGCGTACACTTGGATTACAGACGAGCCACTCGGAGCATTTTCTACCACTCGAGCTTCATACAGAGATTTGCTAAACACGGGAATATTATCATTCACATCCTCCACATTTACAATTAGAGCTATTGTTCCAGATCTCGGAGGCTTTCCTCCATCTACAGCAGTCAGCGTGAGTTTAATCACAGCTTGTTTCTCTCGATCGAGAGCTTTCTGGAGCACTAGTTCAGCAGAAACACTCTGCTCTCCTCCGCTCTGTACATCCAGAGAGAAATGCTCGTTCGGACTCAGTTTGTAGCTCTTTACTGCATTCACCCCCACATCAGCATCAAAGGCGTTTGGCAGAGGGAATCTCTCCTCTGGAAAAGCATACTCAGATACATTAAAATATTTCACAGCAGAGCGAAAGCTAGGAGAGTTATCGTTCGCATCAATCACGTTCACTTCGAAGCGGTAGAGGTTTAATGGCGTCTCGACCACCGCCTCCAATGGCAGCGCGCACTTTGAGCTCCTTCCGCACAGCTCGTCTCTATCGATCCTCTCTTTAACTTGAAGAATCCCCGTTTTTGAGTTCAGCTCGAAATACCTTTTATGTGTTCCGTGTCGCAGCTGAAATCCTCGATAAACTAGATCCTGCGTTTCCAGGTTTAAATCCTTAGCCAGGTTTCCGACTGTTGTTCCCGGGCTCGTCTCCTCCATCACCGTGTACTCAACCTGCCCGTCCACGAGGCTCCCGAAGTTAACTCCCAAATAGAGCAAGATCCACGGAACCGTCGGCATTCTCCTTCCTCTAGATGCGATGCGCATCAACACAATCGCATTCTGTGAAAGGTTGTATTGTTGCACGAACAGACGAGATGAGGATTCGTCCGAACAAAGCACTCTCTCACAGAAGAATAAACCAGGAGGGGGGTACGAGGCGGAGACGCAAGACAACAAAAGACCGATCAAACATGAACCGAGAGCGACCTCTAGTGGAAAAGGGACGATCTTGACGTAAGAACGTGGTGGTGAAAACTGTTACAGCAAGCTTAAATTACGCATGATGAATTTAAAAATACATTTAGATATTTAAAGGATTTTGCTAAAAATGAGTTTGTTTTTTTCAGCCATACATTTGATATTTTGTTTTAAATCTGCACGATTGTGTTTGCATCCTGCCATTCAGTTGTTAAAATGTTCATAAACCAGTAAACTAAATCTGTTGAACATAAAAAGCGGAACACAAATAATCATGTGAAGCACTCATTTATTTACTGCGAGTATAAGACAGTCTGAGAATTACTCGCATTTTTGAGTTTGAGTACGGTTGGCAGATTGCTTCAGAGCGTGACTTTTTTTTACGAAAAGCTTGATTAAAACCTCTAGATATTTATACAATTATGTGTTTCTGTTTTTGTAATAACTTCACCAATTCCACAAATCAAACTAAAGCTTTAATACCGGTAGTTTTTAAAAATAAAAATGCTAAAGTTTATAAAACTATTTACTGCTTCAGAAAATTCTAACTTAGGGAATGCCATAACATTTGGTCTGTTGTTGGCAGAAATTCTTCCTTCTGCTTGTATTAGCCATATTTAAAGTGCATAACAGTTTAAAAAATAAATTAATGTAACTATTATGTTTTAATAAATGTATACTTTTTCAATGTGCGTGCTGTGTATAAGGCAAAAAACACTGTTCGGGCAAAACTACGACTGAACAAAGACAAGATGCAGAGCTATATTGAGAATCAAATAAAAATAAGGCATCAATATATGGGAGAAGTCTCTAAATAGTGCTTAAGTAGTTTTAAAGCAGTTTTTTGCTTTATGCAACAAAAGTCTGTGAAAGAAATGAATTTTAAGAATGACTTACACTTTCAAGAGTAGTCTTCTAAAATAAAAAATAGCAAGAAGAACAAAAAGTAGTGCCCTATATAAAAAACCTTTTCGGTTATACAAATTCATAAAAAAATCTCAACCAACCAGCAAAAATGTTCACAAACTAAGTGCGACTTCATTTCAGAACCATGGACAGCACGATTCAGAAGCTCCCACAATGCTACTCCTTTGAAATAAGAGTTCCACTTCCTGGTATGATTTCGAAGGTTGCGTTTAAGCTTTGAATAAACGTTAAACACAAACTAAAATCATGTTCACACTGATCGTAGATATGGGACGATTAAAACTAAATACACTACAATATTGTCAAAATGTTAACAACATATTAAAATCTTGCACAAATAGCACAGAGGACAATTGCTTTCACTTACATTTTCACAGCGAATACATTTCGTAAAAACAACTGAGAAACAATTATTCTACAAATCACAAACCACTTTGAAAATGCATTTCTATCAGCACAAAAGAAAAAAACCCTCATCGACTTAGAATGCCAAAATAACAAAATGTTGTTTTGCACCAATTTTGCCACTTAGCCTATTTTCAGTTAGTTACCATGCTAAGCAGTCTTATACGAACGCACACGCCAAAACACTAACCAAATGTAAGCAAAAACAAAAAACTAAAATGCATCAAGAAAGTATTTATATTATGAAATGATGAAACAAAATTTATTACAACATCAAATAAAACTATGTCACTTAAAAAAAAACAGCAAATGGACCATGAAAGGGAACAAGAATAAATAGGCAAATACCGCTGCAAAAGTTTTATTTTTAAAATATTAAACATTCTAATAAGATGTAGAAAAAGAAAGAACTGAAGAATCTGACACAAAACATCATAGTCAAATTGGTTTAAGGACCACAGACAGAATGTGCCATAATAAAAATGGCAAACGCTTCAAAGAATGAAGCAAATAAGGAGAAAACGTAGCTACAATGCAGGAAATTAAGACATCGTGAATTTACGCTATAATTAAAAATACCAGCAACCAAAAAGTGACTCTCAATACCTTCTCTTTGTTGGGGAGAGTCTGGGTTCTGGTGAAGGTGTCTCCTCCGTTAATGCTGATCAACTCCGCGTCCACCGGCGGAAAAGGCGCTGGGAAAACCACTACGTCACTCTTAAGAGTGTCCGAGCTGAAGCACACGTCATACTGCTGAGCAGATTTGGAGTAGGACCAGCTCCCGTCAGGATGGGTGCTGATCATCGGGGCGCCGTAGCCGCCCAAAGCGCCCTCTGTCCGGTGACATTTCCCCACCATCAGAGCCACGAGGCTCAGCAGAAAGATGGCGCTCACGCTCACAATGGCGATCAGCAGGTACAGGTTGAGCTCCGAGAAGCTCTCCTCCTTCACCGGCGCGTGTCTGAACGGGTTCTCGACGTCCCCTCCGCTCTCCAGCACCAGCACATCCACGGACACGGTGGCGGACAGCGAGGGCTCTCCGGTATCACACACCGAGATGAGCAGCGGGTGAGTTTTCAGGTCGTTGTCGCTCATTCTCCTCTTAGTCCTGATCTCGCCGCTGCTGCTTCCGATGCGGAACAGATTGTTCCCCGCGGGTTCAGAGATGCGGTAGGACAGCAGCGCGTTGTAGCCGCTGTCTGCATCCACAGCCCGGATCTTGGCCACGAAGTAGCCCGCCTCCACAGAATAGGGGATGCTCACGGTGTGAACGGAGCCCAGCTCGGAGTAGGGCGCGAGGATGGCGGGACTGTTGTCGTTCTCATCCAGAACGAACAGGTGAACTGTCACGTGACCGCTGAGAGGAGGAACCCCGGAGTCTGTGGCCTGCACCTTAAACTCGAACATCTTGTTCTCCTCGTAGTTAAAGGAGAGCAGCGAGCGTAAGTCTCCGGTGTCGGGGTTGATGCTGATCACGGAGCTCACCGAGCCGCTTCTGGAGCTCTCGAGAAAAGAATAAGTGATGCGAGCGTTCTCCCCGACATCAGGATCCAGAGCAGATACTGTGTGAAGAACAGCACCGATCTGATTGTTCTCTCTCACATAAACACTCAGCACGGGCTCGGGGAAGCGCGGCGCGTTGTCGTTGACGTCAGAGACGTGCACAGCGATGACGCTGGAGCTGGAGAGAGGAGGACTCCCCTCATCAGCAGCGCAGATCGTCACGTGATACACAGATGCTGTCTCTCGATCCAAAGCTCCATCCACAATAAGAGAATATTTATTCTTATACGTGTTCTGCACACGAAAGGGTGCAAAACCGACAATGTTAAGCACAACTGCTCCATTTTTCCCAGCATCTCCATCTTTAACAGTAATCAAACCAAGCATTGTTCCAATAGCAGCATCCTCTCTCACGGTTTCAGTTAGGGATGTGATAGAAATTTCAGGAACATTGTCATTAATGTCAATAACTTCCACTAAAACTTTACAGTAAGCGGCCCTCGGTGTTTGCCCTTTATCTTTAGCTTGAACTCGAATTTCCATAGCACTGCTCGCTTCGTAATCAACATCACCCTTAACAGAAATCACACCGCTGACAGGGTCTATAGTGAAAACGTTAACTACTCTATCATCATCGTGACTTATTAATGAATATATAATTTCACCGTTTAACCCCCTGTCAGCGTCGCTAGCTTCAACGGTGACTACAGACGTGCCAAAAGCCGCATTCTCCGTCAGTCGCGTTTTATAGAGATTTGTATTAAAAACCGGAATATTATCGTTCACATCCTCAACATTAATTCTAATCTGCATTGTTCCTGATTTCGGAGGTTTTCCTCCATCTACAGCAGTCAGTGTGAGCTGAATCACAGCCTGTTTCTCTCGATCGAGAGTTTTCTGGAGCACTAGTTCAGCAGAAACACTCTGCTCTCCTCCGCTCTGTACATCCAGAGAGAAATGCTCGTTCGAACTCAGTTTGTAGCTCTTTACTGCATTCAACCCCACATCAGCATCAAACGCGCTCGGTAACGGGAATCTCTCTCCTGGAAAAGCAGACTCCACTATATTCAGCTCAGTTTTTGAGGATTTAAACGCAGGAACATTATCGTTAACATCCAGCACGTTCACCTCGAGTCTGTACACGTTTAGAGGCGAGTTAACAATGGCTTCCAGCTCGAGAGAGCATCTGCTGCTCCTCCCGCATAGCTGCTCCCTATCCAGCCTCTCTTTGACCACGAGCACCCCAGCCTTCACATCGAAATACTTCTTATTCGGTCCCGAAACGAGCTGAAAGCCTCGCAGCTCTAACTCCTGCGGGTTTAGGTTCAAATCTTTCGCGAGGTTCCCCACGGCTGTGCCCGGATCAGCCTCCTCTGATATTGAATACACGGTCTGCGCTCCGGTCGAGCTCCAAACGGAGACCGACGCCAGAAGATAAATCCACGCGTGTAATCGCTGTCGTGACATTTTCATTAATTCCTCAACAAACCGAGCAATCCATTCGGGGAGCGCCGTTCATCTGCACGCAGCTCCGGAGCAAACACGGGCGATTCGAGTGTGGCTTCCTAACAAAGACCCCACGTGACGAACAAACCCCTCCCGTTACCGGAGAGGAGGACTGGGTGGTCGTTCAGAGAAAGGCACGGTCTCTAACGACACCTCGCGGAGAGGACAGAGAGACGCGGAACGTTTTACTGAAAGCTAAACAACTGGTGGAGAGAACGTGTTTTTGCAAAATAAATATAAAAGGGATATTTTTAGGACAAACCTAAACCTGCTCACTTTTTTAGTTTATAAATACTGCGTTGGTTTAGAAAACACACGATCATAAAATAATGTTTAGATAAACATAAAGCAGCGCCAGACAAAAATAAATAAAATCTATAAATACAAAATCTAGTGTTATCTTACATTAGTATACGATTTATTTAAATGTGACTAACAAAAACTTGTCCTGCATGGGTATAATGTTAATTGCTCTCAATGAGTGTATATAGAGTGAAAGAAAATTTTAAATTTACAATCTCAAGCAAGCCAAGTTATTTTGCCCTGAATAAAAAAAATCTATTTTCCTTTACCAAGGCTTTACAAAATAGTTTAAATACTAAAAACGTTTACTTCAGCACCACGGACAGAGATGCGCCAGTCACAAAAGAGAACCATCAGACATTATAACAATGGGGTGAGTTCATATCAGTGTCCAAAATGCCATTATTAAAACCTGAAAGTTCGAGTATAAGCAGAAGGCACGCCAGCGTAAAAGGCGACAAAACAAGCAATTGTACTAAATTTAAGCTCATCGTGAAATGAAGAAAAGCTTTTGTTGAATAAATTAGTTTTTTATTTGTTTTTAATTAAACAATGTTGAACAAATAAGATCGAAGCAACCTTATTTGCTCTAAAAAACATACTGATATAGGTACGTACAAAATCAACAATGAAGACAAGAAGGATATGTGATAGGAAAATGAAAATTGACACGCTTGACACGCAAATGTTTTTTTTTTTTAAGAAAACATCACAACGTAAACAAAACTATCAGCAGAAGATAATATCTACCAATCTCTTACCTTCTCTTTGTTGGGGAGAGTCTGAGTTCTGGTGAAGGTGTCTCCTCCGTTAATGCTGATCAGCTCCGCGTCCACCGGCGGAAACGGCGCTGGGAAAACCACTACGTCACTCTTGAGAGTGTCCGAGCTGAAGCACACGTCATACTGCTGAGCAGATTTGGAGTAGGACCATCTCCCGTCAGGGTGGGTGCTAATCATCGGGGGGCCATAGCTGCCCAAAGCGCCCTCTGTCCGGTGACATTTCCCCACCATCAGAACCACGAGGCTCAGCAGAAAGATGGCGCTCACGCTCACAATGGCGATCAGCAGGTACACGTTGAGCTCCGAGAAGCTCTCCTCCTTCACCGGCGCGTGTCTGAACGGGGTCTCGACGTCCCCTCCGCTCTCCAGCACCAGCACATCCACGGACACGGTGGCGGACAGCGAGGGCTCTCCGGTATCACACACCGAGATGAGCAGCGGGTGAGTTTTCAGGTCGTTGTCGCTCATTCTCCTCTTAGTCCTGATCTCGCCGCTGCTGCTTCCGATGCGGAACAGATTGTTCCCCGCGGGTTCAGAGATGCGGTAGGACAGCAGCGCGTTGTAGCCGCTGTCTGCATCCACAGCCCGGATCTTGGCCACGAAGTAGCCCGCCTCCACAGAATAGGGGATGCTCACAGTGTGAACGGAGCCCAGCTCGGAATAGGGCGCGAGGATGGCGGGACTGTTGTCGTTCTCGTCCAGAACGAAGAGGTGGACGGTCACGTGACCGCTGAGAGGAGGAACCCCGGAGTCTGTGGCCTGCACCTTAAACTCGAACATCTTGTTCTCCTCGTAGTTAAAGGAGAGCAGCGAGCGTAAGTCTCCGGTGTCGGGGTTGATGCTGATCACGGAGCTCACCGGGCCGCTTCTGGAGCTCTCGAGTAAAGAATAAGTGATGCGAGCGTTCTCCCCGACATCAGGATCCAGAGCAGATACTGTGTGAAGAACAGCTCCAATCTGACTGTTCTCTCTCACATAAACACTCAGCACGGGCTCGGGGAAGCGCGGCGTGTTGTCGTTGACGTCAGAGACGTGCACAGCGATGACGCTGGAGCTAGAGAGAGGAGGACTCCCCTCATCAGCAGCGCAGATCGTCACGTGATAAACAGATGCTGTCTCTCGGTCTAAATCGCCATCTACTACCAGAGAATATTTATTTTTATACATATTCTCTAACGCAAATGGAAGAGAGTCAAGCAGTTTTAATTTTACCGTTCCGTTTTCACTGGAATCCTCATCTTTTACAGTGATCAAACCGACCATCGATCCTTTTGGGGAACTTTCCTTTACGTCACTAACAAGGGAAGTTACAGATATTTCAGGAATGTTGTCGTTAACATCCATTATTTGTATTAATACCTTACAATAAGCAACTCTAGGACTTGCGCCTTTGTCTTTAGCTTGTACGCGTATTTCTATTGCATTGTTTGTCTCATGGTCTAATTTTCCTTTAACGGTAATCTCACCCGACAATTGACTGATTGTGAACGCCTCAATCTGCTTGTCATCGCCGTGTTTAATAAACGAGTACACAATTTCCCCGTTTAGACCTTCATCTGCATCATTAGCGTAAACGCTGATAACTGAGGCTCCGATTTGTGCGTTTTCTGGAATACGAGCTTTATAAAGAGACTTCGTGAAAACGGGAATGTTATCGTTAGCATCCAAAACAATAACGTTTATCTTAATTGATCCTGATCTCGGAGGTTTTCCTCCATCTACAGCAGTCAGTGTGAGCTGAATCACAGCCTGTTTCTCTCGATCGAGAGCTTTCTGGAGCACTAGTTCAGCAGAAACACTCTGCTCTCCTCCGCTCTGTACATCCAGAGAGAAATGCTCGTTCGGACTCAGTTTGTAGCTCTTTACTGCATTCACCCCCACATCAGCATCAAACGCGCTCGGTAATGCGTACCTCTCTCCAATAAACGCCGCCTCAGACACGTTTAAGTGTAACGAGGAGGAGTGAAAACTCGGAGAATTGTCGTTAACGTCGAGCACGTTCACCTCGACTCGGTACATATTAAGAGGAGCGCTAACAATAGCCTCCAGCTCTAGCGTGCATCTCGAGCTCTGCGCACACAGCTCTTCTCTGTCTATTCTCTCCTTAATCTGCAGCATCCCAGTTTTCAGATACACATCGAAATACCTTCTATTAGGTCCCGGGGAGAGCTGAAAACCACGAGGTTCCAGTTCCTGCAGATTGAGGTTCAATTCTTTGACGATGTTGCCCACCGCGGTGCCCGGACCGACCTCCTCTGACACGGAGAACACGAGCTGGGGGGAAATCTCTGGCAGGGAATAAAGCGCGAGTATACACATCCACCAGATATTCCACTTCATTCCTTCGTTGAGCGTGATGCAGCACATCCGGAGGAGAAACTAAACACATCCGAGATTTCTTTTATCAGAGTAATACTCGCGGATCGCGCAGACCGTGGAAGCTCAAGTGAGGCTTCTCGGGAACAAAGCGCAGCCCATCCCCGACACAGGGAGGAGTCTCCGGGAGATTAAAAGAAAGAAATAATTACGTGTCAAAAATAGACGACTGATGACACCTAGTGGATGTTTAGGGATGTCGATGAAAATCAGAAAAGCTGAATTTGTTCACTGATACGCGTGACGAATGGTTGTATCTTACAAGAAACTGTATTATGAGTCAAAAACAACTCTTCGAAAAAAAACGATAATCAGAAATACAGATTTTAATGCGAAGATTTACATTCGTTCAGAGATAAATGCACCAAATCTGCATTGTGTCAGGTTTTATTTACCAAAACAAGATCCTCGAACACATTTTCACTCAGATAGCAGTAACAATAATGGCACTTCGAAAAATCAAGACTTTTTTTTACGTCATCTTGCATTTTATTCCATGTTATTTTCAATCTAAACTACATTAATTATCTTAATGCAAAAAATCATTTTGATTTAAATTAAAATTGCATGTTTGAGGCTTCATATGTCATTTACAAGATAACCATTTAATTCAATTTTACCCATGGGGAAATTTCACATCAATGTTCCCTAACATATTAAACATCTAAACATCGTTTGTAAACAAAAACAAAAAATAACAATATACACTATAATAAAAGAGATAATTGAATATCAAATAAACATTTTATCACCTGTACTGATTTTATTTTCCAGTAATTAATGATAATCTGAATGTTTTCTTCCCAGTTCTTGTATTTATTATTTTAAGTATTTTCATTATTTAAAAATGTCATTACTTGTTTGTTCTTTCTCCTGATTTATTTTGAAGTAGCTAATATGGGCTTACTGATTTGAATTTGTTTATATTGTAATAGGTTGCTTACACAATGTTTTTAATGCTTGCAAAGTATCTCAGGTATATGTGCATTTACAAAATATATTTTAAGGGTTCATCAACAGCTGGATGCTTGTTACAGGTTCAAATAAATGCTTGCACGTCACTTGTTTCATTGTTTAATGTGAAATGCTGAAGTTAATAAACAGTCAAGTCAAGGCAACCTTAATTGTAAAGAATTTTATCACAACGACCCGACCAAAGAACTTCACAGTGAAAAGAAAACATGGTACAAGCATATAAAACATATTAAATGCGTAAAATAAATAAATAATATGAGTTGAATATATAACAGAATAAAAACATCAAAAATAGAATAGAACTATAAATATTCCGCAGAAACAACAGTGCACAATAAAACCTATCTGAGCCTAATGTAAGATCGCAGAGATTTTTTAATCAGCAAAAAAAAAAAAAAATACTTGGCTTAAGCTTGGCATTTGTCAGGCACATATATGACATTGGTATAAGAAGTCTAGCTTGACCCAAGTCTGACAGAAGTTGTTCCCGGTTTAGTGTGGCACAGAATATTTGGACCAGAGATCATATAGCACTTGGCAACTTATTCACTTTGAAGTATATTAGCTAAAATAAAAAAATTGTAATCACTTGAATTATGGTAACGAACGTTAACGGAGTTTTTAACAGACAAATGTAAACTTTCAAAAAAAAAAAACCACGAAGATTGTGAATGAAAATTTAGCTTTAAAAAATCTGTGCCTCTGCTACTCTAACAATTTTTGTTAAACAGAAATAATAATGACTATATAAACTATAATATATAAAAAAATAACTCGTCATTTATGACTAGAAGGGAAATTCAGCAGCACAATAGAGCTTAGAGTTCAGCAAGTCCATGAATCCACAAACCAGCCGAGATACTCTGTCCAACAGAAGTCAACAATTAACGCATTACTCAGAAAAAACTGCCTTTCAGAACCATGGTCAGAGACCAGAAAACAAGTATCTTCAGAACAAGGAAAGACGTTGTTTCAAATTCAAAAGAATAAAGAGGGAAATTTGCCTCAGAAGAAAATATCAGCAATCACCAAAAAAGTGGTTCTCCATCTCTTACCTTCTCTTTGTTGGGGAGAGTCTGGGTTTTGGTGAAGGTGTCTCCTCCGTTAATGCTGATCAGCTCCGCGTCCACCGGCGGAAACGGCGCCGGAAAAACCACTACGTCACTCTTGAGAGTGTCCGAGCTGAAGCACACGTCATACTGCTGAGCAGATTTGGAGTAGGACCAGCTCCCGTCAGGGTGGGTGCTAATCATCGGGGGGCCATAGCTGCCCAAGGTGCCCTCGGTCCGGTGGCATTTCACCGCCATCAGAGTCACGAGGCTCAGCAGAAAGATGGCGCTCACGCTCACAATGGCGATCAGCAGGTACACGTTGAGCTCAGAGAAGCTCTCCTCCTTCACCGGCGCGTGTCTGAACGGGGTCTCGACGTCCCCTCCGCTCTCCAGCACCAGCACATCCACGGACACGGTGGCGGACAGCGAGGGCTCTCCGGTATCACACACCGAGATGAGCAGCGGGTGAGTTTTCAGGTCGTTGTCGCTCATTCTCCTCTTAGTCCTGATCTCGCCGCTGCTGCTTCCGATGCGGAACAGATTGTTCCCCGCGGGTTCAGAGATGCGGTAGGACAGCAGCGCGTTGTACCCGCTGTCTGCATCCACAGCACGGATCTTGGCCACGAAGTAGCCCGCCTCAACAGAATAGGGGATGCTCACAGTGTGAACGGAGCCCAGCTCGGAATAGGGCGCGAGGATGGCGGGACTGTTGTCGTTCTCGTCAAGAACGAAGAGGAGAACGGTCACGTGACCGCTGAGAGGATGAACCCCGGAGTCTGTGGCCTGCACCTTAAACTCGAACATCTTGTTCTCTTCGTAGTTAAAGGAGAGCAGCGAGCGTAAGTCTCCGGTGTCGGGGTTGATGCTGATCACGGAGCTCACCGGGCCGCTTCTGGAGCTCTCGAGTAAAGAATAAGTGATGCGAGCGTTCTCCCCGACATCAGGATCCAGAGCAGATACTGTGTGAAGAACAGCTCCAATCTGATTGTTCTCTCTCACATAAACACTCAGCACGGGCTCGGGGAAACGCGGCGCATTGTCGTTGACGTCAGAGACGTGCACAGCGATGACGCTGGAGCTAGAGAGAGGAGGACTCCCCTCATCAGCAGCGCATATCGTCACGTGATACACAGATGCCGTCTCTCGGTCCAAAGGTTCGTTAACCACTAAAGAATACCTGTTTTTGTATGTATTCTCTAATCTAAATGTTACAGAGTTTTCTCTCATGTTTAGATGCACAACTCCATTTTTACCAGCATCCCCATCTTTTACAGTAATCAATCCCACCATTGTACCAGGAGGAGAATCCTCTTTCACTTCATTATCTAAAGAGATCACACTTATTTCAGGTGCATTATCATTCACATCAATTATTTCAATTAGCACTTTACAATACGATGTTAGTGGAATCGGTCCTTTATCCTCAGCCTGCACTCGGATCTCAACAGCAGGATTCTGCTCATAATCAACACTCCCTCTAACAGTGATTTCACCTGTTTTGGGGTTAATTTTGAATGAATTAATACTGTTATCATTATCATGGTTTATAAAGGAGTAAAAAACTTCTCCATGCAGTCCCTCGTCGGCATCGTTTGCGCTCACTGTGATCACTGAAGTACCGAGAGGAGAATTCTCCGTTACCCGTGCTTTATAAAGCTGCTTATCGAAAACAGGAATATTATCATTCACATCGATTACATTAATACTAATCTGCATTGTTCCAGATCTCGGAGGTTTTCCTCCATCTACAGCAGTCAGTGTGAGCTGAATCACAGCCTGCTTCTCTCGATCGAGAGCTTTCTGGAGCACTAGTTCAGCAGAAACGCTCTGCTCTCCTCCGCTCTGTACATCCAGAGAGAAATGTTCGTTCGGACTCAGTTTGTAGCTCTTTACTGCATTCACCCCCACATCAGCATCAAACGCGTTCGGCAGTGTGAATTTCTGCCCTGGAAATGTTTGCTCGGAGATGTTCAAAAGCAGTTTAGAGGTTCGAAACGTTGGTGAGTTGTCGTTCACATCTAAAATATTAACCTCAAATCTGGAAACGCTCATCGGCGCGTAAACAATGGCCTCCAGCTCTAACGCACATTTTGTGCTGCGGCCGCAGAGCTCCTCTCGGTCTGTTCTCTCCTTCATAAAGAGAACCCCGTTTTTCACATTCAGATCAAAGTACCTCTTGTTGGGTCCCACCACGATCTGAAATCCTCTCCTCTCGAGGTCCTGAACGTTCAGGTTGAGGTCCTTCGCTAAATGTCCTACCGTTGTTCCCGGGCTCAGCTCCTCCGACACGGAATACATGATCTCCGCGTCCGTGTTATGAAAGAGAACCACGATTAACATCCAGAACCGGTGCCAAACACGACCAGGAAGCTCCATTTTCCCTCTGCTCAATACAAATATCCGTAAATGAAGGAACAGTTATCCGAATAATCCATAACAAAAGGAAGCGTGCGCTCAGACAGATCTCTCTCACACTCACAGCAACGCTGACAGAGCTCACGAACAAAGAGCTCAGAGAAGGGGAGGTCCCAACCCAAATAGAGGAGGAGCTGCGCAATTAAAACGTAGATGGAATGCCAGCGATACCTAGTGGTTAAACACGCTGAATACTGCAATAACATAATATATAATATACAAAGAGAGGAAGCGCAGCTAAATCAACCAGCCAGTTAAAAAAAGAGAAAACGAAAGCTTATCATTACACCGAGCATCCTCTGTGGAAAGATTCATTTTTACAAATACATTCATGCATTTGGCAGACGCTTTTGTCCAAAGCGAGTTACAGTAGAGGAGAGACAATATGCAATCTGTTACACCGACAAAGTCTATCTCAGCTCGCTCATAACAGAAAATGTATCAACTGATCAATAAACCATAGCAGGGAGGATGCAGTATTCATTCACCTTTTTATTTCAACAAACTAAAATACATGCAATCCACTCAGGTGCATCCGGTCAAAGTTTTATTACATTTCTAACCCCAACATGTGAGCTGGATTAAATTACTACCAAAGTATTCAAGCCCTTAAAACCAGAAAACTGATGAGATTGTTCGCTCTTGCTGCCAGATTTCTCAACATAGAGCTGAAATGCTCGAAAGCGACAAAAAATCTTGCGTTAATAGACATTTTTCTAAACCTATTTGGTTCCTCTCTATATAGAGCTAAATTAACTCTTTGCCTCTCAACTTGCACCTTAAATGTATCAAGGTAACATTTCATAAAATATAACTTTTTTCAAAGGAACAAAAAAAATCAAGGAGCTGTGAGTTTTACATAGCGAAATATAAAGAATTACTAAAAAGTAATATATTTTGGTGAACAATTCTTTGTTTTTAAGATGAAAGAGCTTCAGTTCAAGTGCTTTGTGTACTCTTTATAGAGTGTATTTATTCTCAATACTTTGCTGTGTAGACTTGCTGCCAGTGTTTATGTTGACAATGACAGCTAAAATACATTTTGACGTTTTAGAACAGAAGTGTTTCAGTGTGCTGAGCCCTTGGCTTGAAACACTTCCATAAGTGATGAATACAGAATGTTGATCCCTTTTGAACCCTTTCAGTTTTCCAAGATCCACCAAACAGAGCTTGTGTTTTCCATTTTTCTAACCACAGTTTTTTTATTATTATTATTTATTATTATTTTTTTAATACAATTTTCTCTTTCAGAGATTCCTCGTTTATCTCTGCAACCTTGAAATCACTATTGACTCTGATTTTAAACTGGATAAACAGGTCAATACAGCTGTGAGGTCTGTGTTTTATTATCCCCGGCTTTTATCTAAAATTAAGGTGTGTTCATGTTTTAAAGTCTTTAAGTGAGTGAATCATGCTTTTAGCTCTTTTTGTCTGAACTCCAGTACTACTCTTTAAACTGGGATCAATCACAAGACGCTTCATCTCTTTCAGTTAGTCCAGAACGCAGCAGCTCGTCTTTTAACAGGAACCAAAATGATACCACGTCACACCAGTTCTGGCATCCTTGCACTGGTTGCTGCTACATTTTAGGATTGATTTTAAGATGTTACTGTTTGTTTTTAAGGTTTTAAATGTACTGGCCCCTGAATATCTCACTGAACTCATTCAGATGTATACTCCTGAATATTCTCTGAGGACAGAGGGGCAGCTTCTGCATGAGGTTCCAAAGACCAGACTTAAAACTAGAGGGTTCAAGGCTTTTTCTGTGGCAGGACCGAGATTGTGGCATGCACTGCCTCCCCTTGATAGAATGGCTCCCTCGGTTGAATGTTTAAGTCTCGTTTTAAAACACATTTTTACTCTTTGGCATTTAACTCGGCCTGAGCTTGTGTGGTCCTCTTATTAATGTGTGTAGTTTAGTTTTTGATTTGTTTTATCTGTTTTACTCATTGTTTTTATTGCTTTTTAATATTGTTTTATGAGTTTTAAATACTGTTTTGAGCAGCCCTTTGGAAACGTTTCAGTGTATAAAATGTGCTATATAAATGAAGTGGATTGGATTGGATTTTAAAGTTCTTGTAGTCAGTACTTGTTTTCAACTTCTACCTAAAAGAGGTTTATGATCAAGGATCCCCATCATAATTAAGGTTTACTTGATGTATTATGTAAGCTTTCAGATACTTAGCAAGACCTCTTTTCAAGTTGGATCTTAATCTTAAATAGTTTGTCTGGTTAAATAAAAGGGATGAAATAAATTTACTCAATGTCATGAAACTAAACAAAATTAATGCACGGAGATGATACTACAATTCTTCAATGTTTCAATGAAGACAAACCAAATATTGTTGAATAATTTCATGGTTCAAATTGAAAGATTATCCAAACCAAAATTTACTGACCCAATGTGCTTAAAAATACAATTTATCATGAAGATACTATTCAAACAAGTGTTTTACTATGCAGGCAATATATCACAAACATGTGACAAATCGCATTACTAAAAATACCACTTATGATGCTGTTTTAAAACCAAAAAGACAAAGTTGGTTAAGACTATATTGACAAAAACAATTGAAGATGCATGTTAAAATATGAGATGTTTCAACCGCTTCATGATTTTATTTCATGCATGAGTTGAGTTTGGTGTTTGAACCATAAAATTGTAAAAACAAAAGAAACAAACCTGCAAAAAAAACTGCAGTCAGGTATAAAAAACATAGCAAAATACGCATCTGGTTAACTGCTCCGTGTATTTCAGGACCACGGACAGCTCGATCTCCTTCCAGCCCTGAACAAGTTTAAGTTCGAATATCGCAATTTCACAGTGCATTCACAACCGTTCAGAATTAAAATCATGAAAACATTCATCCATAAATTATTTCAAATCAACGAATAAAAGAAGAAGCTGCACTGATGTGGAACCAGCTCAGGAAACTGGACAGTTCAATCAAAACCAACAACGCCAAGTACTCAGAAAATAAACAACTATTTTATTCTGGTAAAGCGAACTTAAAAGAGATGTCAATCTCTTACCTTCTCTTTGTTGGGGAGAGTCTGGGTTCTGGTGAAGGTGTCACCTCCGTTAATGCTGATCAGCTCCGCGTCCACCGGCGGAAACGGCGCTGGGAAAACAACTACGTCACTCTTGAGAGTGTCCGAGCTGAAGCACACGTCATACTGCTGAGCAGATTTGGAGTAGGACCAGCTCCCGTCAGGGTGGGTGCTGATCATCGGGGCGCCGTAGCCGCCCAAAGCACCCTCTGTCCGGTGACATTTCACCGCCATCAGAGCCACGAGGCTCAGCAGAAAGATGGCGCTCACGCTCACAATGGCGATCAGCAGGTACAGGTTGAGCTCCGAGAAGCTCTCCTCCTTCACCGGCGCGTGTCTGAACGGGGTCTCGACGTCCCCTCCGCTCTCCAGCACCAGCACATCCACGGACACGGTGGCGGACAGCGAGGGCTCTCCGGTATCACACACCGAGATGAGCAGCGGGTGAGTTTTCAGGTCGTTGTCGCTCATTCTCCTCTTAGTCCTGATCTCGCCGCTGCTGCTTCCGATTCGGAACAGATTGTTCCCCGCGGGTTCAGAGATGCGGTAGGACAGCAGCGCGTTGTAGCCGCTGTCTGCATCCACAGCCCGGATCTTGGCCACGAAGTAGCCCGCCTCCACAGAATAGGGGATGCTCACAGTGTGAACGGAGCCCAGCTCGGAGTAGGGCGCGAGGATGGCGGGACTGTTGTCGTTCTCGTCCAGAACGAAGAGGTGAACGGTCACGTGACCGCTGAGAGGAGGAACCCCGGAGTCTGTGGCCTGCACCTTAAACTCGAACATCTTGTTCTCCTCGTAGTTAAAGGAGAGCAGCGAGCGTAAGTCTCCGGTGTCGGGGTTGATGCTGATCACGGAGCTCACCGGGCCGCTTCTGGAGCTCTCGAGTAAAGAATAAGTGATGCGAGCGTTCTCCCCGACATCAGGATCCAGAGCAGATACTGTGTGAAGAACAGCTCCAATCTGATTGTTCTCTCTCACATAAACACTCAGCACGGGCTCGGGGAAGCGCGGCGCGTTGTCGTTGACGTCAGAGACGTGCACAGCGATGACGCTGGAGCTGGAGAGAGGAGGACTCCCCTCATCAGCAGCGCAGATCGTCACGTGATACTCAGACTCACGCTCCCTGTCTAAAACTCCATCAACCACCAGAGAATAATAGTTTTTATAATTCGTCTCAAGCTTGAAAGGAAATGTATTCGACACCGCGAGGTTAACCGCTCCATTTTTCCCTCCATCTCGATCAATCACCGACACAAGAGCGACAGCTGTGCCAACACTCGCATCCTCCCTCAGTGTATCGAGCAGTGACGTCACACTGATTTCTGGCTCGTTGTCATTAACATCCAGCACCTCCACCAGGACTTTACAGTGCGTGGACATGGGAGGCTGTCCTTTGTCACTGGCCTTTGCGCGGATCTCAAATGCATTGTTCTCCTCGAAATCAACCTTACCCTTTACCGTGATCGCTCCGGTTTTTGGATCAATATTAAAAATCTCCAAAATCCTATGTTGATCTCTTTTAATGATGGAATAAACAATCCCACCATTGCTACCTTCGTCAAGGTCTGTCGCATTTAGCACTGCAACTGTCGTTCCTATCTTCACATTCTCAATAATACTTGTTTTGTATAATTGTTTACTAAAAACTGGAGTGTTGTCGTTATTATCTAAAACTTTCACAATAATTAAAGACGTTCCTGTTTTGGAGGGTGTTCCTCCGTCGGCAGCAGTCAGAGTTAGATTAATCACAGCCTGCTTCTCTCGATCCAGAGCTTTCTGGAGCACTAGTTCGGCAGAAACACTCTGTTCGCCTCCTTTATGCACAGATAAAGTAAAATACTCACTCGGGCTTAGCTTGTAGGTGTTTAACGCATTTCTCCCTACATCTGCGTCAGTAGCGTGATGGAGAGAAAATCGGACCCCAGGGAACGTGCTTTCCGCTATTTCTATAGTTTGTGATTTTTCACTAAATGTCGGATAATTATCGTTCACATCCAAGATGTTGATCTCTATTTGAAAGAGCTTTAGCGGGTTGTTAATGACCGCCTCTACACTGATGGCGCATGTCGGCGCTTTGGCACAAAGCTCCTCTCGATCTATTCTTTCATTCACATAAAGAGAACCGGTTTTCACATTTACCTCGAAATATTTTCTCTTGGACCCCGTGACGATCTGAAACAAGCGCGACTCCAGCTCCTGAACACTCAGATTCAGATCCTTGGCGATGTTTGCCACCGATGATCCGGGGGTTAGCTCCTCTGACACGGAATACGCGAGCTGCGCCGACACCGAGCACCGGAAAACAACAAGCGCGCAGCAAAGAACAAAGCGTTTCCTCCCGAGCGCCGAGAACATCGCGACATCCACAGAATGCTGATGCAAAATAATCCGAGTGCTTCAGTGGAATAAAGAACAGTGATTCATTTTACCGGAGAAGATTTCAGACGGAGCTCGTCGAGAACGAACGTGCTGAGAGACTGGAACAAAGCCCCACGAAACCTCCTCCCCTTGAGGCCAGGAGGGGCTTCTGCACACGAGATGCTGCGGTCTGGAGTGACACCAGGCGGATTCATCACTTCATAGCCACAGAAAAAATGTATATCGGTTTATTCATACAATAATTAAATCGAGTTTTCAGTCCATAAACAAAAACTAAAAATGTGGAAAGCTGCTCACAAATGCTCGTCTTCCCTTAATATTCACCCCAGTTCACCTACAAAATGCACATAAACCTCGGCTTTCACCAAATATTTTTGCTGATCGTGATTTCTTATGTCAAAATCCCGTTATTTAATGACCTTTATTGTGCAAATAACTAACAACAACGACAAAAACAACTCAGAAAATAAGATTTTTTATCAAATTTGTTGTATCTTTGCTGTATATTAAAATTAATTATTTAGGTTGAAGCTGAGTAAAAATAAATAAATAAACAATTAAATAAACAAACAAACAAATAAATACATAGATAAATAAATAAATAAATCAGAGTCAGAGGCATAAAAGTACTGAAGAAAAAATTCAGACAACAGCTTTAAAAAAACATTACTAAACCTAAATCATTTACTAAAGTGGACGAAAAATGTTGACTATGCGCCCTTAAAATGAACAAGACATTCCAGCATACTGAAAGAAATAGTCCAATATATATATATATATATTTAGCTCAAACTAAAATGAAATACAACCTTGTTATTTTTTTTTCATTTAATTGAGTGTCTCCAACAACAGTTTTTTTTTAATAAAACTTAAACACACACTTTAATAAAATGTATTGGAAGTGTAATTATAAAAAATCCTAATTTTATTCTTTCGTATGTATAGTAATTATACATTATTAAAAAGACATAATTAACACTGTTTTATTGATGACTGTGGAGGATCATCAGAGTTCCACTGATTAGTTTTGAAGCTTTTCAAAACAGAGTATCATCTGACTGATGTCCAAGTCAAAATCAACAAATTAAACTTCTTAAATTACTGGCATGGAATTCAAACAAACATGGAATACTATTGCATCAAAAAAAACCCTGTTAATCCCCGCAGTAGGAAGGATATAGCAAAGAACACAGAGTAGCTTCACTGATGAGGGCTCTTTCTCGGGACCCTGGACAGCTCAAACAATAACGCCAAGTACTTAGAAAATAAAAAAAATATTTTTTTCTGGCAAAGCGAACTTAACCCTCCGGTCGTGTTCGCATTCAGCCCCCTACTTTAGTGTTCCCGGTCAAAATTGACCGGTCTGTTTTAACTGCTCTTAAATTAGCACACACAAAAAATTTCACCACGAATTTTTTTATTAAACATTCTTTAGTTGAGAACAACATTTAAAAGTAGTGTCTAACAACAATTTGTAGATGTAAATATTAAATAACATCAGTGAAAATACAATTGGGCACTGAAAATGAACTACAAAATGAACATATAATACAAAAAATAAATGGAAAACCAAACACCAAACTCAACAGGGTGTGTGTGTGTGTGTGTGTGTGTGTGTCTTCATCATGCCCAAGAACCTGGACCAGAACCTCTTCCACAGAAAAACGCTTCAGTCGTCTACTCATTGTGCTCAGAGTAAAATGAATGCAAGGCAAACATCGAGCTATATATAGTATGGGGTTGTGTAAAAATGATACATTGATTAGTCTGGAAGGTGTGGTTCACGTGTGATAGGTACAGAAGCGTGGGAAAGAAATGGGTTCACATAATAGACACCTGTCTAGTCTGTGTAAACATATGATACATTGTATCATTAGGAAGTTGGTTCACGTGAGAGGATCGGCACATAAGCAGAAAGACATGTGTACCCACAAAAGACACTGTGTGTGTGTGAGTGAGTGCGTGTGTGTGTGTGTGTGTGTGTGTGTGTGCGTGCGTGGGGGTGGGTGTGTGTGTGTGAGTGCGTGTGTGTGTGTGTGTGTGTGAGAGAGTGTGTGAGTGAGCTGGGGCAGTGTGTATGGGGATGTTTTCTGTATGTTGAATGAATTTACTCTGGATACCCATTCATTTCCTATGACGGTCACTTTTGACCGGGAACACCACAGGTGTAACAAGGTTGATTAAAACACTCAAAATTGAATGAAATAGGTGATCATCACTTTTATATGTTCAAGTACACAGTGTGAAGGATATCATAAGGTCTTGAGGTAATCAGATGTAAAACATAATATTTATGAGTATTATAAGTTGTAAAACGGTCAGATTTGACCCGAACACGACAGGAGGGTTAAAAGAGCTGTCTATCTCTTACCTTCTCTTTGTTGGGGAGAGTCTGGGTTCTGGTGAAGGTGTCTCCTCCGTTAATGCTGATCAGTTCCGCGTCCACCGGCGGAAACGGCGCCGGGAAAACCACTACGTCACTCTTGAGAGTGTCCGAGCTGAAGCACACGTCATACTGTTGAGCAGATTTGGAGTAGGACCAGCTCCCGTCAGGGTGGGTGCTGATCATCGGGGGGCCATAGCTGCCCAAAGCACTCTCTGTCCGGTGACATTTCACCGCCATCAGAACCACGAGGCTCAGCAGAAAGATGGCGCTCACGCTCACAATGGCGATCAGCAGGTACAGGTTGAGCTCCGAGAAGCTCTCCTCCTTCACCGGCGCGTGTCTGAACGGGGTCTCGACGTCCCCTCCGCTCTCCAGCACCAGCACATCCACGGACACGGTGGCGGACAGCGAGGGCTCTCCGGTATCACACACCGAGATGAGCAGCGGGTGAGTTTTCAGGTCGTTGTCGCTCATTCTCCTCTTAGTCCTGATCTCACCGCTGCTGCTTCCGATGCGGAACAGATTGTTCCCCGCGGGTTCAGAGATGCGGTAGGACAGCAGCGCGTTGTACCCGCTGTCTGCATCCACAGCACGGATCTTGGCCACGAAGTAGCCCGCCTCCACAGAATAGGGGATGCTCATGGTGTGAACAGAGCCCAGCTCAGAATAGGGGGCGAGGATGGCTGGACTGTTGTCGTTCTCGTCCAGAACGAACAGTTGAACGGTCACGTGACCGCTGAGAGGAGGAACCCCCGAGTCTGTGGCCTGCACCTTAAACTCGAACATTTTGTTCTCCTCGTAGTTGAACTTTTGCAGGCTCTCGATCTCTCCAGTGAATGTGTTAACTTTAACGAGAGATGAAACAGGGGAACCGTTGACGGAACTCTGCACTAAAGAATAGGTTAAATATGCGTTGTCCTTGTTGTCAGCATCAGTTGCGGTAACAATAGTAATAACAGACCCAGCTTTGCTGTTTTCACGCAGATATCCAAACACAACAGCACTCGAGAAACGAGGCGGATTATCATTCACGTCAGAGACCACAACACGTATCACTTTAAATCTTGATAACTTCGGCGATCCCTCATCTTCTGCAACGACCGTGATGTTGTACTCGGTTACATTCTCCCGATCAAGAACGCCATCCAATACTAGCGAGTAGTAACTCTGAAATGACGACTGCAACCTAAACGGACTCCACCCTAAAAGACGAGCGTGCACCTTTCCATTTTTCCCTGAATCCGAATCCGACACGGTCATCAACGCAACAACTGTTCCCTTCCCTGCGCTCTCCTCCACCGGACTCAGAAGCGAGGTTACCGTCACTTCCGGAGGGTTGTCGTTAACATCCAACACCTCGATTAAAAGTTTCATGTGCCCTGACATTGTCACTTGACCTTTGTCAGTTGCCTGAACTCGAATCTCGAATGCAGAACTCTCTTCGTAATCAACATCGCCCTTGATTCTCACATCTCCGGTTTGAGGATCTATCTCGAACCTTTCCAGGATGTTAAGAGGCGTTCGACTTATAAACGAATACATGATCTCCGCGTTTAAGCCTTCGTCAAGATCTTGAGCTTGTAATCTGGTTATGATGGTGCCTACCGGTGCATGCTCGGTTATCGACACTTTGTAAAGCAGTTTACTGAAAACCGGGGCGTTATCATTTGCATCTAAAACATTCACCTGAATCAATAAAGTACCTGTTTTAGCAGGCGATCCACCATCCACAGCTGTAACTATTAGATTGATCGCAGATTTCTTTTCTCGGTCCAAAGGATGTTGAAGGACCAACTCTGCAGAGATTGATTTATCACTTTGAGTCTGTACATCCAATGAAAAGTAATCAGTTGCACCAAGTTTGTACGTTTTTAAATCATTTGTACCAATATCTGCATCATGTGCGCTCTCTATAGGAAAGCGTGCACCTGGTGCTGTGATTTCAGTGACGTTAAGGTAGACAAAGCTCAAAGGAAACACCGGAGAGTTGTCATTAATGTTGATAATGTTTATTCTGACCCGATAGAGCTGCAACGGATCGTTCACCACCGCTTCCAGATTAACTATGCATTCTTCCACGCCTGCACAGACCTCCTCTCGATCAATCCGCTCACTCACCTGCAAAGCCCCGGTATCTAGATTCACTCTGAAATACTGTTTTTTGGATGCTGCGACTAGCCGGAAACCCCTGGAGTGCATCTCTTTGGGTGAAAGATTTATATCTTTGCCTAGGTTGCCCACGGTGGTTCCTTGTTTCACCTCCTCGGAGATGCTGTATGAGATCTGAGCAACTGTTTGCTCGAAGAGAGCGAAGGACATGCATAAAAGCACATTCCAGCATAACATAACCATAATGAATCCAAGGAATGAGCACGGAGGAGCGATGAGCAGAGACAAAGAGGTCCAGAGTACTTCTGCTTGCTAAAATCAGGAGGATATCATGAATAGAGTAAATCCACAATCAATATAAGACCTCAGAAATATCCTCAAAAATTGTTGTAATTAAAAAAAAAATCTAAATCAGGAGAACATGTTTGCCACCTACTCCAGGGTTTGCTGAGAATTTTATGATACAAAGAGAGAGCGAGAGGGAAGGGCGGGGGAGAGAGAGGGAAGGGAGGGGGAGCAAAGAAACGCCCTTTGAACACAGCTGTGGTAGAAGAGTGACATCTTGTGGCCAGAAGATAAACTGCAGTGCAGGAGTCACCGTAATTAAGGCTACTCTGGTTAGAGGAAGACATGTTTAGAGGCTGCTTTGTTTAGAGAATGAAATGCATGGTGTACTTTCATGAACAAAATTATTTATAGCTATTTTTTAGCTAATTGTTTTTGATAAGAGAAATGTGACATTGTGAAAAAGGGGTTTACTCAGATTATAATTAAGGGAAATCAATAAATTGCATAAAATGTAGAACGTTTTATAACAATAAAAGGATTATTTATTTATTTATTAATTAATCAATTAATTCATTTATTAATTTATGCATTTATCCATTGCTTTAGATAACAGTGTGGGGAAATATGGGTTAAGCAGTATTTATTATGAGTTAAACAAATAGTTAATCAAAAGGAAAATAGTTAATCTTAAAGGAAAAAAAAAACTTTTATCGAATTATTAATAAGTTCTATATTCATAATAACATTATTTTAATATGCATATAATTTTCTGTGATGTAACTTTTGTTAGTAAAATAAAAATACAAAAATATCGAAACAAAACGAAACCTATATCGAAACTATACAGACAGAAAATCCTCAAGTGTTAAAACAAATTATCAAATGTTGGATGATTACTTAAGTTATAATAGTTAATTTCAATACTAAGAATGTATAGCATATTTTGTCTGAATGTTAAATTAAAATTTCTTAAAATGTACTTAAAAAAACCTCAGTTAAGTAATTTATGATATTTTCAAGATGTAGATTTTAAATGAATTATATGAAAGCTATTTGTTTTCTTATCATCTTAAAACAAAACTTAATTTCATGCATTTTATTTTATGCAACAAATCACTAAGTAACATGTAATAAAACTATTAAAGCAGTTCCACTAAAAAGTAAAATAAAGTAAAATAATCTAAATACAAAACTATATAAATATATTTATGTACTTTTTAAAGAACCTTTGTAAAAAAATAATAAATAAAGACCTGAACCAAAAGTTTGGAAAGCATATCAATAACATGAATAATATTTATAATTATAATAATAATAATAATAATATAGTAATAATAATAATAATAATAATAATAATAATAATAGAAGTAGTAGTAATAATAATAATAATAATAATAATAATGATAACTATAATAATAATAATTATTATTATTAATAGTTATAATTATTATTATTATTATTATTATTATCTTTATTTGTATTATTTGCAAAGGAGGTGTTTTGTAAAACAAAATAGTTAAATACTACAAATAAAGGTTTACAATCAAATTCTTAATGAATTATTTAAAAGACATTTTAAATGCATTCATTTACTTTTAACACTCACATATCAAAAGTTAAACTTGAAATAAAAACCTCAATCCATTATTCATGATTAATTTGCATAATGTTATTTATTTATTTATTTTTACAAAGCCACACATTTTTTGCCTGAGATATTGAGAATTAAAAAAATTACTTCCTTATAAAACACAAAACAAGAAAATAAAAGCACCCGGATGAATTGAAAATGTGATAAAACGCTGATTAAATCTGAAAAAAAAAACAATTATCAAGAAGAAAACACGTGAGAACAGTTGCAAAGCAAATATGTCAACTAAATTAATATTTTGTTTTTATAAATATGTAATTTAATAAGAAATTCACCACATTGTCCTAACAAAGATCTGCAGCTGCTCGGTGATTTTGAAAATGATTTATAACCAATTTTTAAACAATGTTTTGGTTGTAATTTTATCATGCTATTTTATTACATGTTACTTTAAATGACATGCCTCTTTTTTAATTAATAAAGTATTAACTATTGTTGCGATCACAACACTGGCCATCTGTTTTTGTAATTCCTCAGTTTTCGTATGATGCAGAATTGACTCTAACAACTGGAAATGAAAATTTCTACAAAATTGGAGTCCTTCTCAGTGATCACAACGTGAAATCTCAAATTTCTGACAAACTAGTGAAGATTATGTTTGAGCATTGTGCATATCCCTCCAGCAAACAGCTTGGCATTGTTGCTTTAGAGCTGATCAAAAAACATCCTTGCTTAAAGGAGCCAGGATCAATGTCAGGTTACGACGGATGGGTGTCAAGGCTTAAATACAAAATGGCCAGCTATTGGAAAAAACTGAAACAACTTGGATGCCCAGAACTGACTGTAAACTCATCCAAACAAAAAGCACCTGCTGCTGTCAAAAAGCCGAGCTGAACTAAACTACCTTCCCCCACACCTAGAAGGAGAAACCTCTCAGTCTCTTGAACTTCTTGAAGATATCAAAATTAGGAACAATGGCAAGGTTGTTAATGAAAAGATGGCTGAAACGTTTTCCATTCGAAGAAATGAAATTGTGAAGGACTGCCCATCCATCGACCTGCTGATACAAAGATGGCCTGCACTTTTTCATTTAACTCATGTATTTACCGCTAACATTTTTAGCAGATTATTAAACCCCTGTAATTTGCCATTGTGTTCACACACGCACCAGATATTTCTGTGCCAAACCAGTCAAACACTGGTGACCATGTGTACAGAAGTTTTAAGATTACACTCAAAATGCTTGAGGGAAACCCTCATAAAGTCACATTGAAGCACTGACTTGCACCAATGCTGGTACTTTTGAAAAATATTTCTCAGATATTTATTTTTTTGTAATGAAAGTGTTATTTTAATTGCTGATATTTTTCCTTTTTATAAAAAGTGAAATAGTGTAAAAATGGTTGATTTTCTCAATCTTTCCAGATCAAAGAGGAATTCAAGAGATTAACGGCTGTTGATGTGGAGTCCACCTTCATTGGGAACTTGGATAGTTACACAGATCAGCTCTTCACTTTATTTCGCCGTAAGGGAGGAAACGCAGGATGCAAAATCCGTGATGTGATGAAATTGCTGAACAAGGTATGGTTTACTGAAAAAAGTTACTGGAAATTCAATCTTCGACTTTCACTGTCATTAATAGATAGTGTTTTTATTCTATTTGCACTCAGGATCACAGTGTGAAAGTTCGCAGGGAGGTTGTGATACGCTGTCTTATCGTATACCTGTCTGAAAACCGAGAGTCTGATTGCAAATTACCTGGTGAGTGACTCTTGTTAGGGGTCGAGCACCGAAGGTGCAAGAACCCTATTGTTTTTCCTCGAGACTTTTTTTTTTTTTTTTTTTTTTTTATTATTATTATTATTATTATTATTATTAGGGCCCGAGCACGCCAGCGAAGCTGTGCGGCGAAGCCCTATTGTATCTGTTAGGATTATTATTATTATTATTATTCTTTGTCCGTGTTTTTCGTCGCAGATTTCACCAACTAGGCGTGCTCGAAAACTCACCAAAATCGGCACTAAGGTCAAGCTTGCAAAAAATAGCGATCTGGCACAGTCGGCGTGATCGTAGCATAAAAAATGGCTCTACAGCGCCCCCTTGAATTTTACCAAAAAACATGTTTCAGCTGTTTAGACACCCTTAACGTGTTCGAAACCTCACCAAATTTTGCATCAACCTCATCCTCAATGAATAAATAATCTGACACCGTTTTTTTAAAACTTTACTGTAATACGACAGCTCTGCAGCGCCACCTTAACCGTGAAAAAGCTCATCTCGCATTTTAAACGAACTCCTCCTAGGAAAATAACCAGATCGAGCTGAAAATTGGTGTGGTTACTCGGAGACCTTTGGGATGAAAAGTTATCAAAAGCGCAGCAGTTTGTAAAACGGTCTTGTGGGTGGCGCCCCCTCAAATTTCACCATCAAAACATGTGATGCAAATGTGACATACTTTTGAGTATATCTCCGTTCTAGTTTATCCGTTGTCCACGAAAACGGCCTGACATGATGAGCTTGGAAGGGTGAATGAAATGATAGGCGCAATGTGACACCGCTCTGAGATTGGCTCTACAGCGCCCCCTAAATGTTACTAGAATTGATGTTTTAGCTGTTTTGACACCCTAAACATGTTAGAAACCCCACCAAATTTAACCTAAACCTCATCATCAATAAATATAGTAATCTGACACTGTTTGTACAACTTTACTATGGACGAAAGCGCTGCAGCGCCACCTAGTATGAAAACAGCTCATCTCGCATTTTAACGAACTCCTCCTAGGAAAATTGCCAGATCGAGCTGAAAATTTGTCTGGTGACTCTTAAGACAGTATGGACCAAAAGTTATCAAAAACGCAGAAGTTCGTCGCACGGTCTTTCTGTGGCACCGCTTCGAATTTGAGCTTTCTCAAATGTATGGGGATAAATGTACTTGTTACTTAGCTCTCACATCTTAATCCAATCAATGTAAAAATGTATGGAATGATGAGCTCACCCCTTAGAACAATTAGATATGCTTACTTGATGATACACTCATAGCGCCTCCTGCTGGCTGTATGAATTCCAAGGGATACTAACGTAGTTTTTGCTGTATCTTTCATATTTAACTCAATGAACATGACAAAAAATTTGCATGATGAGCTGGTAATTCTAAATGGAATAATATGCTCATGGCATGAGACTGTTATAGCGCCACCTGGAGGCTTTATGAAATGTGTTTAAAAAAGCTGTTGTCACTAGGCAGTGAATGTAAAAAATGTATGGAATGATGAGCTTACCCCTCAGAACAAGTAGATATGCTTACTTGATGATACACTCATAGCGCCTCCTGCTGGCTGTATGAATTCCAAGGGATACTAATGTATTTGTTGCTGTATCTCTTACATATTTAACTCAATGTACATGACAAAAAATTTGCATGATGAGCTGGTAATTCTAAATGGAATAATATGCTCATGGCATGAACTGTTATAGCGCCACCTGGAGGCTTTATGAAATGTGTTTAAAATAGCTGTTGTCATTAGGCAGTGATGTAAAAAATGTATGGAATGATGAGCTTACCCCTCAGAACAAGTAGATAAGCTTACTTGATGATACACTCATAGCGCCTCCTGCTGGCTGTATGAATTCCAAGGGATACTAATGTATTTGTTGCTGTATCTCTTACATATTTAACTCAATGTACATGACAAAAAATTTGCATGATGAGCTGGTAATTCTAAATTGAATAATATGCTCATGGCATGAGACTGTTATAGCGCCACCTGGAGGCTTTATGAAATGTTTTAAAATAGCTGTTGTCATAGGCAGTGAATGTAAAAAATGTATGGAATGATGAGCTTACCCCTCAGAACAAGTAGATATGCTTACTTGATGATACACTCATAGCGCCTCCTGCTGGCTGTATGAATTCCAAGGGATACTAATGTATTTGTTGCTGTATCTCTTACATATTTAACTCAATGTACATGACAAAAAATTTGCATGATGAGCTGGTAATTCTAAATGGAATAATATGCTCATGGCATGAACTGTTATAGCGCCACCTGGAGGCTTTATGAAATGTGTTTAAAATAGCTGTTGTCATTGGGCAGTGAATGTAAAAAATGTATGGAATGATGAGCTTACCCCTCAGAACAAGTATATGCTTACTTGATGATACACTCATAGCGCCTCCTTCTGGCTGTATGAATTCCAAGGGATACTAATGTATTTGTTGCTGTATCTTACATATTTAACTCAATGTACATGACAAAAAAATTTGCATGATGAGCTGGTAATTCTAAATGAATAATATGCTCATGGCATGAGACTGTTATAGCGCCACCTGGAGGCTTTCTGAAATGTGTTTAAAATAGCTGTTGTCAATAGGCAGTGAATGTAAAAAATGTATGGAATGATGAGCTTACCCCTCAGAACAAGTAGATATGCTTACTTGATGATACACTCATAGCGCCTCCTGCTGGCTGTATGAATTCCAAGGGAAAAATGTATTTGTTGCTGTATCTCTTACAAATTTAACTTAATGTACATGACAAAAAAAATGTAAGACCAGGGGGCGGCATCTTTGGATCCCGCAGATGCATCGTGCGAGGGCCCGCCCATCGCTGCTTGCAGCTTTAATTATTATTATTATTATTCCGGGAATCATTGCGGGCACTTTTCGGTACCTGAACATATATGAAAAGTCACCGATTTTTGCACACGCATCAGACCCGGTGAAAAATTTCGTAAAATTTTGGTCCCAAAACTGATTTCTAAAAAATGGCTCTATAGCGCCACCTAACGCGTTTTTACAGCTTTTGATCATCCAGTTTGTCGTAGGCGGATGAAATTTGGTACACATGTGTAAAGTACCAAGGTGTAACTTTTACTAATTGAAAGTCTATTTCCAAAATAGACAGGAAGTCAGTTATTTCGCAAAAACCTCTAAAAAAGGGCGTTTTTGCTCGCTCTACTTTTTGACGAACTACTCTCACAGACTTTATCCAAACATCTCCAAACTTCTTGAGTATCATCATAAGGCATACGGCAATTGATATTGAGAAGCTTGTTCGACTATCATAAAGTATGTGGTCGTGGCGGCGGGCCAATGTCCAAATTTCGACTCGAAACAGGAAGTTGTTATAACTCGGGCATAGAATATCCGATCCGGCTCAAACTTGTTTCATTCTCATCGTAGTCCAAGCCTGAGAACAGGCGTATGACGACGAACGACATCCGCCATAGCGCCACCTAGTGGCAAGCATTAAAAGCCTGTTTTTCATAGTTTTACCCTTCTATTTCAGCCCGTGTATTGCATGCACACTTAAAACTTGTCGCATGCGTTGTAGGACCTTAAGACCTACAAAAAAGTTAAATTGGGGTTCGAGTTTTGAAACTGGACGAAAACCGGATATTTTAGGTTTTATGTAAAAAACACAGACTTCATACTTTGACGAACTCCTCCTAGGCGAAAGTCGATCCAGCTGATAATTGGTGTATAGTTAGTCGTAAGGCATTTGGGATGAAAAGTTATCAAAAACGCAAGCAGTTCGCTCAAACGGCCTTGGGTGCGGTCTATAGCGCCACCTGAAGCGGTTTTTGTAGCTGTTGCGCAACCAGGTTATCGTAGGCGAATGAAATTTGGTACACATATGTAATGACCAAGCTGCAACTTTTACTAATAAAACCGTTTTCCAAAATTGCCGGGAGACAGATGTTTTGCAAAACCTAAAAAAGTGTGGCATTTTCCTCGTTTCAAACTTTGACGAACTCCTCCTAGGCGAAATGTCCGAATGAACCTAAAATTGGTGTTGTTACTCATAACACATTAGAGAAAAAAAAGTTATCAAAAGCTAAGGAAGTACGTCAATGGCTTTGGTGGCGCCACAGCAAAGTTCAACCTTCAAAATTGTGCAAAAACAATTTACATATTTTGGACTTTATCTCCGTTCTAGGTTATCCACTATCAACCAAAACAGCCTGCCATGATTAATCTTGTCAGGTTGAACAATAAGGATATGCATCACTGTGACTGCGCTCCAAAAATGGCTGTACAGCGCCCCCTTACATGTGACCAAAAACATCGCTTTAGCTGTTTTTTTTAAAGCTGTTGCTCAAGCAGTTTGTCGTAAGCGAATGAAATTTAGTACACATGTATAAAGTACCAAGCTGCAACTTTTACTAATATTAATCCCTTTTTCTAAAATCAACCGGAATTGAGTTATTTCGCAAAACCTCAAAAAATGGGCGTTTTGCTCGTTCCACACTTTGACAAACTCCTCCCACAGAATTTATCTAAACATCTCCAAACTTCTTGAGTATCATCATAAGGCATACAGAACCTTAAATTAGAACTTTTTTTCAGCTATCATAAAGAATGTGGTCCATGGTCGCAGCCAAGGTCAAAATTTTCGATTTGAAACAGAAAGTTGTTATAACTCGGCATAGAATATTCCGATCCGTCTCAAACGTGTTTCATCTCATCGTAGTCCAAGCCCTGAGAACAGGCGTAAAAAACGAACATAATCCGTCATAGCGCCACCTAGTGGCTGAGCATTGAAAGCCTGTTTTTATAGTTTTACCCTTCTATTTCAGGCAGTGTATTGCATACACACTTAAACTTGTCGCATGCATTTAGGACCTTAAGACCTACAAAAAAGTAAATTGGGTCGAGTTTTGAAACTGGACGGAAAACCGGATATTTTAGGTTTTATGTAAAAAACACAGACTTCATACTTTGACGAACTCCTCCTAGGTGAAATGTCCGATCCAGCTGATAATTGGTTGTAGTTAGTCGTAAGGCATTTGGGATGAAAAGTTATCAAAAACGCAGCAGTTCGTCAAACGGCCTTTGGGTGGCGGTCTATAGCGCCACCTGAAGCAGTTTTTTAGCTGTTGCGCAACCAGGTTATCGTAGGCAAATGAAATTTGGTACACATATGTAAATGACCAAGCTGCAACTTTTACTAAAAAAAACCATTTCCAAAATTGACGGGAAGACAGATATTTTGCAAAAAACCTCAAAAAGTGTGCGTTTTCGCTCGTTTAAACTTTGGCCAAACTCCTTCTAGGCGAAATGTCTAATCAGGCTGAAAATTGGTGTGGTTACTCATAACACATTAGGGAAAAAAAGTTATCAAAAGCTAAGAAGTACGTCAATTGGTCTTGGGGTGGTTCCACAGCAAAGTTCACCCTTCAAAATTGTGGAAAAAAATTTACATATTATGGTCTGTATCTCTTTTCAAGATAATCCACTATCAACAAAAACAGCCTGGTATGATTAGACTTAACAGGCTCAACAAAAGCATATGCATCACTGTGACTGCGCTCCAAAAATTGGCTCTACAGCGCCTCCTCACTGCCCCCTTAAATGCTACCAAATCTTCGTTTTTAGCTGTTTTGACCCATTGAACATGTTAGAAAGCCCACCAAAATTTGTTCGAAGGTCAAGAAACTCGAAAAAGGCCGGGAGGCGGTGCTTTCGCTCCGGCGGATGCATCGTGCGAGACCCCTTCCATCGCTGCTTGCAGCTTTAATTAATTTTGTAATCATCCATCAAATAACATTTGTTGCAAGTATTAAGTGAACCAGTGACTTAGTTTGCCATCAAAAGGGTGAGAAGCTATGGTATTGCTAAATTTTGTCTTCTTGTCCTTAAAGCTTCTTAAGATTTTTGCTTGACATCGTCTGACCTTTATTCTATTTATGACTAATTAATTCATAATAAATATTTTGTGTTATTATTTTGTTTCAGGACACAAATGGGGAAATGGATATCAGAGAGCACACACTGAAAATTGTGACTAGAGAGGGGTCTCCACATAGGCTCCAGAAGGTGTTGAAGTTTTGGGAGGATTGTCCAGTGTTGCTAACGCATGTGTTGCCCTTCTCGGCCTGATGTATACTGTGAACTTGAGTTACCCCAAGACACTGAGGTATACATTTGAATTTTTTCAGAAAATCCTGCTTGAACTAGACAGTGCTAAACTATCTCCCAAGATGCTGACTTTGAAGAACAAGATGCTGTGTTAAACATGTAGTCTTGTTGACATTTACAAATGCCACGCACACACACACAATTATACATAAAGCTTTACAATATTTTGACAAACAAAAGCATGTTAATGGCTAATGTTACCTGTTACAAAGTGTTTAGTGTTGTTCTATTAGCATTTTTTTTTTGTCAAGTGCCTGTTTAGTGGTTCAACAAGGCACGTACCTTATAGCAACTCACTCAACCATTGCAAACTTTTTCATACACGCCAAAATGATTGCAACCCTAAATTCCACTCAAACACCCAAACATATGGCACTTCAAACTAAATCTATTGATTCTTATTTGTTAGGGTGACTATTTTTTTTTTCTTTAATTACGCATCTAACTGTTTTGATACATCTTAACTCATCTACCACCACTGGAGCAAGTAACACAGATGTTTTTATTAAAGCTGTAAATTGTTTAAACAGCGACAATGTTTTAGGAACTGTTTTGGTATTAATAAAGATTTCCTGTTAAAACTCTCTAGTTGTCGTTTCTTTCTCCTCTTGTAATGTATAGCTAATTGTAAATTAAATGACAAGGGACTTAGTATTTTAAAGTAAAAAAACTAAACATTTCAATCAAAAGTAACTTAAGATTTTATAATTAGGTTAACAGAGCTTTGATGGTAGAAATACCTTACATTTGTATGCAAAATTTGCTTAAAATATTGCGTTGTACTAACCGATAAATTTGAGCAAAATTATTTGCTATGATGCTCAAACATTTAAGCACAACCAACTAAAGATTGGGTAATATTGCTATATTTTTAAGTAAATCTAGCATATTATTTTTTACAGTGCAGATAGAAATAAATACATGAATGAATCTGTAGCCGAGACCTTCAAATTCTCTAATCCATGGATTAGTTTTTGCTGTTGTTCTCCCACGTCCTGATTCTATTCCCTCAGAGCGATTTCAAATATTAATAATTATAATCTCTTGCTTTGGAACAAATATGTAAAACTAGGCCACAAACAGATGACAACTATAGCAACCAAACAAGATAACTTGTGTTCTGAATGTTATCAAGATTCTATCTGTGGGTTAGTGAGGGTATGAGGACTGGTAAAAATATATTTAAAAATGCTAAAAACCTAGTAAAACAATATTTTTATTTTATATGCTTATTTTTATTTTGATAGTGTCACAGTTTTAGTGAATATTCGAACCATTTGAATCAATAAAAATTTTCAATGGTCAAACAATGTAACCACCAAACTATGACAATTTAAACATATTCACCCTCAAGAACTTATGATTGCTGATGAAAATAAGTAACATACAACAATTTTTTTCTCAATAATATTTGATTTTGTTTTAATAATGTGACAATTGGAGAAGAAGAGAGGATAGGAGAAAAAAGAGAAGAAAAAAAAAGAGAGAAAAAGAGAGGAAGGGAGAATAGAAAGTGAGAGGTATAGAGTAAGGAGAGAGAAGACAGAGAGGGGAAAGATTAGAGAAGCTAGAGAAATTGAGAGAGAGACATTAGAGGAGAATAGAAAGAGATATGGAGGAATTGAGGAGAAAGGACAGACATTAGAGAGATAAAGAAAGAAAGAAAGAAAGAAGAGAAGAGAAGAGAACAGAAGAGAAGAGAAGAGAAATGAAGAGAAGAGAAGAGAAAAGAAGAGAAGAGAAGAGAAAAGAAGAGAAGAGATAAGAAAAGGAAACTTCTCACATCAATAGTTCTGCATGGTGTCCTTTATAAATACCTTTTAACACCGAGTTTTAGTTAAACCTTGATACCCGCTGACACCTTTTTATTGATAAATGTTTCTAATTCTCATCAATCACTATTTTTAACTGAGCCGTAAATTACTTTCTTCATTTATTTTAGCAGCAGCAAGTCTGTTCTCAGTCATTTTGTTAAGTGGTTTTTAAATTATTCAGTAATTCATAATTGGATTTTAGAGGTTATACCATTAATACGTTGCATTTAAATTATTTTCAGCAGTTTATGTTCATTACATTAGTGAAGAAGCATGTGTGTGTGCTCTGCGAGCAGCAGATGGGGCCGCAGGATAACATCTGTGAGCTCATCTAGGGTGGGGTTCCAGAGAGAGAGAGAGAGAGAGATAGAGAGAGAGAGAGAGAGAGAGAGAGAGAGAGAGAGAGAGAGAGTGAGAGAGAGAGAGAGAGAGAGAGAGAGAGAGAGAGAGAGAGAGAGAGAGAGAGAGAGATGCTGAAGCATAATCTGTTGGATTAAAAACCTAGAGAGTGAGCCTGGTACGTAAACCAAATATTTATATATGTAAAAGTATATCTTAGAGAGAAATGTCCTCTGCTGGTATCTTTATAGTTATTCCACTCAGTGCAAAATAAAAATTGCAGCCTAAATGCTTCATTAACTTTTTAATGATCATCTACTCTTTACTGTTTTCCGCATTTTTTTAAATGTTGAAATTAGAATTTTAGAATTTGATGTTTCAAATGTCTAAATCTTTAAAAAACTTGAAACTATATTTTTATAAAAAGGGATTTCTGCAGTCTAGTTTTAAATAGGTCAAAATCTGTCTCAAAAACAATTCAGGTATTTCAAATCTCAGACATTCAAAAGTTAAGTTCAGCTTCAAATAAATAATCAAATACAATTTTTAATGGCATATACTATTTAGTTTTATTAAAATGCAATTAATTAAAGTCAAACTCAGATGTTTTTGGTAGCTTTTTATCTTTTGTTGAACACAATTGTCATATCTGTAATATCTGTTTAAATAGTATTTAAATACTAATGCAGTATGAAGACTGTATTTGATTCTCCAAATCCTCTTAAAAGTAAAACAACCTCACTATAAAGGTATACTTTGTTATACTTTATGTAAGTAAGAATGATATCTAGAAAGAAAAAAAAAACTCAGAATGCATCTAAAAAACTGTATTTTGTTTAAGGAAAAAAAAATAATTACCTCATTGAATAAAAAAATTCAAAACAATAGCTGCTACTTGTTTGAGTTACAAATATCATTGTTTCTTACAAGAATGACTAAAAAATACAAATTACTCAATGACCAAAAAAACACAAGCTCCTTCCATATACTTGAAGGAGTCTGAAGCGGTTATAGCATGAAGACTCTCGTTTTGAATGAAAAACAACTATTTCCCCTCACGCACACCTATTTATCCCGTTGTTTTGATAAGATCACATTTACTACAAATCTACTTCAGAAAGAGAGTGAGTGAGTGAGTGAATGGAGGAGGGGAGGCGTTGTCAAGGCAACAGAGGACAGGCCTTACTAAAGAGGATGCCTGTTGCCGTGGAAACCCCAGCAAAGCAGAAGGGGATCCTTCTGAGGCCAAGGCGTGACCTAGAGAGAGAAAAGTGACTCCATTGATCACATCGGTTTCTATGAATATTAATATCTAGAAGGAGCTGGTTCTCTTTTTTTGAGTGTGCAGCCTGGTGTTATGATCCCTTTAAACAAAACACAAGAGGAAGGACTGATACTGTGGACTGCTTTCTGAAATCAAAGTATATTAAAGAAAATTGTTATGCAGTTTTGATCTCCCAAACTCTTCAAACCTGGGTGTATTGTGAGCTGCTTACAGCAAAGAAAGACCTGGATCTGTTAGCCGAGCTACATCTTTCAGTTCTTCAGACCTGACGCAAAAAAACGAGCAACGTGTAAAAGATCACCAAGATGAGTGAAGCCTTAGACTATCTCTAATAAACAAAATGCAGAAATATTTTTTTTGCTTGTAGATTTTAGTCCCAAGTCAATGGAGGAAACATATGCTAAATAACAAATAAATAAATAAATAAATAAATAACCCAATCAATCAATTAGCCAATCAATTAATGGAAATGTTTTTATATATATTTACATTTTTGGTAGAATTTAGTCCAAATCTAAAGTCAATGAAGGAAAGTTTGACTATTTACAGCTGTATGTGCTAAACAAGCATAAGATACTGTTTTTCCCAATAAATTAATTAATCAATATTTTTTTATACAGTGCTTTTTTTAACAGTTGTTTAAAAGGAGCTTCACAAAGTCTTAGCATGGATTAAGTTGGGTTAAATAGGATCTTTATTTGATAATTATATTTATCTTCAGTGTACTTTGTTGTTGGGTTTTTTTTTTTTGCTAAAGGAAGCTATATTTTTAAACTCAAAACACAGTAAAAAGCTTTATGTAACAATTTTCTACTATTTTCTACACTTATTGGTTTACTGAGAAACAATAAATACCAGTAAAGTTTCCATGGCATTTTCTTAACTAACAGTGGTTTAAAATGAATAAATGAAAAATTACAATGATTATTCCCCAGAAACCATAAAACCAAAATCCATCATCGTTGCATCCCAAGTGACAACCCATGGTAGGGAGCCCCTAAGAAGTTGCCAAACCCTGAACTTTACCACGAAAAAGTTAAAACAATAAATCAAGTAAAATCAGGCTGAGCTGGAACACATCATCATTAGCCGGTAAACGCAAACATTGAGGCAACGCTATCATCTCAGTTGTGCTTTTAATGAGAATGTGTTGACCAACAAAAGGGATTATGACCCAATCTCAGAAATCACAGGTTTATGGAATAAGGCCATTGTGTCCACAAACAGCAGATTAAGAGCACAGGTCAACACCTGCAAAAGAATGAAATAATACTCCTCTCTACTCCTCCTCCCCAAGCTCCACTTACACCAAAAGAAGTGTTTACGAGGATCGGATCCTTCCTAAAAATCTAGCATGGAACAGGAATTATATCATCACAGACAAGATCGAAGGACAAGCGTTTGTGATTTTCAGTTTTAGCTCTATTTCAATCTGGAGCCCACAATTGTCTTCCTAATCCAAGCGTGTTTCAAAAAGAGCTTCAAATCTCACATTTGATCCATATTTAATCAAAAGAAAAGCCTTCTGCTGTGTGTTAGCCAAGCAGATGCCACCAATACACACTCTGGAGTCTCAGTCCCAGACACAGACGAATCCTTGAGAGTGTTTTTCTAATCCAGAACCTGAGCTAGGTTTATTGTGTGGAACTGCTGGGGTAGAAAGCGGTGTGTGACACAGGACAAAATCCTGATTTAAAGTCTCCTCCTGTGTCACAGGAAGGGCCAGAAATGTAATCGTTCGTGATTCTCTGCAGAGAAAAATATTTCCGTACATACTAACTCGGCTCGTTTTGATTTGGGAGCTGTGTCTGAAAGTTGAGCTGCGATCCAATCCTCTCTCATTCACTTTCAGAATGAAATCCCAAAGCATTCTGGGAGGAAAAGTGGGTCACTAAGTCAAACGCTGCAGCTGAGCTGTTTCTGATTCATAGAAGAGTATTGTGCTATCACATATTAAGGTGAGAATGTTAAATTAAAGGACAGAGATCTCAATGTGAGAGAAAAAACATCCTACACTGGTAACACAAGAACACAAGCACATCAGACGAAATAAAGGAAATCAATCTTTTAAAACAGCTCTAATTCAATGTTTTATTGTAGTCCATTTCAGATTTTTTTACTACTCTTACTACTAACTTTAATTCATTTAGCACATTGCCTTTTTTTAAGCAGACATTTACCTTTAATCTTTAATCTATGTTTACTTTTTTATTGATATTTTTTCTTTAAATTATCTTGATTTAGTTTGAGTGTATTTTTTTTTCTTTTTTGTTATATGTACTAAAATTATTTTTATTTTATTTATATTCTATTGTATATTTGTGTTTTTCAATGCTATTGGTTATATATATATATATATATATATATATATATATATATATATATATATATATATATATATATATATATATATATAATATATATATATATTATATATAGACTCACACACGTACATATGTACATACATACATATATATATATATATATATATATATATATATATATATATATATATATATATATATATATATATATATATATATCATTTATTTTTAATGGAGGATATTTTTAAACTTAATTTCCATTACGTTTCATTTAGGTTTTCTGCATTTTTTGTGTGTTTTACAGTTGATATTAAATTATTTTCACTAGATATATTTTCTCTTATTCTATCTATTTTGTAGCTTTACAAATGTTTAATAGGTTAAAAAATGGTTCTATTCCTTTTTTTGTTTGTGTATGATTTCTTTTTCCGTTTGATTAAAATAATACTGAAATTGTGATTATTATTATTTCATTTTCTATGTTCCCAAGCACCTCCTCTTTTTAGACATAACAAAACACAAGGGCTTCTTAGTCTATTTGAGGACTTCTTAGTCTATTACTGCTCTGTGAAGAAAGAGAAAAAAAATTACATACATAAACAACACTAAACCAGACTCTAAAACGCTATGAGACCGAGTGATCTGATTGGCTCCTGACTGACTTTGCATCTGTCTTTTCAGCCCCTGATTGGTTATTGAGTCCCGTTGTGTTCTTCATTGGCCGAGGTGTTGCTGTGCTCAGCTCAGATGCATGGTTTCTGAATCACATTTACATCCATCACACACTCACATACACACTGACCAATCACAAACGAGTATGAGCTCACAAGCTGCCTTTATTCACAGAAGCACAGCCACACCTCAGAGCAAGAGCCATCTTCACAAGGACACATGCAGCACACAGGACGCAGCAAAGGGCTTAACCTGAATCAATTCTGACACACTGACACTCATCAGAGTGAGAGTGAATCACTGGTGCAAGAGTTTGAGTAGAGGGAAACGAGCCCTTAAATAGGCCACCCATCAAATATAGCTGCAGCGTTCAGCCACCAGATGGAGATTCAGGTTTCTGAGTCCGCTGTGAAACAAAGACCCAAAAGATCTCTGGTGCTCTCACACACGCCTCCCTCTCTCACTCCTGTTCGAGGAAATGAAACACAGATGGTATCTTGCACTCAGCTCGATAAAAGAAACATGACACAATAAAGAGAGCATACTTGATAAAGGAATGCATCTAGAACTTCAAAATAAAAAGAAACCAAATATGTAGTGCATATTATTCAAATGCAAACATCATTGGGTTGTTTTATTCAAACGTATGAATTTTGAGAGCCAAGCTGCCATTTCAAATCAGAATTTAGCTTTTAAAGGTTCAGTGACATTGTGTTATTTTCAATAATATGTTGTTCACATAGGTCTGATTGTATGGGAGATGTGATTCTTATAAAGTCTCTATTTTTAATTAAAATCTCATTCATCTCCTTATTTTCTAGCCCGTGCATATTCCTGAAATTAGCTGATATTTTTATTCGGCAAACTTTATAACCACCTCCCAGTTAATTACCTACTGGTTAGTGATTTGCATATTCATGTTATGTACTATCTGATGGCCAATGTCGATTCAAGAGATATTATACGGATTAAAATAAGCAAATTCACCATCACTAAACCTAACACGCAATCACAGAGCTAGCAATATTGATAGACACTATAATGGCGTTTGGAGGGAACACTATTATAAACCTTACCTCTATGAGCCAGAGTCAAATAGATGTTTGGTTTTTGTACATCCTGGACCTGAGCATCTTCTTTTAGTATTTTCAAGTCCATTTATTAACATTTTAATATCACAAGTTCAAGTTTCACTCTATTATATGCATTGGTTTCCGGATATTTAGAGAAGGGTTAGCTTTGTGGATAGTGCATCACTTCTGGGGGAGGGACATCGGGCCTTTCATGTCGGGTGCAAATAAACCCATTTTTTAAAAGAAACTAATTATTATTTTTTTTTTGTTTGGGTTTGATTTGTCCATGGTTTGATTTTTGATTCAATCTACTCTTATAAATCACTATAAAAGCCACAAAAAGCTCACCATGACATGACCCCTTTAAGTGAACATGAGGTCAGCGTATCTGGTTATGGTAACTAAAGAGGTAATCCAGATGTTGAAACTGATTATTTTGTAAGGATTTCCGTGATGTCTGAACCATGCAGACGGCCAGGAGTCGTAGTTTCCCATCATGAGGCACTCTTGTGATTTTTAGATATGATCTATCAGGACTCAAAAACTATGTCACAATGCAACACAAAGTGACCCAAATCTGAATTTTGTTTCCCATATGGGGCCTTTATCTCATAATTTCAGAACAGTCTGAACACCTAAATTCAGATTTTTTCAAATCGACCTAGGTGGTTTCCCTAAAAAATTAGGGCTAGGATAAATTTTTTTGAGTGATAATGCTCCTCCCAAAACAAATTCCACGAAATTTCATTAAGAAGAATTAATAGAACTAAAAAATACTTTTATTAATATATTATATTTTAGTATACTATGTTCTATATTAGTTCTATTAATTCTTCTTAATGAAATTTCGTGGAAGGACTTGCTATGAAAGGACAGTTACGGAGAGAGGCAGCAGAGGTTTCTAATGAATCAAAGCATTGTTAACATGTTAAAAAACATTTTTTAAGCCAATTCATTGAATAATCATAAATCCCACACTACCAGGGGGTTTTAGCCATGTACAATATCGCTGCTAGACTCATTCAGGTACTCCAACCCCTCAGCTTTGACAGGAACAGGTTGTGGTGGTTTGGCCATGTTTCAGACGCCTTCTGAACACCTCCTAATATTTTTAAGATTGTGTTTAACTTCTGAGGTGCAAATTTAAAGATTTGTATGCCATTAAATTGTGATTTAATATGTTTATGAGTTTGTCTGTTTTAAGTAATTCTTGATAAATGTATATGTAGACTGTTGTAAGTTGCTTTAGTGTCTGCTAAAAATATGTGAAAGCAAACAGGAGGGGAACAACAGCGGAGTCACCCTATCATTCCCTCTCTACACACATCCACTACGGTACCAAAGACCTGCTATCCCACACAACACTTCTAACCTTCATTTCCTCCATAATCCACAAACCTGCACAACTCCTGCAACATAATCCAGCAATCCCCAAAGCCTGCGACCTAATTAATCTCTATCAAACACAAGCAAATCAAATCAGCGCAGATGTACACAGGCGTGGGAGAGACAGGGAGCTTGTATCTTTCATTCTCCTCATTAAATCTGCACTGTTTCAGCACTTCTCGTGAATAATCGAGTGTTTCACATTCTCAGTAACTCAGTAAAAGTATATTAGGAAATGGTTTAGCTTCGCTTCCATCAAGCAATACAATGATGAAGATGCGTTCTTACCTGCAGTGTGCTCTGAGGGGTCATGACCAACACCAGAATCAAGACGAAGGGAGAGAAAAGAAGAGAGAAAAAAATATTAGTTCACGTTAAAAGCAAATAATTGTAATAGAATGATATTCTAAAAATAACTCAATTGTATTAAAAAAAAGAGTAGCAAGAAATAGCTTTCAGACACAATGAAATCAAGCACATTTCCATCTAGAGCCTAAACACTCTTAATGCTCCCTCGTGAGTGTAGGAGATAATGCTTTATTATTAGAGTAACCAGTCTGCAGATTCATGCATCATCTCAGGCGATGGAAGCGATGCTCAGTGACCTTCAGAGAAGGATATCTGAGCAGTGGACAGCATGCATTCGTGTGAGAGCAACATTCTTCAAGAAAGGGTCATCCGCATGGATATATTTGGAAAGGAACACTCTTAACCTTCCTTTTGCGCTAGCTTTCTATTTTTATCTTGTGTGTTAATGGAATGGTTTTGATTCACGTCTTAAATCATCTCTATATTTAAACTAATTTGTTTCTTATCTCTTGGTTACCTTGCTGAACTTCCTTTTCCATGAAAATTATGGTGTTAATATTGTTTGTTGTGAGGGCCCTATTCTATCAATATAGATATACCCCGTTGACATAAAAAAATAAACCTTGGTTAATAAAAAGTTGTTGTATTATGTAACTATTACTGAAGGGCATAGAAAAGTAACAACTATAATCAAGCATAATTAAACCCATTTATTTGTATTTATTGCAGGCATCTCCTTTTCAGCAATAAAACTGTAAGGATCTCAGAAGAGAGGAATAAGAACAGAACTCAATCAACAGCCAGAACTCTAAGGCAGACTCTTAATTAATATAACAAAACATACCCAAGGAGGGGGGACACTTCTAAAAACAGAATACTACAGTAAACTAAGTAGGTACGGAAGAGGATTAGAGCCACTGTAAAACAAAATTGAAGTTCTGACTTTAATCTCAGAATTCTGACTATTTTCTTAGAATTATGACTTTTTCTCCTGAGGATTCTGATTTTAGCCTCAGAATTCTGACTTTTTTCCCCTCAGGACTTGGATTTAGTTTCAGAATTCTGCCTTTTTTATTAATTCAAATGTGGCTCAATTAATTCATTCAAAAAAAGTAAAAAAGGATGTTTTTGAAAAAGATCAATTCAGTTTCTGTAGAAAGGGTTGTGACTTCATTGTTTCGTCATAAACCTGATCACATCACTTTTAATCTGTAAAAATAGACGGAAACATAAAAAGTGAGATTTGCATTTAGGAAGTTGGAAACTAATAAAACAGTAAAATTAGTAAATAACAAAAATATGTTGGATTTTAACATGAATGAGATCCAAAATCATTTTAAATATCCTAAGGTCATATCTAAGCAATAGATGATAACATCTTGTTCTCTATGCACTTTTTTTAACTGTTCAAGACGGATGTAATTTGATTAAATTGATGGGTGCTATTAGCACTCACAGTATCACTGGCTTCCTGCTTGAACTTTTTGCACTCGTCTTCTTTCAAAGAATGCGATGGCTTTGTTCTCTTTTGAGTCCCCAAAAATGAACTTTTTTCATCTATGTTATTTCTGAGAAAAAAGGGTCAGAAATCTGAGGGAAAAAAAAGGTCAGAACTCTCAGATTAAAGTCATAACTGTCATCAGTTATTTTTACAGTGACCCTAATCCTCTTACGTAAATAAAAAAACTTAGTAAATAAGAAGTAATTAAAGTCAGAGTAAAAAGTTACAAAGTCTTCAAAGAACTAAACTCAAGACAAGGAAAGGTGTAAGCAAAGCTGAAGGCAGGAAAACGAACCTAAACGAGATCTAACACCGTTGTGTGAACTCAACAGAAAAGGGAACAACTAGAGGCGAGTGGAAATCAATCAGTGACGGGGTGAACAAGACAGGAGAACAAACAGAACCTTGTTCTGTTTCAGTTGAGCTGAATTCAGTTCTCATTTATAGTGATGTTTTATATTAACTCTTTTGCTTATGAATGATCCCTTTGGAAAAAAGGATCATGAACTCTCATGAAATGATGTTTGTGTGTGTAACCATTCTAATCCTCAGGACTTAAAGGCCCTGCAAGCACTCAAGAGGAGAAAAAGATTTCAGAAAGAAGCCTGAGGGAGTTATAAATTAATGAAGAATTAAGGTTGTATGAACAAAAGCAACTGCTGACACCTTTAGACTCTTTTTTTTTATTCCTTTTGAAAGAAGAGTTGAAAATAGCCAAATTGAATGAGACAATTTTCGATCCTAGCATCATATGACAGATCGAGACATACATTTTGGGACTTGAAACTGGTCTGAAAACTGCAAACATCTGAAAATCATACCCTTGTGATATATCAAGAGTTAATTTGGGAAGCAAGTCCCAGTCTGAGCTGGAACTCCCTCCACAAAACTGAATATCATTGAATATTAATAAGAGACACTGATTGCAATTGATTGGAATCAGTGTGGTTTTTGTCAATGATAATGCCAACTAAATGATTTAGTTGACAAACCTTTTTGACATAACAATAACAAGAAGATGATGAGCTAAATATGTCTCTGTTTTGTTGAAAAAGCACACTAAAAACGAGAGTGAGCAAATATGTTAAAGAGTGGTCAGTTTCACGTTCATAATTTGTGACTGCAATCTGCCTTTCAAACTGTAAGGATAGAAATAGGAATGTAATATGAATGATGAACAAAGTGTCTAGAGCATCATATATCGCAAGAGGGGAGCGCGGGAATGAGATTGAGAGCGTGTGTGAAAGAAAGAAGAGAGGCGGTTGTGTCTAATGGCTTGGATGTAAAGTTGGTCAAGTTAGAAGGAAAGTGTCAAATAAATGAAGCAGGAGTTGAAGCAGTGTGTTCTGGGCTTTTATTCAGTAACTTGTTAATTGTAACATGTAACTTGAGGTTAATCAGGAACCCATGTAAGATAACACACTGAGCACGAGGCTTCTGCACTCCCAGTGACGAAGACATGCGCGAGAAATCTCCTTCTTATTTGAGATTTTGCAAGATTAATTCTTAGCAAGCCTAAAATTGTGCACAAAAGTCCAGACCAAGATAGGCTGTTAACGTCATTAGCTAACATCCGTTGCAGTCTATTAGCTTGTGTGTGTTATTACCGCAGCTATGATTGACTGCCTGAAACTCAGATGCAAACGCAGTACTTTATTTAGGCCAGTATTCTGTTCCTCAGGTGTGTAGATGAACAGCAGAATTAACTCATGTTCTTAGCAGCAGAACCACATGTTGCTGGTGTTCTGTTAAAACAGGCTTCTGTACCTCCAGCACTCATATTTTGGTCATAAATACATGTTTATTGCACTGTAAAAAATTACACAGTTGCCAAAATAAGAATGTTTATGTTCTTTTGTAGATAAATTCAATTGTTATAACACTTGATTTCGCATAACCCTTACTTGATAATGTATATCAACAAAGCCTTTAAAAAATATCACAATGTGAAATGGAGCCTTAATTCATGAAACAAATGTAAATACAGAATTTATAGTTAAATGACCTTATTAAAATATGTATTTTTTCAAATATATGTTTTTTAATATCAAACATATTAATCTACATTGGCTAAAACTAGACTAAAATAATATTTTTTTAGGTGACTACAACTAGACCAAAACTTTATTTGAGAGAGAAATCTCTCGCTTTCCTTGTCTCTCTCTCTCATTTTCTCCTCTCTCCCCCTCTTTCTCTCTCCCTCCCTCTCTCTCTTCTCATCTCTACAAGAAGAGACAATAATTTTTATACTAGAGCTGATTGAATAGCTCTAAAAAACTTGTACGGAACTGATGCAACTGTTAAAATACATTAAGTGTAAAAGTAAAAAAAAGTCTTCTCCTCTCTCTACTTTTCTCCTCTCTTCCCCTCTTTCTCTCTCCCTTCCTCTCTCTCTTCTCATCGCTCTCCTGTCGTCTCTCTCCTCTCTCATACTTACCTCTGTCTCTCATCTCTCTATCTCTCTCACTCTTCTCTCTCAAATCAAAACTTAGATTTTCGTCGACTAAAACTATTACTGTCACGGATCACAGAAGGCAGAGGCAAAAGGTGCGATTCACACAGTGTTTATTAGACACAATAGTCTTCGTACCGAAGTACTAGCAACAGTTCAATGTAGAGTCAAGGTGGTCAGTAGATTTACTTCCCTCGAGCAGAGCAAGCCGGTAACAGGGGTTAGTCTCTGGGTGCAACGAGTAGCAGAAGCTCCTGGCAGAAGATCGGGATGAGAAGACGGAGAGAGATACAATCCTGTGAAGATGATACCTGACGATGAGTGAACGGCGTGGGTGAGTCTTTATAGTGTGGTGTTGATGATTGGAACAGATGACGGTGATGAGTGCCCAGGTGTGTCTGATTAGTAAACGGGTGATTGAGTGCGTCGAGTATTGGCTGGAGAATGTGACTGGTGATCGGGGCTGATAGAACATGCAGAGGGTGTGACAGTACCCCCCCCCTCCACGGGTGACTCCTGGCACCCTGGACCGGCGGCGTGGACGGCCGCGACCTCGAGGAGCCGGACGGTTGGGATGTTGCTGGTGGAATGTTTCGAGGAGAGAGGGATCTAAGATGTCCTCCCGGGGTGTCCATGACCGTTCCTCGGGACCGAATCCTTCCCAGTCGACTAAGTATTGGAGTCGGCCGCCCCGCCGCCGGGAGTCGAGGATTTCCTTGACCTGGTAGATGTTCTCACCCACGACTACGGGTTGTGCTGGAGGGGGAGGCAGCTCTGGGTCTGTGGAAGGAGGAGAGACAGGATCAGTGAAGGGTTTAAGGAGTGAAACATGGAAGGCAGAAGGAATACGGGAATGAGGTGGCAGATTGAGGCAGTAGGTGACAGGGTTTATCTGTGAGTGGATAGTGTATGGCCCTATGTAGCGGGGACTCAGCTTCCTACAGGGCAGTCGGAGACGGATGTTCTGGGTTGAAAGCCACACTTTGTCCCCGGGTTGGTATACTGGGTTGGGTAACCTGCGGCGGTTAGCTGCGTCGGTATGTCTCCGTACTGCCCGTTGGAGGTGGACGTGAGCTGAGCCCCATACCCTCTCGCTCTCCTGGAACCAATGGTTTACCGCGGGCACCTCCGAGACTTCGCCGGTCCACGGAAACAGTGACGGTTGGTACCCTAAAACACACTGAAAGGGGGTTAGTCCCGTGGAGGCCTGGCGAAGGGAATTCTGGGCATACTCTGCCCACGGTAAGTACTGGCTCCAGGTGTTCTGGTGATAGGCACAGTATGTCCGGAGGTAGCGAGAGATTTCTTGAATTTTCCGTTCGGTCTGGCCGTTCGTCTGTGGATGGTAGCCGGACGAAAGACTGACGGATGTGCCTAGTAACTGGAAGAAGGCCCGCCAGACCCTGGAAATAAACTGAGGTCCTCGGTCGGAGACGATATTCTCGGGGAGACCATAGTTGCGAAAGACGTGATTAAATAGTGCTTCAGCGGTTTCCAAAGCAGTAGGTAAGGCTTTGAGCGGGATGAGCTTGCACTGCTTGGAGAATCTGTCAACGACCACCAATATGGTGGTGTGACCCCGCGATGGAGGCAGGTCTGTAGCGAAGTCGACACCAATGTGGGTCCAGGGTCGGCGAGGAATAGGTAATGGCTGGAGTTTGCCTTCAGGCAGACGGTGAGGAGTGGTGGTTACGGCGCAGACCGAACATCCCCGGACATACTGGGCAACGTCCTTGGCCATACCCGGCCACCAGTATTTCCCACGTAGGAGCGAGAGGGTTCGCCTGCTGCCCGGATGTCCTGAACCGAGGGAGGTGTGCGTACTTTCGAGGAGGGTGAGACGGTGACTGGACGGAACGTAAGTTGAGCCGGGTGGTAGATCCGGAGGGGCTGGCTCCTCGAGAGTGGCGGTTCGGATCTCCTCGTCAATCTTCCACAGGATGGGAGCGACGGAGATGGAGGGTGGTAGTATGGGTTCGGGAGCATCTAGAACGGGATCTGGCGAGTACAGGCGGGAAAGGGCGTCCGCTTTGCAGTTTTTGCTCCCCGGCTGGTATGTGATAGAGAAATTAAATCTTGCGAAGAATAGTGACCACCGAGCTTGGCGGGCGTTCAGGCGTTGGGCATTCCGGAGATACTGGAGATTTTTATGATCTGTGATAACAGTAAACGGGAATCTGGCTCCTTCCAGCCAGTGTCGCCATTCCTTGAGGGCCAGCTTGATGGCTAGTAACTCACGGTCCCCTATGCCGTAGTTCTGCTCAGCAGAAGTGAGTTTCCGGGAATAGTACGCACACGGATGGAGAGCTTTGGGTTTGTTAGCCCATTGGGAGAGTACGGCCCCCACTCCTACGTCTGCCGCATCGACTTCGACTACGAAGGGTAGCGTAGGATCAGGATGTCTGAGGATGGGTGCTGCGGTGAATTTGCTCTTGAGGAGTCGGAAGGCGCGATCCGCCTCGGAGCTCCAGGCGATGGTTTTCCGACCCCCCTTGAGGAGTGATGACAAGGGTGAGGATATGGTACTGTAGTTCTTTATGAAGCGTCGATAGAAGTTGGCAAATCCGAGGAAGCGCTGGAGCTCCTTGACGGTTTGGGGTACCTTCCAGTTGTTTACGGCGTCCACCTTGGCGTTCTCCATCTGGACCCCTGCAGCGGAGATCACGTAGCCGAGAAAGGAGATGGTGGACCGGTGGAACTCGCATTTTCCGGCTTTCAGGTAGAGGTGATGTTCACGGAGACGTTGCAATACTTGGCTGACTTGGTCACGGTGGTCTTCCAGATTACGGGAATAGATGAGGATGTCGTCAATGTATACAATTACACATTTGTGGAGGAGGTCTCTGAAGATTTCGTTCATGTAGTTTTGGAAAACGGATGGGCTGTTTGCTAACCCATAGGGCATCACCAAGTATTCATAGTGACCTGTGGGGGTTATGAAGGCGGTCTTCCACTCATCTCCTTCTCGAATACGGATCAGGTTGTACGCGCTGCGGAGATCCAGCTTGCTAAACACTCGCGCCTCCCGAAGTTCCTCAAGAGCTGCGGGTACAAGTGGTAGCGGGTAAGCGAATTTTACCGTAGCCTCATTCAATCCTCGATAATCGATACAGGGCCTGAGTCCTCCGTCCTTCTTGGTCACAAAAAAGAAGCTCGATGCGGCAGGGGACTTGGATGGTCAGATGAACCCTTGGCTGATGGCTTCGTCAATGTAGCTCTCCATCGCCTCGTGTTCAGGACGGGAGAGAGGGTAGATACGACTGTGCGGTAGCTTGGCATTGGGCAGCAGGTCGATGCTACAGTCGTAGGGCCGGTGAGGAGGAAGTTGTGCGGCACGTTCCTTACTGAAGACATCTAGGAAGGCGTGGTAGGTGGAAGGAACGTGCCGAGTGAGGTCCGTTGAAGAGTGATCTAAGGTGGTTGAGTGAAGGGGAAGAGATGACTAGTGGTTCGATGAGTGATGAGTGTGATCCTTGCAGGTCTTGCTCCAGCCGAGGATCTGTCCAGTGCCCCAATCGATGGTGGGTTGGTGTTGGACCAACCAAGGTCGACCCAACACAATATCGACATTGGCCCTGGGTAGCACTAAGAGGTAGAGTTTCTCCCGGTGGTCTGGGGAAATCGTTAATATGACCTGACGGGTCCGACGGGTGATCTGGCCTTCGCCCAATGGTGAGTTTTGTATAGTGTATATACGATACCGGGTTTCGTTGAGTATTGTAGGGAGGCGATGTTTATTGATGAAGTTTGTGGAGATGAAGTTCCCAGCGGCTCCGGAGTCCACCCGGACATTAACGGGGAAGTCACAAGAGTTCATGGTTAGAGTGGCTTGCAGATGAGGAATTTTACACATTGATGGAGTGATGGAACAGGCACTCACCATTGGACGAGGAGGGCGAACTGGACAGCAAGAGAGTAGGTGGGAAGCTTCTCCGCAGTACAGGCAGAGTTGGAGACTGAGTCGTCGGTGGCGTTCCGCGGAGGTGAGATGGTAGGCATCCGTGTTCATAGGTTCCTCGGAGTCGGGTGGTGAGGAAGCAGGGTGAAGACGAGGGGCTCCGATGGTGGTGAGTGATGGTGAAGGGTGAGGATGAAATGGTGCTCTATGGGGAATGGTAGGGATGGAACAAGCGTTGAGGTGCTGGGAGATGCTGATGGCTTTGCGGATGAACACCTCAAGGTCCACGTTATCCTCGTAAATGACAAGATGACGACGAACGTTGGGGTTCAATCCGCGCCGGTATGCGGCTAACAACGCTACGTTGTTCCACCCACTACTGGCTGCGAGAGTGCGGAACTGAAGAGTGTACTCGTGGATGGTTAGCTTTCCTTGGGTGAGTGAGATGAGTTCGTCGTGGACCGATAGTGATGTGAGTGCTGTGCCGAATACCTCCTTAAGGTGCTCGGTGAAGGAGTGATAGGAGTGAAGGACTGGGTTGTTGGCGTTCCAGAGTGCGTTTGCCCATTGCAGTGCTCGACCGGTGAGGAGAGAGATTACAAAGGCCACCTTGGAGAGTTCATTGGGGAAGGATGTGGAGTTAGTCTGGATATACAGCGAGCATTGCAGTGTGAATCCAGCGCAGGCTTGAGGATCGCCAGCATAACTGGCGGGACGGGAAAGAGCTGAGCTCGACATTGCGAGCGGATTCGCGGGCTGCTGGCTCAGCGCCGCTGCACCCGGGTATGAGTCAGCGAGGCTCCCGGAAGTGTTAGCGAGCCCGTCCATGTTCCGGAAATTTTTGTTCGGTCAGGTATCCTGTCACAGATCACAGAAGGCAGAGGCAAAAGGTGCGATTCACACAGTGTTTATTAGACACAATAGTCTTCGTACCGAAGTACTAGCAACAGTTCAATGTGGAGTCAAGGTGGTCAGTAGATTTACTTCCCTCGAGCAGAGCAAGCCGGTAACAGGGGTTAGTCTCTGGGTGCAACGAGTAGCAGAAGCTCCTGGCAGAAGATCGGGATGAGAAGACGGAGAGAGATACAATCCTGTGAAGATGATACCTGACGATGAGTGAACGGCGTGGGTGAGTCTTTATAGTGTGGTGTTGATGATTGGAACAGATGACGGTGATGAGTGCCCAGGTGTGTCTGATTAGTAAACGGGTGATTGAGTGCGTCGAGTATTGGCTGGAGAATGTGACTGGTGATCGGGGCTGATAGAACGTGCAGAGGGTGTGACAATTACTGTTTGAAACAACTAAAATTTGACTAAAACTAAAATATTATTTGTCAAAAAAGACTAAAAGTTAGATGGCTGTCAAAAACAAAAGTGGTTAGAACTCCCCAAAAATCTCATGGTGTGATGTCTTGATCTCTCGTCTTGTCTCTCCCTCTCTCCTCTCGTTTCATCTCTCTTTCACCTTTTCTCCTCTCTCCCCCTCCCTCTCTCTCACTCATCTCTCTCCTTTCTTTCCTCTCTCTCACTCATCTCTCTAAAATCAAAACTTTGATTTTCGTCGACTAAAATGTGACTAAAACTATTACTGTTTGAATAACTAAAATTTGACTAAAACTAAAATATTATTTGTCAAAAAAGACTAAAAGTTAGATGGCTGGCAAAAACAAAAGTGGTTAGAACTCCCAAAAATTCTCATGGTGTGATGTCTTGATCTCTCGTCTTGTCTCTCCCTCTTTCCTCTCGTTTCATCTCTCTTTCACCTTTTCTCCTCTCTCCCCCTCCCTCTCTCTCACTCATCTCTCCCCTTTCTTTCCTCTCTCTCACTCATCTCTCTAAAATCAAAACTTTGATTTTCGTCGACTAAAATGTGACTAAAACTATTACTGTGTGAAATTACTAAAATGTGTCCAAAAACTAAAATCATTTTAATCAAAAATACTAAGACTAAAAACAAAACAAAAAAAGACTACCAAAAGCAACACTTGTTGGAACTCCCCCAAAACAGTGTATCTTCTCATGCTGTGATGTTTTTTTTTTTCAGGTATTGGAGAAGTTAGTGATGGGAAGAAAACATCCAAAGAGGAGAAAAACCAAATGAAGTAGAGGCTCTGCGACAGAGCCGGCAATGTCTGGAGACAAGAACATAAGTTTAATTCTTCTGATTCTTTTGTGTTTGTCTCAAGTGGCTCAGCTCAGGGGCCCAGAGAACATAGCTCATTCATCTCCATTAAAATAAAATCTTCATCTAAATGTGGTTCCGGTCTGAGGATCGATCAATGAACTGGGTGAAGGGAACATAGGTCCTACTAATTAAAGGATTGTTTCGCAGGCATGACTGCATCACTTAGTTGCATTACTGCTCCTTAAGCAGTGATGAGATGTGCTGTACACTGTATTTGAGCAAAGGTGAAGCTTGACAAACACACCCCTAGAACTCTAAATGTGTGAGTGAATGTAGCAGAGATTACAGCTATTAGTTCAAGCAGACCGGCGCTGATCCAACTAGCAGCTCTCTAATGGGATTACTGGGGAAAGTCTGTTGTGTTACACACAGAGCAGATAAAGATCTGCCATTCAAAAAACACACTCACGGAACCACTAAGATGAAAAAGAAGTTTATATATTCAGTACAAACCAAAAGTTTGGACACGCCTTCTCATTCAAAAAGTTTTCTTTATTAACATGTCTATGACAATTAAAAATGGAAGATTAAGCCATTAAAACTATGAATTAATAAGTGTGGAATTGTATACATGACAAAAAAAAATTGTGAAACAGCTGAAAATGTCATTCTAGCTTCTTCAAAGTAGCCACCTTTTGCTTTGCTTATGCTTTGCACACTTTTGGCGTGATGATCTTCAAGAGGTAGTCTCCTGAAATGGTCCTCACTTCACAGGTGTGCTCTGTCAGGTTTAATAAGTGGGATTTCTTGCCTTATAAATGGGGTCGGGACCATCAGTTGTGTTCTGCAGAAGTCAGGTGGATACACAGCTGATAGTCACACTGAATAGATTGTTAGAATTTGTATTATGGCGAGAAAAACCCAGCTAAGTAAAGAAAAATAAGTGGCCATCATTACTTTAAGAAATGAAGGTCAGTCAGTCGGATAAACTTTTTGAATGAGAAGGTGTGTACAAACTTTTGGTCTGTACTGTATATATATATATATATAGTTTTAAAGAAGTTAGAAGGGAGAGAAGGTAATATTATAACTGCAATAAACTTACATCCTCATATTTAGTGAATAAAGCCTGCAACGAAGGAAAGCACGTCCACTAAAATAGTGCGAGACTAAAGTGGTTTTATGTGAAAATGTAAAGGTTTAGTTTCAAATAAACAGTGTAAGATAAAATACTGCAAAGCACTCTTTGAAAAACGATTCATGGAAAAGATACTTGATACGAATTTTACCTAATTAAAAGTATCAAGTGATGTTTGAATTCAATTATTTTATGTATAAAAAGGTACTGAAATCTAAATAAGTAAATGTTTATATTCTCTTTTTCTAGATTTTTCTGACTTGACCAGGTAAAAAAGTCACTCAAGATCTGAACTAAATTAAATATTATTTTTCCCTATTTGGTCAACATGTTTCTGCCATTTGGATTTGTAATAAATTGCAATATTACATTTACATATTATATTTACATTTATGCATTAAGCAGATGCTTTTGTCCAAAGCGACTTACAGCAGAGGAGGTACAAAATGCAATTTGTTACACATAATACTACTAAATACACAAACAAACTAACAGATTTGAAAGTCTAGGGAAAAATCAAGCTTAACTTAAATACATGAAAATAAACTAGCATTTGTTTACCGATTCTTAGTATTTTTGGAACCCAGATTTTCATTCTGTAGAGAATTTAATTTGCTTCAGCAAATAGTTATATTATACATATGCAACAAAACTTCATTTTTGAACAACGAGTAAAAGAAATTGTCAACATTTGAGGTAAAAAAATCAACAACAACATATCAATATATCCGTTACACAGGAGATAAAAACTGCTCAGATCTTCACACCAGAAAGAATCACAAAGAGAAGTGTTCAGATAACTAGTAGAAGAGAATTTTCTCACATCATTTAGTCCGATTCCTCTCTAAAGTTCAGAGAAGTAAAAGTAAAAGCACACGGCAGCAGTCTCTGAAGCATTTAAGCCAGATGTTCTGTACAGTCCTCTGCTGCAGCACATTCTGAGATGAAAAAAACTACACCTGAAGCGATTCACTTTGCCTCACACTAAAGGCATGCAAGAGCTGAATCAGCTTCAACTCGGTGCAGCCACCCTCAGGTGTGGTGCTATTCCAAAAGAGTTGACTATCAGCAAAATCCACCATTTTGTCTTTAAAATGAAATAATAAATAAAAAACACAGACCCACTCTCTTTTTCCTATTTCTCTCTCATACACTATCTCTATTTTTCTCTTTCTACCCTCTCTCTCTCTTATCTCTCTTTCTAATGTTCTCTCCCTCTCATGTGTTCTCCTTCTCTACCTTTCTTTTGTCTCTTTCTCCTCTCCCCTCTTTCTCTCTCATGCTTTCTCCCTTTCTCTTTATCTCTCCTTCATCCTTCCTCCCTTTCTCAGTCTCCCTCTTTTCCTCCTCTCCTCTCCCCCTCTCTTTTTCTCTCTCTTGTTCTCTCTTCTCTCTGTCAGAGAAAGCAGCTGCACAGTGATGGAGAGAGTATCACTGCGGGTCTGATGAACACATGAACACATTCGCACATGGATGGAGACACTCGAGAGAGTGAGTCTAGAGAGCGACCTGCAAAACTAGAAGCCACCAGCAAACATGCGGCCATGATGATTGTAGTTTTCAATGAATTTGCTAATATCAGCAAAACTGGATTCAGATCAATAAATAATGTTGATTTATTCATACATTTACTTTGGTTTAACTGTTAAATAAAGGCTTATTATGTTTTTTTAAACGTTTCAACAATTTTTTTAATAAAATAAATTAGGGGGTATTTAGATTTTTTTTTAGGAAAAAAAACTACACACTGGAGGTTTTAAAGCTGCGGTATGCTATTTTTTCAATAACGCATTCAGAGAGTAGGGCTGACTTAAACATTAAGTTAAACAATGAAATGCCTTTTCAAATAAATTGTGTTAAATCATAAATTAAAAGTTAATATTATATGTTAAAATTAAATAATGTGATTTTACTAATAAGTTAACTTTAAAACAATTATTACAAACAATAAAAGTACACTGTACAAATCTTGTGAAATTTACATAAAAATATGGTAACAACAAACATTAAGGAAAAGTTACATTATTTAACTAGAAACATATTATTTATAAGCAGCTTATAAGCCTTGTTTTTTTTCTACTTGAATTACTTGAATTGTCTGAATTAATTAGCCAGGCAATTAATTTTATTAACATTATTAGTAAAGTCACACTATTTTAATTTTTCATATAATGTTAAGTTTTCATTTATGATTTAAGACAATTATTTGAAAATGCTTTTTATTGTTAAACTTTTTACGCATGTTATATAGTTAATGTATCATAGTAGCCAGCAGTGGGAAATGGTGCATATCCAGACAAACTTGTAAGATCTTTGTCTAAGTTTTCCAATCCGACTTTAATATCACCTGTCGGGGCATTTCAGTCTGGCAGGTAAAAACTATACTTGCAGACAGCAATTTTCAGTAAGTGGACCTTTAATGACCTGCAACTCAACAACGGTAGCAACTTAACACTTACTAGTTCTCAAACAAATGTATAACACTAAACCACACTTAACAACACAAGGATTACAATATTAACAGACATATTACTGCAATAAACATAAAATCCCACACTCCCACAATGCACCTGGTCGGACTATAAAGCTGACTTAATTAAAACCAGAGAATTGAACCAGTTCTCAATCAGTTTCTCAATCTTTTTGTGTAATCGGTTCCTCAAATTAAGTTTAAGAATTACACGGTTTGCTTAAAGATATTGGTAATTTGTTTTTTTATTGGTGAAATAATCTGTTTCATAAGAACATTTGATAAGAAACATATATTTTAAAAGAAACAAAGAAACATTTTTTTAAATGTGCGTAATATTTTCAATGATGACCTACATTTTTTTAATAAAAATTACAAGCCTTGAGATTATGTTTTACAGTGTATATTCTCTCCAAGATTTTAATTACAAATCACATCTAATATGTTTTCATCTATCAAACATGTTGTTAAAGAAACATGTATTTAATAAAAACACTGTTGATTATAAACAAACAAAGACTGGTGCTAGACTAGAGAGGGTAACGAGGTTATTCACACAAAACAGAGAAAGACATATTCATCTGAACTAAGCTGCAGTCAGTGAACAGAGTAAATTATTCACATCATGCTGGCCTACATCTTCAGGCAAATGTGTCTCTGAGCTCCAGTGTGAGCGAATGAGAGAGAGAGGGAGGGAAGAAGAAAGAGAGAGAGGGTGAGTGAGAAAGAGAGAGACAGAAGGGGAAGGGGAAGAGAAGAACGGAGAAAGGGAGGAAGGGAGGGGTGGAGGAGGAGAGATAAGGAGAGAGAGAGAAGAGGGAGGGAGACAGATAGCGAGAAAGGGGGAGAGAGATAGGGAGAGAAGGGGAGAGAGACAGATGTGGGAGAGAGGGAGAAATGAGGAGGCGGGAGAGAGAGAGAGGGAGGGAGACAGAGATGAGAGGATCGAGAGTGAGGTTTAAAATATCACAGCTGTCTTTGCTGTTGTAATGGTTTTTTATTATTTATGATTCAAGCAAGCTTATAAAAAAGAAAGTGAAAGGAGAAAATGTTGGAAACTCGTTAGAGCTGCATAGTCCCTCTCTTTGCAGGCTCCTCGTGCCTCTATTCATTCCAGACGAAGCTCAAGAGAGAGTTGTGTTCTTAAGAAAGTGAAGGTTCCAGGCATAGAGATGTGATGTCACATATCCTCTATTAATAACTATTAATAATATCATCTCTCATTGTTCTTTACACTATAAAACAATCCAAAATGGCCACCTCCTCTGCAGTACACACACTCTGTGGAGATGACTCACTGCTCTTCCTCCTCCTCCTCCTTGCTTACGTCAAGGTTCTCTCATGACCTTCTCATATACCACTAAGATTGTTTGATTTCAGGTGAAATAAGCTTCATTTAATGAATGATTGCTGAAATGTAACAATGAGAGAGAAAGGCTAAAGAGAGGTAGGAGTGCCATAACAGTGAAGAACACTGATAAAAATCTCCAATTTCTATCCTAAACTTTCACTGTTAAAATCACTTAACTTACAAAATAAACGTCACACTTTTGATAAAATAACATTATATTGAGAGATTTCTTTATTTAAAATATTAAAACAGTCTCTCTCTGTCTCTCCCCTTAAATTTCTCAATAATTTCTTGATCACACACACATTCTTTCTCCGCTTTCCTTTTTTTTCTCCCCTTCTTCTCTCCTCTCTCATAATACAAACACACATTTTCCTCCTCCCTCTCTCTTCTCTCTCTCTACCTTCCTTCTCACTCTTTTTCTCTTCTCTCTCTCTCAGTTTTTATTACCTTCTATCTGTTTTTATTTCCCTTCTCTTTTTTCTCTTCCTCCCCTCTCTCTAGCTATCATCTCTCATCTCTCTCCTTTCTCCCCCTCTTTCTCCTTTTCTCTCTCTATTTTTCCCTCTCTCTTCTATCACCCTTTGTTTCACCTTTAGTATGGTAGAGGGGTGGTTTTAGGTACTTGGATGACTACCTAGGGGACAACACGTTTTTAAACATGAATTGGGAGGGCTCTGTAGAGCACATTAGAAGCAGATTTAACAGGTGGAAGAGAGTGCTGCCCTAGATGTCCTACAGGTGGAGGGTGTTGGTCATCAACAACCTTGCCACATCCTCTCTCTGGCACAAGGTCGCCTGAGTTTACCCAGCCACTGGACCTGATGACCACCCTCCAAGCCCCGATGCTGGACTTCTTCTGGGACTGTCTATACTGGATACCAAAGAGTGTTTTACACCTGCCAAAAGACAAAGGAGGACAAGGACTGGTCCAGATGTCCATCAGAGCCGCAGCCTTCTGTCTCCAGTTCAAACAGAGGCTCCTCAAAGGATCGGAGGAACTGACAAGGAGAGCTGCAGTCAATAGTATTTTAAGGACTGTTCAATGATTGGGGTAGGACAGATCACTGTTTTTAATGAACACTAATTTATTGGACATTTCGTTTTTACTTGTGTTTTATTGTGTGTTTTTTTAAGATCTGCATTTTTTTAAGAAAAAGCAAAAGATGGAGGAACACTACACTGGCTGGTGGAGATGCCTCTGATGTACGGCGTCCAGCTGGACATCTCCAGTGTTCCTCTCCCTGGGCTGACCGGAGTCCTCGTTGTCTGGGGGGTAGTGACCGTCTGGAATCTGGCGGAGGTGGCTGAAGGGGACCTGTCACGAACAGAGGACCTGGCTGAAAGGATGGGAGTCCGGTCCAGGAGTGTGGTTGGACAGCTGCTGCATCGCTGGAGGTCCGCCCTAACATCAGAGGAGCTAGCTCAGCTCCCCATACAATAGGAAACACCTGAGTGGGAGGGTAGCCGCAACGTGGAGGAGATTAAATGAGTGGAGGGCGCTTTATAAACCACTATTACGCAAGAAGACTGCTGACCTGCAGTGGAGAATTTTACATAATATTGTGGTTGTAAACAATTTTGTCTCGGTTTTAAACTAAGATGTGTCACACAACTGTTCCTTCTATGGCCAAAGAGAAACAACTTTTCATGCTTTTATCCACTGCACTCGTTTACAGCCACTGTTTGTGCTTTTAACTACTATTGTAATGGATTTTAATGTGGATTTTACAGTTCAGTGTTTTATTTCTGGTGTTAAGTATGTAAAGAAACACAAGAACAAGTGCAAACAAAGGGCAAACAAAGATGGCAATTTACTTATCCAGGAAGAACCAGGTTGCTCAGAAAACGGACTATGATGCCATCCGCAGTTTTAAAAGACTCGTGAAAGCTAGGATTTTATTTGATTTAAATTTTCATGAAAAATGTTGAGTATTTTAAATATCTGTGGTGTGTGGAAAATGTTTTATGTTGTGTATGTGAAGAAATAATTAGTTTTATGCTAGAGCTGATGGAATAGCTCTAAAACATTGGACAGAACCGATCTGATTGTTAAAATAAAAGAAGTGTAAAAGTCAAAGTCTCCTCTCTCTCTCTCTCTCTGCCTTCACTCTCACTCTCTCAGACTGCCACAGCTTTTCTTTCATCGTAAATTCATTGTGGGCTCACAATCACTGACTATAGCTTTTAAACTGTGTCATCTTTGATCCAATCACCAGCCTCTCTCTTGCTCACTCACTCCCCTCTCTGCGTGCAAAGAGCTTTATAGACCGGCTACTCTGTTACTCTACCTTTCTCTTTTTCTCTCTCTCGCCTAACAAACTATTGTATATAATTGTCAGTTATTGCATGTGAACAGAACACCAAAACATGGAATTTAATGTTTTAATTTATTTTAATGTTTACATCATCATCATCAAGTTCATTTCTCTAAAGAATCCCAGAGCTCCAGTGGGGCATCAGAGAACCCAGAAAGCTCAGCAGTGACAGATATTCAGTTATTATATAACGTCACGATAGACGAGCTATAATAGTGCTTCAGTGATGTGATCGACTCCCAACCCTGAGGCTCACACCGCACTATCACGGCCAATGAGAAAGTTCAGAAAATATTCACTGACTTAGAGTCAATCATTATATAAGAGAGAGGAGCGAAAAGAGAGGGGAGAGTGGGACAGAGAGAGATGAGGGACAGAGAGAAAGAGAGGGGGGAATGGGACAGAGAGAAAGAGAGGGGAGAGGGAGAGTGGGGGAATGGAGAGAGTGATAAGAAAAGAGAGGAGAGAGAGTGGAGAGGAAAAGAGAGAAAGAGAGGCAAGCGGGAGAGAGAGAGAGAGAGAGAGAGAGAGAGAGAGAGAGAGAGAGAGAGAGAGAGAGAGAACAATAGATAAGCGGGAGAGAGAGATGAGAGGGGAGATAAAAGAGAGAGTATGTTTTTCCTGTACAATTTAATATTATTGTAAAGCAGTGTGTTGTTTGCTGAGTATCATCTTTTGGTTTGAAACCAAATTAAACCCAGGGAGAAAGAGGGTTTACATTTTTAAATCACTCTCTCGCTCATTCTCCTGTTTATCAAACTTCATTAGTGACTCGCCTCCAGTGTTCTGGTGCAGATTAAAAGCACATCTTTCAACTCTTCTGAACACACGCACAAAAGTAAAGCTGCAAAGTACAACAGAGTCATGAAACATATGTCAAACATAGACAAAACCACAAGGTTAACACTAACTTAATGTCAGATTGAAAGATTTATGTGGTTTTATAATCGATTGTTTTTTTTTGTATATTGTATTTAAAGATGAATGACTAAATGATTGTTAAGAACATCACGCTTTTTCTCAAGCAGCTCGAACTGTAAACAGAGCAGCTCTGGTGTTGCCATGACAACTCGGGTGGTGAAGGATGAAGGACGAGAATCGAACAAAAATATCTCGAGCGTTCATGATTCCACTGATGCCATGTATGCCCTGATATACAGTTTATCTACTTAATATTAAAACAGGAATATTATCTGAAAGTATGTAAAAAGGAACTCATGAGAAGGTTTCTCCTTTGATCTTCTGATGGAGTTCTGAGCTTGTCTCTACATGCAGAGCGATAAAGAGAGATTGAAAGCCACACTGAATCACACACCTCCCCCTCTTCAGGGAAAAATTTAAGTCAAATTTGGTCGGTCTGGTGCAAATATTCCCTTTAGAAAATGTGCCAAATAATAAACTTAAAAGCATGTTTTTTTCAGCAGAATGTCTGCTTTGAAAATATAACACAATTTAACTCAACCTGAAAACAAGTTTATAAGATTATAAAAAACATTTAATACAATACGCACATAATAAACGCATGTCTGTTTTTAAATACAGAAAAAATGGGTACACTTTGGGATTCTGGTTTTAATTTCAGTACACTAAACCTGAGCACATCAAGCACAGGGGGTTTATATAAAAAAAACTTAATTAGTATTAAAGTTCTCCAACTCATTTATAGGAAAAACAAGCAGAAGTTGATGAATTAGTGAGATTTAATTTGAATTCCACATAAATCATTTGAAAAATGTTTACATAACACAACTAACAAAATAAAAAATCAAACTGAACCATTAACGAGATAGCAAATAGAACTGATAAAAAACAAATGTGTGTGTGTGTTTATTAAGTTTTTTTGCATGAACTTATTTTAGTAAACATTGTATAAATTGCTATATGTTAGTATTTGTAAACCTGAAGGACTTCATTGTCATTCTGGATGATGAATTCCTCTGAATTATAACTAGAACTCTCAGAAACCTTTTTGGTTATGTACTGTTTATCAGTGCTAGCTATTTTGATACCTTTATTACAATGCATTTTCAAGTACTCTTCCCTCATATATTAAAGTAAAAAAAATGTTACTTGAAATACTCAAGTAGACTCTACTAAGAAATCTGATATAATAATTATCTGAGTAATCTTGTTACTGTTGTTTTTTATGTAAATAACACGTAAGATTTTAGAGATTAATTTCTAATGCTTAGCTAAACACTGGTTTCTTTGTTTTTGGCACACTTTTGACTCCATAACAGTGACTGTGTCTGAAGGAGTGTAAAAAAACCCAGGCCATGATTTGTTAGACTATGCTGCGGCAGCAAACGGGATGCTGAGTCCTTCCCTTGCAGCTCTGCGTCTAGTGTGCAGTCAGGGAACACTGACCAGGCTGGGTTCAATGTTCTGCTGAACTCAGCAATCCCAGAACACACAGCTACTCCTCTACACAACCTTGGCGCACACGCAGTGTTTTAACAGCCAATCTCATCTTGAAGCTGAAATTTAAATGCACCCACAGTACATAAGAATCCTGAAGTGCATCTGAAAGGGTGCAGGCAATGACACCTCTTAAGCTAATCATTGTGAGATCCATTATTTCAAAAGTTCTGAAAATAAACCATTAAGAGAGAGAGAGAGATCGTTTTAGGCGATCCATGGCTCACATGCAATGAGAACTTATTATCTATTCAATGAAAAACATTGTATTTAAATGAAATACTATTATATGGTATAAGAAGGTTAATGGAAATGAAATTAAATTAAATGCAATGAAATTTTTATTAAAATTATAAATAAAAACAATTATTAAGGTTAAATCCTAAGAATAATAACTTAAACTTAAAAAAAAACTTACTTAAAAAAAGCATTAAAAATGTACATGAAAATGAAATTAAAAAATTCTAACCAAAAACAGTACATTACATTAAAAATGAACTTTTTAAAACAAAAATAAAAGGTAAAAAAATATCAAAACTACATAAAATTACACACCTCCTGACGTGCTTATTACTGTCTATTTGATATTTAACAATAAAAAAAGGGAATGATTGACAGATGTATTTGTAGATTAAACCGAGTTTTAGGATCCTGTAACCTCCTGTAAGAAGAAGAGAGATTCAGATTCTCTCTCTCTCTCTCTCTCTCTCTCTCTCTCTCTCTCTCTCTCTCTCTCAATGTGTGCAGTAAAGTGGAACTAGGCCAGCAGTATCCGCCTGATGGACTGAAATATGCTTGAGCAACACCCTGAGGTGCTCAGCCTACAAACACACGCTCTCTCTCTGAAAGACTGCAGCGCAGCTCCATCATCCCAGTGTCACAGCGAGAAGAGCAATGCTATTAATATGATGCTTATTTATACTGACAGAGCAACGCGGAAAGAGGATGAGGCTTAATGCTCAAATAACAAATACAACCAAAGCACCAAAATACAATAAACCAGAACAAGAGCACATTAAAATCTTCACAGATGAATGAGAGTGGGGTGAAACGCAACTGAGAATCCATTATAAAATTCTTAATATACACAAATAAACATACACACACACACACACATATATATATATATATATATATATATATATATATATATATATATATATATATATATATATATATATATATATATATATATATATAGTACATTTATAGTAGTTATTACAATAATTTTAGTTTGATAAGCGGTCATTTAGTTTAGTGTAGCTGCTCCTAGACTCTAGAGCAAGTTCCTGTTAGAAATGACAACTATTACCAGCACATCACTTTTTAAAAGCAAACTAAAAACCCATCTTTTCAGGAAGGTGTTTTGATCTTGAAGTACAGACACAGAGGCTGGTGTTATTTATTGTTTTATCTTATTGTTCCCTGTGTTACAATCCCTGTGGTATTGTTGTTGTTTAATGTTTATTTCTATTTTCGCGTTTGTTTTTGTACCTGTCTGTGTGAGTGTTGACTGGATGCGAGTAATCTGTGTAGTCCTTGCTACAAGAATCTCCTGATGGAATTGACCACCCGATTTCCTATTTTTCCAGGAAATTCAACAAAGCCCAGATGAACTATTCCACCATTGAAAAAGAGACTCTTGCCTTACTGTTAGCGCTTCAGTTTTTCGAAGTGTATTTGGGTTCTAGCTCTTTACCTGTTTTGGTGTTCACTGACCATAATCCTTTGACTTTTGTTATGCAAATGGGGAATCAAAATCAGCGCCTGATGAGATGGTCGCTGATTATGCAAGACTTTTGGCTCCAAATTGAGCATAAGAAGGGCAAAGAGAATGTTTTTGCAGATGCTCTGTCTAGAAAGTAGCATTTCATCAAAGCAATGTGTTTTTGTTAATACTTGGTAGATAGCTTTGATTCTTAATGGGGGGGAGTGTTACAATCCCTGTGGTATTGTTGTTGTTTAATGTTTATTTCTATTTTCGCGTTTGTTTTTGTACCTGTCTGTGTAAGTGTTGACTGGATGCGAGTAATCTGTGTAGTCCTGCGGGCCAATCACGTTAATTGCGGGGCGGGGTATATATAAACAGACACGTCACATTTGTTCTCTCTCTCTCCGTTAGTTCGCTCGTCGCATCTGAGTCGCTCACCTTCAGTTAACGAACGCAAACGATTGCTGTCCACCCGAGAGTGTTCCCCTTGCAGCCTGGCTGCTTCTGCGCGTCTCATCAGTGCTCCCTTGATCCCTCTGCTCTCAGTGTGGTAAAGCACGTTAGGTTACTTGGTGTTGTTTTGATTTATTCTTTTGCTTTATATTACACACTCCCCACCCCTGCCGTACGTTTGTTTGTTTTTACGCCTGTAAACAGCCCACGTCTTTGTTTTCAATCTTTTAGTTTATCGGGGACGTTTTTGGGGTTGGGTTTATCCAGGGCGTTTAGTGGATTTGGTGTGTGGGTGCGCGTGGGTGCGCGTGCGTGCGCAGAAATGTGTGAGTGTGTGAGTTTGTGCCGCGGCGGCGCGGTTCAGTTCAGTTGTGAGCTTCAAGTGTGTTGTATGTGTGTTGGTTGATTGGTTTTGTGGTTTACTTTACAAGGCTTCTTTAACTTGAGTGTGTTTAATTTGCTTTATAACCTGTAAGGTATGTTTTTTTTTCGATGCTTGGTCTATTTGAGTGTCTTTTCGTTCTTCTGATTGTTTCTTTAGAAATAAAAGTATATTTGTGTTATTGGAAATTTTTATTTGCCTATGTTTGAATAAATTTGTGATTTACCTTCCTTACGTTGTTGTGGTCTGTCAATTCTCACCAGATCCTGGGTAATCTCCACGCTCTCATTTTTTTCTCTCTCAATGTGCTCCTTGAGCTAATATTAAGCTAAAGGTCAAGGGGCGGAACTCCTGTTTCTTTTATGTTTATGCATTTTCAATTTGTTTTTATGTAATAATGGCAAGCACTTTGCGCTAACTGTCAGGTTATTTATAAGTCCTATTCAAATTAAATTTATTAATTTGATAAAAATATATTTTGAAATTGTTTTTTTTTTTTCTTGCATCAGAATTTCATTAATGTAAAAGCTTTTCAAGAAGCCTTCAAGGCTCCTGAGAACTGAATTATAGGGGTTTAATGCTAAAATGTCGTGCGTTTTAATGTTGAATAATTTTGATTCTCTGTGTGCGGTTTTGATAAAACTTACTTAATGGGACTGAAAAAAAAAATCTGGTCAATACCAAGCTATAGTTCAAGAGATCGTTATAGCAACCAGAAGTGAGGAGCTCTTGAAAACTGGGAACAAATGCAGTCAAATACCTGCCTAAAAATGAGCCCTTCCCTGCACAGAGAGAAAAATAAATGCTTTTGCTCCGATTTAACCAAACAGCACTGTTTCAACACTTCAATTCTAAGTTAATGAAGCTGCAGATTTGGAATCTTTGTTTAATAATGAACTCTTGAGTGGTGTTGCTAATATTATTGCTCAGGCAGTGTTTGCGGTTCTGGTGGACCCATTGATATTTAATCCCAATCAAGACATTTTAGGTTAAAATACTCAAAAGATATTTACTTTAGCCAGGAAACAAGTGATTTAAACAGAAAATAAACTTTATTTATTGTTTTTTTTTTTTACTTATTTCTTCACATTTAGAATGGAAATCATGTGTGGTGTTCTCATTATTGTTACTTTGGCAGGGTTCACTAAATATAATTTTAGTGAAGTTCCGTAAACACAATTCCGGGAGGATCGATCAGATAATTAACGAACAATCTACAGGTGTTTGTAATCCTTCTGCCGGTCCCAGATATAAAACCGTAACCACTCCACTTCCAATTCGACGATGAAACACAAACCCCCCTCCCGCCACCCCTGTCTCCACATCTCACAGGAGGGGTTTTTTTGGCCCGGATCGCTTCTCGCCCAGTACCTATACTTATCTTAATCTCGCCACATACGCTTGCGTATTCTGGGCTAATTATATGTAAGCAAACTCATAAATACTAAAATATAAAGTAGTATGCTTTTGTGTGATTTATGTTTGTGTGGAAACATTTTCACTCTTTTACATGCCCTGGGTCCAGTAGAGCTGAACACATTGTGTGTAATATAAATGAGACAGTGTGTGGTCATAAAAATGATTGATGTTTTTCACAGAAAATGAGCCGAGGCCAGTGAATCTCAGTCTCAAATAATAATTGCTTGTGTCATTTTTCTCTTGATGAAAACTTAAGATAAGTCCCACAGACCCCCAACACCATACAAGGGTTAAGATGAAAAATACTAAAATCTTTAAAACTCAAATTAAATCAGACACAAATGTAAAAAATATATGCATGAGTATGTGTGATGTATTCAATCAGATGCTTTAACTAATGCAAACAACACAGTTTAATTGGTTTCCTCTTCCATGCATTTTCATTATAATAGAGGCAATGTCTCTGCCAGGACGCGGAGAGGTGAGTGTGCTGGCAAAAATGCAAAGAATCTGCCAAACTTAAATGAATTCATCTTACCTCCCTGTGGTCCCTGCTGGAGGCTCTCTCGGGGACGAGCAGCGTGTTCCTGGTGCTGCCTGCTGCTAGAGTAGAGCCGATGCTCATTCTGGGACCCACTAACATGTAGCGCTTTTCTCCAGATCTGTACTGGATGCTGTGACACAGAGTCCCATCGTAATTGGTGTCCTGGAGATACTTGGACGAATAGTCTGGAGCTCTGGAGCACTGCATCACAATCAACACGATGATGCTGATGACGAACAGCACCGAAACCGAGCCCAGAGTCAGGATCAGATAGAAGCTCACGTGCTTCTCCTCCTCGTGCTCTCGGACCGCGTTCGGAGCATCGGAAGCTGCGAAAGCCTCTTTGGGCTCCACGACTTTGACGATCACAGTGGCTGTCGCTGAGAGAGACACGTTCCCGTTGTCTTTGACCAGGATGAGAAGTTTGTGCTGCGCCTCGTCTGTTTCTGTCAATGAGCGAAGGCTTCTGATCTGTCCTGTATAGCGGTCCAGAGCGAAGAGACTGTGCTCCCTCACTTCCTGCAGGGAGAACAGCAGCCAGCCGTTGTAGCCCACGTCTGCGTCGTAGGCTCGGACTTTAGTCACCAGATGGCCCGCGTTCACGTTCCGGGGCATCTCCTGCACCCCCTCAGAGGAGCCGTTAGCGCTGAGCGGATACAAGATCACGGGAGCGTTATCGTTCTGGTCCAGAATGAACACCTTCACCGTCACGTTACTGCTCAGAGACGGAGAACCGGAGTCTGAGGCCAAGATGTGGAACTCAAACATCTTCACAACCTCGAAGTCAAAGCTCTTCAGAGCAGAAACTTCTCCGTTTTCAGAGTTTATACTCATGAAAGAAGCATATTTATTTTCCTCACTGATCTCTCTCAAGATCTGATAGCTGAGCACACTGTTGTCTCCTGTATCTTCATCAGAGGCGGACACAGAAAATAAAGGCCCTCCGGGAACATTGTTCTCCATCACATAAAACTCATACGGAGAGGAGGAGAACACGGGACTGTTGTCATTCACGTCTGAGATCATCACAGTTATAGATTTCCCTGAAGACAGCGGAGGCTGTCCTCCATCTTTAGCTTCTAAAGTGATCTCATAACGAGGAACTGATTCTCTATCGAGAGATAAAGCTGTAACGAGAGCATAAATGTTATCTTGAGTTGAAGACATCAATTTAAAAGGAGTATCCTCAGTTATGAAACACATCACCCTCCCGTTTATGCCCGAGTCCAGATCACTGACGCTAATTAAAGCCACAGTGGTGCCAGTTTTAGCATCTTCACGAACAGTGCTGGACAATGATGTCACCTCTATGTCAGGAACGTTGTCGTTTTCATCGATGACTCGAATGCTTATGCTCTTGTCTGACGTCAGAGGCACAGCTCCTTTATCAGACGCTTGGATGTCCAACTCAAAGCTGCTCATCTCTTCGAAATCAATCCGACCAATCACAGTGATCTGTCCGGAGATGGGGTTTAAATCAAAAAGTTTGATCAGCCTATCATCCGTGTCTTTCCCGAACAAGTAAAACACCTCCCCGTTCGGACCCTCGTCCATGTCTGTGGCGTTTACCTGAATCACGGATGCACCGAGAGGGGCGTTTTCCCTCAGAGTGACGCTGTAAACATCTCGCGTGAACACCGGCATGTTATCGTTGATGTCTAACACATCCACTGTGATTTCCATGGTGCCGGATTTGGGAGGTCGTCCTCCATCGAGCGCGGTTAGTGTTAGTTTGTGTTTGCGGAGCGTTTCTCGATCCAACGCCTTCAGGAGAACCACAAAGGGAATTTTCCGATCTTCTCCTCGATCCTTCACTTCGATTTTGAAGTGATCGCTGTGACTGAGCTTGTATTGTTGAACGCTGTTCATCCCGCTGTCTGGATCGCGCGCGGCTTGCAGCTGATAGCGCGCTCCTGGGAGCGCAGACTCCGAGATCTCCAACCGCCTCTCCTTCTCCGGGAACGCCGGCGTATGGTCGTTGACATCCAACACCTCCACCGACACGTGATGGATCTCCAACGGGTTTTCCAGCGCGATTTTGAGGTTGATCACACACGGGGTGGTCCTCTCGCACAGCGCCTCACGATCCAGCTTCCCATTAACGCTTAAAAGCCCGTCACTCACCGAGAACTTGGAGTCGCCTGACGCGGACACGATACGTAATCCTCTTTCTTTCAGCATTCGGGAGTCGAGACCCAAATCCTTCACGAGGTTTCCAAGCACGGCTCCATCCTTCTGCTCCTCAGAGATGGAATAGCGGACCTGCGCGAGGGCATCTCTGCAGAGCAGCGTCGCCAGAGCCATAGAAGCGAGCGCGAGGCGCCATGACGAGCGCGCCCTTTGTTGCATCCCGACGCAAATTTCAACGATTTGGTCACAAAAGTTTCGGTAACAAACACGGTGGATACATTACAAATACACGCTTTGATTGAAAATCATATTTTAGTAACGAGAAATATCCTAAATCCAGAAGAAGAGTGTTTCTTTGTGTAGGCGGACGCAGCCTCGGCGGCGACTGAACAGAGCAAATGAAACCGAGAGCGCGTTGTGATGCAGCGCCAGCTCGCTATTTTAGGTTTGTACTGACACCCAGCGAAACAGTGTTTGAACTACAGAAAGACATTTTCATGGTGGTGAAATAAAAGTGTTCTCAAAAAGTTTGAGTGCACCACACTATAATCTCACCAGAACACTCTGCTGCGTACTTGTAATTACAAATCCAAAAAAAATGAATCCCACAGCTTTTCAATAAATTTAGTGTTGCAAAAAAATAACCAGACAGCCACAAAGAGCTCACAACCTTCATGCTTAAGAATTCAATTTCACTCTGTTAAACATTGCAACCTCGTTTATATGTCCACTGCTAGTGTCTCGTTAGCGCAAATATGGAGCTATCTGCTAAAACAATCTGAATTCTATTGACTTGAATTATTGACTATTATAATTTAATAAAACTGAACATTACATTCCCATAAAAAAAATGTATTTTTTATTCAATTTTTTTATGAATTTGAACTTCATAACTTGAATATTGAACATATGAAAATGAATACAGTTAGATTTTTTAAAATTAGTTTTAGGTGTATTTTTTTTACTTTAGATTTTTCTGTAAATATTCAATTCGCAAAAAATACTGTTTAAAGTTATCACGATAAATATTCTGAAGATCAAACTGCAAAAATTCAGGCTATGAAAATCAGGTCTAACAGAAAGTAGGTCAGGGGTCATCAACAGAGAACAGTGAATGATCACAGAACAGCCGATGAAGTTAAAAGAGCATGCTCGTGATTTGTTAATAATGCTAATAAAATGCTAGTAATTTGCTAATCGTGCTAGTAATATGATCGATTCATAGTTACAGAGAAGAATGGCTCCTAATCACAGATTAGCCTAAATGTTTCATCGACTGCTCTGTGATCATCGATTCTTCTATTGTAAGGATACTGAATTTCATGTTTTTAATTTTTTCAGCTGGAAAATGTGAAATTGTATTTTTAAAAACTGCACATCTGCAGTATAGGAATTCAGGACAAACAAAGTCTAAAAGGCTGAAAACATAATTCTATAAATAATTCTGCCATAAAATAATTCTTTTTTTCTTACATTTCAGATTTAAAAATCAACACAATTCAAATTCAGATGATTTTGGCAGAATTCTTGCTACATAAACATCAAAGAAATTTCACTGTTGTTACTCACTGTAGCCTCATTTAAATGTCCACTTGCAGTGTCTCGTTATCAAAAAGAGAGTTCTGACACGTGTTGTATACAGCTCAAAAACTGCAACACTCATGCATCTGGACCTCATCACAGCATTGATATACAAGATTCCCCCAAAGCAAAAACAAGCACCTGACAAGTTATGGATCTGAGGAGCATTTTGGTATCAAACAGATAAGAAGGTTTGACATAACGTTTGTAGACTTCACACGAATTCACTCTGCTCATAATCGCCTAGTATCTCAAGCCTGGTTGGCGAGAAATGGAGAAGGGTACTAGGCGAATTGTCCAAGTGTTAGTCAAAGACCGTTGAAAAACCTGGGCTTGGAGAATACTCCTCCCTTAGATTTCCAACTATTACCACAGTTTAAGCGAGGAGTAGATCGTCTTACACTAAGTGAGAAGTGAAACATGCATGTTGAGTGGCGAAGGGGTCTAAGGAGGGATAGTTTGCATTAAGTAGATGTTAGCTCTTTGGTCGTGTCTTACATACTGGAGATAATATAGGTAGGTGAGACCATGTGATAAGTTTGGGAGGAATGTGGCTGATAATTGACTAATGCTAATCTGACTGTTAACGTCATTTTATGAGTTCACTCAGCTCATAATTGCCTAGTATCGCAAGCGTTGTTGGCGAGAAATGGAGAAACTTACAGGGCGAATTGTCCATGTGTTAGTCCGGGACCATTGAACAACCTGGGCCCGGAGAAAACTTCCCCAAAAAATATACTGTAGAACAAGTCGCCAGATGAGAGACCCATCAAACATTTTGCAATTTGATGAATGGGAAGGAGGAGTTTGTGGATTCAGAAATGTGTATGATGAGGTTAGGTTGACGAAGGGGACCCTGATTGTGATAATGCCAGTGAAAAGAGTTACTGTGCTGCTCCCAGGTTTCTGCAACATGGGCATGCTAATCGAAGCGCGGCTCTGATGCCGAAACCAACAGGCTGGATGGTGCAATAAAAAGAGAGAGAAATCAGTTAACCTGTCTTCGACTGCTTGATGGAAGTGTTTTTGGTTAACCTGGCAACTATAGCGTGGCTAAAATTGCCTTGGAGGTGGTCTAGCAACTAGCGTGGCTCAGTTGCTGTAGGTTCAGGGGGTTACTACTAGTTACGAGGTGTGTGTGGGGGGTGATTACAGGTTAACAGGGTAAGAAAAGCATTATTCGTTAACCTGGCAACCAGCGCGGCAAAAAGTGCCAAAACCTTTAGGCACTCTGTTAATGCACACCTTGCCTGGATTGCTTGATCGAAAAGGCCTGCAGAGCAGGGGGACTCTTACAGCGGAAAGTGGGTTAGAAGAAAAGACTCTCTCTAGCGCCGACTTGAAGGCTTATAAAAAAATATGAAATTGAAGCCATGGTGTCCAAGTTGGTTCAATTGATGATGGAGGGAGAAGCCTAGACAGCTGTTAGTAATGTTAGTCATTTATAGGCTGAAAAATTTGTGAAAAAACCACCTTGGTGTCTTCCTATGTGACTAGCTAGTGTAGTCTAGTTAGAATGAAGAATCTATGACTAATTGAGAAAGAAAAGTTTGGCGGTGGTTTGGTGTAGGGAGGTGTGTGTGGGGGGCTGAGAACTCAATGCTTCTGGGTTGGTAATGGGTAGGTGTCTGGTTAACATGGAATTTAGCCAATTAGTTGCCGGAGACCCGGCTGGGAATGGGGAGGTTCTAGTTAGTCTTGTAACCAGGACTATGACTAGTGGGGCTAGATATGCTACTTTGATGTGGGCATGGCATGAGAAAAAGTAGCTTCAGAGGACCATCTGTCTGTAGTTGAATTATTGCTTTGGTAAGCCTTTCAAGGCACCATAGTAACAATCTGGGTCTGAATCCCTTTCTGGTGTAATATTCTAGGAAACGTTCATCTATATATATTTGTCCTGGATTCTTGCCCATACCTGGTGTTTGACACTGGAGAACTTTAGCTAGCTCAGCTGTACTGGCATGGGTAAAACGGTTGGTTTTGCTTTGCATGTTGAACAGAATGAATGGACCAGTTCATTTGTTGGTGCCGTATTGGAGCTTAGCATTGTGAAGCTGCCTGTTGGAAAGGTTGGGTGATATAGCTGACTGAAATAATTATTTATCTTGATGTTGATTGATTGTTAATATTTTACAGTAATGAAATTATATTATGTTTAAACACATAGATTATAACTAAATAAGAATATGTAAACATAAGGTATCCATAAGAACCCCATGTTGTATTGAGAAAAGGGATTAATTCTTGGACACGTCATGCATAATGATGTGGTCAACTGCCTCGTCACATCACCTCCCAGCACATCCCGACTTGTTTTCACTCTCTTCTTACATACCAGAATTGTTGAAATGGATGCGGTACCGGTATATGATATGGGATGTAGCATAGAATCCTTGTGGTGTGTCGCCGGCTCTGTGTATTGCACTTTTTCTGCAATCAATGATTGACTGTATTTAACAGATCAATGCCTAATCATCCGTCGGCCCTCGGCCATAGGGATAGAGATGATTTATTGGTTACCTGGGCATACATTTATGTGAATGTATGATTTATTGTTGTCTTGCCAGAGACCAGTAAGCTAGTGGTACGTCACCATACTACGCCAATATGAAAGTGAGACACGAACACCTGTACTGTAGTTCTGGTAGATGAGATACGACTGCCTTCTTGCAGATAAAGAAAGGCTGGAATGTAGGTAAAATAATATTAATAAGCTATTAGCTGGGGTGAAAAGAAAATTAGAAATGGAAAGTTCAGCTCATTTAAGGTTACGCTTTTATGCTTGGCTCTCTCCAAAGGTGCCGACTCCCCACGTATCTTTGAGTACTGCTATGCCTGTATCACACAATAATGGCATGTACTTCACAGAGGGGTAAACTGTGAATGTATGTGGTGCACTTCGCTTACACAAAGAAAGGAATAGTACCAAAGGACTTAATGTTTGACTGCAAGCCTTGTAATATCTCCTGTTCAAATTAAGGCACAATGAGACATTAAAGAGCTGCTGGGTGGCGCTTGAAAACGCTCCAAGCTCCAATCTAACAAAAGAAAATAGCACCAAAGAAGTAGACTGAGGAAGAGGAAGAAACAGCCAAAGAGGAGAATATAAATATCCAGAAGCTTGTATTGTTGGTGTCCAACCATCAAAAGTTGTTCAATAAAGCCCACAAAGATTATAAAACGGCCTGCGTGTGACTGTTGTCCCTAAGTAATAGAAGGTTTCGTTCAACTTAGTGCTTCGTACTTTTGACTCATATACATTTATGAAAACAACTCATTAGAACGATTCATTTCTATTGTTCACACAGGGACAAGGACCGACCCAAATATAGAGCGATAAAAGCACTAATATGAATAAATAAACATGCTTGTTTGTGTCTTCTAATTATTAATGTTGTAATCTTCATGCAGCAGAGAAAACGATTAACTCTGAGAGGAGTTATTACTAAGGAGTCAGATTCATTCTTTCATTAACGTCCCATTACTTTCACAAACCTGTCATTTCAAGTATTGCCACTTGATGTCGCCAAAGTGTTGTGTTTTCTTTCTGTCTGTCATTTAGTTAGTTTAAGTGGAATCACCTGTCCCTCAGTTAGCACTGTGTATTTAAGTAGCTCTTTTTGTTCTGTTCTTTGCTTGGTGATTAATGTGAAAAGCCTGAATTTTGTGAGTATTCTGTTGGTAAATTCTGGCATTTAGTTTTTCTCCCTTGGAGTAATTTCTATTCGTTCCTGATTTACATTTTTTGTTATGGAGCTGTGTTTTTGGAGACCAAATAAATCCTCCACTTAACCAGAGAGACTTTTTGTTGGTTGCCTCATGCCTCATCCACTCACACCTGTGGCCTAGTGGTTAAGCATTCGCCTACCATCCACAAGACTTGAGTTCGAGCCCCGGCTATGACACATTACTACGCATGAGCACTGACCGATGGCAAGGAGCGTCACTGCATCCACTTTTTAATACTAGCCTACGCAATGAACCCTGCAGAGAATCTCAGCTCCATTAGATGTGAAGAGACCTAAGGATTCGGTGATGTCGCATTTTGAGAGCTGTGAATGCCACCGTATGGTCGTGCAGCAGCACGGACATCGCCTAATGTTGCAGAAGAGAGGTTCTTTGCGGAACTGCGTGTGTGTGCGTGCATGCATGCTGCGAGCACAGTGGGATGCATTCTGGGTATTGTAGTAGGGTGCGATTCCTTTTCCTGCTCTGCAGCTGTTCGGACGTACTTTGCTTGTGCTCCTCACTTGCACTATCAGCTTTTATATTTTCTAACTTTTTTCTGTTTTTAAAAGTCTATACTATTTAGATGAAGCTATTTCTATTGCTCTGAAAACAAAACCTAGAAAAGTTTGGATAAACAGAAACTCTATCAGCAGCCCGCATTCCTCGGGAAGACAAACAGGCTGATTCAGTTGGAGACACAGACAAGTGAAAATTGCCTCTGATCCACCGCTGTGACAAATGTTGCGAACACAGCATCCATTCTTCAATCTCTTCTTCAACGAACTGTAGTTTTGGAAACAAGGCTACAAGCGCTTTGTTCTCAAAGGACAGTGGATTCTAAAGAACTGGACCTGAATAAGAACCAACAACAAGCTTGTGAGCTCGTTACAATTTCTCAGCATGTTATTCTGAACCCAGATCAGCGAGGAGAAAGTCCTGATCGTGCTGAAAACTGGCAATTTCAGAGAAATAGTCGTAAAGGCTCTCTGTTTGGACTGGACTCATCTACACCAATTCATCAGGAAATACAGCTGCGAAACAGATTTGAAACTTTATGACTATGGATACTGATCAATCTCAGCTTGTCAGTCAACAATCAGAGGACACACACATTTCAGAAAGCAGGGGGTCAAGAAATAAGCAACATCCAACACATGTCTCAGTGGAGCCGAGGACTCTGATTATAAAGGATTATACAATTCAGCATCTACGGAGCAAAACTATGGCGACATACTGTCTCCCTCATGCCACTGTGTTAGATATCAACAAAACGATAAGAGATATTCTGAGCAATCACAAGACAAAACAACTCATCATTCATGGCGCTTCCTTGTGCTCTGGCTTTTTCCCCAAATCCCTTAAAATTGCAGTGGTAAAGCCACAACTTAAAAAGACAAACTTAGACAATACTCTACTGAGCAACTACAGGCCCATCTCAAGTCTTTCTTTTATTAGTAAAATTATGGAAAATATTGTGGCAAAATAACTGATTGAATGAATACATGGATTGTTATCAGTCGGGTTTCAGAGCTCATCACAGCACAGCGACAGCACTACTGAGGATAGTCAATGACATCCGGTTAAACACCAATTCAGGAAAAGTGACTGTCCTGGTTCTACTTGATCTGAGCGCTGCCTTCGACACAGTTGATCACAAAATCCTTCTCGATAGACTAGAAATAGTCGTTTTTCAGGAACTGTGATAAAATGGTTCTGATCATACTTAGAAGGAAGAGGCTTCTATGTAAATAAAGGTTTCCAGACAAGATTTAGAGAAACTGATTCATGCTTTCATCTCCAGCAGGCTGAACTACTGTAACACTGGTCTTCCCAAAAAGACAATTTAACCGCTCCAGCTCGTTCAGAATGCAGCGGCTCGAATTCTAATTAAAACTAGAAAGTCAGAACACATTTCTCCAGTTCTTAAGTCTCTACACTGGCTGCCGCTCTCCTTCAGAATTAATTTTAAAGTTCTGCTGCTCGTATATAAGTCCAAACATAACTTAGCACCTAAATACCTAACAGACATGCTCAGTGAATACACACCAAACAGGGAACTGAGATCCCCCGGTTCAAATAAATTAGATCTACCCCAGGTAAATTCCAAACAGGGAAAATACTCCTTTAGTTACCATGTGGTCCACAGATGGAACCAGCTTCCAGAGGAGATCAAGGGTGCCAACTGTAAGAGATGCTGCTCCCCCTGCATATTACTTGGACACGTTCCTCGGAACCATGGAATGCTTTTGACCTGTGCGAATCTGCCCTCAGTAAAACTATCGCTCAGGTCCCAGTTTAAACACGTTAAAACGAAATTACCCTCACGGACTGAGAGAGGTCAAAAGAGTTAACCTTATCCTGGGTTCCCCAGGAAAAGTGTCAATTGACAATTGCCATGACCATGTGAAAGTCTCGACCCTTCCTTGACTGCAGGATCAAAGCGCCGTGATTTGCAACCTCCAGTTCACCCCGAGCCGGCTGTGCGGGCAGGGGTACATAGGAGGTGTGATCTTATACCGTATTCAACAAACTGCTTTTAAGAACACTACGGATGTTAACGGGACTTTTGTGCTCACACATATATTCTTGAATGTACTCTCATGTTACGGAATAATTTGTACTGTATAGCTAATAGCTTAGAGATAGTTAAAACGAATGAATGTGCGAGTGAATGTAGTTTTCAGTAACTGAACCCTAGTGTTTGATCTCGTTCGAATGCGTATCACGTCCCTGAAAGGATTTACTTGTGTAGAAAGTTATCCGGTAATCTCTTGATTAGATATGACTTCATTTATTAATGAATACAAATTAGCCATGAATCCCTCCTCAGCCAAAATCCTGCACGCTGAATCGTGACGTCACCACGGCTCCGATTCCAGGAGTGCTCTCATTGGCTGAAGTACAGAGGAAGGGCCCGCCTCCAATCAAAAACGGAGCGCGCTTCTCCTAGCTTCGCAGCTTCTAGTCTTTTTCTCTAGTTCAGTTCTCGTCTCTCCTCTGTTTTCAGCTTCTAGTGTAGTCTTTGTCTCTCCTCAGTTCTTTTCTCTCCCTTCTCTTAGACAGTCTTTTCTCAAGTAATTTCTTCAGAATCCTCTCATCTTTTGGCGCCGTTTCAACAAAGGAAAACCCTGCTCTCACCAACCCAGAGTCGTGATTTCAGAATATAAAGACTTTCGAACCCAACGTGAAACGTCTTTCAGACTTCCACGGACACTTCAAACGGAGCCAATTCGAATCTCCCAGCTCGACTCTCAGTGGAATCGACTCACTGGATCTTCACAGCCGTTATCCAGGAATCCTCCCGTCCTGCCCCGCGGACCACTCGGGATACCGATTCAACGGATCCTAAAACGGTAGCAAGCGATAATTAATTAATTTCTGGCGCGAGTAATGATAATAGAACGGACTCTGGAACAAGTCGAAATTGATTATGTGCCTAGATTCATAATTAAGGGTAACTCTTGAGTTGTTAACTTAAATTTTGCCTTTCTCTCTTTTTCTCTCTCCTTCGCTTCCCCTCACCCCATCCCTCTTGGTGTGTGTGTGCGTGCGTGCGCGAGCGAATGTGCTTCAGTAGTTAGAAATCGTTTACCTTCTGTGTTTAGAATAGTTCAATAAATGTCATAAACATATTTACTTGTCCGTGGTTGATTACATTTGAATTTCCGTTCCCTGAGGTTATCGATCTTGGCATAATACGATTTAAAGGTTCAGTAGTAATGTTTTGGGATACGATTCATTTTGAGTAAGGGTCCATATTAATGGCGGTTGGTTTATTCTGGTGGACAGATTAACTCTAAACTGTAAAACGTGACCTGGCAACCTCATTTCAATCGACCCCGAGACCTGGCAGTGGTTCGAATTCCCCCCAGTGAACTGCTCTGTCGCCCCACAGGTAATATTCTGGTTTGTTTACATGACAGATTGAATGGATGCCTCTTATCGTATTATTAATTATTATATGTAATAATATTTTGTTACACAACACATTAGTCACGTTTAAATCCAGGCTAAAAACTCACCTGTTTAGTTGCGCTTTTGTCGACTGAGCACCAACATCTGAACAACTATTTTACCTTTGCACTTCACATCTTAATATTTGTTTTAATCAATGTTTTTAATTTTCAGTTTTAAATATGACCTTTTTATGCTTGATTTTATTAAATGTACTTTCTTTTTACTCTTCATTTCCAATGTAAAGCACTTTGAAGTACCCTGTGTATGAAATGTGCTATACAAATAAACTTGCCTTGCTTTGTCTTGCCTTGCGATTCACGCATGTTGAATGTCGAATGAGTGAGCATGAGTGCGGCAGGGGAAGAAGTTCAAGGGGGAAAGAAAGCTGTGAATATTGAGTTCCGCCCTGGTCTGTGCGGTATACGGTGACTGTGTCGCTAAATAAAACCTTTGGAGCATTAAGAAGAAGTTGTCTCACATCGTTGCACAAGCTAATGATCCATTGCATAACATCAATCAGTTTACGTTATGCTGCCGTGGCGAGCCTTTAACTGCCCGGGTGGAGTTTCTCTTGAGTTTAGTGATGTGGAGCACACCATATGCAGAGAATTAACCTGATCATGCAAACCACCTCCGACGAGCTAGGAGTTCACCTGCAGGCACCTTTTCAATTTGCGGTGTAAATTCACAGCAGAGTAACGTTACGTAAGCATGGATTTATCAGGTTGCATTTTTCTGTGGTGGCGTATGGAGAACGCCATAGGTGTCTACCTGTCATTCATTACAAAAAATTCAAATTTTATGAGCTGCTGGAGCAGAAGAATGCATGTGAAACACAATTTTTAGGAACCATTGTGATGATAATGAAACTCTCCCTGCCCCAACGTTACCGCCATGATTGTGTGTTGCTTTGGTGTTATATACACCGAGGAGGAATCAGAAGTTTTGGGGCTCTGGCTAGCTAGGTGCTAAGCTACTGATCTGTGGCCTACGAGATGAAGCTGTTTGCGGTAGTTAGCAGCAGCTGGTCTGCATTTTTGCTGAAGAGATAAGCATATTTCTTTGCTGTTTTGTGCTGCAGGAGATAGCTTGCATGATGTAGAAGTTAGCTATTTGGTTGTGTCTTATATATTTGAGATAATAGGTAGGTGGGACCATTTGATTAGTCAATTATCAGCAAAGTTCCTCCCGAACTTATGCTAATCTGATGATTAACGTCATTAAAAGACGATGAAATGAGATGCAAACTGACACTTAACTTGAATGAAAGTATCAAACAAACTCACAATTTCTAATTTTATGTGTGCAGATGCAAATCCATAGACAGCAGAGGATACAAGGAGGACTTTATTAGACAGTAGAAAAACTAGAAAACAGTTCGGGATGAATATGAAAATTCCATAAAGGGAAAAACTCTAAACTATAAAGTTTTTGAATAAAAGTAGACACTAAACATGACCGAAACATACTTAATGAAAACTCTAGCAAAGCCCTAAAGGATACACATCACAAAGATGACTATTGACTTTCAACTTTAGCACCCATCAGCAAGAATAATAAATATTGTGAACTATCAATCAAACTTAACAAGGAGACAGCCAAGTTAACTGAAATCTCAAGCCAGAAATGAGAAGGATGGGGACACTATTAGACACAAAACAACAAGGGGAACAAATTGGTCATTACCAGTCATGTGATATGAATTACATAACGGGTGAGAGGAAACAGAAAAAAAGGCTACAAAAATGGCATGCGAATAGGAAACAGGGTAAAACCAAAAACAAGGTAAGGAGTGTCATGGATCTGCACCCTGAAGACTGGAAAACACATGACCGAAAACTCTCGAACAGTGCATTAGCAGGAAATCTTATTTGTTTGCTGGGTCATCAATTCACAGGAGGGGTAAGGAGAATAAGGAGAGTAATGCCTTTCAAAAAAACATGCAGTGAGGCTTGATATAGCTTGACCCTCTGACTGTGAAATGTAAACTACACATAGAGGCGAGTTGAATAAGACTTTTCTAAAGCCAATGTCAACATTGAGTAAAATATAGAATAGATTATAATAAAATGATTTCTATTTCAAAATAAACAAAAATGAATCCGTTTATGTTAAGTGATATCTTATCAGAAAAAACGTCAATTTTCCAACACAATTGCACTGCAGTTGAGCATTTGGAATTATAACAATCCTTCATTCTGTAAGCTTGACTTTCAGCCACCACAAGGTTCCAGGTAATTTTCAATAAAAAAAGGTTTTAAATTGTTTTAGCAATAATATGCAAAAGACACAAAGTTAAAACACATTAAAAATCTTTCCTTTTTATGGCGCTTAAAATAGAAAAGGTCCATCTACTAATCTTTCATTTTTGACTAGTGCACTTTAATTGTATGTGTGTTAAAGCTTTTCCACTCAACGATGCTGAGTTCATTTGTGTTCAAGCTGTAATTTGGAGTCAAAAAACAACATATCCCTTCCATCTCATCTGAAAAAGTCTCATTGTGGTTCTAATTGTTAAACAATCCTTCATTTCATATGCTCTGAATACTTTAGTACAAAACGCGAATACAAACAACAGGCTTAGAAGGCAACTTCTGAGAGACAAGGCTGAAATCATATTTGAAAAGCATCTACACAAACATCTGGATGTGTATCACCATTTTAATGCCTCCCACAGATTCCTGCAAACATTATGGACCATCTACATATACATTGCTATAATTGTGAAGAGAAGAATTCAAGGTAGTGTTTCTCTCACAATATTTACTTGCTAAACATCTGCATTTTCAGTATCCTACCTCCCTGTGGTCCCTGCAGGAGGCTCTCTCGGGGACAAGCAGCGTGTTCCTGGTGCTGCCTGCTGCTAGAGTAGAGCCAATGCTCATTCTGGGGCCCACTAACATGTAGCGCTTGTCTCCAGATCTGTACTGGATGCTGTGACACAGAGTCCCGTCGTAATTGGTGTCCTGGAGATACTTGGACGAATTGTCTGGAGCTCTGGAGCACTGCATCACAATCAACACGATGATGCTGATGATGAACAGCACCGAAACCGAGCCCAGAGTCAGGATCAGGTAGAAGCTCACATGCTTCTCCTCCTCGTGCTCTCGGACCGCGTTCGGAGCATCGGAAGCTGCGAAAGCCTCTTTGGGCTCCACGACTTTGACGATCACAGTGGCTGTTGCTGAGAGGGACACGTTCCCGTTGTCTATGACCAGGATGAGCAGTTTGTGCTGCGCCTCATCTGTTTCTGTCAATGAGCGAAGGCTTCTGATCTGTCCTGTATAGCGGTCCAGAGCGAAGAGACTGTGCTCACTCACTTCCTGCAGGGAGAACAGCAGCCAGCCGTTGTAGCCCACGTCTGCGTCGTAGGCTCGGACTTTAGTCACCAGATGGCCCGCGTTCACGTTCCGGGGCATCTCCTGCACCCTCTCAGAGGAGCCGTTAGCACTGAGTGGATACAAAATCACGGGAGCATTATCGTTCTGGTCCAGAATGAACACCTTCACCATCACTTTACTGCTCAGAGACGGAGAGCCGGAGTCTGAGGCCAAGATGTGGAACTCAAACATCTTCACAACTTCGAAGTCGAAGCTCTTCAGAGCAGAAACTTCTCCGTTTTCAGAGTTTATACTCATGAAAGAAGCATATTTATTCTCCTCGCTGCTCTCTCTCCAGATCTGATAGCTAAGCACACTGTTGTCTCCTGTATCTTTATCAGAGGCGGACACAGAAAATAAAAGCGCCCCAGGAATATTGTTCTCCATCACATAAAACTCATACGGAGAGGAGGAGAACTCGGGACTGTTGTCGTTCATGTCTGAGATCATCACAGTTATAGATTTCACTGAAGACAGTGGAGGCTGTCCTCCATCTTTAGCTTTCAAAAGAGATCTCATAATGAGAGGCCATCTCTCTGTCTAGAGGTGATGCTGTCACTAGTGAGAAAGTGTTTTCTTGAGTTAAAGGCATTAGTTTGAAAGGAAGGTCTTCGGATAAGGTGCAGGTTACTCTTCCATTGACTTCTGAATCTAAGTCAGAGATGCTAATCAAAGCAACAGTTGTTCCAGGTTTGGAGTCTTCAGGGAGCGCGCTTGAAAAAGACGTCACCTCTATGTGAGGAGCATTATCATTCACATCAGTGATTTTTATAATAACTATTTTATCTGTTGCCAGGGGAACAATTCCTTTATCAGATGCCTGAATGTCTATCTGATATCTATCCTTGACCTCAAAATCCAAAGATCCGATCACAATGATGTCTCCTGTTGTTGGATTGACATCAAAAAAATTGCGCACCTTGCTGTTAGCGTTGTGTCCAAATGAATAGACCACTTCTCCATTCTGTCCTTCATCCGAGTCAGTGGCATTCACCCTTAAAACAGTTGTGCCCACAAGTGCATTTTCATTGAGGTTCACAGAATACGAGTCGTTAGTGAAAATCGGAGCGTTATCATTTATATCCAGCACGTTAACCGTTATCTCCATCACTCCAGACTTTGCAGGTCGTCCTCCATCTAAAGCAGTCAGCTGCAGTTTCATAGTTTTGGAGAGCTCTCGATCGAGAGGCTTCTGTAACACCAGCACGGGTGATTTACCCTCTTCTTCACGATCTATAACCTCGAGACGAAAGTGTTCATTGTGGCTGAGTCTGTAGGTTTGAACCGAATTACTCCCAGAGTCCGGATCGCGCGCGGCCGGCAGCTGAAAGCGCGCTCCCGCCACAGCGGATTCCCAAATCTCCAAATGCTTTATGCGCTCGGGAAAGCTCGGCGCGTGATCGTTCACATCCAGTATCTCCACAGTCACGTAATGGATCTCGAGAGGCCTCTCCAGCGCGATCTTGAGGTGGATCAAACACGGACTGCTCCTCTCGCACACCTCCTCTCGGTCTATCTTCCCGTTCACCGACAGCATCCCGTCATTCTGACTCAACCCGAACAAAGGCTCTGCGGAGTTGGACACGATCCGGAACCCTCGCTCCTTCATGCTCTTCTGATCGATCCCCAAATCCTTCGCGATGTTCCCCACGGAGGCTCCTTCCCTTTGCTCCTCGGGGATGGAGTAGCGAATCTGAGCCCGCAACGCTTTGCAGCAGACGAGAGAAAAGACAAAGAAGAGCGCTTGTGCGCGCCGCCGATCGACGCTCCCTTGTTCCATTTTAGCTTCGAATCCCATACGATGTGATTTTATAACGAGTGCGCAAATACAAATTCAGAAAGCAAGTGTTGGGGTATACAAACCCTCAAATTTGTTAAAGATGTTATTAAGAAAACGGCCTAACGCGCTCTGACTCCGCGCAGCAGCAGCGAGGAGAGATAATGGATCGAGCGAACGAGAGAAGAAACAGGGAGGGACTCTGCAGACTCGATCTGTGGGCTCACACTGACCCCTCGTGCTATCCTGCTACATTGCTGGGTATTAAACTACTAAATGTTTAATGTTGAGTAATAGTGTCGTTTTAAACGTTTAAATTACTCATTAAAAAGAGCCGAACGTCACAGAAGGTTTCCTGACAGCGGACAGCTATGCTAACCTTCAACTTCAGGGTTATGTGCATTAACATTACAAACACATACACTGTTACGCACATTTAAATTGAGTCTAAAACGCATTTGGAAAAAAATCTATTTTTTACATTTTACAAACAAAAGAAAAAAAACGTTTTAGTTAAGCAATGATTCATTGTTAACTTATTCGACAACGTACACTAGATGAGCAAACACCAACACTTAATAAAAACACATGGTATTTTAAACCCCCTTGAGTTATCGATTATTGACAAGTTTTTATAACAAATTTCTTCACAAGATAGCATTGGGGAGATAATGAAGCAATTTATTTTTTAAACTGAAAAATAGATAAATAAAGTGAAATAGAAAGCAACTAAACGTAACTGGTGATTAAATGAACAAATACTTTATTACAACAACTACTATTACTACACAAAAAATATAATCGTTGGATCAACATCATAAAATTATGACACACATCTCCACACAATTGAATTATGATAGCCAATCTTTTTTTTAATAGATTGAATGAAATTGAACAATTCTATATCAACCAATAAGATTAAATCATTTTAAATTAAATTATAATATGCAATTATTGATTGATTGATTGATTGGTTGATTGATTGATTGATTGATTGGTTGATTGATTGATTGATTGATTGATTGATTGATTGATTGATTGATTGATTGATTGATTGATTGATTGATTGATTGATTGATTGATTGATTGATTGATTGATTGATTGATTGATTGATTGATTGGTTGATTGATTGATTGATTGATTGATTGATTGATTGATTGATTGATTGATGCTGCAGTGAGGCTAAGCAGCACCAGTGTTAAGATAGAAGTCCAGAGTCAGCTGCAGTCACAATGCTGTTTTAGGAGCAAAAAGCCAGACTGATGTTCCTCAGTTAGCTCATGAGTAGAAAGAAAATATTGCAGATGGGTGTATTCTCTCTAATAATTTAGCTATGAATGAGAGATTTGATATCAGATGATCGTTTACAGACGTAGTGGGATCGTCATCGCCCTTCTTTATACGATATGACTAATAGCAAGAGTTTTAAAAAGAGTGTGAACAACCCAAGAGCTAAGAGAAGAGTGCATTTAATAACAGATATGCTCAGATTAATCAAGAAGAACAAACTTAAATAAAGAAGTGAGATCCAAACAGCTCGCTGTGGGTGTAGCTTTTTGACTTGGTGAGCAGACATCATTGACAGGTGGCAAAGCAAAACAAGTAAATACCAATTCAGAAGATGCAGAGAAAATAATAAAATAACAATCTTATATTCAGGTAAATGTATGAGATTGAAGGTAATGCGTTATCAACAAAAAACAAAAAAAAAAAAAAAAAAAAACAAACAAATAGAAACTTTCATTTTGCTTGTCTCGAAACCAGAAACATTAGTAGAAAAAAACTGCATTATGATTATAGTGCATTGCCAAAGTGTTTATACATCAAAACATTTAGACAGTTTGCTTTATTTCTGATTTAAAGAACAAGTTTATGATGAAAAAAAAAACAACTTTTCAGTAAGTTGAAGATACAACTACAAAGTCAAAGGAGTTTAGAGGTGGCCAAATATTTAGGTATTTAACACATTTTAATATACATCGTTGAAGTCTTTTTAACAATATAAGAACTGAACTGTAAATCGAGACTAAGAAAATCAATTGGACTGTTGAAAACTTTTCCGATACTCAGCACCATGGAGAGCAACCATTTAGTATAGCAGAACTGCTCCCACATTAGTTTCTAAGTTATAAACAAAGTACTTACCTCCCTGTGGTCCCTGCTGGAGGCTCTCTCGGGGACGAGCAGCGTGTTTCTGGCGCTGCCTGCTGCTAGAGTAGAGCCGATGCTCATTCTGGGACCCACTAACATGTAGCGCTTGTCTCCAGATCTGTACTGGATGCTGTGACACAGAGTCCCGTCGTAATTGGTGTCCTGGAGATACTTGGACGAATAGTCTGGAGCTCTGGAGCACTGCATCACAATCAACACGATGATGCTGATGACGAACAGCACCGAAACCGAGCCCAGAGTCAGGATCAGGTAGAAGCTCACGTGCTTCTCCTCCTCGTGCTCTCGGACCGCGTTCGGAGCATCGGAAGCTGCGAAAGCCTCTTTGGGCTCCACGACTTTGACGATCACAGTGGCTGTCGCTGAGAGAGACACGTTCCCGTTGTCTTTGACCAGGATGAGAAGTTTGTGCTGCGCCTCGTCTGTTTCTGTCAATGAGCGAAGGCTTCTGATCTGTCCTGTATAGCGGTCCAGAGCGAAGAGACTGTGCTCCCTCACTTCCTGCAGGGAGAACAGCAGCCAGCCGTTGTAGCCCACGTCTGCGTCGTACGCTCGGACTTTAGTCACCAGATGGCCCGCGTTCACGTTCCGGGGCATCTCCTGCACCCCCTCAGAGGAGCCGTTAGCGCTGAGCGGATACAAGATCACGGGAGTGTTATCGTTCTGGTCCAGAATGAAAACTTTCACCGTCACGTTACTGCTCAGAGACGGAGAACCGGAGTCTGAGGCCAAGATGTGGAACTCAAACATCTTCACAACTTCGAAGTCGAAGCTCTTCAGAGCAGAAACTTCTCCGTTTTCAGAGTTTATACTCATGAAAGAAGCATATTTATTCTCCTCGCTGCTCTCTCTCCAGATCTGATAGCTGAGCACACTGTTGTCTCCTGTATCTTTATCAGAGGCGGACACAGAAAATAAAAGCGCCCCAGGAATATTGTTCTCCATCACATAAAACTCATACGGAGAGGAGGAGAACTCGGGACTGTTGTCGTTCACGTCTGAGATCATCACAGTTATAGATTTCACTGAAGACAGCGGAGGCTGTCCTCCATCGCTAGCTACTAAAGTGACGTCATACTTAAGCTTTGCTTCTCTGTCAAGCGCTCCAGATGTAACTAAAGAATAAATATTATCTTGAGTTGAGGGCTGGAGTTTAAAAGGTAAATCATCAGATAGGAAACAGGCGACTTTTCCATTGACTCCAGAATCTAAGTCAGAGACACTAATCAAAGCCACAGTTGTTCCAAGTCTGGAATCTTCCGGAATCGAGTTTGAAAGTGAGGTCACTTCTATTTCAGGTGCATTATCATTCACATCGATTATTTTAATAATTACAGTTTTATCGGTTGCAAGTGGAACAGTTCCTCTATCAGATGCTTGAATATCGATCTCATAAACGTCTTTCATCTCAAAATCTAAAAGACTGTCCACTATAATTTCCCCAGTTATAGAATTAACTGTAAACATTTTACGCAAATCGTCAATAACGTCATTTCCGAAGGCGTAAGTCACCTGTCCGTTTTGCCCCTCGTCTGAATCTGTGGCATTGACCTGCACGACTGTGGTCCCCACCAGTGAGTTTTCACTCAGCATAACAGAGTAGGATTCTTTAGTGAAAACGGGAGCGTTGTCGTTAATATCCAAAACATCGATCAATATTTCCATAGAGCCAGACCTCGGAGGTTTGCCTCCATCCATAGCAGTCAGGGTTAGTTTCATGCTTTTGGTCGCTTCTCTATCCAAAGGTTTGTTTAGAGTTAAAATCGGCATTTTGCCAGCTTCTCGATCCTTAATCTCCAATCTGAAGTGATCATTGCTGTTGAGTCTGTAGGTTTGAACCGAATTACTCCCAGAGTCCGGATCCCGCGCAGCAGTCAGCTGAAAGCGCGTTCCCGGAAGCACTGTTTCACTAATCTCCAAATGCTTTACGCGCTCGGGAAAGCTCGGCGAGTGATCGTTCACATCCAGTACCTCCACAGTCACGTAATGGATCTCGAGAGGCCTCTCCAGCGCGATCTTGAGGTGGATCAAACACGGACTGCTCCTCTCGCACACCTCCTCTCGGTCTATCTTCCCGTTCACCGACAGCATCCCGTCATTCTGACTCAACCCGAACAAAGGCTCTCCTGAAGTGGACACGATCCGGAACCCTCGATCCTTCATGCTCTTCTGATCGATTCCCAAATCCTTCGCGATGTTCCCCACGGATGCTCCTTCCTTTTGCTCCTCGGGGATGGAGTAGCGAATCTGAGCCCGCACCGCTTTGCAGCAGACGATAGAAAAGACAATGAAGAATGCTTGTGCGCGCCGCCAATTGAAGCTCCTTTGTTCCATTTTAGCCTCGAATCCCATACGATGTGATTTTATAACGAGTGCGCAAATACAAATTCAGAAAGCAAGTGTTAGGGTGTACAAACCCTCAAATTTGTTAAAGATGTTATTAAGAAAACGGCCTAACGCGCCCTGACTCCGCGCAGCAGCAGCGAGGAGAGATAATGGATCGAGCCAACGAGAGAAGAAACAGGGAGGGACTCTGCAGGCTCGATCTGTGGGCTCACACTGACCCCTCGTGCTATCCTGCTACATTGCTTTTTATTGCACCCTTAAATATTAAATGTTTAGTAATCGTAACGTTTAAAATACTGATTAAAAATAATAAGTAACTAAACGCCACCGTGGGTTGCACCGGATACAGCGACACTAATCCTCAATGCTTCAGGTTATGTGCATCAACATTACAAACACATACACTGCAGTTCTGCACATTTAAACCATGAGTCTAAAAACCATTTTGAAATAAACTTTATTTTTTCATTTTTAAAAACCCAAAACAAACCTTTAATTAAGCATCAACTCGTTGTTTACTTATTCAACAATGTGCACTATTAGCAAACACCGACATTTATTAAAAAACATGATATTTTAAAACCCCTTTGAGTTATGTATTATTGACAAGTGTTTTTATGACACAATAAGTCACAAGACATTATTGGAAAAATAATGACGCAATTGCTTCTTTAAACTGAAAAAAGAAACAGGAAGCAACAAAACTTAACTTGTGATTAAACAAATACTACTAATATAACTACTACTACTACTACTACTACTACTACTAATACTACCATTACTATTATTATTGTCAGGATCTGTAGTGTTTGTGTTTTAGAAAGAGATTTCACATGCAGCCACAGGTAATCTAGATAAGTACTTTTATTCAAAATAAAACAAGCCTGATAAGGCTGAATAAAATTTGTTAAAAAACGCACGAGGGTGCAAACCTGACATATAATATAGTAAATACAAAACACTAAAACAGGCTACTAAAAATAACGAACTCAACCAAAATAACTAGAGTAGGACCAGAAAGTTGTTTAAACTAGCACACAGAATCATACACACTCTCCAACAAATAATAAACAAGTGAAGAACAGCACAAACACAGGAGTATAAAAAGGGAGACTAATAAGTGAAGGCGCTCAGAAAGACAGCTGAAGAGACAATGACAAATTAGACAGGGACCATGAACGGACGTAACAAACCACGAGGTGAAGAGGGGACATAAAAAAACATGATAAACCACCGACCACCGACGATAAACCACCTATCAGAGAAGCGCGAAGGAGTCACCTGACAGGCAGAAACACCAAAGACAGAAAGTGCAGATCGGGACCGGCACAAAGAGAAAGCACAGTGCGACGGAGAACGCAAGATTGGAGACAGAAGGGAGTGGACAGGGTAAGCAAAATGAGAGAACCTCTTGCTCGGACACAGCCGAGATCCAAAGACCAAAACGCTGGAAGGATTCCCGTGACAAAAGGTAAGACTCGAGCCTAGACGGCCGAAACTCGGACATACTACTACTACAGCTACTACTGCTGCTGCTACTACTACTGCTGATTCTACTACTACTGCTGCTGCTGCTGCTACTACTTCTACTGCTGCTGCTGCTACTGCTGCTGCTGCTGCTGCTACTACTACTGCTGCTGATGCTACTACTACTACTTCTACCACTGCTGCTGCTACTGCTTCTTCTACTACTACTACTGTTGCTGCTGCTGCTACTACTACTACTACCACTACTACTAATAATAATAATGCATTGTATTTCTGCCACCTTTCAGATAGCCAATTACATGCAATAATGACAAAAAATATACTAAAACATATACATTCATAAAAGTTGAGAGAAAAAGAAACAAAAGGTATAGAGCTAGCCAATGTACCTCAGAATGAAAACGTCTGCTTTTGTTGTTTTGTTTTTAGGCTTAAAATCAGCTTGAATACCCCTCAAGTTCTTCAAAGTGGAGGGTAATTCATTTCAAAAGTGGATGCAGCCAATAAAAAATCACAATTTTCAAGTTTTGATACTGTACAAAAAGAAAGGGGTTGATGAGATGAGATTGAAACCATGTTAAAGTATAACCAGTTATATTGACTGAGTCAAGCTTACACAGTACAATATAGTGAGCGACGGTGATGAAGCTGCAATGAGGTGAAGCAGCACCCGTATTGAGTGGTCCAGAGTCAGCAGCAGCCACTTAAGGAGCGAAAGCCAAACTGATGTTCCTCAGTTAGCTCATGAGTAGAAAGAAAGTTTTGCAGATGAATGGCTACAATTCTCTCTTATAATATAGCTAGGAAAGGGAGATTTGATATCAGGTGAAAGTTTACAGGCTTAGTGGGATCCTCATCAAACGTCTTAATAAGATATAAGTAATAGCAAGTGTTTTAAAAAGAGTGTGACCAACCCGAAAGCTGAGAGAAGAGTGCATTTAAAAAAAGATACACTCAGATAAATCAGGTAGAACAAGCTTAAGTAAAGAAGTGGGATCCAAATAGCTCGCTGTGGGTTTAGCTTTTTGACTTTGTGGGGAGACATCATTGACAGCCGGCAAAGAAAAAAAAGTAAAAATCAATTCAGAAGATGCAAAAAAATAATAAAAGACAGCTCTTTTATTCAGGTAAATGTATGAGTTAGAATATAATGAACTATTTAAAAACAAAAAAAAGCAAATAAATAGAAATTGTTATTTTGCTTGTTTCGAAATCAAACATCATGATTTTAATTCATTGCCAAAGTGTTAATATATTAAAACAATTAGAGAGCTTGCTTTATTTCTGGTTTAAATAAACAAGTTTGTGATAAAAAAAAACATCTTTTCACTAGGTTGACGAAACAACTACACAAACAAAGGAGTTTAGAGTTGGTCAAATATTTAGGTCTTCAACACATTTTATTTGCATCAGTGATGGCTTTTTAACAAAATAGGAACCGAACTGTAAATCAAGACTAAGAAAATCGAGTGGACTGTTGAAAACTTTTCCGATACTCAGCACCACGGAGAGCAACCATTTAGTATAGCAGAACTGCTCCTACGTTAGTTTCTAAGTTATAAGCCAAGTACTTACCTCCCTGTGGTCCCTGCTGGAGGCTCTCTCGGGGACGAGCAGCGTGTTCCTGGTGCTGCCTGCTGCTAGAGTAGAGCCGATGCTCATTCTGGGACCCACTAACATGTAGCGCTTATCTCCAGATCTGTACTGGATGCTGTGACACAGAGTCCCATCGTAATTGGTGTCCTGGAGATACTTGGACGAATAGTCTGGAGCTCTGGAACACTGCATCACAATCAACACGATGATGCTGATGACGAACAGCACCGAAACCGAGCCCAGAGTCAGGATCAGATAGAAGCTCACGTGCTTCTCCTCCTCGTGCTCTCGGACCGCGTTCGGAGCATCGGAAGCTGCGAAAGCCTCTTTGGGCTCCACGACTTTGACGATCACAGTGGCTGTCGCTGAGAGAGACACGTTCCCGTTGTCTTTGACCAGGATGAGAAGTTTGTGCTGCGCCTCGTCTGTTTCTGTCAATGAGCGAAGGCTTCTGATCTGTCCTGTATAGCGGTCCAGAGCGAAGAGACTGTGCTCCCTCACTTCCTGCAGGGAGAACAGCAGCCAGCCGTTGTAGCCCACGTCTGCGTCGTAGGCTCGTACTTTAGTCACCAGATGGCCCGCGTTCACGTTCCGGGGCATCTCCTGCACCCCCTCAGAGGAGCCGTTAGCGCTGAGCGGATACAAGATCACGGGAGCGTTATCGTTCTGGTCCAGAATGAAAACTTTCACCGTCACGTTACTGCTCAGAGACGGAGAGCCGGAGTCTGAGGCCAAGATGTGGAACTCGAACATCTTCACCACCTCGAAGTCAAAGCTCTTCAGAGCAGAAACTTCTCCGTTGTCAGAGTTTATACTCATGAAAGAAGCATATTTATTCTCCCCGTTGCTCTCTCTCCAGATCTGATAGCTGAGCACACTGTTGTCTCCTGTATCTTTATCAGAGGCTGACACAGAAAATAAAGGCGCTCCGGGAACATTGTTCTCCATCACATAAAACTCATACGGAGAGGAGGAGAACTCGGGACTGTTGTCGTTCACGTCTGAGATCATCACAGTTATAGATTTCACTGAAGACAGCGGAGGCTGTCCTCCATCGCTAGCTACTAAAGTGACGTCATACTTAAGCTTTGCTTCTCTGTCAAGCGCTCCAGATGTAACTAAAGAATAAATATTATCTTGAGTTGAGGGCTGGAGTTTAAAAGGTAAATCATCAGATAGGAAACAGGCGACTTTTCCATTGACTCCAGAATCTAAGTCAGAGACACTAATCAAAGCCACAGTTGTTCCAAGTCTGGAATCTTCCGGAATCGAGTTTGAAAGTGAGGTCACTTCTATTTCAGGTGCATTATCATTCACATCGATTATTTTAATAATTACAGTTTTATCGGTTGCAAGTGGAACAGTTCCTCTATCAGATGCTTGAATATCGATCTCATAAACGTCTTTCATCTCAAAATCTAAAAGACTGTTCACTATAATTTCCCCAGTTATAGAATTAACTGTAAACATTTTACGCAAATCGTCAATAACGTCATTTCCGAAGGCGTAAGTCACCTGTCCGTTTTGCCCCTCGTCTGAATCTGTGGCATTGACCTGCACGACTGTGGTCCCCACCAGTGAGTTTTCACTCAGCATAACAGAGTAGGATTCTTTAGTGAAAACGGGAGCGTTGTCGTTAATATCCAAAACATCGATCAATATTTCCATAGAGCCAGACCTCGGAGGTTTGCCTCCATCCATAGCAGTCAGGGTTAGTTTCATGCTTTTGGTCGCTTCTCTATCCAAAGGTTTGTTTAGAGTTAAAATCGGCATTTTGCCAGCTTCTCGATCCTTAATCTCCAATCTGAAGTGATCATTGCTGTTGAGTCTGTAGGTTTGAACCGAATTACTCCCAGAGTCCGGATCGCGCGCTACCGGCAGCTGAAAGCGCGCTCCCGCCACAGCGGATTCCCAAATTTCCAATCGCTTTACACGCTCGGGAAAGCTCGGCGCGTGATCGTTCACATCCAGTATCTCCACAGTCACGTAATGGATCTCGAGAGGGCTCTCCAGCGCGATCTTGAGGTGGATCAAACATGGACTGCTCCTTTCGCACACCTCCTCTCGGTCTATCTTCCCGTTCACCGACAGCATCCCGTCATTCTGACTCAACCCGAACAAAGGCTCTCCTAAAGTGGACACGATCCGGAACCCTCGCTCCTTCAGACTCTTCTGATCGATCCCCAAATCCTTCGCGATGTTCCCCACGGATGCTCCTTCCTTTTGCTCCTCGGGGATGGAGTAGCGAATCTGAGCCCGCGCAGCGCTCACGAAACACAGCCAAAGGGCGATGAACGCGAGTCCCGCGTGAACGCGCATGTGACGGGAGCCTCGTCTTTGTTCCATTTTCTCAGATCAGAGCTCTCCTTTCAGCACAAATCCTCGCGCATCCAACGAATATCTGCGTTAGGTTTCCATTGACGCTTAAACATAATGTAAACAGAGAGTCTGGAAACCAAAAAAAGCTCAGCTTTCGGGGATGAACTCACCCGCACCGGGAGCAACCGCGAGGAAACACGGGAATGAAAGGAAAGGGCGGCTGCACGGAGACAAAGCTAACATCAGCTGACGTCACGAACCCATCTCTAGGTCTGCACTGACATCTCGTGAGCTGAATCTTCCATTGCAGTTCACAAGATTAAAATATAATTTAAAAATAATGTTAAAACAAAAAAATTAGAAAAAGGCTCTCACATCAAGATTTTTGTTTCAAACATTACAAAAAGGAAAAAAACAATTGTCACACCTCAAAGCTTTCATAATTTAGTCAAAATAATGAACACACATATGCTTATTGAAAAGGTTGGTATATACAATATAAGTAGAAAAAGTTTATAAATAAGCATCTTTCCTGACATTTGAGCTGGCTGGATAACATAACCGCAATTTCACAGTGTGAAATGATTTGGAAGTATGAAGCGAGTGCTGGACAACATAAGCGCAATTTCACAGTGTGAAATGTTCTGTAAGTTTGAAACGAGTGCATGCTTAATGTAAAGTGTTTTTCTGCAGCATCGTATTGAAGTATGTGAGTGTAAAACCATAAAGGACCAACTAGTGTATGAGATAGAGCAAAAGAAAATTTTAAGTCAGCTGATTACCGTAATCCAGACATGATTAAGAGACAGCCAGAAGTAAAATCTACCAAAATCTCACTCACTCTCAGAGAAAAAGATTGGTGTGTGAGAACAAACTGGTTTAGCAATCCTGTCTCTCTGCTTGAACCTAAGAGGCTGTTTATCGGTATGTAAACGTTTGATTGATTTCTCAACATGAAGCCCAACATATGCGAAACAACTCTTCTTAATTGAGAAAAATATGAAATTGCGGGTTATTATGACTCCAACTGTGTTCTTAGCATGATATCAGTGTTTAATTTGAGCATTAAAGACTTAAAGAGTTTTTACAGGGAAAAAAAATTGTCAAACACAAGCAAAAAAACATAAGACTTAAAAAATATCAGATTGCCAAAAGCTTTAGTTACAGCTATTTAAAACAGCACAAATGTAAAACGGTGACCTGCAAATTCATATAATGTGAAATTAAAAATGAATCTAAAACAATAGAAGGCTCTTCCAGGCTCTCAAGAAGATCAAGAAGACAACGTTCATTTTTACAAGCTGAAAATCAAGATAAGGTAAAAGAGAACTCATCAAGAGTTGACCAGATCCCACATCAAAACTCTAAAAGCTCAACTGAACACCCCAACTGTCTTAAAATTATTTCTAAAACAAATATATTTCTATGATATCCATAGGATTGCCATAGTGTTCAGTTTATGTATTGAACAGACAACTTCCTCCATTAAAATAAACAAAAGTAAGACTTAATTAATTTCCATAGAGGATACAAAGAGCACAAGACACAAATATCAACTCAATCCAAAAATAGACAAAGAAGTGTTAAAGCAAATAACTATAATATAAATATTAGATAACTCAGACAAAATGGAATAAAGAGAGGTCAAAACCTAAATGAAGCCAGAATAATCCCTAAAAGCAGCACATAAAAACTGGTGAAATGTTGAAGAATGGAATGCTTGAGATAACATGTTAACACATAACAAGATAACACAGGAGCACTTACTATATCAATTTTAAACAACTAGATATGAATATTTTTTTTCTTTTCTTTTCGTCTGATTCAGACTTTGCTCTTGTAACATATAGCATACTCTCTCCCTCTTGTCTAAACCTCTTTGGGGAAAAACATCCGCTAAATGCTTAAAAGTAAAATGCAAACATAAGTGAGCAGACAAAGCTGGCAACCCAAAACCAACATTAAAGCTTGATGTGCAAACCAGCCAATTCATCTAAAGTCATGTAAACTTGTACAGCCTGAGAACATGGTAAATGTTAATTTCAAACTCAGAAAACAGTTAAATCTTTAAAAGTGCAAAACCATGAAAATGCTTCGAGGACGTGGAAGCCAGAAATGTGACCAAATTAAAATCATGTAAAAAGCTCAATTTCACTACTTTACTACTGGGTTTGAAGATGGTTAATTAATTAATTAATTACCATACATTTACATTACATTTATGCATTTGGCAGACGCTTTTGTCCAAAGCGACTTACATTAGGGGAGAGACAATATGCAATTTGTTACACCGTCAAAGTCTATCTCAGCTTCTCAGCTTCAGCTTCTATCTCATACATTCAGAAGGAGATTTTCTTATTATTGATCTTCTACTCATGGAGGTAAGGAAATTTTATACGTAGAGCACTTTTTCGTACAAATTGACAAATCAAAGTGCTTTACAGAGAAATAAAAACAGATCAGAGATAAAGCAGACAACAAATCAGACCAGAGATAAAAGCAATGGATAAGACATTAAACAAATAAAAAAGTTCATAAGAGCAGAACTCAGTCAGTAAATGCACATTTAAATAATAAACGACCTTTAGTCTAGATTTAACCCTTGTATGGTGTTGTGGTCTGTGGGAGAAGTTTTCACTTTTTATCGAAAGAAAAATAATGCAAGCAATTATTATTTGTTATTATTAACTGACATTCACAGGCCTCAGCTCAATCACACATCAATCAGAGCACATTTTATGACCCCACACTGTATCCCCTCTACACATTTATATTACACTCAAGGTTTGCCTCTAGTGGACCTGGTGCATATAAAAGAGTGAAAACGGTAGATTCTTTACTTTTATTCTGTCTTCACACACAAACATAAATCACACAGAAACATACAATTTTAGATTTTACTATAAAATTCTATGATTGTTTGATTTAAAAGCCTTAAATTGCAATTCAGCAGACCTGCAGACCTTGCTAAAATAACAATACTGAGAACACCACACATGATTTTAATTGTGTTTAAAAAGTGTGAAGAAATAACAATAAATAAAAATGTATTTGCTGCTTAAATCACTTGTTTCCTGGCAAAGTAAATATTAAAAATAAATGGTTCCACTAGACCCGAAAACAGTGCCTGAGTAACAATAATATCAACACCACTCAAGGGTTAAATGTGACTAAAGTTTTAACTAGTCTAATCTCTTCTGAAGGCTGGTTGCAGCAGCGGGCAGCATAATACCTGAAAGTAGACACTCTCTGTTTGGAGCAGGACCCATATCTTCCACCTTATCTAAATATTAAGCCTGTTTACAAGCACAATTATCAATGTTTGTGAAAGCTATCCCATCTTCCAACTCTTCACTACAATCTTGTTGGGAGATAATCTAGGAGATAATCTCAGACACCTCATTCGAAAAGTTTGCCTATATAAGCATGATAGCTCACCGCTTTCACATGCAAACCATGGCAATTGTCAATAGGGGCACACAAATCAAACAAATCTGATGGGTCAATGTGGGTTCAGCACCATGGACAGCAGCTGAACGAGCAACATTCTTACCTCCCTGTGGTCCCTGCTGGAGGCTCTCTCGGGGACGAGCAGCGTATTCCTGGTGCTGCCTGCTGCTAGAGTAGAGCCGATGCTCATTCTGGGACCCACTAACATGTAGCGCTTATCTCCAGATGTGTACTGGATGCTGTGACACAGAGTCCCGTCGTAATTGGTGTCCTGAAAATACTTGGACGAATAGTCTGGAGCTCTGGAGCACTGCATCACAATCAACACGATGATGCTGATGACAAACAGCACCGAAACCGAGCCCAGAGTCAGGATCAGATAGAAGCTCACGTGCCTCTCTTCCTCGTGCTCTCGGACCGCGTTCGGAGCATCGGAAGCTGCGAAAGCCTCTTTGGGCTCCACGACTTTGACGATCACAGTGGCTGTCGCTGAGAGGGACACGTTCCCGTTGTCTTTGACCAGGATGAGAAGTTTGTGCTGCGCCTCGTCTGTTTCTGTCAATGAGCGAAGGCTTCTGATCTGTCCTGTATAGCGGTCCAGAGCGAAGAGACTGTGCTCCCTCACTTCCTGCAGGGAGAACAGCAGCCAGCCGTTGTAGCCCACGTCTGCGTCGTAGGCTCGGACTTTAGTCACCAGATGGCCCGCGTTCACGTTCCGGGGCATCTCCTGCACCCCCTCAGAGGAGCCGTTAGCGCTGAGCGGATACAAGATCACGGGAGCGTTATCGTTCTGGTCCAGAATGAACACTTTCACCGTCACGTTACTGCTCAGAGACGGAGAGCCGGAGTCTGAGGCCAAGATGTGGAACTCAAACATCTTCACCGCCTCGAAGTCGAAGCTCTTCAGAGCATGGATCACTCCAGTTTCATGATTGATATTCAGGAAAGAAGACATGTCACTCTCCGAACCATTTCCTCTCATTATTTGATAGGACACAGCAGCATTCTCGTTCAAATCCTTGTCTGATGCGCTCACGGAGAACACTGGTGCTCCAGGGGTGTTATTCTCCGCTAGGTATAGCTCCATTGTGTTTCTCTCAAACTCTGGTTTATTATCATTAACATCAGACACCTGAACGATGAGTGTTTTGAAGGAGGAGAGAGGAGGCTGGCCGAGATCAGTGGCTTTGATCATGATTTTATAGTCTTCCACGCGCTCACGATCCAAACGCCCTTTAGTGACTAAAGAAAACGTGTTCTCCTGCAAAGCAGGTTTCAACTCGAAGGGGACATTATCTGGAAGACTGCACACCACCTTACCGTTTACACCTGAATCTTTATCTGAAACGCTAATCAGAGAGATCACTGTGCCAGGTTTTACGTCCTCTGAGATGACGTTAGACAATGACGTCACGTCAATCTCAGGCTTGTTATCGTTCTCATCCGTGATTTTAAGAATCACTCTGCAATCAGTAGTCATCGGAGGTTGTCCTTTATCCGAAACCTGCACTGTCAATCTGTGGATCTCGTTCTCCTCGAAATCAATCTGCTCTTTAATCTGGATTTCACCAGTGACACCATCAAGCGTGAACGTCTCATAAACTTTTCGCTTGCTCGTTTTCCCCATTGAGTAAACCACCTCTCCGTTCATACCCTCGTCAGAATCCGTGGCGTTTATTCGCGCTACGACTGTCCCCTGAGCGGTGTTTTCTGAAAGAGTCACTGTGTAGATATCCTTGGTGCACAAAGGGCGGTTATCATTTATGTCAAGGACAGCGATGAGGATCTCCAAAGCACCTGATTTAGGAGGTAGCCCTCCATCCACAGCGGTCAGCACAAGCTTGTGCTCGGCGTGCTTCTCTCGGTCTAAAGGTTTGAGTAGAACTAAAACGGGATTTCTTTCCTCCTCGTCTCCATCTCTCATCTCCAGCTCAAAAAAGCTATTTTTCGCTAATCTATACTGTCGGATGGAGTTGCTTCCGATGTCGGGATCTCTCGCTGTCTGCAGCTCAAATCTCGCACCTTCGATGGTGTTCTCAGCCATCTCCAAACGCTGCTCCCTCTCTGGGAAGCGAGGACTGTGATCGTTCACGTCTGAAATTTCTACTACAGCGTAATGTATTTCCAGGGGATTCTCCACAGCGATCTTTAAATTCACCAAACATGCGCTGATTGCCTCGCACAGCTCCTCTCTGTCGATTTTTTTTACCACAAAGAGCTCGCCGTTGCTCTGATTCACCTCAAAAAGCGCGTCTTTCGATCCGGACACAATCCGGAACCGTCGATCCGTCAAAGTGTTCGTATCGAGACCCAAATCCTTTGCTATGTTTCCCACAACGTGTCCCTCGGACACCTCTTCTGGAACCGAGTACCGCGTTTGCGTTGAAGACTGCAGCGCGCCGCTAAGCTGAAGAGAGAAGCACAAAGCGATCCAGCGCAAGTCAACGCGCCTTTGTCCCGCGTCGTCCATTGTCACAATAATATTCCTCCAAAATCAAACCAGGAGAAGCAACTCGTGTTCCTGATTGATTTGTTTTTTCATAGAACAACAAGAAATTCGTACAAAAACGGCTTAAACACCACACGCCAGCGAGATCTATAGTCCTGGCGCACGAAGCCAAACCAAGCACCAAATAAATCAGACTTGCGCACAAGACAAAGGGCGAGGCGTGCGAGCGAGCGAGCGTCATGAATCCTTATATAATGCTGACACCACGCGGGGAAAAGCTGAACCGCCACAAACATTAAACAGTCGAAATGTTCTGAAATTAACAAACACACACGTTTATTTGATCAAAATGAAAATTATATTATTATTTTAAAATTAAATCATTCAAAAGATGACCACCTAAAATGGGGGGAAATTAAAACACAACACTAAAGCATAAAACTCAGAGTATTTATAGAAAAACGTAACAAAATAACTCAAATTAACTTTTTCAACTACGGTGGCGCACAGCTTGAGTCCATGCGTATCGAACTTTTTTGTTTACAAGTTGAAAAATCAAAGCAAAAAAAACGTGTCAATTGAAAAGCTGAATTATTTAAAATTATTCCTCAAATTTATGAAGATGATTCAATACACCAAGTTTTTTAATATAATTTTCTAATTCTGTGAGTATTACAGATCATTTGTGAAGGGATATTCAAATGAATGTACAGTACTTTTATCATAAAATCTGTAGTAACAGTTTGGCAGTTTGGCAAAATAATTAATGTTGAGATTAGTGACAGAAAAAGCTAAGAAATACAATCAAACTAGTTTTCAATGGTTTTTTTTCTTGGTGTGGCAGTGTAAGGGTTAAATCAATAAACGTACTTTTACTTTTTTCTGAGTTTTGAAAAAATACAGCACATTAAAATTAGTTTAACATCACCTTAGTTAGGGGTAAATTTACCATTAGGCGAAGGTTTTAGGGGCCCCTTACAAGGAGTTGCCACCCTTACCTTTAAGTATAGAACAATTTTTAACTTAAATTAACAATTAAATTGTTTGCCATCACTCATTTTTTTACAGCCACACAAATTATGCTTCCTCAAGTCTGCCACACGTTTATCACACACAGAGAATCGAAATGATTGCATTAAAACGCTCAACAATTAAACAATCAAAATTAACCATTTCAGGGCCCATTTTATATTTTTAATCTATCAAATGAAGGCTTTCATTCTGAAATGTCAGATATATCAAGATAGAAAATTATCTCACAAAAATATCTCTGGAAGTTACAATTTCCATCATGTTCGTCTTAAGATGTAAAAATTTCCATTTATCCAAAACGTTTGCTACAAATATATATTTCGACTTCATAAAAAATAATAAATTGTTCAATATAGCTAATAGAAAAGTTTTGTGAACTTGCGTTGAGTCATGAAAAGAAAAAATAAGCCACTGACTGGACACTAGTTTTATCGAAATCACAAGCTGTCCTTCAAAGACCACATCACCAAGAGAACTCAAGCATGTAGGTTTGCTCTGCACAACATTCGAAAGATCACGTCCTTCTTTACTGAGTAGTCACTCCACACCTGTTTCAGGCTCTGGTCCTCTCACGTCTGGACAACTGCAACGTTCTCCTAGCAGGACTTCAAACAAACGTGCTCAAACCTCTGGAGATGATCCAGAACTTTGCAGCTCGTCTTATCTTCAAGAAACCGAAGCGAGCACACGTTACTCCTCTCTTCATCACTCTTCATTGGCTCCCCATTGCAGCTCGGGTTAAATTCAAATCACTGATGCTGGTGTACAAAACTATCTCCAAATCAGCCCCATTTTACCCCCGCAAGTTCATACACTCCTGCATGCTCCAGCTTTCAAAAAGCAACTAAAAACTCTTCTCTTCAATGAACACTTAATATAAAAAACTCCTCTTTCTTTATTTTCTTCCTGCTATCAGATCAGCTGATAATTCTACAACGAACGACCTGAGATAGACTTTGACTATGTAACAAATTGCATATTGTCTCTTCCCTACTGTAAGTTGCCTTGGAGAAAAGTGTCTGCTAAATGCAAAAATGTAAATTTAAGCAACTTTTACATGAATAAAACAGCTCCCTAAAATGTATTTTATGAGTCAAGCTTAATGAGGGACAATATGGATAATAGGTATCCAATATCATTATACCTAGCTAAGCACTGAACATTTTTCTCGATCACGTCTCACATCTGCCAGGACCTTTGAATGCATTTAGCAAGCTATTTCGTCTCTACTGGTTGAAAAAGAAATGAAGGATCATCTTAGAGGGTTCACGTTGTCTTTGCACCTTCAATTTCATGAAACGTAGATATGCATTTAATATAGATAGTGTATTTTCAGCCAATATTGCTAGCTTCACTAACTGAATGCATTGTAAGAAACTACATGTTTTATATCAATAATTCATAATTAGTTAATAATTAATAAAATAAATAATTAATTAGAAGTTTTACATCCCTATATATATGTAATTTATTTACACGTTTCTTTGTTTTAACCTCCATTCCTCTGAATGCATCATACATGTGAAAAACATATTAGTGAGAGACTTCAAACTATATTACAACTAATTTACATTTATATCCTTTAAAAAAACGAAATAATGTGTAGATTATGTGAAATCCTTCTTGGCAGTTTTGCATCCCACGTGATGAGAATTGTCTGCATAAATGATAGCACATAATTCACTTGTATCCACTTCACCAAAAGCACAACTAACTTCATTCTATACAAACAGATACTGAGAAAGGTTTAAAAAATTATATGAACATTGGTGAACACGCAAATCCATCATCTCTGGAAACTTAAATTACCAGTTCAGCACCACGGATAGCGAAAAGCTCTCAATACAGAAGCAAGAAGCAAGTAGAAGTCCTACCTCCCTGTGGTCCCTGCTGGAGGCTCTCTCGGGGACGAGCAGCGTGTTCCTGGTGCTGCCTGCGGCTAGAGTAGAGCCGATGCTCATTCTGGGACCCACTAACATGTAGCGCTTGTCTCCAGATCTGTACTGGATGCTGTGACACAGAGTCCCGTCGTAATTGGTGTCCTGGAGATACTTGGACGAATAGTCTGGAGCTCTGGAGCACTGCATCACAATCAACACGATGATGCTGATGACGAACAGCACCGAAACCGAGCCCAGAGTCAGGATCAGGTAGAAGCTCACATGCTTCTCCTCCTCGTGCTCTCGGACCGCGTTCGGAGCATCGGAAGCTGCGAAAGCCTCTTTGGGCTCCACGACTTTGACGATCACAGTGGCTGTCGCTGAGAGAGACACGTTCCCATTGTCTTTGACCAGGATGAGCAGTTTGTGCTGCACCTCGTCTGTTTCTGTCAATGAGCGAAGGCTTCTGATCTGTCCTGTATAGCGGTCCAGAGCGAAGAGACTGTGCTCCCTCACTTCCTGCAGGGAGAACAGCAGCCAGCCGTTGTAGCCCACGTCTGCGTCGTAGGCTCGGACTTTAGTCACCAGATGGCCTGCGTTCACGTTCCGGGGCATCTCCTGCACCCCCTCAGAGGAGCCGTTAGCGCTGAGCGGATACAAGATCACGGGAGCGTTATCGTTCTGGTCCAGAATGAACACCTTCACCGTCACGTTACTGCTCAGAGACGGAGAGCCGGAGTCTGAGGCCAGGATGTGGAACTCGAACATCTTCACCGCCTCGAAGTCGAAGCTCTTCAGAGCGCTGATGACGCCCGTCTCTGGGTTGATGTTGAGGAATGACGTCACATCTCTCTGGGTCTGCTCTGCTCTGATGATGTGGTAGGTCACAGCCGCGTTTTCGTTCAGGTCCCTGTCGTTAGCGCTCACGGAGAAGATGGACGCTCCCGGAGCATTGTTCTCCAGCAGGTAGATCTCGAGAGGGTTTTGGGGGAACTGGGGCGCGTTATCGTTCACATCGGACACTTCTACACTCAGAGTTCTGGAGGATGAGAGCGCGGGCTCTCCTAAATCACTGGCGCTCACTGTGAGCTCGTAATGAGCTGCGATCTCTCGGTCTAAACTCTCTTTAGTGACCAGAGAATACATGTTTTGCTGCACGTAAGGCTTCAATTCGAACGGGACGTTCTTCGAGAGGCTGCACACCACCTTTCCGTTGATCCCGGAGTCTCTGTCGGTGATGCTGATGAGAGAAATCACTGTCCCCGGTTTAGCATCTTCAGAGACTACACTAGAGAGAGACATGATCTCAATCTCAGGCTCGTTATCGTTTAGATCTATCACTTTAATCACTACTTTACAGTCAGTAGTTGAGGGGGGGCGTCCTTTATCTGAAGCCAAAATATTTAGATTAAAAATGTCATTTTCTTCAAAATCTATCGATCCTTTGACTCGTATTTCTCCCGTTTTTTTTTCCAGATCAAAAATCTCGTGCACTTTACGCTGAACATTTCTACCGAAACTATACTCGACTTCTCCATTAACCCCTTCATCAGGATCAGATGCATTAATAAAGGTTACAGTGAGACCAAAAGGAGTGTTTTCGTTTATCATTACAGTCTGTGTTTCTCGGTTACAAACCGGTTTGTTATCATTGACATCGAGCACCGAGACTGTGATGTTTAACGAGCCTGATTTAGGAGGATTTCCGCCATCAATAGCAGTAAGAGTTAAAATATGTTTATCTTGTTTTTCTCTGTCTAAAAGCTTCTGTAAAACTAAAAAAGCATGTTTATCCCTACTTTCAGTGTCTTTAATTTCAATGTCAAAGTGATCATTTTGCCCAAGCCGGTAAGATCGGATAGAATTAACCCCGACATCTAAATCTCGCGCTATTGGAAGACCAAAGCGACTGCCTTTGGCGGCATTTTCCGCTATCTCCAAATGCACATCCCTCTCAGAGAACGCAGGAGAATGATCATTCACATCGGTGATCTCCACCTCTACATAATGCACCTCCAGTGGGTTCTCCACCGCTATCTTCAGGCTCATCAAGCACGCGCCGTTCCCCTCGCAGATCTCCTCTCGGTCGATTTTCTGCAGCACGAACAGGGCGCCATTGTTCTGATTGAGCTGGAAAAAGCTCTCCTTAGATCCGGACACGATGCGGAACCGTCGCTGCTCCAGCGAAGTCACATCCAAACCGAGATCCTTGGCGATATTTCCCACCTGAGTGCCTTCCTTCACCTCCTCCGGGACCGAATATCTGATCTGAGCACAAACGGAGCTCTCCTGGAGCAGCAGCAGCAGCAGCAGAGACAAAGCGAAGCAGCGGAACCCGCGTCTGCGCCTTTGTCCATCCTCATCCATCGCGCGCGAGATCACAGCAGAGCGAGTCCAGCACCAGACATCGATCCTCAGTGATTCAGGGAAGAATCCGGGTCGAGTCCGCGGCTAAACCGTTCAACGGAGGCTTTCTATCGAGCTTCTGAAGCACTGAACCCGAGCGACTGTCTCTGTCGCTCGCTGCTCCTGAACTACACTGGAGAGAGCAACACTGCGCATGCGTGGATCCGAGGAGAGCCGCCCTAGAACCCGAGCATGGAGCAATGCTGACACACTGTGGATACTGATCAGAACCAGCAAACACGAATAATCAACATCTCAGCCTTCTAAACAGTAAATTATGTTTTTTTTTTGTGGATAGAGAGTTAAAGGAGAAAAGTATATGCGATAAATAATACATTTTCAATTTATATTATTTTATTATGGAACAGTAACAAGCGTTACAGTTTTTTTTTATTTAGAGCAATAAGTAACACAAAAACATACAGTTCACATACAATTTTAGCTTTAAGACAATTCAACAAATTCAAGCCAAACGATAACTTATTATGTGTTTTTTATATTGTTAAAAAATCTTGAATCCTAGGGGATGGGTGATTGGATATATCAACTCTTATAAATTTAAAATCGTCCATATTTGCTTTATTAGTATTATAATTAAATTGATATTTTTTATGAACAAATAATAGTTATTCAAGATTGAAACAACAGCAAAATCCGTTAAAATTAGCGACCTAAGTAAGAAAATAAGAACGAAAAACCTGACGTGAACAACTAATCCCTATACAGGGGCAGTTGACCAGAATGTTTAAATCCTCGTTTGGTGAACTTAAATAGTCTCGTTCTGTACAATTTGCGTTATAAGGGCTGAAGAAACAAATTTAAGAAACATATTTCCAAATAATAACAAAAGTTTTGACTAAGAAACTTACCAAAGATTCACAAACAAACATATAAACCCTCTAAAACAAACAAATCATGTATTAGCAACTAGAAGCGAACAGTGTAAAAGACACGATTACCTTAATTAAATGGTATATTTCTTGAACAGAAAACATGTGGTTTTAAATTAATCACAATGTTTACAAAAAAATAACATCTCCAAGTTACGATGTGTAACATAAGCACAATTTTTATCTCACAGATTAACAAAAAAAGTATTTATTTTTTTTAAGCAGCAAATGTAAAATCTTACGTTATTACTGACTAAATAAATTTAGTGTATGAAGCTTAACTATTACAATGATATATTTCCCCACCACAATACGACTAAAGATCTAAAAATCAATAAAATCGAGCTTTTTACAGCGTTTTTGTGTTATTGTAAAGAACCACTCCAAGCGCCAATAAAAAGCGAGAAGAAATCCCCGAAAACAAGTAAACTAAAGCTACAAAAGACCACCTGGTTTAACATTTTTCTGAATGTTTTTTTATAGGTTCATGTGTTCAGGAATCATCCATTAGCAGCACTTTTATAAGCTTAAGATCAGCACACACTGCTTCAGCACCACAACACTAAAAGCTCCCGAAACTTCCAGTAAAGAAAAACTTGATATTTTAACAGCAAGCGTTTGTTTCGTAACTTAAAAACAAATTAAAAAAACTATGGAATCAGAAAACGGATGAAGAACATTCAAGGTTCGCTTCAGCACCAAAGAGGAGAACAGCTCTAGGAGACCAGGAAGACCAGAAGATAGAACCATACAAGATCAAACTATAAATAAATAGAAAATACACTTGTTCTTAAGCTTGTTGTGAGATCAAACTGTTTAAACTAAAATTTTATTAAATAAAAAAAATCCTAACAGTCTATCTAATGACTCCGAATTAGAACAAAAGAACAAGACAGATACAATGACATCTTAATAACCAAATATATGAATAAACTATTTAAAAAAATACATTTAATAACAAAATCTAGACACCAATTGATTACAAATTGTGTAAAAAGTTGTTGATCAATGAAAAACAACACCAATCATCTAAGAGCCATGATCAGCTCAGAGAAAAGGTGTTTAACTTAGAACACCATCAAAGCTCTTGAACACAAACATAACCAGCACTGATGCTGCAAAAAAAAAACCAACACGTTCAGCAGAAAAACTAAACCGTGATCAGCTCCTACCTCCCTGTGGTCCCTGCTGGAGGCTCTCTCGGGGACGAGCAGCGTGTTCCTGGTGCTGCCTGCTGCTAGAGTAGAGCCGATGCTCATTCTGGGACCCACTAACATGTAGCGCTTGTCTCCAGATCTGTACTGAATGCTGTGACAAAGAGTCCCGTCGTAATTGGTGTCCTGGAGATACTTGGACGAATAGTCTGGAGCTCTGGAGCACTGCATCACAATCAACACGATGATGCTGATGACGAACAGCACCGAAACCGAGCCCAGAGTCAGGATCAGGTAGAAGCTCACATGCTTCTCCTCCTCGTGCTCTCGGACCACGTTCGCAACATCGGAAGCTGCGAAAGCCTCTTTGGGCTCCACGACTTTGACGATCACAGTGGCTGTCGCTGAGAGGGACACGTTCCCGTTGTCTTTGACCAGGATGATCAGTTTGTGCTGCGCCTCGTCTGTTTCTGTCAAAGAGCGAAGGCTTCTGATCTGTCCTGTATAGCGGTCCAGAGCGAAGAGACTGTGCTCCCTCACTTCCTGCAGGGAGAACAGCAGCCAGCCGTTGTAGCCCACGTCTGCGTCGTAGGCTCGGACTTTAGTTACCAGATGGCCCGCGTTCACGTTCCGGGGCATCTCCTGCACCCCCTCAGAGGAGCCGTTAGCGCTGAGCGGATACAAGATCACGGGAGCGTTATCGTTCTGGTCCAGAATGAACACCTTCACCGTCACGTTACTGCTCAGAGACGGAGAGCCGGAGTCTGAGGCCAGGATGTGGAACTCGAACATCTTCACCGCCTCGAAGTCGAAGCTCTTCAGAGCGCTGATGACGCCAGTCTCCGGGTTGATGTTGAGGAATGACGTCACATCTCTCGGGGTCTGCTCTGCTCTGATGATGTGGTAGGTCACAGCCGCGTTTTCGTTCAGGTCCCTGTCGGTGGCGCTGACAGAGAAGATGGACGCTCCCGGAGCATTGTTCTCCAGCAGGTAGATCTCGAGAGGGTTTTGGGGGAACTGGGGCGCGTTATCGTTCACATCGGACACTTCTACACTCAGAGTTCTGGAGGTGGAGTGCGCGGGCTCTCCTAAATCACTGGCGCTCACTGTGAGCTCGTAATGAGCTGCGATCTCTCGGTCTAAACTCTCTTTAGTGACCAGAGAAAACATGTTCTGCTGCACGTAAGGCTTCAACTCGAACGGGACGTTCTTCGAGAGGCTGCACACCACCTTTCCGTTAATTCCGGAGTCTTTGTCGGTGATGCTGATGAGAGAAATCACTGTCCCCGGTTTAGCATCTTCAGAGACTACACTAGAGAGAGACATGATCTCAATTTCTGGCTCGTTATCGTTTAAATCTATCACTTTAATCACTACTTCACAGTTAGAATTAAATGGAGGGCGTCCCTTGTCTGATGCCATTACTTTTAGTGTAAAACTCTGATTTTCTTCAAAGTCTATCGATCCTTTGACTCGTATTTCTCCCGTTTTTTTTTCCAGATCAAAAATCTCGTGCACTTTACGCTGAACATTTCTACCGAAACTATACTCGACTTCTCCATTAACCCCTTCATCAGGATCAGATGCATTGATAAAGGTTACAGTGAGGCCAACAGGAGTGTTTTCGTTTATTGTGACCGTGTGCTTGTCTTGGTTGCAAACTGGGGGGTTATCATTATTATCCAACACGGTCACTATTATATTTAATGAGCCTGATTTAGGAGGAATTCCACCATCAATAGCAGTCAAAGTTAATGAATGTTTATCTTGTTTTTCTCTGTCTAAAGGCTTCTGTAAAATAAGGAATGCACTATTATCTCCATTTTCACTGTTTTTTATTTCTAAATCAAAATATTCGTTTTGCCCGAGTCTATAAGATCGAATGGAATTAACCCCGACATCTAAATCTTTAGCAGTTGGAAGGTCAAATCGAGTGCCTTTTAATCTGTTTTCCGCGATATCAATAAATACATTCCTCTCAGAGAACGCAGGAGAATGATCATTCACATCGGTGATCTCCACCTCTACATAATGCACCTCCAGTGGGTTCTCCACCGCTATCTTCAGGCTCATCAAGCACGCGCCGTTCCCCTCGCAGATCTCCTCTCGGTCGATTTTCTGCAGCACGAACAGGGCGCCATTGTTCTGATTGAGCTGGAAAAAGCTCTCCTTAGATCCGGACACGATGCGGAACCGTCGCTGCTCCAGCGAAGTCACATCCAAACCGAGATCCTTGGCGATATTTCCCACCTGAGTGCCTTCCTTCACCTCCTCCGGGACCGAATATCTGATCTGAGCACAAACGGAGCTCTCCTGGAGCAGCAGCAGCAGCAGCAGAGACAAAGCGAAGCAGCGGAACCCGCGTCCGCGCCTTTGTCCATCCTCATCCATTGCGCGCGAGATCACAGCAGAGCGAGTCCAGCACCAGACATCGACCCTCAGTGATTCAGGTAAGAATCCGGGTCGAGTCCGCGGCTAAACCGTTCAACGGAGGCTTTCTATCGAGCTTCTGAAGCACTGAACCCGAGCGACTGTCTCTGTCTCTCGCTGCTCCTAAACTACACTGGAGAGAGCAACATTGCGCATGCGTGGATCCGAGCAGAGCCGCCCTAGAACCCGAGCATGGAGCAATGCTGACACACTGTGGATACTGATCAGAACCAGCAAACACCACTAATCAACACAAGATCCCTACATTTTAACCTTAAAACTGAATTTACTGCGGGAGTGTAAGAGCAACAGAAAAGTGATCATTTTTATTTCTCCAGTAATAAAAGAAATACATATCTAAGGTATGTATGACTTTTTTTAAATATCACATGATGAAAATTATACACATTTTCATTTATAATTTGGTTTAAAGACATTGCACTCATTTAAGTGACCAGTCTATAAAATCAATAAGTGTCGTTCATGTTTATTTCGTATTGTTAAAAATACATGTATTTCACACAATGGACGAATGGATTGTCTGGATTCTCATAAGAGAATAGTAGTAGCAGAACCCAAACGCACGACAGCCAGAGGTCTAGTTAATCACTTTATTATTGAAACAGAAAATAACAACACAAAATAGCCAATAGGGAGGAAAATCTCCAATAACTAAAGTACGCAGAAAAGTAAGATTAAAGACTGAATGGACCAAAGACTACAACAGGACTAGCCAAATTCAACATTTCGAAAGGTGTGACATTAACAATGCTGCAACACTGAACTTAAGAAGAAGGGGTCTTATAAAGGAAGACAATTAACCTAAACGAGAACAGACACAGACGACTTAGCTCAACTGAACTGGGTACAATTAGACATAGGAAGAAATCAATCAAGGCAGGAGTGCGTTTACAAACTGCAAAGAAATAATTTAAAATAACAGAAGCTATACTCTACACAGATAAAAAAACTGAAGATTTGTCAAGAATAAAAACCAAAAGGGGAAAACCAAAACACAACCCTGACATGGATATAACAACTCTTAAAAATATAAATAGTAAGTACTAGCTTAATTCATATTAAACTTAAGTTGATTAGTTTATATGCTCACAAAATAAATATTCAATATGAAGATACAAAAATTGTTTTCAAAAGAACAACACTCGAACAGATAAAACTACAGAGATCAGTCAAATGAACAAAAAAACCAACGTGAAAATTACTACTGTAAATGGGAATTGCAAAGAAAAACTCGTACAATAAAATCGAATGGTGTATAAAAATTGTGAAAGGACGTGTGGGGAAGATAATAAAACAGAATTCAATTTAATAAAGCTTTTCCAAAATGTCTACTATGATTTCAGCACCTGAAAGAAGACAGCTCTCCAAAATCAAAAGTCACTAAAATAAAATAAAACAGTGAATAGGTCTTTGACTACGTGATACTGCAACCAATAAACAAGCAAGCAAAAAAAAAAAAATAACTACATGCAACAAGAAGTGAACATTTGAACCTAAATTAGGTCCTGGGAAAAAATATGGTTTGAGATGAATCGTGAAGAGTACAACAAAATAATAAAATACAAGAAAATATGTGTAAAAAAGCATTCCGTTTATCTCAGAATTTAACAACACAAAAATCAATGTTTAATTTTCTTTAAAAATAGTAGATGTAAAATGTAAACCAAACCAAAACATCAAAAGAACTCAAATAAATTAGACTAAGCGTTTTCATGTTAATCAGCTTGTTAAGAACCACACCAAGCGCTATAAAAACAACACGATCAGAAACCCCTCCAAAACAAACAAATGAAAGTTAAAGCCGAACTCATGGTTTAACTGTTTAAAAAGTCAGCTCAACAAGTCTAAGTGTTTTATTGCAGTTTTCAGCATCAAAACACGAACAGTAATTACCGGTAAAAAAGCAGTACATTGAAAACAACTAAAACAGTGAAACCAGAAAACGATGAAGCACAGGTGAAGGTCCGTTTCAGCACCAAAGAGGAGAACAGCTCCAGGGAGAACAGAAGATAAAACCAAGGATATCAAACTCGTGACATAAATGGAAAACAATCATGTTGTTATTTTTGAGATCAAATACTTCAAATTAAAAGAACAAATATGAGCAACTATATTGACTGCAGTAAAATATCAAATTACAAGCTTGCAAATATACTATTTAATTGTTTAGAAAAAAGTACAGGGATGAATGACAAAGTATATGAATAAACTACATAACAAAATCTAAAACTGTAAATAAATTTAGGCTGTTGGGAATTTTCAATGAAGACGACAACTGCAAGATTACAAAAAGTGTAGGAAATTGTTAATGCATTGCATAACAACAACACCAAGAATCAAAGTAGAGCCACGATCAGCTCAAAAAAACTGCGCGTTTTAACTCAAAACACCACCAAAGCTCTTGAACACACACAGAACCAGCGGTGATGCCAGAAGAAAAAAACATTCAGCAGAGAAACTTAAGCAAGATCAGCTTCTACCTCCCTGTGGTCCCTGCTGGAGGCTCTCTCGGGGACGAGCAGCGTGTTCCTGGTGCTGCCTGCTGCTAGAGTAGAGCCGATGCTCATTCTGGGACCCACTAACATGTAGCGCTTGTCTCCAGATCTGTACTGGATGCTGTGACACAGAGTCCCGTCGTAATTGGTGTCCTGGAGATACTTGGATGAATAGTTTGGAGCTCTGGAGCACTGCATCACAATCAACACGATGATGCTGATGACGAAGAGCACCGAAACCGAGCCCAGAGTCAGGATCAGGTAGAAGCTCACGTGCTTCTCCTCCTCGTGCTCTCGGACCGCGTTCGGAGCATCGGAAGCTGCGAAAGCCTCTTTGGGCTCCACGACTTTGACGATCACAGTGGCTGTCGCTGAGAGGGACACGTTCCCGTTGTCTTTGACCAGGATGAGCAGTTTGTGCTGCACCTCGTCTGTTTCTGTCAATGAGCGAAGGCTTCTGATCTGTCCTGTATAGCGGTCCAGAGCGAAGAGACTGTGCTCCCTCACTTCCTGCAGGGAGAACAGCAGCCAGCCGTTGTAGCCCACGTCTGCGTCGTAGGCTCGGACTTTAGTCACCAGATGGCCCGCGTTCACGTTCCGGGGCATCTCCTGCACCCCCTCAGAGGAGCCGTTAGCGCTGAGCGGATACAATATCACGGGAGCGTTATCGTTTTGATCCAGAATGAACACCTTCACCGTCACGTTACTGCTCAGAGACGGAGAGCCGGAGTCTGAGGCCAGAATGTGGAACTCGAACATCTTCACCGCCTCGAAGTCGAAGCTCTTCAGAGCGTAAATAACTCCCGTTTCGGAGTTAATATTCACGAAAGACGTCACACCCCCCTGCGCATCGTTTCCTCTAATAATGCTGTAGATGATCACCGAATTTTCGTTCAGATCACGATCAGAGGCACTCACGGAGAATATGGAAGATCCAGGAGCGTTGTTTTCAGCTAGATACAACTCGAGCGGATCATGAGGGAATTCGGGACGGTTGTCATTAACGTCAGACACCTGCACACTCAGCAATTTAGCAGCAGATAGAGGAGGCTGACCCAAGTCTGTGACCTTGATCGTGACGTCATACTGAGACACCAGCTCTCGATCGAGATTCCCTTTGGTCACTAGGGAATAAATATTCTCTTGAAATGAACGTTTCAGTTCAAAGGGGACACCCTCGGACACACTGGGCACAATCTTTCCGTTTATTCCAGAGTCTTTATCGCTGATGCTAATTAGGGAGATCACGGTGCCGGGTTTAGTGTCCTCTGAAACCAAGCTGGAGAGCGAGGTCACCTCTATTTCTGGTACGTTATCATTTATATCGATAACGTTAATGGTTATAAACGATTCTGCAGCTAAATGAGGCTGGCCTTTATCATAAGCCTGGACGTCTAATTTGTATACATCACTTTCTTCAAAGTCTAGTTCCCCATTAATCCGGATTTCTCCAGTCTTACTGTCCAAAGCAAAAAGGTTTTGGACTTTACGAGCGAGATTTCTTCCAAACGAGTACTCCACCTCTCCATTAGCCCCCTCATCTAAATCTGTAGCGTTCAGCTTCATCAATACGGTCCCGAAAGCAGCATCTTCTTTTATTGTTACAGAATAAGAGTCTTGGCTGAACACAGGGCGGTTATCATTAATATCAAGGACTGTGATGACGATATTAAGGTTTCCTGACCTCGGTGGGTTCCCCCCATCGATTGCAGTGAGGGTTAATCTGTGCTCTGCTGATTTTTCACGATCGATGGCCTTCTTTAAAACCAAAACAGGTATTTTTTCCCCATGCCTGTCTTTGACTTCAACCTCAAAGTGCTCATTCTGACTGAGTTTATACGCCCTGACACTATTCGCGCTCGTATCCGCGTCCCGCGCCGCCTGCATCTGGAAGCGTGTCCCCGTAGGCGTGTGCTCCGCGATCTCAAAACGCTGCTCCTCTTCTGGAAACATCGGTGAGTTATCATTCACATCAGAGACCTCCACCGCGACATAATGGATCTCCAGAGGGTCCTCCAACACTATTTTCAGGTTGATGGAGCACGCGCTGTTCCCCTCACACCGCTCCTCTCGATCGATCCTCTCATGGACAAAGAGCGCGCCATTGCTCGGGTTCAGCCGGAAAAGCGCGTCCTTCGATCCAGACACGATGCGGAATCTCCTGCTAGCGAGCGAGCCGACATCGAGGCCAAGATCCTTAGCGATGTTTCCCACCAAAGAGCCCTCTCGTACCTCCTCCGGAACTGAGTATCTGACTTGCGCGGAAACCTGGAGCGTAAAGCTAACGAACAAATAGAGGAGAGAGATGCAGCTGCGCTCCCATCCGCGCCTTTGTCCTCCGAAAGCCATCGCGAGCCTTTCACTGCAGCAATAATCCAACAGTCAATGATGCACGCAATCAAACGTCTCACGATAGCGTAAACTAGATCGAGTAAGTCAAAACAAACCAGTCATCTGAGAAGAAATCACCGTGCAGCTGAGAAGCACTGCTTTCCCTTTCGACAGAGAGGAACAATGCAGCCCATTTTCACGTCATCATCAAAGGCAGAACTCAATTTTATTCGCATTTTTAGAGCTCTAGTGACATCGAGTGGTTTAAATGTGAGCAAATCCTGTCAACTTAAAATAAAAGTGAATGCACAAGTTTCCCAAAAATACTCAACCGTGATAAAACCGTGAGTTAATCCACAAAATTACTCACAACATGGCACAAAATTAGTAAGTATGTGCTTTCTCTTCCTCCTCATCTTGAGAGAGTTTAGGCCTAGATTAAGATGACGCAGCACCAGTGGTCAATGCTCAAAGGCCCATGGTGTGTTCAGAGGTTTGCGGAATTCACCAAAAACTGCACCACTTGGACATCTTTAAAAAGAAAATAACAGAAGGCAAATGCATTAAGCTCCAAAAAGGTAAATAGTTATAAAAGAACAACAAATATCTAATTAATTGAGCAATATGAGCCACAGTAATTGATAAAAACAATAAGGTAATAATAATAAGAAAGACAAAGAAGGAAGAAGAAGAGGGAAGAAAAACAAGAAGAAAAAGAGGAAGAAAAATAGAAAATAGGAAAAGTTTAAAAGTAGATCATGGGAAAAAGAGGAAAAGGAAGAGGAAGGACAAACGAAAAATTAAGAAGGAAAAAGGAAAAGAAGAAAAAGAAGAAGAAGAAAGAGAATATGAATTGTTATTATTAATATTATAATAAATTAAAAAATTTTCAAACTCGATACTTCACAAAGCGCTAAACATAAGCAGCACAAAAAAACACATACAACCAATAAATGCATAAAAATACATGTGAGCTATTTAAAATAAAGATTAAAAAGTAAAAATGTAAAAGATATAAAATAATATAACACAATAAGGCAGCAGCAGTCAAAGGCCAGCTTTTTTAGTTTTGTTGAGAGTTTTGAGATGAGATCAAGTCTGTGTATCCCTGTGAAGTAGATCCCCCAAAACATTAACAGGTTTCACTCTGAAAAAAGTGTTGTTGCATAATGAAGCAGGCATTAGTACAAAACAAACAGCACTCACAGAAATGCCAAACTTAATGAAGACAACTGCAGTAAATTGCATAATTGCAATGTATGAATTTTGTCTAAACATTCTGGTGGCTTTAAATTGAGCTAAAAGTAGTTTAACACTGAAATAATCCAGTAAAACAATACATGTATTGATTAAAACTTCACTATTTTTTTTTTTAATTAAGAGCTCTGTTTTACCCAAGATGCTAGTCCCTTTGTTAACACACATCCAATCAGAGCTTTTTAATTTTTATTCTTTTGTTGATGTTATGCAGTAAGTGCAATTCATTTGCCAAAATGATGTGTGTTTGTCACAGTGAATTCCCAGAGAATGAATAAAGCTATTAAGAGAATAAAATGTATTTGAATAAAGCAACTAAAATAAATAATCACATCTACATGGGCATGAAGGGAATTGTAGTCGTCATACAGAAATGACAAGAGCTAAAATCTGAACACCAGACTTCTATGATTAAAACTAAATCATGCTTTGCTTAGTTAGAACTCTTTCCAACAGTTAAGTGCCTTACACAGTTAGTGTGCATGGGGGAAAACCCAAAACTTTGGACGTGAATCATGTGCAGTAGAGAAAGTGAAAGAAGGTAAGCTGCAAAATTGTATAGGAATTGGTAATTGAATTGAAAAATATCCAAGATGGTGCCAATGATGGAGACTCGGATGCTCTCCAGGGTTTTAGTTGTTTTTGTTTCATTGTCTGGTTTTCTGTACTGGCAACTTCATAAATATTCCACTAAACAACAGGACTCTGATGTGGACTCTTTAGACATTTCCAGTTGCTCCACAATCTGTTATTCTGTTGCTGCACTTTATTTTTTACTTCACGCTTTGGTCTGCACATTACCTCCAAAGTACATCTCTTAAGCATCTTGGACATCTATAGTTTTAGTCCTATTACTTTTTATTTTACTGTCTCTAATTAGAATATATTGCTATATTTTATTTACTTTTAACTTTAGCAACTTACTTATATAACCTGTGTTACTGTGCACTGGACCAACACTGGAAATGACCACTGTACCACAACAAATTCCTTGTGTGCACACTTGTCCACATGCACACTTGGCAACAAACATTTTCTGATTTTGATTGTAGGCTTGTTTATCCCTTCGGAGGCCCAGCCTTTTCATTTATGTCCTGTGTAGTGAACATTTATTTCTAATCTATATATGTTGACATATTTAAGCTACCTTACTAAGTCCTGATGTGCTCAATAGTGGCTTTTACAATGATTTCTCACGTGTTTGTGTGAGACTAAATTTCTCTAAATTGGCAGAAAAATTACATTTGAAGAAATTTTTTCTTGATGTTCAGGAAGTTATGAAAGAGTTGAAAGTAAACATATGGATTGGGGAATATAGAGCACTAAAACAGCAGCTATGTTTCCAGTTTATACAAGTACTTGTATAAAGGAACAAAATGTAAATGGTTATACATTAAATAATAGTCAACATGTATGATTGAATGGATTGTTCTTTCAAAATGTCAAATCAAAGTATTTTTTTTTTTTATATGTTTGTGTTTTTGTTGACTAATTTGGATGTTAGAGCAGACTTTAGTGTCAGAGCAGATTTGACTCTGAATAGAAAAAAAAATAAGTAATGAAATCTTGTACTGGAATCTTGGTCTTTCTCTTTTAAATGTATTTATAGAGATTAAACATACAAGGAAAAAGTCCACTCCGTAAGAGAAAATACTAACACCAATCCCTTTTGTAAAACTCAATCAATGTCAAACAATGACCGAATAAAAATATCTAAGGGGAACTAAGAGGCTATTTAATTTTAATCCAGGTTTCTGATTACTTGCAAGAAATAAAAAAATCTCAATTAAAAAGGGTTAAAACTGGAGAATGTAATATAGTTACTGAATGAAAATACGTTTTGAATATTGCACAGGATTCAATATTTTCAAATAGACTTCTTGTTGCAACAAATTTTTTTGAACCAACCTTGGAAGCTCCATAAGAGAGCAACAAATATGGTCAGTCAAGCCAATAATAGACCCAAGGCATTGGGACAAAGCCTCAACATTGAGTGTCTGATGACACTCCAAGCAATCACTGTTAGGTTGTTTGCGTGGGTCATTTTTATTATAAACTAAATTAAAAAAATAAATATTAATAATTATAAAAATAAAATAGTAATTTTAAAATAATAATAATTACGCGTTCAATTTATATAGCACTTTTCCAGAGCTCAAAGAAGCTTTACAATATTTAGTGCATTATTCATTCATTTTTTGTTCACAATATGGTGGTGATGAGCTACCATGGTCATCAAATGCACTGCTCCAGTCACAAACATCCCCATCAGTCTCACTCATCCATAAAGGGCAATGTGGGTAAAGTGGCTTGCCCAGGGCAGCAATGACAGAATGGGCCTAGTGGGGATCGAACCACCAAACTTCCTACTCCACTACTACGCCATCTTTCCATCACTGATCATTGAGCCACCATATAAATCATTGCTATGCTGTTCCTCATGCCTTCATGCATCAAGCCTTGCGCCAATTCAACCAAGAACAATAAACAGTTCCTGGTCAACTTTTGAATCAAACCAGTATTCCTACCTCCCTGTGGTCCCTGCTGGAGGCTCTCTCGGGGACGAGCAGTGTGTTCCTGGTGCTGCCTGCTGCTAGAGTAGAGCCGATGCTCATTCTGGGGCCCACTAACATGTAGCGCTTGTCTCCAGATCTGTACTGGATGCTGTGACACAGAGTCCCGTCGTAATTGGTGTCCTGGAGATACTTGGACGAAAAGTCTGGAGCTCTGGAGCACTGCATCACAATCAACACGATGATGCTGATGACGAACAGCACCGAAACCGAGCCCAGAGTCAGGATCAAATAGAAGCTCACGTGCTTCTCCTCCTCATGCTCTCGGACTGCGTTCGGAGCATCGGAAGCTGCGAAAGCCTCTTTGGGCTCCACGACTTTGACGATCACAGTGGCTGTCGCTGAGAGGGACACGTTCCCGTTGTCTTTGACCAGGATCAGCAGTTTGTGCTGCGCCTCGTCTGTTTCTGTCAATGAGCGAAGGCTTCTGATCTGTCCTGTGTAGCGATCCAGAGCGAAGAGACTGTGCTCCCTCACTTCCTGCAGGGAGAACAGCAGCCAGCCGTTGTAGCCCACGTCTGCGTCGTAGGCTCGTACTTTAGTCACCAGATGGCCTGCGTTCACGTTCCGGGGCATCTCCTGCACCCCCTCAGAGGAGCCGTTAGCGCTGAGCGGATACAAGATCACGGGAGCGTTATCGTTCTGGTCCAGAATGAACACCTTCACCGTCACGTTACTGCTCAGAGACGGAGAGCCGGAGTCTGAGGCCAAGATGTGGAACTCGAACATTTTTACCACCTCGAAGTCGAAGCTCTTCAGAGCGTACACCGTTCCCGTCTCGGAGTGGATGTTGAGGACTGAAGAAAAGTCTCTCTGAGACGCATCTCCTCGGATGATCTGGTAGGAGATCGCAGCGTTTTCAGCAGAGTCTCTATCGGAGGCGCTGACTGAGAAGATGGAGGCTCCAGCTGAGTTGTTCTCCATGATGTAGAGCTCCACAGGATTGCTCTCAAACTCCGGAGCATTGTCGTTGACGTCAGAGATCTGAATGCTCAGCGAGGTGGAGACAGTCAGAGAAGGCTCTCCTAAATCAGAGGCACTGATGATCAGCTCGTATCGAGAGTGAGTCTCTCGATCTAACCGATCTCTGCTCACTAAAGAGTACATGTTGTCGCGGAAAGAAGGCTTCAGCTCGAAAGGACCGTTTCGGTTTAAGTGACAAATGACTCTCCCGTTGATCCCGGAGTCTCTGTCGCTCACGCTGATGAGGGAGATGACGGTTCCCGGTTTGGCATCTTCAGGGATGCTCTGAGAGAGAGACGTAATCTCGATCTCTGGGCTGTTATCGTTCAGGTCAATTATCTTTATTATTACTCTGCTGTTTGCAGACATCGGAGGGTGCCCTTTATCTGACGCTTGAATATCGAGCTCATAAATATCTGCCTTCTCATAATCAACACCTCCTTTTACTCTAATTTCCCCTGTAACTGGATTGAGCTCAAAAATGTCATGCATTTCAATATTTAACGAAGAAAAACTGTATTCAGTTTCTCCATTAATCCCTTCATCAGCATCAGTGGCATTTACGCGAGTAACTATTGTCCCAATATCAGCGTTCTCTACTAAAGTAACGGAATATATTTCACGACTAAACACAGGGTGATTGTCATTTATATCAAGGATTTTGATAGCAACATTAAGAGTACCTGATCTGGAAGGGTTTCCTCCATCAAAAGCTGTTAAAATGAGTTTATATGCTGCTATTATTTCCCTGTCAACAGCTTTCTTTATGACTAAAAATGGCACTTTTTCTTTATCACTTTCTCTAACTCGAACATCAAAGTGGTCATTCGAACTCAATCTGTACAATTTTACAGAATTAATCCCTGAATCGGGATCTTTTGCAGCTTGCAACTGATAAGAAGCTCCAGGCTGCGTATTTTCAAAAATTTTAAGACTTTGCTGTTTTTCAGAAAATCTGGGAGAGTTATCATTGATATCCAGTATCTCCACCTCCACATAATGCACCTCGAGGGGGGTTTCGATCACGGTTTTTAAGCTGATCACACAAACCCCAGCCCCGGAACACAAAGCCTCGCGGTCGATCTTCTTGTGCACGCGCAGAACGCCATTTTGCTGATTGATCTGAAACAACTCCTCCTTCGCTCCCGACACGATCCGAAACTGTCTGTCCGCCAAACTACTGACCTCTAAACCCAGATCTTTGGCGAGGTTCCCCACAGCGGTGCCTTCTTTCACCTCCTCAGCGATCGAGTACTTGACCTGAGCTGCAGCGAGCTGCGCGATGCTCAGAAGAGAAGAGAAGCACAGAGCGAACCAGCATCCGAGCCTTTGTCCTCGAGCCTCCATCCCCAGCAGCGACTCCTGCAGAAAACCTTTAGATCCTCGGTGAAGCAGAGACTGTGGGAGAGCCTTTACGCAGCGAGCATCGAGGGAAATCCCGAAACGCGAAAATAATCCTTAAAGGCAGCGAAGATTCAGCATTTCTGTATCACCGCGCGCCTCCGAAGCGTTTTCTGTGTGAGAGGAACAAAGCAGCTCTGAGAGCATCAGCAGCAGCAGGGGCAGGACTCCACATCCGGCTCAAACTCTAATGCAACACCGACACCAAGAGGAGCGAAGAGAGAAACAGCGTAAAAACCCTTAAAGACTCATAAAATCTTTTTTCACGTCCTAGGGGCATATCATTGGAAAGCTCGAGACTTCCAGGCTGAAGATCATACATTTTAACCGCAAATTTGTTTAAAAAATAAATTAAAATAGACACCCAAAAGGATGAAAAAAACATGTATTTGAACTCGAAGTTTATCTCTTTGCAACAATAACATCTCATTAAACACGTCTGAACAGTGTTTGGGTATTAAATGTATTTTTCTATGTAGTAAAACCTTTTCTGTATTTCAAGTAGGGGTTTGAGTAATACAACTTATAAGCATCATGTTTCCACAACAAAGTTTTAAAATGTGAAAACGTGTGTTTGTTAACAAACTTAAGCTCATCACAACACAAAAAAACACACTTAGGTGCGTATTTAAAAAATAATCGACAATTCAGCTTCTTAAAGCACGCACAAAACCAATTTACATAATACAATCTTGATGTATCCTTTGACATAGAATTTGCACGAACTGCCTGAAATAAAGAAAATAACATATTTAGGGATTATCAGAAAGTTTCGGAGCCACATCAACAGAAAGCACTCGATATTATTGACAAATACAACAAGTCTTCATTCAATATCTTGAGTTATATATCTACAGTCAGATTTAAAGACTCAAGAAACAGTTCCAAAAATTCTTATGAAACTTTTTTCTCAAATTTAAAGCTCCATATCCAAATATAAACCAAAGATTAAATTTTGATGAAAACAACTAAATATTTAAAAACGCCCCACTGTACAGGTGTTAAGTTCTTCCCAACCACATTATTAAAAGCAGATAAAGTGTAGACTAAAACCAAAGTTTTTTCTCCTTTAAACAATATTTCAGCACCAAAATTATAGACATCCACTGAACAAACTGTTATTAGATGTGAACAACTGTGATCTTCTAAAATACAAAATACAAGTTATTTCAGAAAGCTCATACAGATCGCTGCATATTCCTCTACAAATCACAAGAAAATGAGCCCCAATAGTCATGACTTCAGCACCAAGAACACCTCACTGAGAGAGAACTCAATTTGCTACACAACAGACTCTACGCTCAACAGAGCAAGGTAAAAGCCTCAATTGCAAATGAGACACAATTGAAAAACAAAATTGTGCATTATTTTCTTTAAAAAAACTAAAATGTAATCAAACAAAGCCTACTCGCTAAACCAGTTGAAGCTTGAAAAACAAAACGTTGTTTGTCCACTAATAAAGACAGCATTTCTGCAAACTTTTTTAAAGTTGGATAAAAGACTGAAAATAAATCTCATGCTTACGAGTATTCAACTCATCTTTACAATTATCAATTTCAATACAGTTTAAACGAAACATAGTAATTTCCAACATTTCAAAATAAAACAGATTTAAGAGGGGAAAAAATAAAAAAATAAACAAACTCACGCGGAAAATTAAAGGATCACTGTGAGATAAAACAATAACTGTACAAAAAATCCTAAGTACTTCAAAACACTACACTAAAACATTGACAGTTAAAAGCCAATTTAAATGGGTTTATGACACGAATTTGCAACGATATTAAATCAGATCGTCTTTTTTATAGTATTAAATAATTCCACATTTCAAGGGCAGTGATGAGAGATGCTGATAAAAAAATTAAAGAGAAGAACAATAAAATGTTTTAAACTCAAAAACAGCTACCGGTGTGTCCAAACTAGAAACAAACGTTGTAAATACATGCAAAGATTATAGAAAATGAACATCAGTTGCAAAGAATATAAGTGCTTGTCAAAAATCAACATGTTGCTCAACATGAAGACATTGCTCGAGGGACAACATTTGCCCCAAAACAGAAAATAAATCCAGAAGATCAAACGTCAGAAAACATTTCCGATTATATTAAGTGACGAAAGATGTCAGGAAACAGAGCTGAAAATTGATCAAAACAAACGAAATATTTTTGTCATAATTTAATTCCACTTTTTTTCTTAATAATTTAAAAACGTCTTTGAGGATAATCAAATATCAACTCCAAAAAAATCAACGATGCTAAGAGCTCAAACACACTGAATTGAATGTGTTCAATAGTGTTAAAAATGTAAAAATACAACTAAACCCCTGAAACAAACCCAAAAACCACGATCAGCTCCTACCTCCCTGTGGTCCCTGCTGGAGGCTCTCTCGGGGACGAGCAGCGTGTTCCTGGTGCTGCCTGCTGTTAGAGTAGAGCCGATGCTCATTCTGGGACCCACTAACATGTAGCGCTTATCTCCAGATCTGTACTGGATGCTGTGACACAGAGTCCCGTCGTAATTGGTGTCCTGGAGATACTTGGATGAATAGTTTGGAGCTCTGGAGCACTGCATCACAATCAACACGATGATGCTGATGACGAACAGCACCGAAACCGAGCCCAGAGTCAGGATCAGATAGAAGCTCACGTGCTTCTCCTCCTCGTGCTCTCGGACCGCGTTCGGAGCATCGGAAGCTGCGAAAGCCTCTTTGGGCTCCACGACTTTGACGATCACAGTGGCTGTCGCTGAGAGGGACACGTTCCCGTTGTCTTTGACCAGGATGATCAGTTTGTGCTGCGCCTCGTCTGTTTCTGTCAATGAGCGAAGGCTTCTGATCTGTCCTGTATAGCGGTCCAGAGCGAAGAGACTGTGCTCCCTCACTTCCTGCAGGGAGAACAGCAGCCAGCCGTTGTAGCCCACGTCTGCGTCGTAGGCTCGTACTTTAGTCACCAGATGGCCCGCGTTCACGTTGCGGGGCATCTCCTGCACCCCCTCAGAGGAGCCGTTAGCGCTGAGCGGATACAAGATCACAGGAGTGTTATCGTTCTGGTCCAGAATGAACACATTCACCGTCACGTTGTTCTGGCGAGGTGGGCTCCCAGAGTCAGTGGCATAAACTTGCAACTGAAAGCTTTTCAATGCTTCGAAATCAAAGCTCTTCAGAGCATAAATAACGCCCGTTTCTGAGTGAATATTTAGGAAAGTCAAGTCGCTCTGATTTAGAGTATATGTTATCGCAGCGTTCTCATTCAAGTCCTTATCAAAAGCCGAAACTGAGAATATAGAAGCACCAGGGATGTTGTTTTCATGCAGATAAAGCTCGTACGATTTCTGACCGAACTCTGGGGAGTTATCGTTCACATCCGAAACCTGAATTTTTAACGCTTTAAAAGAAGACAGCGCAGGCTGTCCAAAATCGCTCGCTGTGAGGGGGATCTCATAGTTCTCCTCCACCTCTCGATCTAAACGTCCCTTGGTCACCAATGAGAACATGTTCTCTTTAAACGAATGTTTTAATTCAAACGGAATGTTTTCAGGTAGTGTGCACACCACTCGTCCATTTGCCCCCGAGTCCTTGTCTGAAATGCTGATCAAGGCTACCGCAGTGCCCGGACTGGCACCTTCAGACACCACAGTGGAGAGGGAGGTGATGTCAATTTCAGGAAAGTTATCATTAACATCAATCACTTTGATGCTGAGCTCTGCTTCAGCTTTCAAAGGAGGCTGGCCTTTATCTGACGCCTGCACGTCTATCTTAAAGACATCCGTTTCCTCGAAGTCGACGTTCCCCTGAAGGCGCAGCTCTCCTGTGCTTTTATCAAGAGAAAACAACTTGAGCACATTTGCCTCTACGTTGTCTCCCAAGGAGAATTCCACCTCTCCGTTCAACCCATCGTCTTGATCTGTCGCGTTTATTGTGATCACAACCGTCCCCAAAGGAGCATTCTCCATGATTGATGCAGAGTATGAGTCGCGACTGAATACAGGGCGATTATCGTTGCTATCTAAAACATCTACAGTGATGTTCAGAGTTCCTGACTTCGATGGGTTCCCTCCATCAACGGCTGTGAGAATTAACCTGTGCTTGCTTTGCCTCTCTCTGTCCAGTGCTTTCTTCAAAACCAAAAACGGTATTTTCGCTTCATGTCGTTCCCTTACATCAATATCGAACATCTCATTCGAACTCAGTTTATAAAATCGAACCGAGTTCGTCCCCAAATCCGGATCCCTGGCTGTCTGCACCTGGAAGCGCGTTCCTAAGAGCGTGTGCTCCGCTATTTCAAACAGCTGCTCGGGTCTCGAGAAGACGGGAGGGTTGTCGTTAACATCGCTGATTTCGACCTCTACATGATGCACTTCTAAGGGGTTCTCCACCACGCATTTCAGACTGACCGCGCATGCGTTGTTTCCGTCGCAGAGGTTCTCTCTGTCGATCCTCCTCTTCACCAGCAGCTCTCCATTGTTCGGGTTTGTCTGGAAAAGCGCGTCATTGGGTCCGGAGACTATACGAAAGCGGCGGCTCGCCAGATTGCTGTTATCCAGGCCTAAATCCTTCGCGATGTTTCCCACAACATACCCCTCTCTCACCTCCTCCGGCACCGTGTATTTGATCTGAGCACGAACCACAGCGAAGCACAGCAGTAACGGAAGAGTAACCCAGGCGCGCGGCCAGTGACTCCATTGTCCTCCGACATCCATCACAAATAAAATGACTCCAATAGTTTCCAAAACCAAAAGCTATTCCGCAAAGCACGATGCGTCACTGTTATAATCACCGAAAACGATGCATAATCGAATCGTTTTAAGCAATAATGTGAAATTGAAACGCACCGCTTCAGTGTCGCCTCGTTTCTGAGAACAACGCGAATGATTTCTGCTGACGCGCGTTGAGGATGGGCTCCAGGAAAAACAGTAACTAGAGTCAGACTGACATCATGTGGAGAAGAGATGCGTTTGCAGAAGCTATTTTGACAAAAAATGTCCAAAAAACACATAGAAGATGCTTTCATCAGCTCTGCAGAGCAAACAAGTGCATTTTTTTAACAAGCAAATCGTCCTTACAATATAACATACTGTATTCTCTTTCTGGGCTGATTTATTAAAATTGCAGTAAATTCCTGTGTCAAGACCTGGGAATGTTTCCAAATGACAGAAATTACACAGTTCAAAACGTTATTTACATGGATATGAAAGAGTCTCCGTTCAGGATAAGTGTAAAGGAAAAAGAAGTCTACACCTTAAGGGAATTATAAAAAAAACAAGAGTGTCCTCTCGGGATAAATTTGCTGAAATAACAGGTCTGGACCTTAAGAGAATTATTGAAATACAAGACAGTTGAATGCAGGCCATGATTTGCATACGTATTGAATTTAACAGAGCTTTTTACATGTTTCTCAAAAAGTTTTTTTCCGACAAGAAACATAACTAAAAACAAATGTTATTCTAGTCTAATGAAATCAGAGTGACGCAAAACGTTAGTAATCTTTAAAGAAAAAATCAACAAAATTAACAATATTTTGACACATAATTGGCTTGCCTTTCAGAATTTGTGTGCACGTTGAGGTCAACACAAATTTATTTTAGATTTTACAAAGTTTTCCAAGATAGAAAAATAACTTAAACATTTTTTAGCCCAACAAATAATGAACAGCACAAGACATCCATTGAGGCATTACCACGAGGTCAGAAAATCCAAAAACAGTTTAAAGAACATCGTCAACAGAACAACAATCAATTTCACATGCATTTTCAAATCAAAGTCATTGCTCTTATTTGTTAAACCACAGTAGTAAATCTACCAGGAAGCAAAAAATATCCAAAGGTCGCCTGTGGCTGATTGTAAATCTGAGAAATGTCAGTAAAATGAAAACCTGAAATGTCTAGATTTCAGCATCAGAGCAGCTAATCAGGAAAAAAGAGCAAACGTGGTCATTAAACAAGTTTACATTTCACGTTAATAGTCTTTTGAAAGAAAGGTATAAAACATATTCCATTGTGGTTTAAAACTGTTTGTATCCGGTCAAAGATGAACGATTGAAATTAGTTTGAGCGATTAACTCTGCTCATCTTCATCTTTTATTTGAGAAGGTTGATATCAAGCACAGCTTTACAGCAACGAAGAGTCAGGACTTCATCACCAAGAAACTCTAAAAACCAAGCAAAAAAGCTAAATCTGTTTACAAAATACATACAATCAATACTCATTAAGTGTATACAACACTTATGAGGAAGTAACTAAGAAACTATAAAATCGCGAGTTATTTAAAGCACAATGGATAAACCTGGTCAAATCAAATCATAAAAAAATCAAAGGAAGCTAAAAACTAATCCGTTTTGTACAAAGCTCCAAGAAAGAAAGTATTTAATTTGTTTGGAAAAAAAATACACCCGAGTTAATTCAATAACATTATATATGAACGAATCAATTTATTTAACAGGTTACTAAATTAAATTAAATTAAATTAAATTAAATTAAATTAAATTAAATTAAATTAAATTAAATTAAATTAAATTAAATTAAATTAAATTAAATTAAATTAAATTAAATTAAATTAAATTAAATATGCTATTTTATTAATCACAATAATCAAACTTAAATTGATTTAGTGTTGCAAGGATTAAAAAGCTTCCCCGCGCAAAAGCGTACTAACGCCTTGTTCATAATGATAATTGTAGCTTGGAGCTGTGTTGGATTGTGTCATGCTGCAAAGATACTGTTTTTTTTTACAAGGTAGTCCGAAAATGAGGTACATTTTCTACACCTTAAATAGAACGATTGTGAATCTTGGAACTTTCAGACATTTTCTTTTTTTAGTTTTCGGGTTACTTTGTAACATTAACAGAAAATAAGGTATGTTTCCCGGACACTGGTCACCACAAAATTGCGTACTTCAACTTTCAAAAGAACAGTATACATTTGAGGCATTTAATTAACGGTAACGGTTTCAGGTTAAAATGTTTGTGTGTTTTAACGTCAAGTAAGTTTTAAAAAATTGGGCATAATTGCTATTCGACAGAACTAGACGAAAAATTGGCTAGTAATCAACCAAATAATACAATTTAAAAATTATTACAATTCTATATTTCAAGATATGAATTGCAGCCTATGGTGCGTGCTTCTAAAAGTTCCAAGGGCCCAAAGCCCAAATCCGCCTATAGCCTTGTCTCTGAAAGGGGTTTTAAAAATAAAACAACTAACAAGGCATGCGAGCATCAACTTCACAACACTTCTAAACATCAGCCTTCTCAAAGATCAGCACCAGATAGTTGACAGCTCCCACCTAAATAACTTTCAATACCAGCACTCAGCTCCTACCTCCCTGTGGTCCCTGTTGGAGGCTCTCTCGGGGACGAGCAGCGTGTTCCTGGTGCTGCCTGCTGTTAGAGTAGAGCCAATGCTCATTCTGGGACCCACTAACATGTAGCGCTTGTCTCCAGATCTGTACTGGATGCTGTGACACAGAGTCCCGTCGTAATTGGTGTCCTGGAGATACTTGGACGAATAGTCTGGAGCTCTGGAGCACTGCATCACAATCAACACGATGATGCTGATGACGAACAGCACCGAAACCGAGCCCAGAGTCAGGATCAGATAGAAGCTCACGTGCTTCTCCTCCTCGTGTTCGTGGACCGCGTTCGTAGCATCGGAAGCTGCGAAAGCCTCTTTGGGCTCCACGACTTTGACGATCACAGTGGCTGTCGCTGAGAGGGACACGTTCCCGTTGTCTTTGACCAGGATGAGCAGTTTGTGCTGCGCCTCGTCTGTTTCTGTCAATGAGCGAAGGCTTCTGATCTGTCCTGTATAGCGGTCCAGAGCGAAGAGACTGTGCTCACTCACTTCCTGCAGGGAGAACAGCAGCCAGCCGTTGTAGCCCACGTCTGCGTCGTAGGCTCGGACTTTAGTCACCAGATGGCCCGCGTTCACGTTCCGGGGCATCTCCTGCACCCCCTCAGAGGAGCCGTTAGCGATGAGCGGATACAAGATCACGGGAGCGTTATCGTTCTGGTCCAGAATGAACACCTTCACCGTCACGTTACTGCTCAGAGACGGAGAGCCGGAGTCTGAGGCCAGGATATGGAACTCGAACATCTTCACCGCCTCAAAGTCGAAGCTCTTCAGAGCGCTGATGACGCCAGTCTCCGGGTTGATGTTGAGGAATGACGTTACATCTCTCGGGGTCTGCTCTGCTCTGATAATGTGGTAGGTCACAGCCGCGTTTTCGTTCAGGTCCCTGTCGGTGGCGCTGACAGAGAAGATGGACGCTCCCGGAGCATTGTTCTCCAGCAGGTAGATCTCGAGAGGGTTTTGGGGGAACTGGGGCGCGTTATCGTTCACATCGGACACTTCTACACTCAGAGATCTGGAGGATGAGAGCGCGGGCTCTCCTAAATCACTGGCGCTCACTGTGAGCTCGTAATGAGCTGCGATCTCTCGGTCTAAACTCTCTTTAGTGACCAGAGAAAACATGTTCTGCTGCACGTAAGGCTTCAACTCGAACGGGACGTTCTTCGAGAGGCTGCACACCACCTTTCCGTTGATCCCGGAGTCTTTGTCGGTGATGCTGATGAGAGAAATCACTGTCCCCGGTTTAGCATCTTCAGAGACTACACTAGAGAGAGACATGATCTCAATCTCAGGCTCGTTATCGTTTAGATCTATCACTTTAATCACTACTTTGCAGTCAGAGTTTAACGAAGGATGTCCTTTATCAGATATTTTAATAATTATACTATGCATTTCATTTTCTTCAAAATCTATCAATCCTTTGACTCTTATTCCTCCTGTTTTTTTGTCCAAATCAAAAATCTCGTGCACTTTACGCTGAACATTTCTCCCAAAACTATACTCGACTTCTCCATTAACCCCTTCATCAGGATCAGATGCATTGATAAAGGTTACAGTGAGACCGACCGGAGTGTTTTCATTTAACATTATAGTCTGTGTTTCTAGGTTACAAACCGGTCTGTTATCGTTAACGTCCATCACGGTCACTATTATATTTAACGAGCCTAATTTAGGGGGGTTTCCACCGTCCACGGCAGTAAGAATTAAAATATGTTTATCTTGTTTTTCTCTATCTAAAGGTTTCAGTAAAACAAGAAAGGCCACTTTTTCTCCATAATCATTTTCTTTTATATCTAAATCAAAAATGTCATTTTGCCCAAGTCGGTAAGATCGAATAGAATTGCTCCCGACGTCTAAATCTTTCGCACTAGGTAGATCATATCGAGCGCTTTTTGCGGCATTTTCCGCTATCTCCACATGAACATCCCTCTCAGAGAACGCAGGAGAATGATCATTCACATCGGTGATCTCCACCTCTACATAATGCACCTCCAGTGGGTTCTCCACCGCTATCTTCAGGCTCATCAAGCACGCGCCGTTCCCCTCGCAGATCTCCTCTCGGTCGATTTTCTGCAGCACGAACAGGGCGCCATTGTTCTGATTGAGCTGGAAAAAGCTCTCCTTAGATCCGGACACGATGCGGAACCGTCGCTGCTCCAGCGAAGTCACATCCAAACCGAGATCCTTGGCGATATTTCCCACCTGAGTGCCTTCCTTCACCTCCTCCGGGACCGAATATCTGATCTGAGCAGAAATGGGGTTTTCATGGAGCAGCAGCAGCAGGAGCAGAGACAAAGCGAAGCAGCGGAATCCGCGTCCGCGCCTTTGTCCATCCTCATCCATCGCGCGCGAGATCACAGCAGAGCGAGTCCAGCACCAGACATCGATCCTCAGTGATTCAGGGAAGAATCCGGGTCGAGTCCGTGGCTAAACCGTTCAACGGAGGCTTTCTATCGAGCTTCTGAAGCACTGAACCCGAGCGACTGTCTCTGTCTCTCGCTGCTGCTAAACTACACTAGAGAGAGCAGCACTGCGCATGCGTGGATCCGAGGAGAGCCGCCCTTGAACTGGAGCATGGAGCAATGCTGACACACTGTGGATACTGATCAGAACTGTCTGCAAAACTTAATTTACTGTTTAAGAAATTAATAAAAAATGGTAAAATACACGAGATTACCAAGGGGGAACAAAACACATTTTAGCTATATTCTATAAGAAATAACGAGCGTTACTATTATTAAAACATTTGAACCACGGTATCAGTGTTTGCGAGATATATGGTTTGGATTGTTTCAATTTAAAGACATTCCAACAATCAACTTTAAAGAACAACTGTGACTAGTGTGCACTTTATTGTTGTTAAAACATCACGCAATCACGCGAACTGATAGTTACATTTTGCTGAAGTTTACAGGTAACTATCTTTACTCGTGTTGAAGCACGTAAACGAATATTTACACAACATAATTGTTTAACAATTGAGATAGTGGAAATCCTTTAAAAAAACAGTTACCTGTGAAAAAAAGCAGATATCGTTAACTTGTAGGTTACAATAAAGTAACCAACGTGTTACTATGAACAACAAACATTTGTTAAAACTCGTATATGAACTCATATAGTGTTTCCTATAATTTGTTAAAAATAAAATGCGAAATTAATTTAAAAAAGCGAATCTTTTTCACTTTTCTGAATCAGATTTTAGTACCAGGAAGAGGATGTCTCCCTAAGACCACGATTCACTAAAACAAATAAAATCTATAGAGAATAAGTAATATGAAATAATCTAATCTAAAACAAAACTAAAAAAAATATGAACGAGAAACAACTTTTCAGCAAACAGAAGTTAAAAGAGCAAAAAATTTTTTTATAAATATCAGTGTTATGTTAAAAAACAACGATACTGTTTAAAACGAATAAAAAAAGAAATGGGATCTCTGGTATTTTACGTGTGAAAGAGAAACAAAATGTTATTGCAGAGCAATAACACATGGATTAACATTTAAATGTGTTCTGGGAGTTTTTTTATGTCGTTCATTGTATCGATGTGTCCAACATCAAACAAAACCTAAACAAGAAGCTTATTATCAGCACTCACTGCTTCAGTACCACAAAATAAACAGCTCTCGTGATTTCCGCCAAACGGAAAGTACATTTTTTTACATGAGTTATTGTCCATGTTTCAAAAAAGTACTTTTTTCAGGTTTTTATTGAATGATTACTTAAATGTCCAATGTCAAACTCCTCAGTTGCTTGTGGTGTACAACTTTAGATTCAGTCTATGTTTAAAAAAAATGGCGTCATGAAAACAAAAACAGTTTAAATCTGTGATTTAGAAGATTACAACATGTTGGGCAATGATATTGACTATAAAAACAGTATTATGCCAGGAAATGTTACTTAAAAATGAGTGAAATAGACCACAAAAATAAACAGTTTCTGATATATGCAATTTTTTTTAAATGTACGAAGGGTTTGATGATGTTTAAAGCACCTACAACAATGAAACCAAAAAATGCATACCGAACATTGAATGTCATTTCAGCACCACAGAAGAGAACAGCTCCAGGAGACCAGGAAGAACAGAAGTTATAACCAAAGATATCAACCTGTTTTGTATTAAAAGATCAAACATAAACCGCTGAAGACAAACACTGCAGTTCTTTATAAAGTTGCTAGCTGGCAAACACTTTAACTCAAGAACCAAGAAAAAGAACGGTTGAGAAACCGTGATAAAATAAGAAGAATGTTACAAAAAACACATTAACATCCATAATTTTAAACAAATTACGACAGTTTGCAATATAAACCCCAACCGCAACGTCATAAGAAATGTGAAATAACTTATTATTTAATTACAAAATAACAACACCAATCATCTAAGAGACATGATCAGCTCAGAGAAACGCTAGTGTTTGACTCAAAACACCATCAAAGCTCTTGAAAACAAACATAACCAGCACTGATGCTGCACATAAATAAAACCCAACACGTTCGGTAGAAAAACTAAACTGTCATCATTTCCTACCTCCCTGTGGTCTCTGCTGGAGGCTCTCTCGGGGACGAGCAGCGTGTTCCTGGTGCTGCCTGCTGCTAGAGTAGAGCCGATGCTCATTCTGGGACCCACTAACATGTAGCGCTTGTCTCCAGATCTGTACTGGATGCTGTGACACAGAGTCCCATCGTAATTGGTGTCTTGGAGATACTTGGACGAATAGTCTGGAGCTCTGGAGCACTGCATCACAATCAACACGATGATGCTGATGACGAACAGCACCGAAACCGAGCCCAGAGTCAGGATCAGATAGAAGCTCACATGCTTCTCCTCCTCGTGTTCGTGGACCGCGTTCGGAGCATCGGAAGCTGCGAAAGCCTCTTTGGGCTCCACGACTTTGACGATCACAGTGGCTGTCGCTGAGAGGGACACGTTCCCGTTGTCTTTGACCAGGACTAGCAGTTTGTGCTGCGCCTCATCTGTTTCTGTCAATGAGCGAAGGCTTCTGATCTGTCCTGTATAGCGGTCCAGAGCGAAGAGACTGTGCTCCCTCACTTCCTGCAGGGAGAACAGCAGCCAGCCGTTGTAGCCCACGTCTGCGTCGTAGGCTCGGACTTTAGTTACCAGATGGCCCGCGTTCACGTTCCGGGGCATCTCCTGCACCCCCTCAGAGGAGCCGTTAGCGCTGAGCGGATACAATATCACGGGAGCGTTATCGTTCTGGTCCAGAATGAACACCTTCACCGTCACGTTACTGCTCAGAGACGGAGAGCCGGAGTCTGAGGCCAGGATGTGGAACTCGAACATCTTCACCGCCTCAAAGTCGAAGCTCTTCAGAGCGCTGATGACGCCAGTCTCCGGGTTGATGTTGAGGAATGACGTTACATCTCTCGGGGTCTGCTCTGCTCTGATAATGTGGTAGGTCACAGCCGCGTTTTCGTTCAGGTCCCTGTCGTTAGCGCTCACGGAGAAGATGGACGCTCCCGGAGCATTGTTCTCCAGCAGGTAGATCTCGAGAGGGTTTTGGGGGAACTGGGGCGCGTTATCGTTCACATCGGACACTTCTACTTTCAGAGATCTGGACGATGAGAGCGCGGGCTCTCCTAAATCACTGGCGCTCACTGTGAGCTCGTAATGAGCCACGATTTCTCGGTCTAAACTCTCTTTAGTGACCAGAGAAAACATGTTCTGCTGCACGTAAGGCTTCAACTCGAACGGGACGTTCTTCGAGAGGCTGCACGCCACCTTTCCGTTGATCCCGGAGTCTCTGTCGGTGATGCTGATGAGAGAAATCACTGTCCCCGGTTTAGCATCTTCAGAGACTACACTAGAGAGAGACATGATCTCAATCTCAGGCTCGTTATCGTTTAGATCTATCACTTTAATCACTACTTTACAGTCAGTAGTTGAGGGAGGACGTCCTTTATCAGAAACAAGAACATTTACGCTAAAAACGTCGTTTTCCTCAAAATCTATCAATCCTTTGACTCGTATTTCTCCAGTCTTTTTGTTCAAATCAAAAATCTCGTGCACTTTACGCTGAACATTTCTCCCAAAACTATACTCGACTTCTCCATTAACCCCTTCATCAGGATCAGATGCATTGATAAAGGTTACAGTGAGGCCAACAGGAGTGTTTTCATTTAACATTATAGTCTGTGTTGCTCGGTTACAAACCGGTTTGTTATCATTGACATCGAGCACCGAGACTGTGATGTTTAACGAGCCTGATTTAGGAGGATTTCCCCCATCAATAGCACTAATAGATACAATTAGCTCATTTTGTTTTTCTCGATCTAAAGGCTTTTGTAAAATCAAAAAGGCATGTTTATCTCCCGTTTCGCTGTCTTTAATGTCAATATCAAAATAATTGTTTGATCCGAGACGGTAAGATCGGATAGAATTAACCCCGACATCTAAATCTCGCGCTATTGGAAGACCAAAGCGACTGCCTTTGGCGGCATTTTCCGCTATCTCCAAATGCACATCCCTCTCAGAGAACGCAGGAGAATGATCATTCACATCGGTGATCTCCACCTCTACATAATGCACCTCCAGTGGGTTCTCCACCGCGATCTTCAGGCTCATCAAGCACGCGCCGTTCCCCTCGCAGATCTCCTCTCGGTCGATTTTCTGCAGCACGAACAGGGCGCCATTGTTCTGATTGAGCTGGAAAAAGCTCTCCTTAGATCCGGACACGATGCGGAACCGTCGCTGCTCCAGCGAAGTCACATCCAAACCGAGATCCTTGGCGATATTTCCCACCTGAGTGCCTTCCTTCACCTCCTCCGGGACCGAATATCTGATCTGAGCAGAAACGGGGCTCTCCTGGAGCAGCAGCAGCAGCAGCAGAGACAAAGCGAAGCAGCGGAACCCGCGTCCGCGCCTTTGTCCGTCCTCATTCATCGCGCGCGAGATCACAGCAGAGCGAGTCCAGCACCAAACATCGATCCTCAGTGATTCAGGGAAGAATCCGGGTCGAGTCCGCGGCAAAACCGTTCAACGGAGGCTTTCTATCGAGCTTCTGAAGCACTGAACCCGAGCGACTGTCTCTGTCTCTCGCTGCTGCTAAACTACACTGGAGAGAGCAGCACTGCGCATGCGTGGATCCGAGCAGAGCCGCCCTAGAACCCGAGCATGGAGCAATGCTGACACACTGTGGATACTGATCAGAACCAGCAAACACGAATAACCTGACTGCAAAACTGAATTTACTGTTTAAGTTAATAGAAAATGGTAAAATACACGAGATTACCAAAAGGAATAAAACACATTTTAGTTATATTCTATAAGGAATATCGAGCGTTACTATTATTTGAACCACGGTATCAGTATTTGCGAGATTCATTGGTTGGATTGTTTTAATTTAAAGACATTCCAACAATCAACTTTAAAGAACAACTGTGACTAGTGTGCACTTTATTGTTGTTAAAACATCACGCAATCACGTGAACTGATAGCTGCATTTTGCTGAAGTTTACAAGTAACTATCTTTATTCGTGTTGAAGCACGTAAACGAATATTTACACAACATAATTGTTTAACAATTGAGATAGTGGAAATCCTTTAAAAAAACAGTTACCTGTGAAAAAATAAAAGCAGATATCGTTAAACTGGAGGTTAAAAATAAAGTAACCAACGTGTTACTATGAACAACAAACATTTGTTAAAACTCGTATATGAACTCATATAGTGTTTCCTATAATTTGTTACAAATAAAATGTGATATAAATAAAAAAAGAAGCGAATCTTTTTCGCTTTTCTGAATCAGATTTTAGTACCAGGAAGAGGATGCCTCCCTGAGACCACGATTCACTAAAAACAAAGAAAAACTATAGAGAAGAAGTAATATGAAATAATCTAATCTAAAACAAAACTAAAGAAAATATGAACGAGAAACAACTTTTCAGCAAACAGAAGTTAAAAGAGCCAAGTAATTTTTAATAAATCTCAGTGTTATGTTATAAAACAACGACACTGTTTAAAATGAATAAAAAAATAAATGGGATCTTTGCCACTTCTACATGAAAGACGTACAGAATGTTTCTCTCACAGTTTATCGAGGTACATAGAGTGGATCATTTCATTTCTGGTGGATCTGGTGGATGAAGTGACGTTAAGAAGGGTTGGTCCGCTTGTTCCGTGTGGGACGCTTGAAGCTGGAGAAGGGATTCTTGCTGGTTAGGACTCCTGCAGAAGGATTGAAAACACCTGTAGATTGTTGGCTAATTATCTGATCGCTCCTCCCGAAATTGCGTTCACGGAACTTCACTTGACGAAGCATTTAAATAGTTCTAAGAAAATGAACCAGAAAAAATAACACAAAATATACAACAAATAAATTAAATTTACAACACTATAAAAACCATTCAGAGCAGAGCATAAGACTTAACACTTGGATTAACGTTTAAATGTGTTCTAGGAGTTTTTTTTATGTCTTTCATTGTATTCATGTGTCCAACATCAAACAAAATCTAAACAAGAAGCTTAATATAAGCACTCACTGCTTCAGTACCACAAAATGGATTTTTTTTACATGCACTATTTTTCCATGTTTTTTTCAGGTTTTTATTGAATGATTACTTCATGTCCAATGTCAAACTCTTCAGTTGCTTATGGTGTACAACATTAGATTTAGTCTATGTGCAAAAGAACGGTGACATGAAAACAAAACCAGTTTAAATCTGTAATTTAGAAGATTACAACATGCTGGGCAATAAATTTGACTATTTAAAAAAAACAGTTTTATGCCAGGGAAATTGACTTTAAAATTAGTGAAATAGACAACAAAAAGTAAACAGTTTCTGATATTTGGTATTTTTTTAAATGTACGAAGGGTCTGAAGAGGTTTAAAGCACCTACAACAATGAAACCGGAAAATACATCCAAAACATTGAAAGTCATTTCAGCACCACAGAAGAGAACAGCTCCAGGAGACCAAGGAAGAATGGAAGTTATAACCAAAGATATCAAGCTCCTGAAATATCCAGAGAAAATCTCATCCTCAACCTTTTGTGGAATCAGCTGACTTGTTTTAAAAGATCAAATATAAACAACTAAAGACAAACATTGCAGTTATTCATAAAGTTGCAAGCTGGCAAACACTCTACCTCAAGAACCCCCAAAAAAAAGAACAGCTGAAAAACCGTGATTAAATAAGAAGAATGCTACAAAAAAAACCACATTAAAAATCCATAATTTTAAACAAATGACGACAGTTTGCTGTGTTCCAATATAAACGCCAACCGCAACATTATAAGAAATGTGAAATAACTTATTATTTAATTACAAAAAACAACACCAATCATCTAAGAGCAATGATAAGCTCAGAGAAACGCTTGTGTTTAACTCAAAACACCATCAAAGCTCTTGAACACAAACATAACCAGCACTGATACTGCAAATAAATAAAACCCAACACGTTCGGCAGAAAAACTAAACCGTGATCAGCTCCTACCTCCCTGTGGTCCCTGCTGGAGGCTCTCTCGGGGACGAGCAGCGTGTTCCTGGTGCTGCCTGCTGCTAGAGTAGAGCCGATGCTCATTCTGGGGCCCACTAACATGTAGCGCTTGTCTCCAGATCTGTACTGGATGCTGTGACACAGAGTCCCATCGTAATTGGTGTCCTGGAGATACTTGGACGAAAAGTCTGGAGCTCTGGAGCACTGCATCACAATCAACACGATGATGCTGATGACGAACAGCACCGAAACCGAGCCCAGAGTCAGGATCAGGTAGAAGCTCACGTGCTTCTCCTCCTCGTGCTCTCGGACCGCGTTCGGAGCATCGGAAGCTGCGAAAGCCTCTTTGGGCTCCACGACTTTGACGATCACAGTGGCTGTCGCTGAGAGGGACACGTTCCCGTTGTCTTTGACCAGGATGAGCAGTTTGTGCTGCGCCTCGTCTGTTTCTGTCAATGAGCGAAGGCTTCTGATCTGTCCTGTATAGCGGTCCAGAGCGAAGAGACTGTGCTCCCTCACTTCCTGCAGGGAGAACAGCAGCCAGCCGTTGTAGCCCACGTCTGCGTCGTAGGCTCGGACTTTAGTCACCAGATGGCCCGCGTTCACGTTGCGGGGCATCTCCTGCACCCCCTCAGAGGAGCCGTTAGCGCTGAGCGGATACAAGATCACGGGAGCGTTATCGTTCTGGTCCAGAATGAACACCTTCACCGTCACGTTACTGCTCAGAGACGGAGAGCCGGAGTCTGAGGCCAAGATGTGGAACTCGAACATTTTTACCACCTCGAAGTCGAAGCTCTTCAGAGCGTACACCGTTCCCGTCTCGGAGTGGATGTTGAGGACTGAAGAAAAGTCTCTCTGAGACGCATCTCCTCGGATGATCTGGTAGGAGATCGCAGCGTTTTCAGCAGAGTCTCTATCGGAGGCGCTGACTGAGAAGATGGAGGCTCCAGCTGAGTTGTTCTCCATGATGTAGAGCTCCACTGGATTGCTCTCAAACTCCGGAGCGTTGTCGTTTACGTCAGAGATCTGAATGCTCAGCGAGGTGGAGACAGTCAGAGAAGGCTCTCCTAAATCAGAGGCACTGATGATCAGCTCGTATCGAGAGTGAGTCTCTCGATCTAACCGATCTCTGCTCACTAAAGAGTACATGTTGTCGCGGAAAGAAGGCTTCAGCTCGAAAGGACCGTTTCGGTTTAAGTGACAAATGACTCTCCCGTTGATCCCGGAGTCTCTGTCGCTCACGCTGATGAGGGAGATGACAGTTCCCGGTTTGGCATCTTCAGGGATGCTCTGAGAGAGAGACGTGATCTCGATCTCTGGGCTGTTATCGTTCACGTCAATTATCTTTATTATTACTCTGCTGTTTGCAGACATCGGAGGGTGCCCTTTATCTGACGCTTGAATGTCGAGTTTGTAAACCTCAGTATCTTCATAGTCAACTGCACCTTTTACTCGAATTTCTCCTGAAACGGCATTGAGTTCAAAAATATCATGCACTTTACTGTTTAATGAAGCAAAACTGTATTCTATTTCTCCATTTAGCCCTTCGTCAGCATCAGAAGCATTCACTTTAACAACTAAAGCGCCAACTGGAGAGTTTTCCTGTATTGTCACAGAATAACTCTCCCGACTAAATAATGGGCGATTATCATTTGTGTCCAGGACTGTTACAGTAATATTAAGGTTGCCAGATTTGTGTGGATTTCCTCCATCTACTGCTGTTAATATTAGTTTAAAAGTTTTAGCCAGCTCTCTATCCACGGCTTTCTTCAGAACTAAAAATGGCATTTTATCCTCATCACTCTCTCTGACTCGAATTTCAAAATGATCGTTAGGACTTAATCTATAGAACCGGACTGAATTAATTCCTGAATCTGAATCTTTTGCAGCTTGCAACTGATAATCTGCTCCCGGTAATGTGTTTTCTGAGATTTTCAGAAGCTGTTCTTTGTCAGAAAACCTGGGAGAATGATCATTAATATCCAGTATCTCCACCTCCACATAATGCACCTCGAGGGGGCTTTCGATCACGGTTTTTAAGCTGATCACACAAACCCCAGCCCCGGAACACAAAGCCTCGCGGTCGATCTTCTTGTGCACGCGCAGAACGCCATTTTGCTGATTGATCTGAAACAACTCCTCCTTCGCTCCCGACACGATCCGAAACTGTCTGTCCGCCAAACTACTGACCTCTAAACCCAGATCTTTGGCGAGGTTCCCCACAGCGGTGCCTTCTTTCACCTCCTCAGCGATCGAGTACTTGACCTGAGCTGCAGCGAGCTGCGCGATGCTCAGAAGAGAAGAGAAGCACAGAGCGAACCAGCATCCGAGCCTTTGTCCTCGAGCCTCCATCCCCAGCAGCGACTCCTGCAGAAAACCTTTAGATCCTCGGTGAAGCAGAGACTGTGGGAGAGCCTTTACGCAGCGAGCATCGAGGGAAATCCCGAAACGCGAAAATAATCCTTAAAGGCAGCGAAGATTCAGCATTTCTGTATCACCGCGCGCCTCCGAAGCGTTTTCAGTGTGAGAGGAACAAAGCAGCTCTGAGAGCATCAGCAGCAGCAGGGGCAGTACTCCACATCCGGCTCAAACTCTAATGCAACACCGACACCAAGAGGAGCGAAGAGAGAAACAGTGTAAAAAATCTCGAAGACTCATAAAATCGTTTTGTTTTTCCTTTTGTTCACGTATTAAAGATATTTACTTAATTATTTCATCTTTTTTTCTGGACTTCCATGCTGGAGAACGTGAAATTTAAGCCTAAATGTTTAAAAAAAGGCACGAAAAAAATATACATATACACTCAAAGTTTATCTCGTTACAAGAAAACCTCGCGTTAGACGCGTGAAAAAAGTGCTTCATAATTGAATTGGTATTTCAGCTTTTAATAAGCATTACACACAACCAACGCCGTTGATTTGATAGCCGGTATATATTTAAGCAGGTACGTACAGAACCGACTCATAAATCAAGTAGAATGATGATATTTTTCAATTATAAAATAATAATGCATAGAACAATAGTTCTGTATTTTGTGCATTTTCAGAGGATTTAAAACCTTTAGGAGGTAGCGCTTCTGAACTTTCACAAGCACGAATAACGACTGTCCTCTTATTTTAAAAAATTATGACCAGTTAAAAAACACTTAAACCAGGCACACGTTTTAAACATTTAAAACTTTCTCTTTTTGTGAGTAAAAAATCTACTGAAAATAAACCTAAATCGAGAAATACGTTTTTCTTAAAAACAAACATTAAACTTTTTCAAATGTTTGACAGTGCTAATTATATTAAAAGCAAGCCTTAAAAACAAGTCCATGCTAACTGAAAATTAAGAATTTTTTTCCATTGTAATATTATAGTATTGTAATAATTCTATACTATAACATAGTACATAGTACATATAGTACATTGTAATAGTTTAGTCATTCTAATAAATTTTTAAAAGGTCTGAACAACCTAGAGCTATACAAAATGATGAAAATATGTTACATAAATCACTCACTGATGTTAACAAAACTACAAGAAATCGAGCAACCTCAAGAAAAATTAAGCTTTCAGGACCAAGGACAGCGCACAGGAGAGACGCCACAGTTTGATTGCTGTTTTCAAACTGAATAAAAAAAAATCAATATACAAACTAAATCAATTTCCAATAACTGACATATTGTCCTTAAAAACAATAACATGTCAAAGAATATAAAAATTAATGGATGCCAGCAAATCTAAGTTCATTAGAGCGACACACAGGATGAAGTTGTTTCGAAACATGAAGCAGTAATGATACAAAAGCATTATTTATCTCAGAATGGTAATTTGCCTTTAAAAAACGATTTCAAACACCTGACTATGAGAAGAATCTTTTTAAAATTAATAATAGATTAAAATAATATCAGTATTAAACAAACATATTATTACTTTAGAACCAGAGTAAGATCTCATGAGGGATCCTGACCAGGATTAGAATGTCGAGCACCCCAGTCCTCAGGTCTTTACACTGGCTGCCAGAGACTCTCAGAATAGATTTTTAAGTGCTGCTGCTCATCTATAAGAGTTAACTAGAACACCAGAACACAGACTTGTATCAAAGCAATCTGGGTTCAGATCAATTAGAACTACCTCGGGATCGCTCCAAAAAGGGAGAGTCTGCTTTCAGTTACTATGCTGCCCGCAGGTGGAACCAGATTCCAGACGAGATTAGAGGAGCTAAACCTTCAGTCACATTTAAATCCACATAAAAACTCATCTTTCAACATGTGTTTACTGACTGAGCTTTGCTGTCTGAACTGCTTATTGGTGTGTTTCTTTTATTCTATGAGTTTTAAAACGTTGAATGCCTTATCTCTTGCCTTTTATATCAGATCTATTTTTATACTTTGACCAAGCACTTTAACCCTCTAGTGCATAGCAGTCACTGCAATGGACGGCTATTTAAAAGTCTTTTTCTCCAAAATGTGATGGTTTCTATTGTTGATCTGCTTATCAGCCTAAACAAATCTTGACCCTAAATCATGCATCAGACTGTTACAGTGTGCAAAAAAAGAGCTTTACAAATAAATTGTTCTTGACTTGCCATGAGTGATATCATCTACATAAAAAAGCTACCGGACATCAAACTATATGATAGAACATGATACATTTATAACAACAAAAGTAATGAACCAACTTTTACCATTTTACACAACGAACAAAAGTTAACAACTGCAACAAAAAAGCGAAAAGCAAAAAAAATTGTCAGAGCAAGAACAATGCATTTTTAATTGACAACTATCAAACGTCAAAACGCCTAATTTGAGAAGTATTCAGAATATAATGCTTCAAAGCACATCTCATCATCTGTGAAGCGAACAACTCCCCAAAAAAGCTCAAATAGAACCAAAAATGACCTCAAACACACTGAAAACATTAAAATCTTAAGGCAGCCTTAAAACGATCCCCGAAATTTAAACTAAAACAAGACAACCGTGATCAGCTCCTACCTCTCTGTGGTCCCTGCTAGAGGCTCTCTCGGGGACGAGCAGTGTGTTCCTGGTGCTGCCTGCTGCTAGAGTAGAGCCGATGCTCATTCTGGGACCCACTAACATGTAGCGCTTGTCTCCAGATCTGTACTGGATGCTGTGACACAGAGTCCCCTCGTAATTGGTGTCCTGGAGATACTTGGACGAATAGTCTGGAGCTCTGGAGCACTGCATCACAATCAGCACGATGATGCTGATGACGAACAGCACCGAAACCGAGCCCAGAGTCAGGATCAGATAGAAGCTCACGTGCTTCTCCTCCTCGTGCTCTCGGACCGCGTTCGGAGCATCGGAAGCTGCGAAAGCCTCTTTGGGCTCCACGACTTTGACGATCACAGTGGCTGTCGCTGAGAGGGACACGTTCCCGTTGTCTTTGACCAGGATGAGCAGTTTGTTTTGCGCCTCATCTGTTTCTGTCAATGAGCGAAGGCTTCTGATCTGTCCTGTATAGCGGTCCAGAGCGAAGAGACTGTGCTCACTCACTTCCTGCAGGGAGAACAGCAGCCAGCCGTTGTAGCCCACGTCTGCGTCGTAGGCTCGGACTTTAGTCACCAGATGGCCCGCGTTCACGTTCCGGGGCATCTCCTGCACCCCCTCAGAGGAGCCGTTAGCGCTGAGCGGATACAAGATCACGGGAGCGTTATCGTTCTGGTCCAGAATGAACACCTTCACCGTCACGTTACTGCTCAGAGACGGAGAGCCGGAGTCTTTTGCGATAACGTAAAAGTGAAACGTCTTCAAAGTCTCGAAATCAAAGCTCTTCTGTGAATAAACGGTACCATTGTGTACGTTAATGCTCAAGAATGACGCAAGGCTTTGCTCAGAGCTGACGCGATCAATGGAATAGGAAACGCGTGCGTTTTCACCTTCGTCCAAATCAGTTGCGCTCACGGAGAAAACCTCCAGTCCTGGCGCGTTGTTTTCCGCGACGTAGAAGGTGTACGGGTTCTGCGTAAACACTGGACTGTTATCGTTAACATCTAAAATCTGCACCTGAATGGTTCTCGTTGATAATAACGAAGGCTCTCCCAAATCTTTCGCAAATATTGTGACTTCATATTCCGATTTTGACTCTTTATCGATACGCTCTTTAGTCACCAACGAGAAGAAGTTTCCCTCCGGTGAAGGTTTGAGCTCAAAAGGGACATTTTTAGGTAAAGAGCAAACGATCTTCCCGTTCATACCCGAATCTAGATCTGTAACTCCAATCAGCGCAACGACTGTCCCCGGGGATGAATCTTCCGTGATTTGGTTTAAAACGGAAGTGACCTCAATCTCAGGCCGGTTGTCGTTCACGTCCTCCACGTTCACCAGCACGCTACATTGAGTGGAGAGCGACACCGCTCCTCTATCAGCAGCCAAAACCTTCAACTCAAACACCCGCCTCTCCTCAAAATCAAGCCCTCCTTTCACCTTTAACTCACCTGTTAAGCCATCTAAAATAAAAACCTCCGAAGCTCCGGTGCGGAACTTGTTTCGCAAAGAGTATTCGATTTCCCCGTTAAGGGCTTCATCCGCGTCTGACGCGTTTACGCGAAGAAGAAAGGTCCCCTCAGGGGCGTCTTCTCTCACAGAGACGACGTATTTCTGCTTGTCACAAACTGGAGAGTTATCATTCACATCCGACACCAGAATCGTTATGTTAATCGCGGACATTTTTTGCGGTTTTCCGCCATCCATCGCTGTTAGAATCAGATTATGCGTCGCGCTTTTCTCTCTATCGAGCTGCTTTAGTAAAATAAGAACAGGCATCCTACCTTCATCGACCGTGTTTTCCGTTTCTAACCGAAAGAATTGATTTGAGCCAATTTTGTATGACTGCAAATCATTTGTTCCGATGTCGGGATCGTGCGCGGGTTCTATCTGGAATCGCGCGCTTGGCATCGCAGACTCTAATATTTCCAGGTGACACTCATCCTCCATGAAGCTGGGAGGGTTGTCATTAACATCGAGGATGCTCACAGTTATCTGGTGCATCTCCAGCGGGTTCTCGATCACAGCTTTGAGGTGAATGAGGCAAGGGTTGGTTTTCGCGCAGAGCGCTTCTCTGTCGATCCTCTGGTTCACAAACAAAGAGCCGTCCTCCTGATTGACGCGGAGCAGCTCCGGTTTCGCTCCAGACACGATACGCAAATTTCTATTCTCAAGTAGAGTCTGATCGATTCCCAAATCCTTCGCGATGTTCCCCACGCTGACCCCGGTCCTCGACTCCTCCTGGAGAGAGTAGTTTATCTGAGCCGCGTCCGTCCCCAAATGGAGAAGCAAACATATAAAAAAAAAGGGTTTCGTCGAGGATGTTTGCAGACGTATCTCCTTCATCGCGCCCGCGGAGATCATACTCAGCTATTGATCGAATGAACAGGTTTGAGCTTAAACAAAGCGATTTAAACCTTGCAGAGAACACACATGATGTTCATTGTTCTCAGCCAAAGACGTGTCTGACGGACCAACCCCTAAAATCTGCAGCAAACGGGTGGATTTGTTGTGTTGCAGTGCCACTCAGAGCTCTGCTGAGGGAAATCATCTGTGTCGACATCTGTCCTTTTAGCTGTTTTGACAATTAATTGGATACTTTAATCATTTTTGTTAATCTATTGTTCATTATCTGAAATGTATCCATTTTACGTACAATGTAAATTCGATTTAGTTCAGTTTACTTAAAAAATATTAGGAAACCGACTGTGTTCATTTTTAAAAGCAAACTCAGGAGGTTAATCTAAGTATTGATTGTTATTAATTATCTATCATGTTTAAATCATGTTTGAGTAAATGTACTAATACAAGTTACAGTTTTCGTTTAGTTTTGAAATTAGTATACATTAAAAGCAAATACTGTTACATAAAATTATAATAATCTAATATTAAGTAAATGAAACTCAATTTTCCATTTTAAGTCATAACCTAAAAATCGAACTGCAATTGGTTAAAACTTTTTATAGTTTTATAAAATAAACAAAACTTTAAATAAAAGAAAACACACAATGCTGTAATGTATGAAGCTTGGGGATTTTGACTATATAAAGTCAATAACTGCCATATAAAATTAAATAATTGCTAACACAGCAATTTAAAAAGGAACGTTACACACTTATTCTTATTAGTAATCGCACATACTTTTTCAAACATGTACCAATACTTAACTATTTTAGGTAAACTCGACAAGCTATTATAATATAGTATAATTACTACTCTTGATATTCGAAAGACATGCGGTACACGTGAATTGGGCAAAATTCGATGTGGCGACCCCGAAAGGCGGATTGATGGATGGTACTTGATAGGCTCTTTCTTAATATTTTTTTTTATTCAATAATTACATTATTCTTATTTTACATTTTCCTTACTATTAAATGCAGTCATTTTGTACACAGAACTCTCAGAATCAACTCTCCTAGTGTCAAAAGTTGAATCAATAAATACTGCAAAAATTGTTAAATGCAACACTAAGAGAGCTTAATTAACGCCATGAGAGTTGGATTAACATTGAGTGGATATATTCATCCTCATCAAAATACTGTGGTGTTAAATTCTTGCAGTGTTGATATAACTCCCATAGTGTAACTTTTAACACTATGACAGTCTTTATATGGGTTCAACATTTGACACCAGGAGTGTTAATTTAACACTTCAGATTTTGCTGTGTAGTTTGATTTTAAATCACATAGCTTTACGATTAATGTTGAAGGTAAAAAAATAAATGTGCAATTTATTTACTCTCAGTAGTTTGTCTAACCCACATCTTAAAGGTAAATCTCGACGTAAAATAAGAGTTTCACTTAATATAGGCTTCCATCAACCAGTCTCCCAATCAATCGGGTCCGATCATGGTTTATAAAAAATTAGTATATTAAAATAATATACTAATTTATTTTATTTATTTACAGAGCAAAACAACTCGACCCATGACAGAGATGTGCTATTCAAAGTAGGCTGGAAGTGTCCTATTCTGCTTTTTATCTGTTTTATAGATTTCTTTGTGAACCTTTTATCGATTTCTTTGTGGTATAACAAGTTTTGCTTTAATTCAATTAAATATATTTTTGTTCATGTCCATGTCCATGAATGGATAATATAAATGGTATCTAATCAGAAAAAAATGATCAAATTCATGCCTAGGGGCAAAAACATGGATCTGAATGATAAATATTGGGATCGAACCAGCTAGGAGCAAAAGACCTGATCTGGACTTCCCTAGATTTTCAAGGAACAAGTTAAGTAGCTCAGTTGTTAAATGAGGTCTACAACATTCAAAATAACTCTCTACATCATAAATTGCTCTTGATTTCTCAATATAGAGTAAAATGTAAATTTATTAAGTTAAACGTTTTTTTATTAAACTGAGATAGAAACAAACAAAACTATTATGAGTTTTGTACAGCAGAGTACAAACATTTCTTCAACAGTTTTTAGTGAAAACAGTTTGTTTAGGTATATTCAACAAAATTTGAGCCGACTAACAATTGTTAATTGATTAAATTACTCCTTTAGAAAAAAACAATTACACTCACTCAACATTTGATTCGTTTTTTTTACAGTACAGAGAAGGAGCAAATACACTCTGAATAGAGTTACATTTACTCTCAGGTATATAAAAAGATCAAATAAACTTATAACAGTTACGGGTTACTTAAATAAATTTGTTTTAGAAAAAATCAGACACATGACCAGTCGTTATTAAAAAAAACGCTCACATTAAAAGGTGCAATTTATTATTTATTTTTTAAAATTATCTACACGATTAAAACCATGTATTTATTTGTTTAAAATGTAAACATATTTTAATCCTTGTAATTATAATTATTTAAATAAACAATATTTTTTTTTCCTCTAAAGTGTCTCTTAAGACATTAAAATGAGCTGATTTATACGTCAGCCTCCTTCAAACCCGTCTCTCCGCTGGACAGCAGCGACACCCTCCGGTTCACTTACCTGTGTCACGTGACATTTTCAACCCCTTCCGTCTCCTTTGCTCTGCCTCCTCTCCCCTCCACAGCTACTGAGATCATCAGGCAGAGCTCTACTAAATCGAAATCATGTTCCCAAACACGACACCAGAGGGCACAAGGATGTGATTGACGGCTAAAGGTCGCCATGGAAACCAGACCTGCATAATGACGTAATTTCTGCTCATCATTTGCGCCAAACAAAATAACTCAGCCTCTTAAAGCTGTTAAAGTATTGGTAATTAAACGTATTTTAAGGTTCTGAGCAGCTCTATAGCGCTCAGGTTCCTGATTCAGAAATCTCACTCTCACACAAAGGCTGCACCATCAGCGCCCCCACCCAATCTGCAGAGCGTTACCATAGCAACGGAGGGGAAGAGAGCCGGGTCGCTGTCTGTGGTGCTGAGCTCTGCGGTCTCCTGAGGGAAACCGGAGAGAGAGGGAGGGAGGAGGGTGAGAGACACAGAGACAGGCTCTAGTTCAGAGCAAATAGCACACGTGTTTTTATAACATTCTGAATGGAATAAGTGTGTTTTTAATCGAGAATTCAGATTCTACTGTTGCTTAGAGACCTGTTCTCATTGCCTGGTTACCAGCTGGGATGTATCTATCCACCCGTGGCCTTGTCGAATGCTTGAGAGGAGGAGAAGGAGCGGAGGGATGAAAATGAGATGCTTATAAAAACAGTTCCATTATTTAATAACAATTCCATTATTGAGAATTAATAGCTTTTAACCAATTTATATTCACCTCGAGTGCTTGGGTTCAAACTAACAATGCGAACTCTGGAACACAAAGAGATTTGAAGTGATAAGAACACATTTGACATGGATCTAAAAAAATTTGAACATAATTTAAAAAGGGTTGAGATTAAAAGGGATAAGTTTGTGAGATGTATCTGTTTCATTTAAATGTGTTGATTTAGAAAACAGGTTCTTAATCTTTTATGAGATTCAGATAGGAAAACTTAATTCCTGTTTAAATCTTGCACTCGAGAGAGAGAGAGAAAAAGAAAGAGATAGAAAGAAAAAAAAGAAATAAAGAGAGGGAGAGAGAGGGAGAGACTAAAAAAGAAAGAGAGAAAGAAAGAGAGAAAGAGAAAGAAATAGAAAGAGAAAGAAAAGAAGACTGCATGAGGAAGAGAAAGACGAGTACCAATGCAGATGAAATGTTTTTTAATCATAATTCCAGTGTATTTTTTCTGTTTGTATTTCTTGTTGTATCTTGTTTCTGTCATGAGCCTCTGGAGTGAAGAAGTGACGAAAGACTGAGGGTGTTTACCTGGTAAGATACGACACAGCAAAATTACGAGTTAACTCTATACATTGTGTTTTTGTTCCTTCGATTTGAATAGAGTACAAAAAAAACTAAAATGGGGTAAAATATCAAAACAAACAGTTAATGTTTCAAGCAAAACTTTGGGGTAAAAAAGCATTTTCCACGATATTTTTTGTTGTTCAGTCTTAAATGTAACAAAAAAACCTTTCAATTTAAAGTTTTCAATTGAATTCTATTTGAAGAAGGCACAATAAGCGAATCAAACTCTCAAGACTTTACTGTGTATGAAAGCATCTTCTCTGTTCTTAATGAGAGGCAAAATGAAATGCTGCTGCAAGTTTTTTTTCATGGTGCTGCTGCAGCATCTCTCTCTCTCCCTCTCCACCTGTCTGAGTCTCTGTGCGCTGTGAGGACAGAAATCTGGGTCAGAAGAAAAAGAGAGGCACAGAGTCTCTAAAAATGAATGATGAAGACCTCAACAGAGGTCAAGCTCACTCTGAATGCTGATAGCTTTAGTTTATTTGGAGGAAGACTGAAATAATTGGTTCAAGTATAGAACCATACGGGCCAAACACAGCACACCACACATTCACATCCAGCCTCTGGTTAAACTCAGTTTAAGGAGCTCATGAGGTTTGTGAGTTAAACACATGACAACAAATTATTTTAAGTAAATCACATAGGCTACACGAAAAAAAAAATATCCATGTTTTTGGATTAAAAAGATTGTGAAACTCAAAATAAAGTTTGGTTGAAGATAATACGGTGAGAGCGTCATGGTGGCGCAGTGGGTAGCACGGTCGTCTCACAGCAAGAAAGTCGCTGGTTCTAGGCTCGGCTCGTGATCGCGTGGGTTTTCTCCGGGTGCTCCGGTTTCCCCACAAGTCCAAAGACATGCAGTATAAGTGAATTGAGTAAGAATGATTGCCCATAGTGTTCAAAGTGTGAATGTGTGTGTGAATGTTTCCCAGCGATGGGTTGCAGCTGGAAGGGCATCCGCTGCGTAAAACATATGCCACAGAGTTGGCGGTTCATTCCGCTGTGGCGACCCCGAAAGGGAATAAAGCCCACATGAAGATGAATGAATGAATAATACGGTGATTTCATTAATGTTTTTTTAAGATCATTTGACTTCAGCTTTTGGGTGCTTTGATGGTGTTTTAGATGACATAGGTGTCGATCCTCATATAATCTGGTATTTACAACCCTCCTGGAAAGAGTTCTTTATCGTTATCTCCCTCCGAAGCTTAATGGAATTAATCTGATTGGAGGTGTGTCTGCACATCTGTGTGTGTTAAATGTGACCAAAGCAAAAGGATTCTCCCCCAAGAGTGACAGACACGAGCTCAGCCAGGGATGCTTGGCTGTCTGAAGATGTTTTTTTCAACAAAACCTGACTTGACTCGACTTCTAAAAGCTTTAAACCTTTTTAAAAAATAAAACAAATAACTGTAATTCAACCAAAAAATGCATAATACATTTTTTTGCATAATCAAAGTGTGTAAAAAATTATTTTCACATTTTGAAAATTTATTGAGCACTTTTAAATAATGCTATAAACTGCTGAAATTGGTTGTTACACGCTCTATTGAATGCTAATTCGTTGGAGATTGTTCCAGTCTCACATGTGCTGTTTTAGTATCTCTCTGTGTCATTGTGAGCCTCTCCTCCAGGAAGGTCTCTCCCTTAAAGCAACAGCATCATCATCTGTGTCACACCTCCAATGAGCGCATGCTCTATAAAAGTATCCCTCACTTACTAATGACAAATAATAAAATGTACACAAAAATATGTACACATCTCTTCCAAACACATTTGATGCATTTAATATGGTCAAAGTTTATGTGACTGGATTACAAAAGCTTTACTGATTTTTAATGAACTGTAGCAGCTAAATAGCAGAGCTGAATTAGTCTTGTTTGGTTTAATAGACAAACATTATTACATGTGTCACAATGCTGTGAAGAAAAACAATCAAGAAAGCCCTTTTGTTATAGACACCAGTGATTCCTTATGTGCATCATGAAGGTCAACCCACATTTTTTTGTGAAAATCAACCCTTTAAACTCAAATGAAACATATTAAAGAGAGACAAATCACCTCAACGCATTCCATCTTCTCAATCCCCCTCTTCCTCCTCCTCCTAATACACAGCTGAACAAATACAGAACATTAAATCCATTTAAACTCGCTTCAAACACATCTCATCAGACTCACTTTCAGTAACTCAAACAATCTGAATCATGTTCTCACGTTTATTATTAGATCACAGGTAAACAGCAAGCGTTTGTTCCTCTGAAACAGAAATCAAAGATAAATATATTCAGCAACAGTTGATGAATTTCCAAACAGAGATCAACCCTCAAAATTAAAAATATAAATCTGTAAAAGCCTCAGAAAAACAAGGAAATAAAATATTGCACATATTCCACCATTTCCATAAACAATCAATAAAAAAGCAGCGATATAAAAATGATATGCACAAATATGCATGAAAGTTTTCAATTTTTATTTGTTTATTTAGGCTAAATAGTTTTTTGAATGTATTTTCTTAGGTGAAAAACTCAAAGGCAGCCAAAAAAACATTAGCTTTAGCCTGCTTTACAAGTCAAAAACTAAAAATTATCTGCTCTTTTTATTGATAAGGTTTCGAAACCATGAGATACAACTCTCTGAAGGTGATCGTTGAATCAGTTTTTGAGCATAAATAAATATTATGTTAAATAAGTAAATGTTTACCACTCACTGCCAGGGTTGGAATACTACTAAAGCAGAATTTCTAAATGTTTTTCTCACTTGACAAGACAAAAACCTACAAAGAAAACAAAAACAGATCTTTTGACCTGTCAGATCTCAGAATTTGTCTGACAAGCCCAAAAGCAAGAGAAAAACAAATAAATGCGATCTATTTGATATCACGATCATGCGCTTGAAGGTGCTGCATGCAATCTCACAACTCGCTCTAAGACCAATAGCACCTTTACGAATGAACACACCCCTTTGCTGCTGATTTGCCGCTAGTTCTTTAAGATAGTAAGCTATGAAAGCATGTATTGTAAAATATTAAAACACATATTTGAAGTTTAATTAATATTATTCTGAAAATGTTTGTCATTAATGATGGTTTATTTAGTTACTGACACAATAATAAGCTAAAAAACTAATGTTGTCGATTTGATTGCATATTTAGAGAGTTTTAAAAGTTAGTGTTTTGGTCTAAAATTTAGTTTTAAAGAAAATTATTTAAAGCAAAACAAGAGTGACAGTTTAGGGCTCAGCTGTGACTCCTAAGGTCCTCAAGCTGTATATTTGTCAAGATTAACCCCAAAAAGTGTAAAATCATGGGTAAAAAAAGATTTTTTTTTAACAAATAATGCACTCAAACAGCATGTACATCCTATTTTAAAGGTTGATAGCTTTTGAACAGAATAACTTAAAACAAAACCAACTGTTCTGGGTTCCTTTCTAACTCCGACTTGGGAATACAATTATTAATAAAAACTGTCAGAAGATGAAAATAAAACTGTCAGATATGTAAAAAAAAACAACAGAAAGCACTCATATACCATAAACTGAAGCTCAATAGCTTTTAAACAGAATGATTTGTATACAATAAAACCAACTGATTTCTGTTCATCTGTGATTCCAGCCTCAACATTTAAATACCTCATTATTACTCCTAAAAATGTTAAAATATGCTTAAAAATGCCCACTTCCTTACGCAATGCACATAAACAGTATGTAACAAACTGATGAGATCCACATCAGCAGTAATGTGCATGTTTTTAAATCTAGATTGAAGATTTTTTTTCTTTAGGGAGGCATATCCTCAATAATTTTATTTTTATATTCTATATTTTAACTGTGATGTTGTTTTATTTATATCTTGAATCTTTGTAAGGCAACCTTGGGTGTCTTGAAAGGCACCAAAAAATAAAATGAATTATTATTATTAGTAGTAGTAGTAGTAAAAGTAGTAATAGTATACCAAAGTTTGAAGTTTAAAAGTGTTTAAACAAAAATCATGTATAACAGTTTCATGTTTATCTCTCAGTTTTTCTAAAAAAAAAAAACTGAAACATTGTGGGCAAAAAGTTGAATTTTTACCACAGAAAATACTCAAACTGCATTAACCATATTTTGAAGCGCCCCTGTTAATACTTTCCATATGTTTTGTTCATTTTTCAGTTCAAAGTAAATGAGAATAAAAATGCAGGAAAATGTGAATTGTGAGGGCTAAAAAACAGGCTAAGATAAATAGTGCAGCTAAATATGGCACAGCATATCTCCGACAACAGACTCACACTTTAAGTGTTATCATAGCTGCTTTAAAGCACAGTTCCTCTTAAAACATGTCTTGAAATAAATAAATAAAAAAAAAAAAAAAAAACACACTCGGTCAATCTGATCAGTCAAAAACAACCAGGAACAGCATCACAAAAGCACCAGCACAACACTTTTAGAGAGTTTACATCACAAAACCAACCAGATCTGCTGTGTTCTAAACACACAGAATAACACTTGCATTACTCGTTAAAAAAGATGATTGTTTATATATACATGTACATTTTCCATGATTATATACACACCTTAATAACCAGCTCAATGACTACAGAAAACTAGGGCTTCTAAACTGAACATTTGGAGATTTTATTGTTTATCTGGTTGCAAAGGGAGGTCCAAACATGACGCATGTAATCAGTGCTTTATGTGAACAACAAGAAGCTGTGGTACTCTCTTTCATAGAGCTCACAGCATAAAATGCAAAAATGTCTCAATGTAAATATACTTTGGTAAAAAGAGTCCCTCTTCTCTTTATTCATCATAATACGAGGGGGAGCTCAGATCAAATCTCCTATAGAAATACATTTACTCCTATGTTGATTATGTAACACAACATTATTTTTGACGAGAGTGTACAACAGTTAAACAGAAAATGGTGAATATACTGTATTTGTTCTTGAGACCAACATGTGTCTCTGGCATCTCAACATTAGTCCTCGGGAACTATTGAACATAATAGCTAAATTAAGATTCCATTGTGATATGAGTTCATATGAGATGGGATTTTAGTTTTATGAGTTCAAGGGATGGAGGAATATATCTTTTAAGACCTCTCTTACCCCTTTATCTGTTTTTTTTTTTCTCATTTTGCCCTGATGGTTTAAACTGAGGAGATTGCCATGTGACTGATTGGGGGTGGGGTGGGATTAGTGTATTTGCATGTGGGTCCCACTCTCTGCCAACATTCTGACAGACAGAGCTCCACCATGGCTGGGCTGATGGCCTTTTCAATAAAATCTGATTTTATTTGAGTTGTAGAAGCTTTACTGTTTTTTATTAACCAATTTAATAAATGTAATCAACAATATAATGGCATCCCGAACCTGTGCAGAACCGGCTGCATTATGTTGGCTGTGTGAGGTGTCAGCCTGTGAGTCTGTCTGCGTCTCAACTCTGATCGTGTCCGTTTTACACCCTTTTCATAATTTACATTTATTTTTCACTGTTCCGTTGCACAGCATTTGTGTTCACACCTGACACAGGCAGCAACTTATGACCAAAACCCCCAGGGCAGCTCTGAAAATTTAGATGGGAGTGTAAGGAACTGAACTATCCCTTTGAGTGATCCTGCTTGAGACGGCCTGGCCATTTGCTTTGAGCACCAGGAACCAACAGAGATGGCCACCCGGAGCTTGCAACAGAATAAAACATTCATGAGCGTAGTGGTAAATTATTAGTGTGCATGCATTATTAGCAGTGATGGAGGTAACAAATCACAACTACTCACTATACTGTAATTAAGCACATTTTTGGGGGACTTGTACTTTCACTTGTTTTAGCCTGCACTTTTACTTGTACTTAAGTACAATTTATGCTAAGTAATTTAATTTGTTATTTTTAAAATCTTACTCCATTAAGGAGTACTGTAATACAAAAGTCTAATCTTAAAGGACCAATGAAATGTTACTTCAGAAGAGCTACAAATTCCAACAAAAATTCATAAAATTTTGTCAAGATGCTTTCGACATGGAGATTAAGGACAGCAATAACATAGCTGGAGCATGCTGAAATGAAGAAATAGCAGATGACGAGAGCCACACCTGGAGGAGCTACTTGTTTACAGTGGGGGGAACATGGACTGCATGCTGACAGAGTGAGTGCCATCTGCTGTGATTTCATCCTACCAGAATTCCACATCTAATCTAAAAAAAACATTCAGGTATGAAGATATATAACTTACAACTTTGTTTTTGTTATGTTCTTGTACATATTTTTTTTCACATAAATACATATAAAACATATGTGTTTGTTCACTTAATACTGTTTACAAATTCTAAACGTGTTTTGTAAAATCTGTTTTATTGCCCGGGTCTTGTCTGATTCAGCAATTATAGATAATTAAATAAAAACCACCAAAGTAAAAGTAACTAGTACTCTGAGTTTTTTTAAAGTAATTTAACACGAGTACTTTTACTTGTAATTGAGTGCAATTTCAGCCATGTAACAGTACTTGTAATTGACTACACATTTTCAGGACTCTTTCCACCACTGGTGCTTGGAGAAGTGTTGGTAATCTAAAAAGCTACTTTTAGAAATGATGGTACTGAGTACCGGTGTGGACTGGCCATAAACATTGCAAATAAGTGTGGACCTCCGTTTGCTTTTTCTCATGTTCTGCACGTCTCTTAACTGAAATGAGGGTAACGTTTCAACCATGCAAAAATGTAACGGAAGTTTATAGATTGATATGAACTCATGTATTTCCCAGCGATGGGTTGCGGCTGGAAGGGCATCCGCCGCGTAAAACATATGCCAGAGAGTTGGCGGTTCATTCCGCTGTGGCGACCCCGAAAGGGAAGAAAGCCGACATGAAGATGAATTAATGAATGAACTCATGTATGTGTGCGTTCTTACAGATTCAGTTCCAATCACTGCCCAGAATGAGTGTCATCGTTCCGGTCTCTGTGGTTTAATCGTCTCAGAGCAATTAAATAAATATCAAACCTCTCCAGCCTTACGAAAGACTTGTTTCATTGAAGCAGGGTACAAATAAAGATGGTGGCGTCATCCATCAGGGGTGTGGAGGAACAGGATCGAAGAGGGCACACATGCAGGATGAGGGTTGAGTGAGAGTTCAGAGTCTATGGACCGTGCTCAGGTAGAACCACTGCTGGACGTGGTGGATGCCTGCGGACGAGAGAAAAGTTTATCTTTAGTCATTTGATTTGTCATAAGGTTCCACATGGATCATGCAACCAAGGCCTGTCTCTCACAGCTTCAGGCAGAGCACCTCAGTTTGATTGACAGGTGAAAAAGGCTGTGCAAGGAAAGACAACCATGCTCAAATACAGGACGCAGGAGGTGTTCAGTGATGGAGGGAGGAGAGTGTTCTCATTTAGGGTTAGCCGGAGATCATCCAAGATAAGTGCACACTGCTGAGGTGGGCATATTTTAACATCATGCAGAGGAGGATGGCTCACTAACATCACGTGATTAATTTAAATACCATTAGTTAGAGAGACAAATACCTGCAAAATGCTGAGTTACAGGAATCTATGTGGAAAAAAACTGTTAAATGTAGATGAAGCAAAAGTAAAGGGTGCAAAAAATTATTTAATGAGCAGTGATAACGCTAAAAATGTTAGGGTTGGGTGTGACCACCCTGGGGAATTCGGGGTGGCCCCTTTTTGGGAAATAAGTTACTGGACTTGAGTGATTTTCATCTAAAAAATACATGTACTACATAAAAAACAGGCCTTCAGATAGATGCGGTGGAATTAACTTTAATATATTTCATTGACTTTACTACCAAGTGGTCCCTTCTTACCCAAGATGTCTTTAGTGTCTAGCAACGGCTCTGCATTTTTCCCATTGGGTATTGAACCCTCAACCTTTGTTCCATTGTTAGCGCATTGTTCTGTCAACAGAGCTACAGGAAAGTACATTTATGTGATGTAACATGTATGAATATCATGTGACGACTTCTGTAGAAAATACACCCCCAGTAACTGTCAATCAAACCACCTCACGTCTGGATCACGGTCCTACTGTTGAGAAACAGGTTCATTAGAGAAGCTGAAACCTGCTGAATAAACGAACAGCTTCCCCAAAATTAACTCGAAAATATAATTGTGCATAATTTGTGCTCTCCCAGATTATACTATTCTTTTACCCATCAGATCAGAACTTTATTTTTGGGTGAACGGCTCTTTGATAATATTCATTTAATGGGGAAAAAACAGGAAGTGATCTACACTGGCTCCTTGGCTCCTCCTACAACAGGTGAACTGCCCAGACAGAGAGCACCAATCACAGACAAAGAAACGCAGATCAGAAGGACGATCGCTGGACGCTGCATCGGGTCAGTCGCTCCAGAAACAGGCAGATGAGGAAGAGAAAGAGAGAAGGAGAGAGAGAGAGAGGGAGAGAGGGTGATGGATTCCATACCTCCAGTGGGAGAAGAGATCTCGTTCATTTCGAGTACTTTAAAACAGAAACAAAAAAACAGGTTTCAGTTATTAGCAGAAGTTCATGTATAGTATCTTAATCAATCAATCAATCAAATAATTAATCGATCGATCAATGGATGTTTATGGCGTCACAAAGAGATTAATTTCCTGAGAAAATCAGTAGAATCCTGTAACAGAGCGTAAAGTGTTAAATGAGGCTTTTAGAAGCCAATCAGAGCAGCATCTGTTGTTTAAATGCTGAAACAAGTTAGTTATTTACACACACACACACACGCACGTGCACGCATACACACACACACGCGCACGCACACACACACACACACACACACACACACACACACACACTCTCAAAGTTGAGACCATATTACATTATTCAATTTCTACACAATATGCAAAGATACCTGTACAAAACTCTACGAATCATTCAAATTTTTTGTGCACTGTACAAATTAACTATACTTTAGTTTATTTAGCAGACAAAACCAACAGCCGATAGGCTGTAAAAGTTTTTTTTTTTCATAAACCTTAAGAGTAACTGAATTTTGACAACACACCCAGGATTTTGACTCAGTAATAATGACTAAACACACCATGAAATCACTGATTACACATCTTTATCATGCTCTTGTGCACATGAAAGATTGAAAACAGTTCTGGCTTTTATTCAGTTTTAGTTTTTCGTCAGTATCAGATTGAAATTGTGCAATAACACCGGTCTACACCTGCAACCATGTTAATAAAATCAAATGTGGATTTTAAAGCAAAATCAATGGTATGCCAAAGTTAGAGCACCCCTGTAAATTTTCCTGATTTTCTTTGATAAATCATTGGCTGTTAAGTTTCAGTTAATTATAAGAGACAAACACAGTGATATTTGAGAAGTTTATGTATTTTATGAAAAGTGTGCAAGAATTATTTCAACAGGGGTTCTGAAAGGCACATACACAACTAAATCTCAATCTTGAGATTGATAACTCAATCTTGTTATCGTTGTTGTGTTGCTGGTCATTAAAAGTGCACATAATAAAAATTGTTGTCTGCAAGCAGAAGTGAATACAAAGAACTTTATTGTAGTGTTGAAAGATATGTAAGATATGTAAGTCATGGCTTGAGAACTCTGAGCTCTCAGAAGCCATTCTGGTTTTGTACCTTTTCACATAGCTTGCTATTTTGCTACCTTTATAACGTGCAACAAAATGTTAAACACTAAAATGCATCTTCAAGTAAATTTCCTTTATTTATAGTAAATTTTGTATTATGTGTTCAAACTAAAAAAATGTTTTACTAATAATTATTAGTAAAAAACCTGACTGATTAATTTAGGATTTCTTTGCTATTTATTTAAGTAGTTTCTGCCAGAAAAAAAGCAAGCCTTATAAAACTGCTTCAAATCAATGTGTTTTGGGTTAAATAATTAGACTTCATGTAAGAGTTGTAATTTACTTCAAAGACAGGGATTTACTTCAGCTGATGCATGTCTCATGAACGAAATAGTCCATTATGGAGGGTCCACTAATGAGACTCGCATGCATACATATAAGGGACCCTGATAACATTGATGAGTTTTGAAAAAACTTTTGTTTAATTTCTGACCAAAAGCATAAGCTAAAACATATTAAAGTAGTGTGCTGAGATGGGCCAGTGGTCTAAGATACCTGGCTCAAATCCTTCTAGTGGATAAGTTGGCTGCTCATTCCGTAGTGACTCCAGATTAATAAATGGACTAAGCTGAATAAAAAAATTAATGAATGAATGAATATTAAAGTTGTCCAGTATGAGTCCAAATTGGGGGTGTGCGAAGCCTATTGTAGCCCTCTAAATATACTTTATATTTCAACTGCTGACACCTGCAACTGTATTTTCTGTTTAATAATGTTTCCTTCCCTGTACCGTTTCTTTTGTGTTTTTGAGGGCCTTAAAATACACCTTAAATACAATTTATTAATTTTTTTTTATTAATATTAGTAGTAGTATTCAAAAGAACACTAAGCATCACTACAGAGTACACTCTCTCAGTTTTGTGCTCAGGAGGACACAGAATAGCTCTCTTAAAAGCATAGAATTTGAAACTACAAATAAATATAAAACGAATGATTGGAAAAAATTACAACATCTGGAAAAAAAAATACGCATGGGAGATGAACTTAGAAAGTGCTACGTTGTTGAGACGTTAAATGTTGAGATGAAACTCAAAAAACAAAACCCAGGCGAAAAAACAAGGAAGAGAAGACACACAAAATAGATATCTTCAGAATCTCCTCGTATGCTTATAGGTTTGAATTTAAAGTTCTGGGTGTTAAAATGTAAAAACAGAACTGGGGCCTTGACGTCAGCATCTTTACAACCTTACCTGCAGAGTGGAGGCAGCAGAGTCACTGGTCTCGCTCAGGCCGCTCCTCGGGATGCTTGAAACGATGTAACGCGCTCCCTTGGGCACCGGCTGCCTCACCACCAGCTTCCCTTTCCTGGTCTCGGCCAGAAATAAACTGTACCAGTACGCATCGTTGGAGACCAGAGTGGAGTCGGCGATGGTGGAGTTCCTCTCACTGATCACACTGTTCCTGCTGGGAGGAGCTGCTTTGCTGGGCTTGGTTTTCTGGCACTTGAGCACAATTGTCACCAGGATGGTGATGAGCAGGAGGAAGGAGACCGAGCCCAGGCCGATCACCAGATACAGGTTCAGGTCTGAAAATATGTCGTACTCCAGAGGCACCTCGGTGTAGGTTTTGAGTGCCGTCTCCACCGTCGACAGTTTGATGGTGACCGTGGCCGAGAGAGCTGGTTCTCCGTTGTCCTTGGCGATCACCACCAGCCGCTGCTCTCGCGAGTCTCGGTAGCTGAACATCCTCATGGTGCGGATCTCTCCGTTGTACTGGTCCAGGCTGAATAAGGTGGCGTCCGTGTTCTGGAGGAACTGATACGTGATCCGAGAGTTGTGCACCGAGTCCGAGTCCACGGCGATGACTTTACAGATCAGAGTTCCTTTATCGGTGGATCTGGGGATGGTCTCCTTCACCTCTGAGCCATGTGCGCGCCACGGAGACACGATGAGCGGGGTGTTGTCGTTCTGGTCCATGATGATCACATGAACACTCACGTTACTGCTGAGTGGAGGAACTCCAGAGTCTCTAGCCTCGATGTGGAAGAGAAACTCCTTCTCCATCTCGTAGTCGAAGGTCTTGAGTGCGTACAGGTTGCCGTTCTCCGGGTTGATGGAGAATAGTGTGGACATGGAGGTGTTGGCGATCTCCTTCTCCAGGATGAAATACACCAGATACTGGTTCTCACTCAGATCCGGATCTACAGCAGTGATGGAGCTCAGGGAAGCTCCGGGAGCATTGTTCTCCATCACAGGGATCCTGTAGAAGCTCTGGGGGAACTGAGGAACATTATCATTCACGTCCAGAAGCTCTAGTGTGATGGTTTCGTTATCGGAGAGCGCCGGGCTGCCTCGGTCAGTCACGGTGATGGTGATGTCATACTCGGGGACCTTCTCCCGGTCCAGCGGCTCAGAGACTAGTAATTGATAATAGTTATCAGAGGATTCTCTGAGAGCAAAAGGTAGGTTATTGGCGATATGGACATCCACCTGTCCGTTCTCTCCAGAGTCTCTATCGCTCACACTAACCACTGCGATCACTGTGTTAACAGGAACATCCTCTTTAACTGGACTCGAAAAGGACCTGATGGAGATCTCCGGGTGATTATCGTTCATATCTGCGATCAAAATCTTCACTTTACACTTCCCAGAGAGACTGTTCGCTGCTTTATCTGTGGCTATGACCTCCATATCATAGATCCGGAAGTCCTCGTAGTTGATTGTCTCTCTGACTCGGATCTCTCCAGTGTTCGGGTTCAGGCTGAATGTCTGCTGGGTTTTCTCTGAGGTGTATAAGCTATACGAGTAGAGCAGCTCTGAGTTTGAGCCCTCGTCTCGATCTGTGGCGTTCAGCTTCAGCACGAGGCTCCCTATGGGTGAGTTCTCGCTCAGATTGATGCTGTAGCTCTCTTTATCGAACTGAGGGGCGTTATCATTGGTGTCCAGAACGCGCACGATGATGCTGGCGGTGCCGGAGCGCGCGGGGACTCCTCCATCCACCGCAGTCAGGATCAGATTATGAACAGCGAGCTCCTCGCGATCTAACGCTTTCTTTAAGATCAAATCGGCGAATTTTGATCCATCTCTTCCGGTCTGCACCTCGATATCAAAGTTTGCATTCTCACTCAAATAATAGGTTTTAATAGAATTCGAGCCGATGTCAGGATCCACCGCGTTACTCAGAGAAAACCTTTCTCCGGAAGCAGTGGATTCAGAAATGTCCAAATTAATTGTGTCTCTCCTAAAGTTGGGCGCGTTGTCATTACTATCCATTATTTCCAATTCAATATTAAAAATGCGAACAGGGTTTTCTAGTATAATCTCCATTTTGAGGTAACAAACTGATTTAGAAATGCAGAGATATTCTCTGTCGATGCGCTCTAGTATAAACAGCTCTCCCGTCTCTTTGTTCACATCCAGATATTTCTTATTCGCAAGGATGTCGAGTCTCAGTTTTCGTTTCCACAGCGTCTGCACATCGATACCCAAATCTACAGCTAAATTTGCAACCACAGAGCCTACCTCCATCTCCTCTGGAACAGAATAATGGTTCACACTTGATCCTGGATGAACCAGCGCGAAAAACAGAAGCAACGTCAATGCTTTCGCTGCGCAGCGCGCCTCCATTGCGCATACGATTTCAAGAGAATCAATAGAATAATACCCTGCACAGAGAAGCACGGGGTTCTTTGTAATCCAAAATCAAGTTCTTTCAGATTCAGAAAAATCTCTTAGAATGATTCCAGAAATTAATTCCGGAACGCTCGCATCCGCACGAGTCTTCAGAATGACGCAGAAGTAAACATGGCGACTGAGATATAAACGAAGAAACTGAACTACACTTTTTTGTTGGTGCACAGCGACCCGTGGCGTATTTTAACAGAATTGCGACAAGAAACTACAAAAAAGACTGTTTAATACACATTAACATCAATGATATAATTTCCACGCGATGCACAGTAACTTTTCAAGTAAAGATGCCAGCAGCTCAACGGTTTTACTCGCACTCACACGTCAGTAAAAATTAAACTAATAAATAATTTTTCTCTAACTTTTAAGCAAAGTTCTTCAGAGTTGCTGGCGAAGATGGCTTTATGACATTTTGTTTAGGTGAGATGGTGAGAAGAATGTAAAGACCGAAAGAAAAACTTTACAGCTTTAAAGCAAATAACGATGTTGCTTCAGACAGCAATAACGTATTCTCTGAAAGCGGTCACTTTGTGTTTATTTGGCAAAAGTCTTTACAAATAATGAAAAAAAATCTGTATTATGCTGAAAAACTATCTGCATTCAGGACAAGCATTCCCATCCACAACCAGTTTTTTCCATACACTCTTGATTTCAGAGTTTTTTTTGCACCAGTAACAAAGTCTTATGAGCAGATGAAAAATGTAGCATGTTGTAGTTTCCCATGCAAGAGTTTTCTGTATGTGGTGCATTTAAATCAATTCTTGCTGCATTGATTTCTGCAGTTAAATAAAAAGAAAACTGAAGTAATTGCTTTTGAGAACAAAGCAGAGGTTCCCAGGGTCAATGGACAGCTGAAGTCTGAGGGTACTACTAAACACCAGGTGAAGAACCTCGGGGAGATTCTAGATTCGGATTTAAGCTTCATCAGTTACACAAGAGCAATAGCTAGATCATCTAAGAAACACTGCATGGATCAAATGCTTTGTCTCCAGTCAGGATGTAGAGAAACTAGTGCATGCTTTTAATCACCAGCAGGCTGGACTATTGTAATTGTCTCCTAACTGATCTCCGCAAGAACACCTACAGACAGCTGCAGCTTGTTCAGAATGCGGCTGCACGGATCCTAACCAGAACTAGAGCATCTGCGTGCATAACCCCAGAACTCAGGTATCTACACTGACAGCATTGACTCTCAGAATAGATTTTAAAATGTAAATTAAATCCTTTATAAGAGTTAGCTCACACATAACAGTTCTGCTGACTGAATACAAACCAAACAAAGCTCTTAGATCATTCATTCATCTTCATGTCAGCTTTATTCCCTTTCGGGGTCGCCACAGCGGAATGAACCGCCAACTCTCTGGCATATGTTTTACGCAGCGGATGCCCTTCCCTGCCGCAACCCATCGCTGGGAAACATTCACACACACACTCATTCACACTTTAACACTATGGGCAATCGTTATTATTCAATTCACTTATTCCACATGTCTTTGGATTTGTGGGGAAACCGGAGCACCCGGAGTAAACCCACGCGATCACGGGGAGAACATGCAAACTCCACACAGAAATGCCACCTGCCCCAGCCGAGCCTAGAACCAGCAACCTTCTTGCTGTGAGACGACCGTGCTACCCACTGCGCCACCGTGACGCCAGCTCTTAGATCATAAGGTTCAAATCAGTTAGACCTAACACAAGCTTCCTGCAGACAAGGAGAGTCGACTTTCAGTTACTATGCTGCCCGAAGTTGAAACATCGCTGCACTTATAAATGTCTGTTTTTCTTTTATTCCATGAATTGGAATATTTTTTATGTTTTCTCCCTTGCTTTTATGATCTTATTAGTTTTCAATCCTCTGTAAAGCACTTTGAATTGTCTTTTAGGAACAAATGTGCTATACAAATATAATTGCCTTGCCTGAAAACACCTAAATGTGGATGTAGAAAAATACATGTATAAAAAAAGTTTTTTAATTACTCCAATACCAGAAGGTCATCCCATAACTTTGCTCATTTCTCTAAAAATAGCAAATGTGTGATAACGATTTTAATGCATAGTTCCAAGACAAATTCAGCCACCAATTAAACTGGAGAGTAAAAATGGAAGAAATGGTTCCGATAAATAATGTTTTTTAGGCTCTACTCACATTCAAAAACAAACGGCAACATTTTAAACTTAACAATTAGACCCTAAACTAATGATATGGATTCAAAACCGATCTAACCTGTTTCCATCTTATAAGCTAGGCTAAAAGTAAATGTGTGTCACATTGGATTGTGATGTAACATGTGAGCACAATTGCAAGTCAGCCTTTAAACTAAATGTTAATCAACAAAAAAATAAAATAACAAAACACAACATCCTAAGTGTCCACATGAGAAAACCTCTTCAACTAAATGAACACAAAATGTATACTAATCTAAAACTCTGAATATTTTAATATAATCTAACCACTAAACTTAAAACGAGAGCTTTACAACATGAAGAGACAGTGCTGCTGTCAGAAAACAAACCCAAGAAAAAAAATTCTTAGAGGAGAACATAAAGGGTCAAGTAATCATGAAAGCAGAGCAGATGAAACAATTCTAGAGTAAAAATGCAGCAACAAGACAACGACCCACAAAACGCAAGTTCCTGTCTTGTGGTTAAGGTCACAAGGCTGGTGGAATATATATATATATATATATATATATATATATATATATATATATATATATATATATATATATATATATATATTTCCCAGTGATGGGTTGTGGCTGGAAGGGCATCCGCCACGTAAAACATATGCCAGAGAGTTGGCGGTTCATTCCGCTGTGGCGACCCCGAAAGGGAATAAAGCTGACATGAAGATGAATGAATATATATAGATATATAGATATATAGATATATATAGAACAAAAAGTGCAAGAAAAAGAACATTTAAAAATCTGCAACCAAATGCACCTTAACTGACCCTGAATATGCAACAGCAGTGCCGAACTGGTGCTATCATATGAAGATGACAAAAAGAACACCAGCTAACAAACTTATGAGTTTTAAGACTTCTATGAAAAATCAACCAGATACTGTAGACACATGGCACAGTTTGGAAAAGTATATCAAGGTTAATATCACAGGTAAAGTGCTTAAAAGACCCAAACTAGATCATTTCTATTTAAAAGTGATCCTTACTAGACATATTGAAAGGAAGACGCTATATCAACCAGTCAAAAGACCAATTCACAAGTGAAAAAACGTAATATATGTTTAAAATAGAGTCTATAAGTAGAAAGCAAAGACCTGTCCCAAAAATAGAAAAATATATACGTTAACACAATAAAAGTTTTTTCTTTAGATCCTAATAACACAATACAAAACTTCACAAAAAGCACTGTTGCTTCTGTTGGAAATGCTAATTTTGATGTGAAACACCATAAGCCTGGTTTCTTGTAAATGTTATTTTAAAGAAGTTAGGTTTTTGAGATGTTTCCTTGGTGTTTTGTCAGTTTGTCTTTAGGTAAATTTAAACAAAACTTTTTCTCTGTATGCATGGATCTCCTTCAGAGACTCTACTTTCCTTCAACACTAAAAGCAGGGGTAAGACTGAGAAGTATGAAAGTTACTTTGTAATTAATGAATTTTTTTTTTTCTACAGTCAAGATAAAAAAAAAGTACAATTGTGTAGAAAAACACCCTCTACTCTACTCTGTGTAGATCTTATATCTAACCAGCAAAAGTCAAAATAAAAAGCAACAAGCACGTTGATGATCAAATAAAATGCTTGATGAAAATTATCAATTATCGGATGATTTTATTCTGCTCAGCTTACCTGCAGAGTGGAGGCAGCGGAGTCGCTGGTCTCGTTCAGGCCGCTCCTCGGGATGCTGGACACAATATAGCGTGCTCCCTTGGGCACCGGCTGCCTCACCACCAGCTTCCCTTTCCTGGTCTCGGCCAGAAACAAGCTGTACCAGTATGCATCATTGGAGACCAGAGTGGAGTCGGCGATGGTGGAGTTCCTCTCGCTGATCACACTGTTCCTGCTTGGAGGAGCAGCTTTGCTGGGCTTGGCTTTCTGGCACTTGAGCACAATTGTCACCAGGATGGTGATGAGCAGGAGGAAGGAGACCGAGCCCAGGCCAATCACCAGATACAGATTTAGGTCTGAGAAGATGTCATACTCTAGAGGCACCTCGGTGTAGGTTTTGAGTGCCGTCTCCACCGTCGACAGTTTGATGGTGACCGTGGCCGAGAGAGCCGGTTCTCCATTGTCCTTGGCGATCACCACCAGCCGCTGCTCTCGCGAGTCTCGGTAGCTGAACATCCTCATGGTGCGGATCTCTCCGTTGTACTGGTCCAGACTGAACAAGGTGGCATCTGTGTTCTGGAGGAACTGATATGTGATCCGAGAGTTGTGCACCGAGTCCGAATCCACGGCAATGACTTTGGAAATCAGAGTTCCTTTATCGGTGGACCTGGGGATGGTCTCCTTCACCTCCGAGCCATGTGCGCGCCACGGAGACACGATGAGCGGGGTGTTGTCATTCTGGTCCATGATGATCACGTGAACGCTCACGTTACTGCTGAGTGGAGGAACTCCGGAGTCTCTGGCCTCGATGTGGAAGAGAAACTCCTTCTCCATCTCGTAGTCGAAGGTCTTGAGTGCGTACAGGTTGCCGTTCTCCGGGTTGATGGAGAATAGTGTGGACATGGAGGTGTTGGCGATCTCTTTCTCCAGGATGAAGTACACCAGATACTGGTTCTCACTCAGATCCGGATCTACAGCAGTGATTGAGCTCAGGGAAGCTCCGGGAGCATTGTTCTCCATCACAGGGATCCTGTAGAAGCTCTGGGGGAACTGAGGAACGTTATCATTCACGTCCAGAAGCTCTAGCGTGATGGTTTCGTTATCGGAGAGCGCCGGGCTGCCTCGGTCAGTCACGGTGATGGTGATGTCATACTCGGGGACCTTCTCCCGGTCCAGCGGCTCAGAGACCAGTAACTGATAATAGTTATCAGAGGATTCTCTGAGAGCGAAAGGTAACTTATCGGCGATGTGGACATCCACCTGTCCATTCTCTCCAGAATCTCTATCACTCACACTAACCACTGCGATCACTGTGTTAACAGGAACATCCTCTTTAACTGGACTCGAAAAGGACCTGATGGAGATCTCCGGGTGATTATCGTTCATATCTGCAATCAAAATCTTCACTTTACACTTCCCAGAGAGACTGTTCGCTGCTTTATCGGTGGCTATGACCTCCATATCATAGATCCGGAAGTCCTCGTAGTTGATTGTCTCTCTGACTCGGATCTCTCCAGTGTTCGGGTTCAGGCTGAATGTCTGCTGGGTTTTCTCTGAGGTGTATAAGCTATACGAGTAGAGCAGCTCTGAGTTTGAGCCCTCGTCTCGATCTGTGGCGTTCAGCTTCAGCACGAGGCTGCTTATGGGTGAGTTCTCGCTCAGATTGATGCTGTAGCTCTCTTTATCGAACTGAGGGGCGTTATCATTGGTGTCCAGAACGCGCACGATGATGCTGGCGGTGCCGGAGCGCGTGGGGACTCCTCCATCCACCGCAGTCAGGATCAGATTATGAACCGCGAGTTCCTCGCGATCTAAAGCTTTCTTCAAGATCAAATCAGCGAATTTTGATCCATCTCTCCCTGATTGGATTTCAATGTCGAAGTACTCGCTTTCGCTCAAATAATAGGTTTTAATGGAATTAGAGCCGATGTCAGGATCCACCGCGTTACTCAGAGAAAACCTCTCTCTGGAAGCAGTGGATTCAGAAATATCTAAATCTATAGTGACTCTCCGGAACTGAGGAGCATTGTCATTTATATCCAGTATTTCAATGTCAATGTTAAAAATTCGCACTGGGTTCTCAAGTATCACCTCCATTTTGATAAAACACGTTGTGGCTGTTTTAGAGGTACAGAGATATTCTCGATCCATCTTTTGCAAAATAAAAAGCTCTCCAGTTTCTTTGTTAACATCCAGATATTTTTTGTTTGAAAGGTTTTCGAGACGCATTTTCCGGTGGCTAAGAGTTTCCACGTCCAGTCCTAAATCAGCCGCTAAATTAGCAACCACGGAGCCTTCCTCCATCTCTTCTGGGATGGAGTAGTGCGTAACAGAAGACGCGAGATCCAAAACCGAGCAGAAACAGAGAAACGCGTGCACAAACCTCCAAAACGACTTCTTCAAAAATCCTTCCATTTTGAAATCCTTTAAAGAGAGTTTGTATTCCGTGTGATACTGAAGAAGGAAATGGAATAAACCAGCGCGAGCCTCGCCTCGCGTCGCTGCACGCTCCTTTGTGCGCTGAGCTCAAATGGAAAGCGATCACATGACTGCACGGATTTTCAGAGCAAACATGTTTTCTTAGCGAACAGCGACCCTCAGTGAGTCCGGGTTCAACTCACAGGAGAAAGAAGTGTTATGAATAAAATATGAATATGTTTTTTTCTGAATAAAAATATGTTTTGCATTTTTTCAGGCTAAACCAGCCCTGTTCGCGTCTTTGCAGAGGACATGTGCCCTAAAATACCACAAAATAAACGGAATAAACTTTAAACGTGGTGCAAATAAGTCTTCTTTCAACTCATCGCTCTGGAGTCAAATGGGGTTTTCTGAGGTAAGGCCAAAGGTTGTCGATCTAGAATTGTACCGAAAAACAGACTTTACCTTTATTTTCCAAATATATGAAATCAAAAAGACACCGTGGATTGCTGAGTAGTTGTGCACAGATTTGAATTATTTTAAAATATAGTACAAATTTTCACTGTAATTGGCAAGGCGAAAATCTTTCTCTGATATTTAAGAATACATTCACACATTATTCTAGTTTGAAAGATTTATTACGATGAGTCAATGCTTTATTCAACGTTTTTTACTTGATAAACAGCTTTGATTGTTTTATTCAACCACATCTTATGACAACCTTCTAAAACTAACTTTGGACATGTTTTTTTAATAAAACCTATGTTTACTGTGTAACTTGTTTTAGCAGGTATACTATCCAAATTCATGAGTCTTGATTTTAACTCAAGTTAAGCACCAATAACACAATTAAACTGCTAATTGCGCAAGCATAAAAACAATTTATTGTACTTAGGGGACATTTTTATTTCAGATAGTATGACTAAAGTGTAATTATACAAATTGTACTTTTTGTAAGAATAATTTAAGTAAACTTGCAGCACGTCTACACGCTAACACTTTAATGCTCTGAAATAATTGTTCTCCATTACAAGTATGTTAAATCAAAATATACTTTGAGAGTTCTTTATGAAGTCTACATACTTTGTATATATTTTAAACTGTATGCTCAAAATTATCACTAACATACAATGCGAGTATATAGGTACACTTTTTAGAATCAAGCTGCAATATCAAGTTTGAGTGTATTTCAAGATAAATTTGAGTCTAATTATGAAATGAAGTTATTTATACTCATTAAAATCCTTTTACTGTACTTTAAGTATATTAAATATTGTTCCACTTTATCATACAAAATTAAAGTTACACTTAAAATTAAGCTTTCTACAATGTATTTACAATAAAAATATATTAGCACAAAATAGATGTTCCAAAAGTGAACTAATCATGATTACACTTGAAAAATAAAGAGTATTAGTGTAGCTTCGACAACACAAACGTGTTTTACATTTAAGTAGACTTAGTAAATGTAATTTCACCTAGGTACAAAAAAAATCTTCTAAGACCAATATCTGGAAATGTTGTACTCCTAGTTTGGCTCACACAGAATTCTTCAAATAGATAAACTGTCAGGACTCCTGTTGGTTCTATCTGTTTGGTTTGTTTGTATTAGCCACATGTTCCTTTGTGCTCCTGATTGTTTCTCTCCACCCCCTCGTTCTCATTCAGTTATTGATTTGTTTCACCTATCTTTGCTCATTTTCTCCTCATTAGCTCCCCCATTTATCCCCTTTGCGTGGTTCTGTGCCAGATTGTTGTTTGCGTCTGAGCCTGCAAGATCAAATATACTTGAACTTATTGCTTTTAGTTAACCTTTTTCTGTTTGACTCCAGAACTCTCTCCCTTCCCAAACTTTCTGTGTAGACCCCGGCTTGCCCGAAGTCTTTGCTCTTCTGCTGCCTGAATTTATGATGTTCTTGACACTGGCCTGGTTCTGACGATTACACCTGCCTTTGTTTCTACTGGCCAGCCTATTTTTTGTCCCTGGTTATAACAGTGATAACAGGGCCATGACAATAAAAGAGTTTTGGAATGCAAACTCAAAACAAAGAAAGAAGTTCAGTTATTTAGTCACAAAAAACACTTCTTATAAGATTATCTGGATTTTCCAAAAGTCAATCTTCCCTTAAATGCAAGTTCAGTGTGGGAAACTCTCCACAATGACACTTTTAACATTGGCATTCATTGATTTCCAAACATCTTTCACAAAATTACCATTCCTTACTGTCTCCACAGCAAGAAAACTTGACAGACATAGCATGTTACATGAACTCAGTGGCGCTTCAACAAGCAATGAGGTTTACTTAGGCCCTAAGCAGCTTTAAGTCAACAAAATATAAAATACCATCCAAGACAAAGGCTACCAAATCACAACAATCACTCCATTATGAAAAAAATAAATAAATAAATATGACAATCATTTCATGTGTGTTTTATACAGAGACACTGTTCTGCACATTGGGTGGGGTTGAATTGATCCCCAAAGATGAGAGGAGAACAAGGAAGAAAGTGGTTAACTTATGGCTCATGGGATTTCAACCCATTGCAAAACTACTCATGTATGTTTACGCCAAGAGGAAACAAACTGATCTTTGAAATGTTGTGTTCTCACCTGCAGAGTGGAGGCAGCGGAGTCGCTGGTCTCGCTCAGGCCGCTCCTCGGGATGCTGGACACAATATAGCGTGCTCCCTTGGGCACCGGTTGCCTCACCACCAGCTTCCCTTTCCTGGTCTCGGCCAGAAACAAGCTGTACCAGTACGCATCATTGGAGACCAGAGTGGAGTCGGCGATGGTGGAGTTCCTCTCGCTGATCACACTGTTCCTGCTAGGAGGAGCCGCTTTGCTGGGCTTGGTTTTTTGGCACTTGAGCACGATTGTTACCAGGATGGTGATGAGCAGAAGGAAGGAGACCGAGCCCAGGCCGATCACCAGATACAGATTCAGGTCTGAGAAGATGTCGTATTCCAGAGGCACCTCGGTGTAGGTTTTGAGCGCCGTCTCCACTGTCGATAGTTTGATGGTGACCGTGGCCGAGAGCGCCGGTTCTCCATTGTCCTTGGCGATCACCACCAGCCGCTGCTCTCGCGAGTCTCGGTAGCTAAACATCCTCATGGTGCGAATCTCTCCGTTGTACTGGTCCAGACTGAACAAGGTGGCGTCCGTGTTCTGCAGGAACTGGTACGTGATCCGAGAGTTGTGCACCGAGTCCAAGTCCATGGCGATGACTTTGGAGATCAGAGTTCCTTTATCGGTGGATCTGGGAATGGTCTCCTTCACCTCCGAGCCATGTGCGCGCCACGGAGACACAATGAGTGGCGTGTTGTCGTTCTGGTCCATGATGATCACATGAACGCTCACGTTACTGCTGAGTGGAGGAACTCCAGAGTCTCTAGCCTCGATGTGGAATAAGAACTCCTTCTCCATCTCGTAGTCAAAGGTCTTGAGCGCGTACAGGTTGCCGTTCTCCGGGTTGAGGGAGAAAAGTGTGGACATGGAGGTGTTGGCGATCTCCTTCTCCAGGATGAAATACACCAGATACTGGTTCTCGCTCAGATCGGGATCTACAGCAGTAATGGAGCTCAAGGACGCTCCGGGAGCATTGTTCTCCATCACAGGGATCCTGTAGAAGCTCTGGGGGAACTGAGGAACGTTATCATTCACATCCAGAAGCTCTAGTGTGATGGTTTCGTTATCGGAGAGTGCCGGGCTGCCTCGGTCAGTCACGGTGATGGTGATGACATACTCAGGGACCTTCTCCCGGTCCAGCGGCTCAGAGACCAGTAACTGATAATAGTTATCAGAGGATTCTCTGAGAGTGAAAGGTAAGCGATCAGCGATGTGGACATCCACGTGTCCATTCTCTCCAGAGTCTCTATCGCTCACACTAACCACTGCGATCACGGTGTTCACAGGAACATCTTCTTTAACTGGGCTCGAGAAGGACCTGATGGAGATCTCCGGGTGATTATCGTTCATATCTGAGATCAAAATAGATATTTTACAATGCTCAGATAAGGGATGAGCTCCTTTATCTGTTGCTATAACCTCCATATCATAAATCCTAAAGTCTTCATAATTAAGCGTCTCTCTGACACGGATTTCTCCACTGTCGGGATTCAAACTGAACGCGCTCTGTGTTTTCTCAGAGGTGTATAAACTGAACGAGTACATCAGCTCTGCATTAGACCCCTCGTCTAAATCTGACGCGTTTAACTTCGCCACAAGGCTCCCAATGGGTACATTCTCTGTTAAGCTGATGCTGTAGCTCTCTTGATCAAATTTGGGAGCGTTATCATTTGAATCGAGAACGCGCACGATGATGCTGGCTGTGCCTGAGCGCGCGGGCACGCCTCCGTCGACCGCAGTCAGGATCAGATTATGAACTGCCTGCGTCTCTCGATCTAAAGCCTTTTTCAGAATCAAATCAGCGAATTTAGATCCATCCCTCCCGGATTGGATTTCAATGTCAAAGTGCTCGTTTTCACTTAAATAATATGTTTTAACCGCATTAGAGCCGACGTCAGAGTCCACCGCGTTACTGACGGAAAACCTCTCCCCTGCTTCAGTAGACTCGGTTATATCTAAATGAATAGTGTCGCGTCTGAAATGAGGATTGTTATCATTTATATCCATTATTTCCAGCTCTATGTAAAAGATTCGCACGGGGTTCTCAACGATTACTTCCATTTTTAAAAAACACGTTGTTTTAGCAGGGCAGAGAAATTCCCGATCGATTTTCTCCTGGATGTACAGCTCTCCTCTCTCTTTGTTGATGGCGAGGTATTTCTTATTCGCAATAACATCCAGACGCACGTTCCGCTGGATCAAAGTCTGAACGTCGAGTCCCAGATCAGTGGCTAAATTCGCCACGACGGATCCCACCTGCATCTCCTCCGGAACCGTGTAGTGCGTAACAGCCAGCGCGAGAGGACAAAGCGCGGAGGAGAGAAAGAGCAGCGACACACACCTTCTCCACGACAGCGCGTTCATTTCGAAGTCCAGTTTGAGCAGAGGGGTTTGGAGGAAACAGCGCGGTTCCTGGGGCACGAGATACCTGATCAGACTCCAAAACGTCGTGAAGAAGGAGCTCCGAGTGAAGGAAATGAACAAACACAAAGCAGACGCGCACAAAGGAAAGGTTCCGCGCAGAATGGAGAAATTTGATAGTGACGGTAAATAACACAGCCCTGAACCACTCTTGAGACCACAGCGCCACTCTGTGCTCACACACCGAGAATCCTCACAAATCTGCAGCCATAAACACAATCATATACACCACCTCGAGACAGGCGTTTAATGCGCAAAAAGATTAAGCTGCCAAACTTTGCTGGTGAGGAATAAAAGTAAACATTTAAGCAACTTATATACTCGTACATAATGCTTGTTGAAACCCTGCACTTCGGTTTAGAACAGGTTTGGATCAAAGATGCAAATATTTAGAGATAGATTCAGGGTTTTAGATGTAGGCGATTTTTTCGTTTTCTGCAGCAAAGTTAGGCAAATTTATTTAAAGTTTGAGGTTTTAAGCTTCAAGACAATACAGTAAATTTCCTAACACACGGAAACTATTTGGCACAACTCTCCAAGAAACAACGAATCTAATGCGCTTCACAATTCTTTTGAGTTTCTTTCTTCTAAAAGTTTGTCTTCAAGTAAAACAGCGAATAGTAAGTTTGTGAATATTGGTGTTGATTTTCTTAACATAGTTAAACTGGAATTCTTATTTAAGTATCCAGCTTTTTTTCATTAAATAAAATGATAATTTACAAAATGAAGTGTATTTTGTTACACTATACTGACAAATAGGAAAAATATTATTTATCAAGCATTTTTTTGTTATAAGAAAGCTTCCATTTGCATACAAAATAAAGAAAGAAAAATAAAGAAAGAAAATTAAAATAAAAAACAAGTCAAGATAAAAAATACTTGAAACAGACAACTTAAAAAATGTAACAATACTTAAAAACAAGGAAGTCTTTAGACTGGTTTTAGTTAAAAAATACATAGTTTTAATTAAAAAAGGCAAAAAGATTTAAAACCAAATGACAGCCGCAGAAATACTGTACTGTAAAAGGTGTTTTAAAAAAAAGATGATGCATAAGATCATGAATGTTGATTTTAATAATGTAAATCTTTTGCAATATTTCAAGGTTTTTTAATTTCCATAATAAAAAAAATAAATACATCCTGCAGTTAAAATACACTGTACTGTATTTAAACAGCTTTAAATTATTTATGTTTTGTTCACAGGTGTAGAGAAAACAGTTGTTTTTATAACCAAATTATTTTCTCAATAGAGCTGAGGTGTTTTCCACTAAAAGTTTAATCACAGTAACATAGAGTTACAGTGACTTTCTTCCGAGATCTGGTCCTTCTCTAAATAGATTTAAATTAACACTGAGTATACCGTAACAATTATTAAGTTAAACTTGTTTTACATTGAAAAAGTAACAACAAAAAGAGTTTTAAGTAATACAACAAGAACAAATACTTGTTGTAAAGTACAAGGTTCTGTGAAAATTAGCAGCTTATATTATCAGAAGTAAATATTTTTGTCAGGTTAAATGTGATTTGAACCCTGTTCAGAGTATATTTGGTCCTGCTGTGGATATTGTTTGCTTCACTCTGAAGATTTTACAGTGTAGTACCTACCCTAACATATTTTTTATTTCACAAGTTCATTAAAAAAAACTCGCCTACGATTAAAAAAAGAACAGTAGAAATTGTTTTCCAATCAGTGTTTCAAAGTAAATAGAAGACTATTACATTTAAAGTCGAGAATGAACCAAAAACTGTGCTAGCAAATATGTGTTGTCTGCTGATCCATTTACAGGATGTAACTGGTCAAATATAAGCATTGCAAAGAAATGAAAAAGTACAGATTACTTTTTGTTTGCCCTAATAAAACAAAACAAAATCTGTAAATGTCTAGCTACTGTGGCTACCAAACAATTACTATTTTGTTACAGGAAAAATCTCTGAAATCAGTTATGTGCAAAAAAATGTTTTCTAAAGCTTCGATCATTAATTTACATGAGTTAAACATTTTTTTTTGCAAAATAGACTATGTGCAATTTTGTTTCTAAAATATTAACCACTATTTTCACACAGACCATAAACAAACCTATAAGCTTTTATTTTACATCAACACTGAACAAAAATAGTGAGGAATTAAATTTACCTTTCAATTGAAACACAAAAAAATTAACCATTATATTACATATAGAGACATCTCCCACCGACTCTGATGACACTGAATTAACCATTATATTACGTCTATAGACATCTTCAACCTTGCTCTGACCAGAACAAACATCAATAACTGAACAACTTGGGGCTGCACTACATCCTACAGCATCTGGACAAACCAGGGCCTTACTTGAGGATCCTGTTTGTGGATTTCCACCAGATATCAGTTCCTAACTCTTGTTGAGAGTGGACCAACAGCTTCCTGACTGGTAGACAACAGCTAGTGAGTATGAGGAAATTTACTTCTGACACCCGCACCATCAGCACTAGCGCCCCCAGGAGGGGGTTCTGTCACAGCTACTCTTCTCCCTCTACATCAGGATTCCCCAATCCTGGTCCTGGAGGTCCAGTGCTCTGCACATATTAGTTGCAACCCTGTTGTAGTATGCATATTACTCTAGCTTCAGACAATAAGAGGACCCTAATTAGTGCAACAGGTGTGTTTCATGATGGTTGAACAAAAAATTTGCAGGGCTCCCACCTTCCAGGACCATGTTTAGAGACCCCTGTTCTACACCAATGACTGCACCTCCAAGGTGAAGCTCCTGAAGTTCGCAGACACCACTGCTAACGGTCTCATGGAGGATGTCGAGGAATCTGCGTACAGACAGGAAAAGGAGCGGTTGGTTCTTTTGTGTGGCAAGAACAACCTGGAGCTTAACACGCTCAAAACAGTGGAGATGGTAGACTCCACTGCAAAGAAGGCCCAGCAAAGGCTGTACTTTCTGCACCAGCTGAAGAAGTTACATCTCCCACAGCTGCAAACCCAGTTCTACCCAGCGGTCATCGAGCCTGTTCTGTGCACCTCCATCAGTGTTTGGTTTAGCTCAGTATCCAAATGAGACATCCGGAGACTCCAGAGGACAGTTCGGACTGCTGAAAAGATAATTGGAGCTCCCCTACTCTCCCTTCAAGAACTGTATACTTCCAGAAAGAAGGCTCTCAAAATCACTCTGGATGCTGCCCACTCTGGAAACCACCTCTTCCAGCTCTTACTCTCTGGTCGGCGTTTCAGAGCCCCAAAAAACAGGAAAACCTTGCATAAACAAAGCTTCTTCCCTCGGGCCATTCAGCCCCTGAACCCATAATTTTCACCACCAACACTCTCATATTTTCATCTAAATATTGCACCAAGCAACAGAACTATCATGTGGACTCTTTGTTTCCAGTCGCTCCACATTCTGTTGTTCTGTTGCTGCACATACTTTTACTTAATGCTTTGCTCTGCACATTACCTCCAAAGCATATCTCTTAAGTACCTTGGCCTTCTGATATAGTTATAGTTTTATTACTTAATGTTTTACTACTTCCACTAATCATGTACCATGCCTGTACCATGACGCCTGATTAACTGGTCAAACAGCTAAGTTTAGGACTAGTTTGAACCAATCCTGGATTTTAGGTACTATGAAAGGTATATAAAATAAAATATTAAATACTCATCGTATTTTCAAACTTTAACCTCTTGCTCCTCCTCCGCAGTGAAAAATAAAAAGATTTGGCTCTATCATGTTCATTGTGATTGGTTTTTCATTGCCTACGTCACTCTTTTATGTGCACGCGCCCGTAAATTAATCTTAGTTTAAGAATGAAAGCCTGACTCAACAAAGACAGTTGATTAGCTGTTTCATGGTACCGATTAAGCCTGATGAAACGGTTTTGTGAAGTAAAAATCTATTCGGTTATATTGGGTTTGTTAAGCCACGTTCATGGCCCCTGAACTAGAATGCTGTTGCTCGCCATAAAACAATTCTTCACTGGAATACAACAGTTCAGCTGACTGCACAAATCAACCTAATCTCTCAAATCACGTGGTTCAGATCAATTAGAACTACCTCAGGCTCGGTCGAAACTGGGAGAGTCTGCTTGCAGTTACTATGCTGCCCGAAGCTGGAACCAGCTTCCAAAAGAGATTAGAGGAGCTAAAACTTTACTCACATTTAAATCCAGAAAAAAAAACTCATCTTTAGAAATGTGGGTTTACTGGCTGAGCTCTGCTGTCTGAACAGTGCTGAACATATGAACTTATGAATGTGTTTTGTTTATTCTATACATTTCAAAGCATTTAAAGTCGTGTCCCTTGCTTTTTATGCTCTGATCAGTTTTTGTTCTTCTGTAAAAAGCCAGTGTGAACGAAAATCTTCAGATGCATGGAGAGCTTGAGTGCAAACAGTTTTAAGACTCAGCTTCTACTCACAGCAACGATATTTTTGCATTTACATTTTGCAAATTTTAGAAAAAAATTAAGTATCAAGTGGTGGGATTTTTAAAACATTTAAAACCTGGTGCAATCACAACATGAGCTATGCATAAAATATGCGTAAAATGCATGAAGTACAAGACAAGACTCTCGACAGGTAAACGAACTGCAAGTGACCTGTTAATAACCTGTCAACAGCTGTGATCAGAACCAGCAGATGTTAGTCAAAACTTGTAAATTGTGGTAAAATAGTGTAAAACCATTAAAATAATCAGTCAATTTTTCTCTAAAGAGCTGGTCAAATGTGGCTAACACTTTGAAACAGAGGTCTTTAAATCTTTTACCTGCAGAGTGGAGGCAGCGGAGTCGCTGGTCTCGCTCAAGCCACTCCTCGGGATGCTGGACACGATGTATCGCGC